>ML663557.1:28431585-29031585 GCA_007570785.1 Antilocapra americana
AGGGGCTGGTGCCGTGATTCAGAGGACTGAGTAACTTCCTCACAAGTGTGGAGGATTGGGAAGGGAGTTTGTTCCTTGAATAAATTGCTACAGTAAAAATGAAGGTACAGTGGCAGTAACTTTTTTTTAGATACATTTAGGACATAACCATGGAGAAAATAATAGTACTTGCCTGTGTATCTCGGTCAGCTCTGGTTGACTTTCCATAGCTGCAGGCCTTACCCTTAGGTTATTGAAAAAACTGGTCTAGGCACTAAAAGCGGGCACCCCTTAGTTCAGTACTGAAGTTACAGGAAGGAAGGGGGAAGCAAGGGGTTATTAGCCATGTTATTTCACAGCCGAAGAAAGTGTCAAAACCAGGAGGGGTAGGTCAGCAGTGGAAGCATGGACGGAGGAAGTCTGTTTAAGGGTGACCTGGGACAGCAGTCCTCCCAGCTGTGCGGCGGTGGGGCCGCCCTTTGGGCCGCCAGCAGCATCCACGGGCACCACGTCCCGGCACGTCCCCGTCCTGGGGATGGCAGCACCTGACTGCAGTCTGACGCTTGCCACTCTCCCTGTCCAGACTCCTCACCCTCCAGCCAGTTTTTAGGTACTCTGGCTTCCCCTGTGGCTTGTCCACAGGGACGGAGGAGGGTGTCGCTTGGACTAACACTGGTCGCCACTAAGATACACTGAATTAAACTTCTCATCATAAATTCACAGACTGGTATTGTGGTTTTATAACCTTGCTGGCTTTATTATACATCAGTACCTTGTCCACTCTGGCACCCTGGCGAGAACACATTTCTGGGCTCCTTACCCCTCAGTGGCCATTACAACTACAGAACATATCTATATTGTTTGAAAGTACAAGTGGTTTAATTGGCCAGCTCCTTTTCCCCTTGTGGTTGAAAATACTGTAGCTACTTCATTTTTTTTGTCTGGGGAGAGAGCCTGGCCAAAAAATTGGACATGGGCTCCTCGGTGTGTTTTGTGGCTCCCTGAAGGCCCCCTGGCTTGTGGCTCTAACAGGTGGGGGACGAGGGTGCGGGACACTTTGTGAAGATGGTGCACAACGGCATAGAGTACGGGGACATGCAGCTCATCTGTGAGGCCTACCACCTGATGAAGGACGTCCTGGGCCTGGGGCACGAGGAGATGGCCAAGGTGAGCCTGGGCGGGGGCCGGGGCGGGAGTGCTGCGTGCTCAGTCATGTCTGACTCTTGGTGAGTCCATGGACTGTATAGTCCGCCAGGCTCCTCTGTCCATGGGATTCTCCAGGCAAGAATACTGGAGTGGGTTGCCACTTCGTTCTCCAGGGGATCTTCCCGACCCAGGGATCTAATCCACGTCTCCTGCATTGGCAGGTGGATTTATTTTACCACTAGCATTGCCTGGGAAGCCCCAAGGCGGGTAGCAATAAATCCTTGCTCACTCTTTTCCCCTTGGTCATTCTGGTGGCCTAGCTGGACTCAGCCTAATTCAAGGGCTGCTCTCAGTAATAGGATCATAAAATCTGACAGGCAGTCACTCAGCCAGGGGCTCTCGATGGTAATCACCACCCCCACCAGGGACCTGACGGTGTGTCAGGCCAGTGTCCCTCAACTGCAGGGTCCCTTGTGGGAGGAGCAGCAGAAGCCCACTTTTCTGATCAAGGTGGGACTGGCTGACAGTTAATCAAAAAGTTAGACATGGAAACAAGTATCTCCCCAACATTTTATTATGAAAGTGTTCAAACATCCAACACAACTGAAAGAATTTGAGTGATCACTTAGATCCATACAACCTAGACTATACCATTAACATTTTACTATATTAAGTACTTGCTTTATTGAGTATCTGTTCATCCCTCTATTAGTTTTATCTTATATAAATAAATATATTTATTTTATATATATTTGAAATATATACTTCAAAGTAAACTGCTGATGTTAGTACTCTTTAGATACTTCAGCATCATTAAATAGGCAAACGTTTATTTTTTGGCCACATAACAGGTGGGATCTTAGTTCCCTGACCAGTGGAAGTCTTAAGTACTGGGCTGCCAATGAAGTCCCCTATTCTGAGCTTCCACTGCAGAGGACATGGGTTCCATCCCTGGCTGGAGAACTAAGACCCCACATGCCTTAGGTGCAGCCCCCCAAAAAGAAAATATAGGAAGGTATGTTCAAAAGTTCATTTCACCCATCATTTTATGAGACTTGGGTCTTTTTAAGTATGGCCATGCTGATCAGCATTCTAGTCGACCTTCTCATCTAGAGTTCGTCCTTTCAGTTATTTCCAATGGAACATGATTGAAAGATGCTTATTTGCAAGGCACACAGTACAGAATTCTTCCAGATTCTCTACGTTTTTTTCCTCCTAATTTTTAAATGTGTGTCATCCCCATTTACCTTGTTTTACTGACTTTTCTTTATTGTTCTTTTGAAAACAATGACTTAGTTTTCATAGAAACATTACTTTTTTGGTGTGTGTTCATATTTAATCGGTTTACATAATATGAGTGCTGTATTATGTGCCAGGCACTTTTCTCTGTTGGGGATGTATTAGTGGAAAAAAACAAAGTACTTGCCTTCAAGGATCTTGAGAAGACAAACAATAACGACTGATTATAAAAAGCTAGTTCATGATCATTGTAAAGAAAAGCAAAGGGATGTAAGAGGCCGTTCTCTGGATGGACTGATGGAGAAAGGTGACTGTATGGAGACCATGCAAGGTGCGGGTACACCCCGCTCGGAAGCACAGCCTGGTGATCAGAAGACCAGCGTCAACAGACTGCAGTCAGATGCAGCTGACTCAGCGTAAAACTCAGCTGGTGGGAGGAGTGTTCGGGTGTCCTGGAGAGGAGCCGGTTAGCCTCAGGTGTTCAGCAGGTTGACGGGAGAAGGATGAGTCCGTTAAGGGAGTGTCCCCTGTGTAGTCCTGGTTTCTCTCACATTGTTTTCTTTCATGTCTTGCACACAGGCCTTTGAGGAATGGAATAAGACAGAGCTGGACTCATTCCTGATTGAAATCACAGCCGACATTCTCAAGTTTCCAGATGCTGATGGCAAACACCTGCTGCCAAAGATCCGGGACAGCGCAGGGCAGAAGGGCACCGGCAAGTGGACCGCCATCTCTGCCCTGGAGTATGGCGTGCCCGTCACCCTCATAGGTAACGCTCAGCTTTTGACTGACCCTTCTGTCTCACGGTTTTGCTCCTTCTGGAGTGTTAGTATAGCCCGGCCACCGAGAGTTAGCAGGGCTTTCAGAGCACCTGTTCAACCCCAGTCGGCTTTCCGAGTGCAGTCTGCTCTTTGTGGATTTGCGTAAGTTTACAGTGTGAGAGAGGCTGAAGCTGCCTTTGAATCTCTTCTTTGTAATCCTTCTGCCACTCATGTGAGCTTTGAGATGAATTCCAGAATCACTATCTGTCTCTTGCAGTTTGACTTTGAGGATTATTATTATTATTTTTTTTGCCTGCACTGCTCAGCTTGTGGGTCTTAGTTCCCTGACCAGGGAGAGAAGCTAGAAATTTTATTAAAAATTTTTAAATTTTGTGGAATTTTATGAAAAATTCCATTACAGTTACTAATTTTTCATACAACAGTTCACACAATAATAAAGAGTTAGGTACTCAACATTTATTACTATTTTGCCAATCCTTTGATATTTCTTTCTTAAGTTCCTTCTCCTTTTGAAAGAGTACTGCCGTCCTGAAGTTGTCTTATATCCTTCCCACCCGTGTTTTTTTATCTTAATGAGCTAAGCATCAAACTCAAAAAGATGTAGAGAGAAGGAAATAATCAGCAGAGATGAAAATACTAAGAGGATTAACAGAACTGTATGATGGTTCTTTAAGAATAAAATAGGGACTTCCACTGCAGGGGGCACAGGTTCAGTCCCTGGTTGGGGAACTAAGATCCAGCATGCCTTTCTATGTGGCAAAAAAAAAACCAATAAAAAAGAATAAAATAGGTACATTCTGGCAAGACTGAAAAGAAGAATGAAGGCAGGCTCTGGCCTGTTTGATGACAGGTTGTTCATTGCTCCTGGCAGAGTGGTTCCCCAACACCGTTGGCTCTTCCAGACACGGGTTGCCTTTCCCTCCCTAATCTCCTCCCACTTTGGTTTTGTGGTTAATTACGCTTCACTGTTCACAGTGAACAGGGTGGTTGTAGGCCTGGTGAGGAGGGAAGCAGTTAGTCCAGCTCTACAGAGAAGGAAGTGGACTGCTATTTAGCTAATCTAAATACCATCCTGGGTGGGGGAGGCCATGGGATCAGTAAATGGGAGCAGTTCGTTCATCATTGGCTCAAATATATGAGTATTACAGCCCTCAAGAGAGTTTACTCGGATGTTTCAGAAACTTTGTCCCTTCCTAGTGGACGGCAGGCAGGCTTCCTCCCTGGCCAGGTGCCATTCTTGCTTGCTGAACTAATGGGGAAGCGAGTCTTCTGTCTAATCTTTAGGCAACCCTGCGGTTACACCACGCTTGCCTTCTTGTTCCTTTTGTCTTTCGAAGCCTCTGCCCAGGACTGCTAAGTCATTGTGTGTGTGCAGGAGCCCAGAGAGGCAGACAGGGCCAGGGAGACACCTGCTCTGAAGTCTATGGCTAGAATCCTTTGCTCAAAACCAAGGTCCCCTGTTAGTTCCTAAAGGTTTTACTTCATTTTGTCTGTTGGGAAAAATGGTCAATTCTAATTTTGTAAACTGTCAACTGGGCAAATATTTATAAGTGATGATTTTTAAGATACCAAATGGTCTTAATATTAAAATACTATACTGAGGGACTTCCCAGGAAGTCCAGTGGTTAAGACTGTGCACTTCCACTGCAGGCACCATGGGTTCGATCCCCAGTCAGGGAACTAAGATCCTCTCTATGCCCCCTGCCTCACCAAAAAGATAAAATACTATATTGAAACTTTTTATTCAAATGAAATAAAACTGTTAAACTGTAATGATTATCATGAATATACAGAAAATTAAACTGTAAGAATTAGAAAATGAAAATGGAATTTTATGAAGGGTGAAGTCTGTGTTACTTCTCAATGTACTGGTTGTTTCCAGGTTATGACTATTAGTGCTTAAAAGAAAATAAATGGAGTCGTTGGTGAGCATTTAAAAATTAAAGTCCTCCCAGCTGAAACAGAAATTAGACTGTTGGATCAACTCCGAGCTAATAATAGTGATTTTGTTGCTTCGTTTTTCCCCTTCAAGTGCCCCCTTTGAATTTCATGGTGGTCTCTGTGGTTGAATACCCACATTTATGTGGGAGACTGACTTGGACTTTTAATTTTCATATCAACTGTTTCGTGCTCCTTATGAAAGTTCATTTTGACTCTGGTGGCCTAAGGTTGACGTTCGGCTCTTTGTAAGGCTGCAGTCGTGCTCCACTTCTGCTCCCCTCACCCATTCTGGCTCGAGCGCTTCTCCTCAGGTTTTGTGTGTGCACATTGGTGACACATTATCAACCCCTCCCCCCACGTAGGAGAAGCTGTCTTTGCAAGATGCTTGTCATCTCTGAAGGACGAGAGGATCCAAGCCAGCAAAAAGCTGAAGGGGCCTCAGAAGATCCCGTTTGAAGGAGATAAGAAATCATTCTTGGAGGACATTCGAAAGGTGGGGTGCGGGCCCCGTGGTTGGGGGTGGGAGGGGGCTGCTGCTGGAGAGCATCCTGAGGCCACACGGAGGGGGGACAGTCCAGCCTTGCCCTTTGATCTGATCTGCAGCCTGTCCTAAACTGTAATCCTTGCACTGCTGGGGGTGGGGTGGGGTGGGGATGAGGCAGTAGGATCTGTGCTGCTAGGGGGAATGGGGAGAGGGCAGGGAGGATAGGGCATCCGTGTGCTGACTGCGGTTCTGATGAGTCTTGGTGTTCATCTTCAGGCCCTCTATGCTTCCAAGATCATCTCTTACGCTCAGGGCTTCATGCTGCTAAGACAGGCAGCCAATGAATTTGGCTGGACCCTCAACTATGGCGGCATTGCCCTGATGTGGAGGGGGGGCTGCATCATCAGGAGGTGAGTGCCAGCGGGGGAACTGGGGGCTCAGGGGCTCTCAGAAGGCTGTCCTGGAGCTGTACAGGGAGTCCTCTCGCTGGCGACCAGGCATGTTTAGGTGTCACGTCTCACCTTCTTCCTGTGTGTCAGTTACTTGAGTGTCCACACTGCCCCATCTAAAGTGCTTCCATGTGCACCGTCATGCCCTCTGCCCAGACCTCTCGAGACCTGGGCTTTGGTGTTCCTGGTCCGTACAGCAAGCTTTAGGGGTGGGGTCGGGAGGACAGGTGTCTTCGTGGCTCGCTGGGGTATCTGTTACTTCCCCTCCTTTCTACCAGGCCATCAGCCTGCTACTTGAGATTCATCGACTTCCTCTCTCTTGGTTATTTCAGTGTGTTCCTGGGAAAGATAAAGGACGCGTTTGATCGAAACCCAGGACTTCAGAATCTATTGCTGGATGACTTCTTTAAGTCTGCTGTGGAAAACTGCCAGGTGTGTAGCCCAGAGCTGGGTGGTATGGGAATTCTGTCTCAGTGAGTTTTGCTCTGAGGGGCGTCTTTTTCACACATGCCTGAAAGTCTGTTGTCTTTTCCGAGAGCTAATCACTAGTTTCTGGCTTTACTTTTCTGGCTCAGGACTCCTGGCGGCGGGCCATCAGTACTGGTGTCCAGGCAGGCATTCCCATGCCCTGCTTCACCACTGCTCTCTCTTTCTACGATGGGTACAGACATGAGATGCTGCCGGCCAACCTCATCCAGGTGAGCTTTAGGGTGGGTGGTGAACACTGACCTGAGTGGTGCCCGGAGTCCCATGCCTGCCTCTGTCCTAACCATTCTGTCCCTTGTTCTCCAGGCTCAGCGGGACTACTTCGGGGCGCACACCTACGAACTCCTGGCCAAGCCAGGCCAGTTCATCCACACCAACTGGACGGGCCACGGGGGCAGTGTATCCTCGTCATCATATAATGCCTGATGGGATTCTCTTCCAAGCCACGACTCCGCAGACCAGGACATTCCATTTGCCACACAGCGCTGCTTACATGGCCCTCTGCCCTACTTTCTGCTCGGATCTTTTAAAATATGTGTTGTAAGAGACTCCTCTGAAGAGTTGGCCCGAGTCTCTATGTGTCAAGTAGTTCTGAGAGAACCAGCATACCCTCTGCCCTCGCCTCTTGGGACAGAGCAGGAGTGGAGTGTGTGCGAGACAGCGTGAGCCAGCTCCCCGAGGCAGAGTCCCCGCAAGTCCCCTGTGGGTGAGGGAGGCTGCGGCTCTCATCAAGGTGGGGAAGGGTTTTGTGGAATTTGATCAAACTGGAACCTTTGTATCACACACCTGAACTCCCTTTCCTTTTACTTAATAAAAAGAAAAAAAAAACCATGAAAAATCGTACTTATGCTTTTTCTTCAGACTCTTTAAGTAGTCTCACCTTATCCACCCTGAGCCACAGCTTCACTGGCAGAAAGATGTGCACCTGATTTCATTAGAATTAGTTTACTAAATAAACTAAATTTCATTTGAATTAGTTTATTTCCTTTAGTCTTGTTGTATATTTTCTTCAAAAAAAAAAAAAAAAACCAATACCAGAAACGCCAAAGTTAGGTAATGATTAACTCTGGAGAGAAGGGTGAGGAAATAGTTAAGAAGTGAGTGAACTAGCTTATGACCTACTAGCTATATGGCTTAAGACAGAGAAATTATTTAAGATCTCTGGCCTCAGTTTTCTCATTTGTAAAATGGGGATGATAATGACATCTGCCTCCTTAAGAAGCTTCCCTTGTGGCTCAGCTGGTAAAGAATCTGCCTGCAATTTGGGAGACCTGGGTTCGATCCCTGGGTTGGGAAGATCCCCTGGAGATAGGAACAGCAACCCACTCCAGTATTCTGGCCTGGAGAATTCTGGCCTCCTTAAGGCTATTTTGAAGATACACCTGGTAAAAACTGAACAACACTTGACACATAATAAGCACCTACATAAATGGTAATTATTATTATTGGTAATTATTACCACTTGAGGGTGTGCCTGTCCTGGACTCAATGGTATTTCTGAAGAAACCAAATGTTACTTCTCAGCACTTACTGGTGAATTCACTTTACAAACCAGCCCTGAAACAGTTCTTGATGGGGCTCCTCTGTGTGCCCAGGTAAGTTAAGCAGATCTTCACTGAATACGCCACCAACATAAGCCCTTCACCACCACCCTGCCAGGGGGTGGAGCTTGTCAGGGGTGTGGGGTGGGAGGAGGTAGACTTTTGAGTCAGCAGGTCTGGGGTGAGGAACCCACATTCTGCATTTCTTTTTTAAAATTATTTATTTTAGAGAATAATTCCTTCACAATATTGTGATGGTTTTTGCCATACATCAACATGAATTGGCCACAGGTACACCTGTGTACATATTATGCATTTCTAACAAGCTCCCAGGTTCCCATTCTGGCACTGGAAGGGCAAGATAAACGGAAGCTGTTTTTATTGTTAAAATAATATGAGTCCTTTGCCTGGGTGGTGTTTTTTTTTTTTTTTTTTACTATATATGATTTCGTGCCTTAGGAATTTTACATACCATGACTTATTAGAAAAATATATCGATAAAAAACTCCCTACGTTAGCTGTAGTAAAGGCAGCCCTGTCCAATGGTTAGAGCCCGGGCCCTTACCTTAGATTTACCACTAATTCATAGGTACTCCGATCCTTAATCTAGGTAACTATGCGCTGCCTCATCTATAAAAAGATGATAATAGCACCTGTGTCACAGTTCTTTTGAGGATTAGTTTTTGCCACACAGTGAATCCTATTTATGATTAACTAGTTATTACCTACCTCCTGGTGAAGGTGAGGTAGTTGAACAATTCTAAAAGTGGTTGGAGGTGGACACAGATGGGACACAGCCAGGTGGGTCCTGTCCAGCCCAACTGCTGCAGGGACAATCCGGTGGCCCTTCTGGCAAAGGGCCTCCCTTGGCTAAAAAAAACCAAAAAACTGTAGGTCTATTATGTCAGCCACAACTTCTTTCTGCTTTATTTGGGACAGAAAGGAGTTAATTAGACATATGAGGGAGGGAGGGTGGCTCAAGAGGTTTGGGATATATGTATATATAGACCTGATTGATGTTGTAGAGCAGAAATGTAACAACATTGTAAAGCAATTATACTTCAAGTGAAGAAAAACAAGACATGGATCCGACAAGGGAGCAGACATGATCTCTCAGCAGAGGCTTTAGGCAGGGGCTTTGCAGCTGTCATCTTCGAGGCAGATGGAAGCCATCTTTTCAGGAAGGGCAGAGAGACCATCAGGATGTACATACCATGCTTAGTACGTATGCTAGCACAGACAGGTTCACTGTCTAGTAACGGACACACTGTGCCAGTTTCTGCCAGTGTGTAACAAACTACCCCAGACTCTGTGGTGTGACATGACTA
This sequence comes from Antilocapra americana, assembly GCA_007570785.1. NCBI lineage: Eukaryota > Metazoa > Chordata > Mammalia > Artiodactyla > Antilocapridae > Antilocapra > Antilocapra americana. Next base: position 28,440,961 of record ML663557.1, read on the forward strand.
CCATTTTTTATCCCAATTCTGAGGGTCAGAAATTTGGAAGGCTACTGGGGTGATGGCTTACCTCTGTTCCACAATGTCTGGGGGCCTCAGCTAGAAAGATTTGAAAGCTGGGGGTGGCTCCATTGCTGAGACCACCTGGAGGTGTCTGTCTTCTTCATTCTAAGGTGGCCAGTGTCGGCTGGGCCCTCAGCCCTGGCTATCAGCTGCAAAGGTACACGGCGGCGTCACCCTGTGGCCTCGGCTGAGGCAAACATCTTACTTGGTGGCTCAGTGTTGCAGCTAACAAAACAAATACCACCTTGCCTTTAAGGCTTAGCCATATTGGCAAATAGATGGGGAAACAATGGAAACAGTGACAGACTATTTTCTTGGGCTCGAAAATCACTGCAGATGGTGACTGCAGCCATGAAATTAAAAGGCACTTGCTCCTTGGAAGAAAAGCTATGACAAACCTAGACAGCGTATTAAAAAGCAGAGACATTCCTTTGCTAACAAAGGTCCGTCTAGTCAAAGCTGTGTTTTTTCCAGTCATCATGTATGGTTGTGAGAGCTGGACCATAATGAAATCTGAGCGCTGAAGATTTGATGCTTTTGAACTGTGGTGTTGGAGAAGACTCTTGAGAGGCCCTAGGATTGCAAGGAGATCATACCAGTCAATCCTAAAGAAAATCAACCCTGAATATTCATTGGAAGGACTGATGCTAAAGCTTCAGTACTTTGGGCACCTGATGCAAAGAACTGACTCACTGGAAAAGACTCTGATGCTGGGAAAAACTGAAGGTGGGAGAAGGGGACAATGGAGGATGAGATGGTCGGATGGCATCACCACCTCAATGGACATGAGTTTGAGAAAGCTCTGGGAGATAGTGAAGGACAGGAAAGCCTGGCGTGCTGCAGTCCTTGGGGTCGCAAAGTGTCAGACACGACTGAGTGACTGCACAACAATGGACATAGAAGAGCATTATTTCAGCCACATTGTATCAGTTACAAGCCAATCATAAGTTCAAGAGAAGGAGTATTAGGCTTTACCTCTTGATGGTGGAGTGGAGAGCTCTAGAGGAGCATGTAGGGCAGGAGATTTTTCTTTTTTTTCAAAAATAATCTGGCATATATGCTTCCTTTGAAAAGGACAATTTATGACATGGGGAGGTTGGGAACTCTGGCCTTCTTTGGGGGTTTTCCTGAAGGTCTCATATAGCAGTCAGTGGCACATATGAGAATATTACAATAGCTAACAGAGGGTGTGCCAGGCACTGTTTTAAGTTAACTCATTTAACACAACCTCTGAAAGAGGTAATATCATTATTCCCAGTTTATAGACAAACCTGATGATGTGAAGTAATGTGTCCAAGGTCACAGAGCTCCTGTAGAACCGAAGTCTGAGCCAGAATCCACACATATAATCACCAGATTATCCTACGCTCAGTGTGCTCAGTGGGTATAGTTACCTATTGCTGTAACCAGTGGTTTGGTGGTGAGAGAATCGGAAACTCCTGACCCCATGAGCTCTTGTGCTCAGTCACTCAGTTGTGTCTGACTCTCTGACCTCACGGACTGTAGCCCGAGAGGCTCCTCTGTCCATCGAATACTCCAGGCAAGATACGGGAGTGGGTTGCCATTTCCTCCTCCAGGGGGTCTTCCCCACCCAGGATCGAATCTGTGTATCTGTGTCTGCGGCACTGGCAGGTGGTTTCTTTCACACTGTGCCGCCTGAGAAGCTCCTGTACTGCACCTGATCTTAGCCAAAGGGCTACCAGTTCCTAGAGTATATGTAACAGCTGATGGAGATGGAGTTTTGAATTGACATTTCACAGTGCAAATTTAGGAGAAATAAAGGATTCAGCATTTATGGTCCCCTGTTTAATGCAGCTGGAAGGGCTCAGGAAGCCTGCACTGCGCTTTCCCTGTTTATGGTGAGGGCAGTGGGACCAGAGCAGAAGATAAGACTGTGGACTCAGAAGCCAGGCTGCTTCAAATCTGGGCTCTACCACTTCCTGCCAGTTTTAACCTTAGGCAGAGTTCTTTCACCTGTGGGACCCTCTTCATATATAAAATGGGGTAATAGTACCCACCTCCCAGGGCAGGGCACCTGGAGCACATTCCTGAGCAAGCCGAGCTCAGTGAGTGTTAATCCCTGGTCATCACCAGGAGGGCCTTGTTTCCTGGTGTGACACAATGCTGCCACATAGCGGCCAGCCTGGAGAAGGAAATGGCAACCCACTCCACTATTCTTGCCTGGAAGATCTCATAGACAGAGGAGCCTGGAGGGCTACAGTACACGGGGTCGCAGAGTCAGACACAACTGAGCGGCTGAGCACACAGTGGCCAGTTTACACGGCAGCTTTTCATCCAGTAAAACCAGTTCCTGCCAAACAGCTGACCCTTTAACAAGAGGTGGGTGGGGTTCCCACCACTCCCACCCCACCCTTAAAAATCTGTGTATAACTTATACTCATTATAACCTCCAAATCTGTGGTTCTGCACCTGCAGATTCAACCCGCCTCAGATTCTGTGTGCCGCGTCGCTTCAGTTGTGTCGGACTCTTTGCAACTCTATGGACGGTCACTCACCAAGCTCCTCTCTCCATGGGATTTCCCAGTCAAGAATACTGGAGTGGGTTGCCATTTCCTTCTCCAGGGGATCTTCCTGACCCAAGGATTGAACCCATGTCTCTTGTACTGGCAGGCAAGTTCTTTACCACTAAAACCTCCTGGGAAGCCCTAATCAACCCCTAATGACTTTGTATGTTGAACTTCTGCCTCCTCAGCACCCCTCCCCTGCTCAGGATTCAGCTGAGATGAGCGGTAGCTGTGGGCTGAGGAGTCAAAAGGAAACCCTGTACGATTCTTCATCTGCAGTCTCTTTCTCCTCTATCCCTGACTCCTCCACAGAGGTAGTAAGAGGGAGGCTGCTTGTATATTCTTCCAATTAAGCACAAATAAACAAACTCTGTGCTCTCTTCTTCTCCTTGATAGTTTTACATTTGTCAAGAATGCCATATGATTTTAACCTGCAGTGAGAAGGTGCCGGAAAAGAGGAAAAGTCTGGGGTGTGATGAGGCCTCTAGGGGGTCTCAACATGACTTAAAAGTAAACACGCAATACACTGTAAAAGAAGTGTGAGAAGGTCTGAAAATACTATTCCTCCCTCCCCCCCATGACTGCAATAAGGCTTTAGAAAAAGAAAATAAACAAGTTCCCCCTGTCCTGAAAGGTCAAGTTCTGCCACTTGGTGGCGCAGTGGTAAAGAATCCATCCGCCTGCCAATGCAGGAGACCCAAGAGACTTAAGTTTGATCCCTGGGTTGGGAAGATCCCATGGAGGAAAAAACGGGAATCCACTACAGTATTCTTGCCTGGAAAATTCCATGGACAGAGGAGCCTACAGTCCATGGAGTCACAGAGAGTCGGACGCGACTGACCAACTGAACACATACCTTAGCACCTCTTTTTGCTAACCGAAAGAGAATTTTCACTTTTACCAGAAAAAAAGCCATAACCATGTAATGGAGAACTTCGTAAAAAAGAGGTTTGATCCCTGATTAGGAACCAGATCCCCCCACGCTGCAACAGAGAGTGCGCCTGCCTCAACTAAAGGTCTCTCATGCTGCAATTAAGTGCCAGTGCAGCCAAGTAGATACATAGGTAAATAAATACTTTTAAAAATGAAGAGGCTTACTGCTAACTTTCAAAGGGCAGGGGATACCTGTATGTCTGAGTTAAATTTCTTTTAAAAAAATTGGGGACCCCTGCATTGCTGATGACCTGGGGAGCTGGTCTATTATTAACAAGACTTTGCTTTTTCGGGACTCACTGAGATGCTGCTGTGAGTCAGATCTTCAGCAAACATTCAGTGAGTCCCCACGAGCTGGGCCCTGGGCTCTCAATGGACCTCAGTTAAGCAGGCTGGGCACTCAGGTCTTTAAAAATGATTTCAACATAGTACATTCTTTCCACTTGGGATTAATAAGTGCACACCATGTGTAGGCCAGAAGTGTGCTAGAGCCAGTTCCTACAGCGAGAGGTGAATGCCTGATTTTCAAGAGAACAGAAAACTAGAGACAAACACAGCCATTACTAAGAATTAAGTTACAATGTGACTTTCCTGGCAGTCCAGTAGTTAAGGCTCCGAGGTGGGCAGGGGGTGGGGGGGTTTGATTCCTGGTTGGGGAACTAAGATCCTACAGGCCATGTGGTTTGGTCAAAAGATAAAAAAAAAATAAACAGATTTTTAAAAAATTTATTTTTGGCTTAGCTGGGTCTTTGTTGCTGCACGAGGGCTTTCTCTGGTCGTGGTGTGCGGGCTTCTGGTTGCAGTTGGCCTCTCTTGTTGTGGAAGGGCTCTAGGGCGGGCAGGCTTCAGTAGCTGTGGCTCATGGGCTCAGTAACTGTGCACAGGCTTAGCTGCCTCATGGTGTGTGGACTCTTCCCAGATGAGGTACTGAAGCCGTGTCTGCATTGGCAGGCAGACTCTTTACCAGTGGATCAATGGGGAAGTCCAAAAAACAGATTTTTATAAAGACATTAAAAAAAAAAGAATTAAGTTACATAAACTCAGACTTAAAAACTGTCTTAAAAACAAAGGTAGTAAAAACTCAAACGTCATCTGCTGGGAGCTGTCAGGATGCCCCCTTGCTCGGATGACAAGGTCACTAGACTAAGAAAGAAATTGCAAAGCTGACTTTCTTTATCGGGGCATCCCGGGCTAGGCCCCCCCCTGGTATTTTTCTTGGGAGTTCTGTCCATGCTCGGAACATTGGCTCATCTCAGTAGGTCAGTCCCAGTTGGAAAGAATTCGTCCTGAGATAATCACCCCAGACCTTATCGACCAGAGGATCTGGGAAGGTGGATCGCCTTCCCCGGGGGCTAAGGAGGAGTGAAAGGGACATTTAAATAGATTACTGCTCCTTACTGGGGAGTTTACCAAGAGTTCTCTGGGGGTCATGGCAAGGCCACCACCAGAAAGGCTTGTACTTGGGTCACCTTTCCACCTCCCACTCCCCTGACCACTCCATGGAGGAGGCTCGCTTCCTTGAAGAAATCAGGCTGGATTGGGACTTAGGAATGCTCATAACTGTAGCCAGCATAGTTGGAGATATTGATTGCTTTAGGATAGAGTAGACATAGGAATTCATTATAGTAGTTATAAGGTTAATAGGGTTTTATTGCTGAAGCAGTGCTGCTTGACTGTCTCTTAGTCCTCTTTCCTCTTCCTAAACTGTCTCTTAGTCCTCTTTCCTCTTTCTAAACTGTTTCTTTGTCCTCTTTCCTGTTTCCCCTAAGAACTGAAGTAGGTTACTAGAATAAACAGTCTCAAGCTTAAGCCCCTCCCTCTAGCTTCTACATAGTCCTACTGGATAAGAGAAATGTAACCTTTCTACTTGGCTTGATGTACTTATCATGATTGAATGAAGTATACTGAAGACATTCAAATGGTAAACATACTATTGTTAAATCTAATTACATAAAAATCTGACTTCTGTAAGGGGAATGTTTCATGATAGATTGGGGAATGAACTCAATGATAAGGTTGCTATGGAAGGTAGAAAACAAAAAATTGTATAGAACGATAGGTGATGTAATGATGTAATGGGGATGTCTTTTGGCTATAAAACTGTAAACCAACAACAATAAAAGAGAGACTTCTTCATCACCACACACCGACTCAGCTCAGTTCTTCCGCCGACGCCACTCATCCCTCAAGACCCTTGGACCCCACTGGGGCTGGACCCCGGCAGTCATCATTTCTTAATTATGCTACTATGGTGCACATTTTTCTATCATCTGTTCTTGGTTATCTCCATCTACTGTGTCTGAATGGTGGGTGTGCAGCATCTCTTCCCTGTGTGAAATCATGTCCAAAGGGTTAACAGAAGCTTGGCGTGTGTCCTACAAAACAGCAGATAAGGGAATAGCGTGTCAGAAACCTTCCTGCTTGCAGCTTCTTTACTGATTAAGCCTGCTGACTTGCTTTTTTCCCCCTTTTCTCTAGCTGCATACTCCCTGAGCGTCACATAGCCAAGGTAATGTATCACAAGACTTTGAAACCAGCCCTACAGATAAAGCTTCTGATGTATGGGTCACTATAGTAACGGGGGTTTTACATTGTTTTCCAGAACTTTGGAGTTGGCTCCTGCCCAGTTCAGGCCAGCTAAGACCAGTTCAGACCATTGAGCCTAAAATTGGGCTGGTGCGGGACACAGACTGCCTTACCTTTTCCCTGTCTCCAATCATCTTTCCTCATGCCTAAGACCACTTTGCTGCTTTTAATTTGACCTTGCCCTGTGGCATGTGGGCCCTTAGTTCCCCTGCCAGGGATTGAACCTGCAGCCCCTTGCATTGGAAGGCAGAATCTTAACTGTTTTGACCACTGGGGACATGCCCACCTGCTTCTTTATCCCATAACTATCTCAAGCCTCTGGCCCTTGGAGTTGGATCTGTGATTTGTTCTCCTTTTGTGATGACCTCATCAACAAACTCTTTCTCTGCTGCAAACTTCAGTGTCAGGTCTGCTGCTTGCGGGGCAAACAAGCCTGCTGTTCTTCAGTCACTCAGTCATGTCTGACTCTTTGCGACCTCATGGACTGCACTACAGCACGCCAGGCTTTTCTGTCCTTCACCATCTCCCAGAGCCTGCTCAAACTCATATCTATTGAGTTGGTGATGCCATCCAACCACTTCACCCTTTGTCATCTCCTTCTTCTACTGCCTTCAGTCTTTCCCAGGATCAGGGTCTTTTCCAATGAGTCGGTTCTTCTCATCAGGTGGCCAAAGTATTGGAGTTTCAGTTTCAGCTTCAGTATCCGTCCTTCAATGAATATTCAGGATTGACTTCCTTTAGGATTGACTGGTTTGATCTCCTTGCAGTCCAAGGGACTCAAGAGTCTTCTCCAACACCACAATTCAAAAGCATCAATTCTTCAGTGCTCAGCTTTCTTTATGGCCCAACTCTCAAACAAGTCTCAGTTCAGTTCAGTCGCTCAGTTATGTCTGACTCTTTGCGACCCCATGGACTGCAGCACGCCAGGCTTTCCTGTCCATCACCATCTCCTGGAGCTTGCTCAATCTCATGTTCATCAAGTCAGTGGTATCATCCTACCAACTCATCCTCTGTTGTCCCCTTCTCCTCCTGCCTTCAATCTTTCCCAGCATCAGGGTCTTTTCCAATGAGTCAAACAAGTCTAGTTTGTAACAAATGCTGAGTTCGGCTTCTTCATATTGCTTGCTTGAAATCTGGCAATGGTGGGAGTATTTACACCAAGGAAACTTGCAAATCAGGGTTTAATTCCTTGTTGACTGCTTACGGAAGTGTGTGTGGGGAAATGTTAATAATGCAGATTGAACTTGAATGTGCATGGTGTCTGTACCCTTTGTAGCATGAATAGCATATGTTGAGGAAATATTCTTCCAGTATTTGACACTATTATTCAGTTCAGCAGAGAAGTTCCTTCCTCACCTCATCCAAGAATGAGTGAAACTCCAAAGAGTGAAGCTGGGGAGGAGGAAGATAACTGAAGAAAGTTTGGAAGCAGTGAAGATCCAACTGTTACATTTCACTATTTTTCACTTTTTTTTTTTTTTTTTTTTTACGTCTTCGTTGAATTTGTTACAGGGCTTCCCTGACAGCTCAGTTGGTAAACAATAGTGCTTCTGTTTTCTCTTTTTTTGCCATATGGCATGTGGGATCTTAGCTCCCTCACCCGGGATTGAACTCCACTGGATAGACTGTTATGCCCAAACTCCGGGTCCCAAGCCCCTGAAGAGACCAAGTCCACACAGCAATGCAAAAGCATAAAAGGGTTTATTGCTAGCTTGAGCTAGGGCTCAAGTCTCATCCAATGCAGCGGAGTCTGACAAGACCCCGGAGCTCCAGACCACAGTTGCTTTTATACAGGCAGTTCTTTGTTATAGCATCGTATACGTGGCGGTCAATGATTGGTCAGTTCAAACCTTGCGTCTGCCCCGACTGGTCCATTTCTTGGCCGCGGGACTTTCCTGGCTTGTTCTGATTGGTTGGTGGCGATGGGGCGAGGTATAGGGTGAGGGTAGGGGGAGTTGCGGAAACTGGGGCCTGCTGTAGCTGGCAGCAGCCTGTCATGGATGCTGTCTTATTTTTACACCACAAGACCACCAGGGAAGTCCCTTATTTCCTTTTTTTTTTGGCCGCCTGGCATGTGGGTTCTTAGTTTCCACACCAGGGATTAAATCTGCACCCCCTGCAGTGGAAGTGCAGAATATTAGCCATTGGACCGCCAGGGAATCCTGGGAGGTCCCATATTTCTTAAGAAAAAGGAAAATCAGCTAACACTTGGGTCAAAACTATATTCCTTTGGCAACAGCAATGGGGTGAGAAACTTTTTCGCTGAAGGGGATAGAAATCAAACATTTAAAAGTGATCTGACTTTGTGACATTATAGAATTGTAAAAAATTCACACTAGATTTTGCAACGAATATCGAGGTTGCAGCCGCATGGAATTTACAACCGAGTTGCGAACCCTTGTCCCTACACACATATTGTTTCTGAGAGCTGGTGCTGACAACTGCGCGGGGCGCAGAGCTGCGTCAGTGGTCCCCCGGGCGCTTGGCTGGGGCGGGGCGGGAGCAGGCACGCTGTGAGGCCCCCTTCCCAGAGTCGCCGCCAGGGGGCGCGCGAGGCAGCCGGCAGCTTCGCGCTTTGGCCCCCCTCGCGGCCCGTCGCCGGGCGCCCGGCGGGAAAATCCGACGCGGCCGCCCTGCAGATCGCGTCTTTCTGCCCTGGCCCGCCTGCCAGGGTCCGCCCGCGGTGGTGATGGAGGAGGAGGAGGGGGCCGAGGAGCAGGAACGCTTCTCTTACCGACAGGTACAGGAGAAGGGGTCCTGGCGGGGCTGGGGAAGGACGGTGTCAAGATTCTGCAGGGAAAAGCCCGCCGCCTCAGCCCGGCCGCCTGGTCGTCGTGCCGAGGCCCCGGGTCGGAGGTAGAGCGCGGACCGGCTCCGGCCTCTGGCGCCTGCGCAGGAGCTGACCCGGCTGCCGCGGGGGGTGCTGGGGGCCGGTTTCCTTGGTTTCGCGGGTCGGAGCTCGGGGTGGCTGAGGGAGGGGGAAGATTCGGGGAAGATCCCTGCCGTGCACCAGGAGTCCGGCGGGCAGGCCCCTCTGGCCTTGGGACAGGCTCAGTCTCCTGTCCGAGGCGCTCGGCGCGCGGCACGAGCTCAACAAATGTTGGCTCCTCCAACCGGCGCGTTCTCCATCCTGCGGGGGAGGAGACGGCCTCGGAACCTGGCGCAAACCCTGGCCGTCCGGCTCCGGAACCCATCGGATGTGGGTTCGAATCTCGACTCCGCACAGAGGGTTGTGTTGCCATCTCCAGAACTCATTTTCCCACATGGAAAAATCGGGGTTGATAATAACCAGCTCTCGGCGTAATTGCGGGGATTCAGTCCTTCAATCAGCACCGCGAGTATATACCGTGTGGGAGCGTCGTGAGAAAAACTAAGATTCCCAGAGGATTAACCGAAGAGAATTGCGAATGAGCTCAGGAAAAGGGCGCTTCCTAAATTTCAGAAGCTGTTTACCCACCGCCTCCCTTTATTTTGAAGTGCGAGCCTTCAGAAAAAGTTGCAAAATTAACGCATTCATCACCCATGTGCCCCTCACCTCGATTCACCAGTTAACATTTTGCTGTATTTTTCCCTATTTTTCTCGAAATTATTTAAGAATTAAATACTCTTGACGCTTCACCGTTAAATTTTAATACTTTAACATGCTTCTTCCAAGAACAAGGTCATAATCTCTGATCACATTCAGGAAGCCTGATATTGATAAAATCCTATTACTAATATAAATCCATATTCAGTTTTCCCCAGTTGTCCCAAAGATATTCTTTCATGGTCTTTTTAACTTCACCAGGATCCAGTTGGGGATCATGCATTGTGTCTAGTCCTGGAACGGTTCTCCACCTCCTTTGGGTTTCATGACATTGGTAGTTTCAAAGAGTCCATTCATGGAAAGGATGTGGGAGATAAACTCTTTGAGAGCAGGGACTGTCCTTTTCAATTTTGTATTCTCAGCCCTTAGTACTGAGCCTACCTCTCAACAGACAATAAATGCTTACTAAATAAGGAGTCAGGCTGCAAAGATGGACTGAAAAATTTGAACCTCATCCTCTGTGCGGTGGTGAACTGATGGAGGATCCCACTGTTCACTCAGCCAGGTGTTCTTGGCACTAGGTGGACAGCCGTGAAAGTACTGAAAGGTCCTGCCCTCGAGGACTTTAGAGTCTAGAGACTTAGCCTCTGACCCAAGCTGGTGGCTCATTGGTAAAGAATCCTGCAAGGCAAGAGACCTGCAGGAGTTCTGGGTTTCATCCCTGGGTGGGGAAGATCCCCTGGAGGAGGAAATGGCAACCCACTCCAGTATTCTTGCCTGGAGAATCTTGTGGACAGAAAAGCCTGGTGGGCTGTAGTCCATGGGTTGCAGAGTCGGACCTGACATAGCAATTGAGCACGCACAGGCATGACTTAACCTGTAAGTGAAGAAGGCCCTTAACCTATGGGAAGTGGAGGAGGGGGAACGATGGAGGAAACTTCTGGAGCAATGAGAAGGATCCTTTTCCTGTTTCCCCATCCCTAACCACACCTTTACACATATCTAAAGAAAAGATGACTTTGGAGGGTCTTTATCCTTCCCAGGGTTGTGGTCTCTTTGTCTCCTTCCACTGACGCTTTCCACTTACCTGCTCTTGTGACATCTGAAACTAAGGAAGGTAAGTCCCTTTCTTATCTGTCTGGCCTCTCCTCTGGGGCCCTGGACTCCTGTTTTTGCAGTCCCTCCTTATCTTGTCTCTGACATGAGTATGTGCTGGTAGAGGTGATGCTGTCTGGGGTTCCGCCATCACTACATCCAGTTCAGCTCCGTACCCGGCATGGGTGGCGCACACACAGGGCGCAGCAAGTTTGTTGACATGAGACCAAGACTTTGGCGTGGCTTGTTCTGTTTCTTTACCCCTACGCATGGGGAAGAAGTGTTTTCCAGCACTGGAAGGTGTTGCTAAGGAGCAGTGAGGGTCCTGTTGAGGTCAGCTAGCAAACCAGCAAATAGAGGGGGATCCAGTGTGCCCTCAGAAGCCTTCCACAGTGTTGTCCTGATATTCGTCCTTTGTATCGTGCAGGACTGGGGCTGGCAAGGACTTGAAGCACAGGAACCAGTCCTTTTGTATTTGCTTGATTAACCTCCAGCTAGGGGCAAAAATCTCTCTTATTTTACTGTGTTCCCCAGATACCTGGCACATTATTGACCAGGGGATTTTTTTTGCAGAAACTAACACCTGTGGCCAGCGATTTGTTATGTAAGTGAATATTGAAACATCTCGGGTTAGTAACATTCAGGTAGCACATATTAATACTAACATGTTAGCACACGCCTTCACCTAGTAGGCGCTTGGCACATAAATGTGGAATAACTGAGTAAAGTTACACAGGTGCCTCTCAGATACCAGTCTGCCTTCTCTCCCCACTGACCTGCCATCGTCGTTCCTTGTCTTCACTTGACCTAAATCATCACCATTAACTAAGAAGTGATGTTTCTACAAGTCACATTCCAGAGGCCTCATTGATTTATTAGTACACTGGAAAAGTCACTCAGCCATTATGGAAAGTGCCAAAGGATTTAGGCTGAGCAGACCTTCTTCTTAGTCTTCATTTTTTAAGATGTGAAGAGCTCTTGTTTGCAGTCTTACCCATGAAGTGTTTTGATTTTACTTCAGAGGCTAAAGGCAGCAGTTCACTACACGGTTGGTTGTCTTTGCGAGGAAGTTGCATTGGACAAAGACATGCAGTTCAGCAAGCAAACCATTGCAGCGATCTCAGAGGTGACCTTCCGACAGTGTGGTACGCAGACCTGGTCTTCCTGTGGGTGTGTGGAAAACCTGGAGGTTAATTTTGCCTGGGAGAAAAGCGGGTGGGTGCCATGGTGTATCTTACCAGCAGAGAACATTATCACTGGACACCATCCATGAAACATTTCTTCTATTGGCTGTAAGATTAAGTTTATGGAAAGAGCTATATATTTTTTTCTATTACAAGATTTATATTTTGTTGTTTCTGTTACACTAACAGAGGGGAATCAGCACCTTTATTTTATTCTTTTAAACCACCCAGAATATTACTTTTTTTTAAAACAAGGACTAGGACAGGCTGCCCTATTTATTTATTTAATTTTGGCTGTTCTGGGTCTTCATTGTGGTGTTCTGGCTTAGTTGCCTGGTGGCATGTGGAATCTTGGGGGCTTTCCTGGTGGTTCAGATGGTAAGGAATCTGCCTACGATGCAGGAGACTCAGGTTCAATCCCTGGGTTGAGAACATCCCCTGGAGAAGGAAATGGCAACCCACTCTTGTATTCTTGCCTGGAGAATTCCATGGACAGAGGAGCCTGGTGGGCTACAGTCCATGGGGTCACAAAGAGTAGGACATGACTGAGCAACTAACACTTTCACTTTCTTTCATGTGGGATCTTAGTTCCCTGACCAGGTATAGAAACCATGTCCCCTGCACTGGAAGGCCAGTGCTTAACCACTGGACCACCAGGGGAAGTCCTTGGACATTAAATTTTTTGTTTGATTGCTTTATAACTTTTTTATATCACAGTTTGACAGCTGGTATTTGCTTGACTTCAGGGGAGATGAATGTTTTCACAAGCCCTAACTCCTAGCAGAATTTAAAATTAAGGGATAGTTTCTAGGGAGGAGAGGTGTAGCCACAGTTACCAGAGGTTTATAACGAAGGGTGGAGGTGGCAGGGAGGACACAGAGGTCATAATGACTCCAGCAATGGAGCCGCCCGAAGGGCCTCCTCTCACTTTGAAAAGGATTTGTAGTATTAGTCACTACATTTACTGTAGACATTGAGATTTCACTTTTCTGCTTATGAAATAAGGTTGAGCTAGGCTAATTAAAGCACATCTCTTTTTCTCTTTCAGAAAATTTTGCCAAAGACCTTGAAATGTTTGCAAGGTGGGTAGAGAGAGAGCTTGATTGTCGGATGCTGGGCTTGTTTCCGTGCTTTGATGCTCCCCATCTGGTGGTGAATTTGAGGGAAGCTTGAATCCCTCCCCGCCCCATGTTTTGTGGAGACTCAGTCTCTAATCATGATTCTGTAAGAATGGAACATCTGCTTTAATCATGTCCATTCAGATTTGATTGGGCATTTTTTGAAGTTTTCCTCGTATTTGTTGTTAAGGGAAGTGAAGTTATTCAGTTCCAGGTTAAAAAGGTGTGAGTCATGTCTCCAGGATTCTGTGCATGACGCGCTTGCTTTTAAGACTGTTTCTGCAGGTGGTGTGGTGCTGGGGTGCGAGGCTGGGCACTGGGCTGGGCTGCTTCATGCTTTGTGGGGCAGTGCGCAGGTGTCAGGGTGATACAGCCCACGGCCCCATCAGCCCTGCATTTGCCTGCTGGCGACAAGTGAGACACACGCTCCTTGAAAAGTGTGTGTGACTGGCTTTCAGCTGGTAAAGTGTTAGCTTTTACAGGTGATTTATGCTCCTCTCTTCAATTAGTCCCACAGGTAATTGAAAACAATTGCAGCGAATTGCTTTTATGAAGCAATTTGAATGACGAAGGCCTGAAAGGGCTAAAGCTTTCTAATTTGCTCTCCCTTCTGATTTGGTGCCAGCCTCTCCCACACCCCATACTTTTCACCTTTCTCCTATAGCTCTTTGTTTCTTCGGTGAATATTCTGAATGAATTAAAGCAGTAGGTTCTCAGAGGGCAGGCTCTAAATCTTGCCTATTCTTGCGTATATGAGTCCCTAAAAACCGTTTAGCATCTTCAACTTGGCCAAAAGGGATCAGGATAATAAATGGGATACTGACGGCTCCTGCATCTTATCATCGTTAATTCAGGTGGTTGCCCCTTACCTGTGCCCTGCGCCCACCCCCACCCCAAGTCTCCTGTGAAATACATTTACTGCCTTGCCATCTTTTTTTTTTTTTTAAGATTTATTATTTTATTTTATTTTTGGCTGCACTGGGTCTTCATTGCTGTGCCTGGGCTTTCTCGAGTTTCCATACAAGATCTTCTCATTGCAGTGGCTTCTCTTGTTGCAAAGCACGGGCCCTAGGCGCACAGGCTCTATAGTTGTGATGCACGGGCTTAGTTGCTCCAGGGCATGTGGGATCTTCCTGGACCAGGAATTGAACCCATGCCCCCTGAAGTAGCAGGCCGATTCTTAATCAGTAGACCACCAAGGAAGCCCCTTGCCATTTCTTTTCTTCTTTTTTTTGACCATGCTGTGCAGCTTGTGGGATTTTAGTTCCCTGACCAAGGATCAAACCCACACCCCCTGCATTGGAAGTGTGGCGTCTTAACCAATGGACTACCAGGGAAATCTCTCTTCTTTTTCTTCTTCTTTTTTTAATATGAGTCCTTTGTATTACAAAGAAAGACACAAAAATGTAAATAAGTAAACAAATGGTTATTTGATTTGAACATAGAGTTTATCAAAACAGATCAAAGTTTTTCCACCTCAGCATTGTTGACATTTTGGACTGGATGATTCCTCATCCTGGTGGGGGTTGTCCCATGCATTGTAGGGTATTTTGTGGCATCCCTGGCCTCTACCCACGAGATGCCAATTGCAAGTCCCCAACTGTGAGCTTCCTCCTCATTCCTGTGTTAGCTATAGGAAAAGACAATGACAAATTTTAAATACTAGAAATAAAAATGAAATTAGAGCTCTTTAGCATTGTAACACGTTAAGTTTTCAGGTACTGTGTGTTTTTTATAGTTGAGAAGCCTACTTCCTTTTGCTGGGCCCTGGGCAGAGAGGTAGGCTTCCCAGGTGGCATAGTGGTAAAGAACCTGGCCGCCAATTCAGGAGATGTAAGAGACCCAGCTTTGACACCTGAGTAGGGAAAATCCCCTCAAGGAGGGCATGGCAACCCACACCAGTATTCTTGTCTAGAGAATCCCATGGACAGAGGAGCCTTTCAGGCTACAGTCCATGGCGTCGCAAAGGGTAGGGCATGACTGAAGTGACTTAGCACACACACACGGGGCAGAGATGTGTGGGCACCACTTAGACTGTCAGCTGCACAAGGAAGGACTCATCTTTTGGGTAAAGGAGTCTGTGTAGAGGCCGTCAGTTGATGCTCTCTGAGCAAGACTGTCGGAGGCTTTACTTAGATCTGTTTCCTCTTCTGCAGTTCTTAGGGGTATACCCCAGCACTCCTTACACTTCCTCCCAAGAACTCTGAGTGAATTCAAGTACAGATCTTCTTTGAAGACTTATCTCTTGTCTTAATTTTACATTGTCAAAATATTCCATTAAAAAAAAAATCCTGTTTTAAAGTTTATCGCTGAATAGGACTCCCTGGTGGTCCAGTGGTTAAGGCTCTGCACTTCCAATGAAGGGGGCCCCAGATTCAATCCCTGGTTGGGGATCTGCATGCCGTGGTCTGGGGGAAAAAGTGTTTATCACTGAATAAAATTAGAAAAGCTTCCCTGGTAGCTCAGGCAGTAAAGAGTCTGCCTGCAGTGCAGGAGACCCAGGTTTGATCCCTGGGTCTCGAAGATCCCCTGGAGAAGGCAATGGCAACCCACTCCAGTATTCTTGCCTGGAGAATTCCATGGACAGAGGAGCCTGGCGGGCTACAGTCTGTGGGGTTGCAAGAGTTGGACACAACTTAGCGACTAAACCACCACTACTGAATAAAATTGATAGTCCCAGAGGGTCACCTTTGTCCTGTGGTTTTGAGTTTTCCTTGTTACATAATCCCTGCCCCTATATTACCCCAGTTTGAGAAATCTGAAATATATACTGCTATTTCAGGTTGGCTTCCTATTAAATAGTCTTTGGAGGCTGGTATTTTAACAATGTTTCTATGAAAAAAAATGCACTTAAATTATAAATATGATAAACTCAGTTCACCTATAAACTTTGGAAAATAATCTCTCCTCTTAAATTGTGAATTTCCTTCATTTAACGTTTAGTCACCTAATGTTAACATGGTAAAGATGAAACATTTTGAAGAAGATAGGTATTCTATAGTAAATGAATTCTAGGGGCATTTTTGTTGTTCAGTCACAAAGTCGTGGCAGACTCTGCCACTCCATGGACTGCAGCACACCAGGCTTCCCTGTCCTTCACCATTTCCCAGAGTTTGCTCAAACTCTTGTCTGTTGAATTGGTGATGCCATCCAGCCATCTCGTCCTCTGCTGCCCCCTTTTCCTCTTGCCCTCAGTTCCCAGCATCAGGGTCTTTTCCAATGAGTCGGCTCTTCACATCAGGTGGCCAGAGTATTGGAGCTTCAGCATCAGTCCTTCCAATGAATATTTAGGGGCATTTTGGGAATAGTCTTTAAAACCTGTGTTGCTAAAAGTGTTGAATGAAAAATTGCTTTGTCATGTTCTCTAGAGTAATTTTCTGGAGCCAGAGGTTCGATTTAGGAGAATCTGTGGTGTGCGGTGGCTGGCATAGGATGTACCTGCCCCTCCATCTGGGAAAATGGCATCACTAAAACATGGTGCAGAGAAACCAGATGACCAGTTGAGTGGTGGAGAGGCTTGGCTCTGCTGTTTCCTGAATGCTGCTTGTGATCATATGCGCTGATCTTACACTGAGTAGTTCAGTGCTGCTTCTTGCTTTTACTCTTTGTTCAGCCCTTTAGGAAGATGGTAACCCCAACAGAGCAGCTTGTCGTGTGATACAGACAAGGGCCACAGACGTCCAGTTTCTGACATCCTCCACACAGGGCACCTCTGGACCGGCTTTGTGGTCGCTATTCTGTCACTTTCGGTCTGACACCCCCCCCGCCCCGCCCCCTTTCCTCTGTGCTAGTCCTTGCAGGCGGCTAATGAGAAGTTACCTTCTGACATGGATGTTACCCCAGGATAGGCAGATACTGTCCGTCATGATGAGATGGCATGTGATCTTTTCACATTTGGCAGGATGTGAAGGACTAATCTGGCTAAATTACAGAATATAATTTCTGTGAGTTTTAAGTCAACAGATACTTAGTGAGGACTTGCCATGTTCTGGTCACTCTGATAGTTATTAAGAACACAAAGATTCCCCCTTATTCCGACTTACAAAGTTCCTACTTATTTTTGGAAGAAGTTAGAAATGGCTAGAAGGGGTGTAATTAGGATAATAAATTATTGAATAGAGCTCATTGTCTCAGATTACCTTTTAAAGCAAAGATAAGAGAACTGGAACAAGAATTTGAGTCTGTGTTGAGATCAAGAAACAGACCTAGTTGAAAGGATGTTCTTTGTCCTAGCTGGGCTGTTGTCGGGGACACATTATCTCCTAGTTAGGGAGGGACACGTGCATAAGCTTTTCCCTGTAATGTAGCCTTTGGAGAAGAGCATTAGGACCTTGGTATAAGCGAAGCCATGCTTTGTGGAGATTCTCTGTTTCTTCTGTTTAGCGTTCATTTAAGCAGCAACGATCTTTGTATTGTGAGCTCTGTGCTGTTTTCTCTTTTCACTGAAAGTGGCTCACAGACCTGCTTCTTTTTGCGTGGTGGTCGCTGTGCCCACTGTGAGCAAGCAGGCCACGTGGGAAGGCTTGAATGCCTCTCACTCCTCTCTATGCTCACATTCTCCAGATAGCCTCGGCCCTCCAGTGGAGGTGGACAGACCGGCTTCTGCTTGCTCTCAGTCTCTTTATTTAATTGGTATCTTGGCTCATCACTCATTTCTGTGTCACTGTCACTTAACGACCCTCACCTGAAAAGTTGGGTTACTTAGAGATCCTTGCTGGTGTGAAGTCTGGCTGTGAACTTTTGTGTTTCATCAAAACTTTAAATAATATGAAACATTTTGGCGAATTGTTTCTGCCCTTTCTACAGACATGCGAAAAGAAGCACAATTAACACTGAAGACGTGAAGCTCTTAGCCAGGAGGAGTCATTCACTGGTGAGAGATGGATTTCTTTCCTCACTCCCCTTTCCCATCAGAATACATTATTCCAAATTAATCACTGGCATCCACGAAGTGATTCCCCCAGGGCACCTTGCGTTAAAAATGAGACATGCTTCAACCGCACAGACCTGCTCGTAATTTACAGTCTTTCTTTCACGATGATGGATCTTGCTAAGGCAATTTGAAATTTTCTAATCAGTGCTCTCTGGATTTCCTAATTTGCCTTTTCTGTAATATCTCAAAACTTTGGTCTCATGTTTCAGCTACAGCATGATGTCAGACACAGTTCAGAGGCTAGAGTATCTAGGGTGTGGTTTTGTTATGGAGCCCACAATTTTGGTGGGCCAGGTGTGGAAGGAGTAGCAATACATCTGGGGTGTGCAGGCAGTTGATCACATTTTCTGTCTTTTTGGAGATGTCTAGACACCATCCCAGCCATGCCCTCTCTTTATAGGTGATGCTGTGATTGTCCCAGGCTAGTGGCTGTGGCCGATGGCAGATCCAGGACACCTGTGAGGTTTCCTGACTTAGTCTGATCTTAGCAGTCAAAATACTTTTATGTTCCTCTCCAGGAAGTGAGCTCTACAAGGGCAGGGATTTTTATGTCTTTCTTCTTGGCTCCATCTGCCATGCCTAGAAAAGGGCCTGACCCACAGTAGGGGCTCATGAGTAGTTGTTGAATGAATGAACTTGTGTAGCACTTGACATTTCATACAGGACTTCTGTAGGTCATATTTTACACACATTATTTAAAGCTCAACCACCCTATAAGGGTTTTTGTAACATGACTAATTAGCCCCATTTTATAGGCCAGACTACTAGAGTTAAGTAATTTCCAAGAGTTAAATATGAAGTTTTCTGGTTGACAGCAGACCCTTAACCTTCAAACCCTGAATCTAGTACTGTTTCCACTGGACTATTTTTTTCTATCTCTGCTCTTCTAATATTGTTTCTCTAAAGTTTAAGTCAAGGTTAAGGATGATACGATTCCTAATAGCTCCAGTGCCTGGTGGTGCTGCGTATCAGTGGAAAAGACATTTTTCTCTCCTCTGAAATTCTCTCAGAACTGTAACTTGGTCAGCTTCAGTAGTTAAGTTCAGTTGAGTCGCTCAGTTGTGTCCGACTCTTTGTGACCCCATGAACCACAGCACGCCAGGCCTCCCTGTCCATCACCAACTCCTGGAGTCCACCCAAACCCATGTCCATTGAGTTGGTAATGCCATCCAACCATCTCATCCTCTGTCATCCCCTTCTCCTCCTGCCTTCAATCTTTCCCAGCATCAGGGTCTTTTCCAATGAGTCAGCTGTTTGAATGAGGTGGCCAAAGTATTGGAGTTTCAGCTTCAACATCAGTCCTACCAATGAACACCCAGGACTGATCTTTAGGATGGACCCATTGGATCTCCTTGCAGTCCAAGGGACTCTCAAGAGTCTTCTCCAACACCACAGTTCAAAAGCATCAATTCTTCGGCGCTCAGCTTTCTTTATAGTCCAACGCTTACATCCATACATTACTACTGGAAAAACCATAGCCTTGACTAGATGGACTTTTGTTGACAGAGTAATGGCTCTGCTTTTTAATATGTTGTCTAGGTTGGTCATAACTTTCCTTCAAGGAGTGTCTTTTAATTTCATGGCTGCCATCAGCATCTGCAGTGATTTTGGAGCCCAGAAAAATAAAGTCAGCCACTGCTTCCACTATTTCCCCATCTGTTTGCCATGAGATGATGGGACTGGATGCCATGATCTTAGTTTTCTGAATGTTGAGCTTTAAGCCAACTTTTCCACTCTCCTCTTTCACTTTCATCAAGGGGCTCTTTAGTTCTTTTTCACTTTCTGCCATAAGGGTGGTGTCATCTGCATATCTGAGGTTATTGATATTTCTCCCAGTAATCTTGATTCCAGCTTGTGCTTCATCCAGCCCAGCGTTTCTCATGATATACTCTACATATAAGTTAAATAAGCAGGGTTAAATATACAGCCTTGATGTACTCCTTTTCCTATTTGGAACCAGTCTGTTGTTCCATGTCCAGTTCTAACTGTTGCTTCCTGACCTGCATACAGGTTTCTCAAGAGGCAGGTCAGGTGGTCTGGTATTCCTATCTCTTTCAGAATTTTCCACAGTTTATTGTGATCCACAGTCAAAAGCTTTGGCATAGTCAATAAAGCCATAATAGATGTTTTTCTGGAACTCTCTTGCTTTTTTGATGATCCAGCGGATGTTGGCAATTTGATCTCTGGTTCCTTTGCCTTTTCTAAAACCATCTTGAACATCTGGAAGTTCATGGTTCACATATTGCTAAAGCCTGAAACCTGGCTTGGAGATTTCTATCTTTTGCAAGGAATTGTCGATGCAAGTCATCTTAGACTATTAATTGGGAAGTTTCCTGCTTATTGCGTATGTATTTATTTACCTCAGAATGTTGTCTTTTTTGGACTGTTAAATTCTTTTCATCTGACAGAAGCCTGTTACTTAAGAGTTGCAGCTAAATTTGTGCATTTTACTAAATCTTCCCTGAGGGAAGGCACTAAATCTTTCCTGAGGGCAAGGACCTTGTCTTATTACCCTTGTGTCTCTAGGATCTGGTACACAGGAATTGCTCAGTAATTTTAGTTGCGTAAATTTAGGGCTTTTGACTTTATTTGTGCTTTGTAGAGTATATTTGTGATTGGCATGCCTTTCGTAAACTACAAGTTTTAATTCTTCTGATTATTCAAGGAACTCCTATGTGAGTAAGCAGTGAGTTGACTTTTGTCATTGATTCCTTCCAGAAGAAAAAAATTCGAAGCTGTGTTTAACTCTGAGGAATGTAACCCTGGGCAGGAGTGGTTGGGAAATGGTGTAGACTTTTTTTCTTCCCGACTAGACTTATCAACAGCTTTACAGTCAGGTAAAAATGTAATTAAAAAAATATTTTTTGTAGCTAAAATACATCACAGAGAAAAATGAAGACATCGCTCAGCTTAACCTGGAAAGAAAAGCAAAGAAGAAGAAGAAGTTGGAGGATGAAAACAGAAATTCAGTGGAGTCAGCAGAGGCTGGTGTAGAGGAAAGTGAGAATTAAACTCTGTTGCCGCTTGGCGAAAGTGGCCTTCAGCAGGCAGAGTGGCTAAAAGCACATATTGCCAATAGAGGGTTCTGAAAGGATAAGTGGAGATTAAAAGACAGAAGGCTTGGGTGCTTTTTGTATTGTGCTCTCCAAGTCATTGACTACAAAAGCTGGCTTAAAAGAGAAGTGGACACTCTTAAGCAAAATACTCCCATGTCTTACTGAAACACATGAAAAGGGCATGTGTTTGAATGGTATATATTGGAAATTGTATTTATTGAGTTAATAAAATTATGTTAGCAATTACATATGGTTGACTCTTTCAAGCAAAAAAATCATATGTTCATTCTTTTATGTAATTTTTCAGGCTGACAACCCCTGAAAGATGACTAAAGCTATATGTATTTAGTCCCAAACAGCACCATGCAGCTTGTTGGATCTCAGTTCCCCAGCCAGGGATTGAACCTGGGTTCTTGGCAGGGAAAGCGCTGAATCCTAACCCCCTGAGTCATTAGGGAAGTCCACGAATGTTGTTTTTTAAACACATGTCATTTGTGAACATAAGGTATAAGGGTGGATATTTGGAAATGGTCCTTTTCACTTTTTAAAGGTGATTTTCTTTGGAAACAGTTCATGTGACTTTTCTCTGGCTATCTTGTAATGAGGTTGGCCACACTGGATGGAACTTTTGCTTGAGAAGAAAATCTGACTACTCCCCCAAGACAGTTCAGTGTGCATCTTCTGTTTCAGGCTGTGAGAGATGATGCTTCCAGGAATCCCAGGTCTGCTGTCTTCTCCTTGGGTTTCTTAGAGGGCCAGGGCAGGCGTGCCTTTTAACCCGTTGGGACAATGGCGGCAAAGAGAAGGGACTGGCATTTACAGAGCCTGTTCTGTGTGCCAGGTGCTACTCTAAGTGCTCCATGTGGTATTACTTCACATGTTTTCACAGTATTTTTATTTACTTTAAACTACTGATGGATTCATTTGGCTGCACCAATCTTAGCTGTGGCAGAAAGAAAGTTTAGTTGCAGCATGCAAACTCTTAGTTGAATGGGATCTAGTTCCTGACCAGGGATCGAACCCAAACTCCCTGTGTTGGGAATGTGGACTCTTAAGCCACCAGACCACAGGGAAGTCCCTGACCTGCTAATATTTTAGACAAGTGGTCCTACCACACATTCTTCAGGGATTTGAACACAGGGGTGGTCAGACTTTGTAAGGAGTAGCTGGGTGTAACCCTGAGTTCTCAGGAGCTGCCTCTTGCCCACTGCATGTTCTGCTTAGGGTTTAGTTTACTCCGGCATGTCCATGCAATGTCGGTCATCCTTTCCCATTCCATCTTTGCTGACCGTTGGCAGAAAGGAGTTGTACAGCTCTTTCCCACAGGCTTGCTTCCTTAGAGTCCTGGAAGCTCGTCTGAACTTTAGACTTATTAACTGTATAACCAGCTGACTGGTCATAAAGCAGCACACGTCTTTGAAATACACATGGCCTGGTAACATAGTTAGGGCAATTTACATTTATAATGTTTGTTGTCTTTCTTGTTAACACCAACTCCTCAAAAAAAGGTGAAATAAAAGATCCTGCATTAATTTTTTATTACTAAATTAACAAACCAGGGAAGTTCCAAAGCATATCCTTCTATATACAGCAACAGCTGGAATATGCTGGTCAACACTCATCACATACAGCTGGTACCTCGACACCTAGACGTCTGGGAAAGTGTAACCAGGGCCCGCTTACTGCCTTTACTGAATTGTGGAATCTGTAAAGAACGCTTAGAGGTCACAGAGTCCAGTCTTCTCACCAAGTAGGAAGCCCTTCTACAGCACTGATGACTAAGGTCCCCTAGGTGCTCCTGAACTCCTCAGGTGCAGAGTGCCCTTTCTGTCAGTGGACACTAACAAGTTTCTTCTGTGTGTAGAGAAAAGCTCTTCACCTTCTATCTAGGTCCTAGTTCTGCCTTTTAGAAGAAACAATCTTCTCTTTTCAAAATAATCCAGTACTGAGTCCCTTTTAATCCAAGTTCCCATAGTACATCTTTTCAGAAACACACTTTCTTGCATAAAACATTAGATTGTCAGCTCCCTCTGGGCGGGCTTTGAAATGGTTATCACTTGGTGCCTTGTGTAGGGCCACACACACACAAACCACAGGTGCCCCACGAATACTGGGTCCCTGGAGCCTGAGATGAGCGCAGGGGCACACAGGAGCAGGAGCCCTTGCTTGGGTTTCATGGCTCTCACCAGGGATTTCCATTGTTTTGTGGTGGGGAACTTTTTTTTAATACTGTGGGAAATAAGGACTAAGGACTTGGAGTATCTTTAAAAAAACCAATTATCTTTGGCTGTGCTGCCTCTTTGCTGCTGTGTGCAGGCCTTCTCTCATGGTGTGTGGGCTTCTCGCTGCAGTGGCCTCTTGTTGCAGAGCACGGGCTCTCGGGTGCCTGGGCTTTGTGGCTCTGCGGCGTGTGGGATCTTCCTGGACCAGCCAACGGACCACCAGCAAAGTCCCAGGATATCTTCTTAGTGGTGAGTCTTGTTGTGTTTTCCACTTGTGTTAGGTGCTTCTCATGATCTTATTTGATTCTCACAATTCTATGATGTAGGTAGTAGGTACTGTTTTTATCCCTATTTCACAGATGAGGAACCTGAGAGCCTAGAGAGGTTAATTAAATGTCAAAACCAGGATTTTAGTCTAGAGCCCTCACCGTTAAGTACTAAGATATATTGCCACCTCCTTGAAAGCAGCCAGTAACAAGATCACACAAAGCTTTCTCCGGCCTGCAGCTCATAACCTTCCTTGGCACATGTCACACTGAAATTTTACTTTTCTCTCATTTGCAGAGCATGTATCCTGCCCCTTACTGGGACTGGAACAGCCTTATCGGGGTGGAAGGTCTTTGTCCTATGTAGTACACTCTAGGTGTTCAGTGTTCAATGAGTTCATGGAACAAAATTTTCAAAATATTCTAAAGCTATAAGAAGCTGGGTGAGCTACCATGATTCTCTTATCTGTAAGACTATCTGAAGTGAAAGTCGCTCAGTCATGTCTGACTTTTTGTGACTCCTTGGAATATACAGTATATATAAAATATAGAAAAATACACTCAGAGGAAAAAAGTGGGAAAGGACTGTATGCACCTCCTTGTTTCGTGGCTCAGTCAAGATGGTAGATGACAAACTAGTTTTGCTTCCATTATTTCCCATTAAATTTTTTAAATGTACTGGTTTCAAATTTAAAAGACATGAAAGTGAAGTGGAAGTGAAAGTCGCCCAGTCCTGTCCGACTCTTTGTGACCCCATGGACCCCATACAGTCCTTGGAATTCTCCAAGCAAGGATACTGAAGTGGATAGCCCTTCCCTCTTCAGGGCACCTTCCCAACCCGGGAATCGAACTGGGGTCTCCTGCATTGCAGGCGGATTCTTTACCAGCTGAGCTATCAGGGAAGCCCTAAGAATATCTAAATGTTTTAAAATATCATTTGTGGGAATTAGGCAAAAAAAAAAATTTTGGTACCAAAAAAGGACTAAAGCAAGATGCACTTTATGGCCCACGGTGGGTCATTTGGCTGTGCCGATCTTACCTAGCGTCTTAACAAATGTGCAATGCAATGAAATTTAAAGTTGAGGTTTCCCTTGTGGAGGGGTGTGAATGAGCACTTTGGAAAACTGAAAGCGTTAGCGTTTACTTCTGGAACATGCCATCAGTTCTTTGGTCGCTTTACTTCCCTTCAGAACCTGGCCTCTGACGTCATCTTACTAGGTTTGTGGTGGATGTTTGTGATTTTCCTGGCTGTCTCAGGTGGAGAGGGTCTGTACATTTGTGTGATTCTGAACCTGGGACCCGCAAGGAGGAAACAGGAGTGGCAGAGACAGCTTGATGTTGTGGATTTCAGCAGTGGAGCTGTTGTCAGGAGGAGAGGAGGCCCTGGGAGCTGGTCAAGTGTAGGGCATTCACTGGGCTTCCCTAGGGATCTAGAGGCTAAGATTCCATGCTTCCACTGGAGGCGGGGCAGGGACAGGGGAGGAGCAGGCATGGGTTGGGGAAGTTCCACATGCCTCGAGGTATGGCCAAGAAAAGAAGAATCTATCTGCATTTCCACCTTAATAAGGTGATTGATGCAAAGAGCTGACTCATTGGAAAAGACCCCAATGCTGGGAAGGATTGAGGGCAGGAGGAGAAGAGGGCAGCAGAGGATGAGATGGCTGGATGGCATCACCGACTCAATGGACATGAGTTTGTGCAAACTCCAGGAGATAGTGAAGGACAGGGAAGCCTGGCGTGCTGCAGTCCATGGGGTGGCAAAGACTTGGACACAGCTTAGCAATTGAACAACAACAAAAGGTGATTTGGGTTCACATCACAGTTTGGGAAAGCCTGGGCCAGAGCACTGTGGCCTGCTGGTGGGGAGGTGGTGCTGGGGAACCAGCACTTGGTGGCCCGAGCTGGTCTGGTGAGACCAGTGAATGCTCTGAGTGGCTCCCAGGGTCCTCACCATCTCCTTGTTTCTTCTGCCCAAGCTTATTCAGTCATTCTTTCATGTGGGCAAAATTGCAGATTTTAAGTTCTTTTGTTGTTGAAAGTGTTAGTCGCTCAGTTGTGTTTGACTCTTGCAACCTCATGGATTGTAGCCTGCCAGGCTCCTCTGTCAATGGAATTCTCCAGGTAAGAAGACTGGAGTGGGTTGCTATTCCCTTCTCCAGGGGATCTTCCCGACCCAGGGATCGAACCCGAGTTTCTTGCTTTAGCAGGCAGATTCTTTACCACTAGCACCACTTGCAGAGAAGGCAATGGCACCCCACTCCAGTACTGTTGCCTGGAAAATCCCATGGACGGAGGAGCCTGGTAGGCTGCAGTCCATGGGGTCGCTAAAAGTTGGACATGACTGAGTGACTTCACTTTCACTTTTCACTTTCATGCATTGGAGGAGGAAAGGCAACCCACTCCACTGTTCTTGTCTGGAGAATCCCAAATGGGGGAGCCTGGTGGGCTGCTGTCTGTGGGGTCGCACAGAGCCGGACACGACTGATGCGACTTAGCAGCAGCACCACCACCACCACCACTTGGGAAGCAGGTGGTATTCCTTGTTGTTCAGTTGCTCAGTCATGTCTGACTCTTTTCGACCCCATGGACTGCAGCACACCAGGCTTCCTCGTCTTCTACTATCTCCCGGAGTTTACTCAAATTCATGTCCATTGAGTCAGTGATGCCATCCAACCCTGTTGCCCCCTTCTCCTGCCCTCAATCTTTCCCAGCATCAGGGCCTTTTCCAGTGAGTTGGCTCTTTTCATCAGGTGGCCAGTGTTGGAGCTTCAGCTTCAGTCCTTCCAATGAATATTCAGGTTGATTTCCTTTAGGATTGACTGTTTTCGTCACCATAAGCTCCTTATTCGAGGCTAATTTTGTATTATGTTAAATCACTTGGTTTTGTTCTCACGACTTCCTGATTGCTTTGGCATAATTGCGAGGAGGTGGAACTTCTAGGCAAGTGCACACGCACCCCCAAGTAGGAGCAAATCTGCTCTTGACACAGGAAGAGCGCCGAGGCTTTAATGAAGGGGTTAAATGCAGTCCTGAAGCAACTTTTGTGGGCACTGATTGCTCAGGCTTGTGCGTCACCACTGGAATGTGAGGGGAGAGGAGGTACAGGCTTTAGATAGGCATATATGCAAAAAACAAAAAAAACAGCTGCAGGTTGAGCTGAAAATAGCCTGCTCAGTCTGCAGAGAAGAGACTCAAGTCCACAAAGCCCTGGTTTCAGGGGCTGCCAAGCAGGATGAGCAGCCCCAGAGCTGGAGAGAAGTACCAGACAGCCTGCAAGATGCTGCCCCTCTGCTTGCTGCTGCCGCTGCTGCTGTTACCCTCTGGGGCCACCACTGCCCTCTTCCCAGAGGGTGGCCTCGCCAGCCGTGAGAGCGGGGTGAGTAGTCTGACTCGGCTGGGTGCTCACCCTCTTGTGGGCTGTCTCTTCCCTTGGCACATCTGGCCACCCCGGGGATCTCCCTCTTCTTTGTGGCTAAGTGTGTGTATAGGACAGACTGCAGGGCTGGACTTTGCCTTGTGCCCTCAGCTGCCCTTTGCTGTGATGTCCACATAGACCATTGACTCACCATCATCTTAAGTCATTAGGAAACTTATTAGAAAATGCTGACACTAAGCGGAGCTTCTTAAAGCTAGTGATCTCCCTCTGCCAATCTTTGAAACATGAAGCCATCACACTGGTCTATTGCGGTGCAATTGGCCTACTGCTGCACGATCGGTCTACTGCTGCTGCCGCTGCGGTGTTAGTCACACTTGTAGAATCTTAATTTATGTATACAGTGCAGGTTCTCACTGGCTTAGATTAATTGACATCATTACATTTTCCATTGTGAGAAGTTGTAACTTTATGAGGTGATTTACTTCTCTATTTTTTCATTTTGAAAAACTTCCAAGAAAGAGTACATAAAGTTGACCATTAAAAATGGATTTTTCTCTGAAATTAGCAGCTGAGTTCCAGACAAGCCATTCATCATCAGATTACTCCTTAAAGCTTTCTACGGAATCTGAAAGGCCAGAATATAATGTCTCAATCTGATCTGTCTTAAAAAGCAATTTGTGGACAGCCAGGAGTAAGACCAGAGATGGAGAGATGGGAAACCAAGTGAAAGGAGCCTCCTCTAACTTGGAGGGCTTCTTACCTGCCAGTCACTTGTCAGGGAAAAGGAGACATCTCCCAACCTCTTAGAATTAAAAAGATTACGGGCAAAACAAACAGTTTTTTCCTTGAGTGAATATATTCAAGTTTTTCTTTAATTAGAGCAATTCTCTTGAGGTGTTCTCTTAACTTTACGTGCATGCTAAGTCGTTTCCGTTGTCCCTTAACTTTCTCATCCTTTAAATGGAAATATAGTTTGTTGTTCTGGAGCATCATTTTTTTTTTTTTTTTAAGGAAGGAATTATATATCTTACTGCTGGCTGAATCAGATGATTGATTTGTCTTTCCTTTGTCCTCTGCTTCTTTTTAAAAGCACATGCAGGAAGTGGCAGAAATAAAGACAAACAGCCTGTTGACTTTGCTTATGTGGTGGTACGAGTGGGCCTCCCAGGCCAGGGCAGTGCCCTTCATAGGAGGGGAAGCCAGGGAGCTGTCCAAACGGCAGGAAGGCGCACCCCTCCATCAGTCCATGCCGAAAGATAAAACGCCCTGCAAGAACTTCTTCTGGAAGACCTTCTCCTCCTGCAAGTAAAACTCCACCCATAATTACTCGTGCAAAGAAGTATAACAATGGATCTGAATAAAATGTATTAAGCAGCTGTGATATTTCTTCTTTGTGCAGTTGTCTTCTCTTTCTCATGTAATTTGAAAAGTAGTTTTTATGTAAACTTTAAAAACACTGACAGCTAGATGTCTTCAGTGATTTGGAACCCAAGAGAGTATTTATTTTCATTTTTTACTGAAGTAGAGTAAATAGACTAGTAAGCTTACTTACTAGTAAGTAAGTAGACTTACAATGTTGTGCCACTCTGCTGTACAGCAAAGTGACTCATGTATACATACATACATATATGTGTATACATTTTTAAAATATTCTTTTCCATTATGACTTATCCCAGGAAACTGGATATAGTTCCCTGTACTATGGAGAAGAACCTTGTTTATTCATTCTAAATGTAATAGTTGCATCTACCAACCCCAAACTCCCAGTCCATCCTCGTCCCTCCCTGCCCCCTTGGCAACCACAGATCAAAGAAGAATATTTTTGATAAAAATTTTTGTGGTTTTTGCCATTGTTAATGCAGCCATGGGGCTTTCCTTCTATATTCATTATGTGTTTAGAGGTTGTTCTCATCTTCCTTGCTTTGATTTATAATAGGTAAAAGCTACATATTTAAGTATTCAGAATAACATTTCAGTTTACTCTGATATAAACTGTCTAATGTAAAAAGTATTTCCCTCATATTAAAAGCAATTTTTAAACACTGTTCTCAAAGAGCAGTATGATTATTCCTCATATTTTGGCTAAAATTAATTTGAAAACAAATATCATATGCTATAATTAAATAGACAACATCATGATGACATGCTTATAAAAGTTCCATTTGAACCTGCTGTTGTAAAATACCCATACTAATTGTAATCAGTAAGTTAATATTGCTATTACAATTCTTATGGATGAGAGCTTCAGGTTTATTTCAAACCAAACAGAGTGATCGGTGCTACTTCCCAGCCTATAGCTAATACAAGGACCTCCAGGAAATTCCCTGGTGGTCCAATGGTTAGTGCTCTGTCCTTTCACTGCTGAGGGTCTGGGTTCAATCCTTGTTCGGGGAAGCAAGATCCTGCAAGCTGGGCCTCAAGGTCAAAGAAAACAGCAAAACAAACTCTGGGACCTACAGAGTCGCAGGATTTGGACTTTGTCTGAGACAGAGGCATATGTACTGAAATCTACTATGTATATAAATGTTTTATTTTCCTATTCCTCAATAATTTCCCACAGAAGTAAGTGGATGATAATGAAAGGAGGGGGAGATTCTTTTCTCTTTTCTCTTTCTGTGATGTAACACAAAGCAACTGTTGAGCCTCACGTGGACCAGGATCTGGGTCTGCTCGGAGGTAGGAGTAAACATGTGCTCAGGTTCAAACCCTAATCAAATTTCAATCCTCCCGTTAGCCCCTTGGTTACACACCTTGTTTACAGCTCTTGAATCCTAGACTCTAAAGAAAACTTCCAGCATGTGGTTTTTTTAGATGCTAAACTTTAAAGCTTAGAGGTTCCTACCAGGAGTTAAGGAAAGTTTCTGACTATCAGGATTAGTATCAGGAAACTGGCAAAGGCTGGCATTTGCCAGGATGGCATTGTGAGGATGTTTTCTTCTCTGGATGCCAGGGGAGCAGACTCACAAAGTATGACTGCTGACTATTCCATTCTGTCTTCCACAGAGCTGAGCTCATATTCGTAATTACTAGCTGAGTGAAGTATAATGAGATGGAAGAGTCTTAATAGCATCCTTATTTTCAAACACAGCAGCTTTCAGGGACCTGTAAGTGGGTCAGCGCACTGGTGGAAGATGCCTGCCTGAAAGGCCAGCTGACCTTCATGATTTAAGATTCTTCTAGAAGAAAAGCATGCTCACTGTCTTTCAGTTTTACTTAGGGTCATACATACACATTCCTTAGGATTAGAGATTTTAACTTTTTAAAAAAATAAATGTTATCTTTGGCTGCACTGGGTCCTCGTTGCTGTGTGTGAGCTTTCTTTGGTTGCGGCGAGTGAGAGCTACTCTTCATTGTGGTGTCGGGCTTCTCACTGCAGTGGTGTCACCATCTCACTGCAGTGGTGTCACCAACGAGAGCACTGGTGCCTGGGCTCTAGGGCGAGCGGGCTCCAGAGTTGTGGTGCATGGGCTTAGTTGTCCCATGGCATGTGGGAGCTTTCCAGACCAGGGGTCGAACCTATGTCCCCTGTACTGGCAGGAGGATTCTTAACCACTGGAGCACCGGGAAAGTCCAGAGACTTTAACTTTTAACTAAGTAATATCTGAAGGAAATGAGGCTACATTAATGGCATCTCCAGGAAATCCATCAAGTTTAAGCTCACCTTAGTTCAGTGGCCTTAGAAAAATGTAAACTGTCATCAACTACATGTTAGACTAGATTAACATGCTTATCATTAGTCCTACCTGGTTCAATTCCTGGGTTGGGAAGATCCACTGGAGAAGGGATAGGCTACCCACTCCAGTATTCTTGGGCTTCCCTTGTGGCTCAGCTGGTAAAGAATCTGTCTGCAATACGGGAGCCCTGGGTTTGATCCCTGGGTTGGGAAGATCCCCTGGAGAAGGGAAAGGCCACCCACTCCAGTGTTCTGGTCTGGAGAATTCCATGGACTGTATAGTCCACGGCATTGCAAAGAGTTGGACATGACTGAGTGACTTTCATTCATTTGCATTTGGGTAGTTCAGTATAGTCAGATGTGCAGATCTAGGACACTGAGGCCTGGACGGCTGCTAACTCATTCTTTCACATTTGTTTCCAGTATTTGTCACCAGAGTAGATCCTTAACTGCTAAGGAAGAACTGATGTGACATAAGCATTCTACAGAAGTCCTTCCATAGTATTTGAATGTCCGGGCTGACAGCAAACCATTTCAGTGGAAACTCAGGCCTGTGAGCTCATAGGGGATACGTACACTTTGACCTGACAGTGCCTGATGAAGGGATTACCCACATCTTAATAGCAGCAGCTTCTTTAGCAGAGACGGGTTTGATGTTGAAGAAATCAGAAGAGGATATATCCTTCAGCTGTTAAAAAGGAGGAAGTTTCTATTTCTAGACTAGAAAGAATGAGGCTAAGACACTGGACAACCCCTTTTCTAGCTTCTCATAACTTTAAAACACTAATGTATCCTTTCTGTCTATAATTAAAGTTAAGTGATAAAACATACACATTCTGTTCTGATTAAAATAATTGTAAGTTGGGACTGCCCTGGTGGTCAACTGGCTAAGACTCCACGCTTCCAGTGCAGCAGGCCTGGGTTCCATCCCTGGTCAGGGAACTAGATCCCACATGCTGCAGCTAAGAGTTCGAATGCCACGACTAAAAGATCCTGTGTGCAGCAACTAAGACCTGGCACAGCCAGATAAATAAATAAACTATTTTAAACATAAACGTAAGCTGGAGAAAAGCTAGAATTTTCATGGTGATAGTTCTGTAACATGGTGTTAGAGAATACTGAAGAAAATCTCATAGCTCTGCAGTAAACCGTTGGTTACTTCCTTGTATTGATAATTGTGGAAGTGCTGTCTGACTTAGTTTGACCAAACAGCCAACGTTAAGGATGTGCAATCTGAAAATTCAATGCATTTCCTGGGAAGGAGGGGATCTATTCCCTTTACCAGGAGCTTCTCGACAGGGCAGAGGACCTCACCCTGTCAGCTGTGTAGCAGATTCAGGCAGAGGATATTTGGAGTAGATAATTTCCAAGGTGCTTAAAAACCTCAAGTAATATAAGACGCAGCCAAAATAACTTAAGGCAAAATACAACAAAATAGGACAAGCTGAAGGCAAAAAAAAGACAGTAAAAGTTAATTAGGAAATTGAAAAATATGGTGAGTAAAGTCACATTAATAATTCTTGTAATTAATGTATTTTTTAACAGACTACTATTATTCCTTTCTTTCTGGAAAATGAAAAATCCATTAGTTTTTTTTTCATTTTGCTTTTACCCAGAAATTAAAGGTTGGTAAGTGGTAATTAGCATGGCTCCTGTCAAAGCCAATTGCCTAATGGGGACCGACATTTGACTTGAGTTGAAAGAGTGGAATATGGCTAATGTAGAGTTCATTAGTCCCAGCTGCTTTCTTTGACAGTCTTTTCTCCTAACATCGGCTGTGCCCTGCTCCCTCTCTCTCTCTAGTTTTAGACTATTGCTGTGCTGCTACCTTCTATCCTAGAAGGCCTAGAGGCACAGTGTTGTAGGGGAGGTAAGTGGTACCTGGGACAAAATAACTTTTTACTCTACATTTGGTCTAAGGTTTGCAGACTAAGGTCTCTGTTCCCACCCACCTCTCTCTGGCCCTGGGGAGATGAAAGAGAATCATTCCCTTTCGCTGCGCTGGTACTGTGCTCTTCCTCATACTTGCCGTTCAGTTACTCAGTCTTGTCCCACTCTCTGCGATCCCATGGACTACAGCACGCGAGGCTTTCCTGTCTTTCACGAGGCTTTGCTGTCTTTCACCATCTCCCAGAGCTTGCTCAAACTCAAGTCCATTGAGTTGGTAATGTCCAACTTCCTTCGTTTAATTTAACCCCTTCCATCTTGAGGCCTTAGGCTAACCTTTCATTTTTGGAAACTACTGTTCTATAAGGTGAGATTCCATGTGGGTTTGTCTCATTCCAAAGGCCAAAGTACTTTTTCTATTCTCCTATGCAGCTGAGCAGAGAAGGCAATGGCAACCCACTCCAGTGTTCTTGCCTGGAGAATCCCAGGGATGGAGGAGCCTGGTGGGCTGCCATCTATGGAGTCGCACAGAGTTGGACACGACTGAAGCGACTTAGCAGCAGCAGCATGCAGCTGAGATGCTCAGTAGGTTTGTTTCTCATACAGAAGACCAATACCAACACCCAGCCCATCAACTAAAGCTCTACTGTGTATTTGGTGGAAATAATTGTAGAAAACATTTTTCATTCTGCAGGGCAAAGATGGAGATGCTGATATAATTGGTGAAGAGAGATAACTGCTGATACGATTGTTGAATAGAGATGCTGTTCTATTATTTCTGGAACCCAGGCTTCCTTTGCTACTGTGCTAACTATAGTGTTCACAAGGCTAATTTATTTCTTTTACACTACCAGCACAAGGACTACATTAAGAAATCTTTTAGCAATCATGTTGCAAACATATTAGGTCTTTTCCATTTGGAGCTGAGTTCAACTTATTTTGTAACAAAACAAAATAATAGGGAAGGACAGGGAAGCCTGGTGTGCTGCAGCCCATGGGGTCACAAAGAGTCCCACAGGACTGAGTGCATGAACTACAAATTAACAAAACCAGTGATTTGGATGTACAGTAGAAGAGGATGTAGACTTAAGAGAAAATACAAATAAGTGGAAAGAACACCAGAATTGCAACCAGAAGACCTAGGAATTACTGGTGGTCCAGTAGTTAGGACTCTGTTCTTTCACTGCCAAGGGCCCAGGTTCAATCCCTGGCTAGGGAACTAAGATCCCACAAGCTGTGTGGTATGGCCAAAAAAACCAAAACCCCAAACCAAAATAAAGCCAAAAGACCTGTCTTTGAACCCTGGCCCTACAATTAGCCTTGTGACATGAGGCAAGTCACTGATTCTTCTTGAGCATGACTTTGCTCATGTACAAAATGAGAGATGACATGCCACACCCTCTTTATTTAGCTCACTCAGTTTTGAGGCTCCAGTGTAGTAGGTCATGGCACAGAGCTGACGGCAAACTGTCATAAAAATCCTCAGCTGGCAATACTGCCCCTCCAGGGGCATTTTGAGAACCTGGGGGCTCTTGTCAGCTGTCTCAGTACCTGGAGGATGCTACTGACACTGAAGGGGTGGGGGGGGGGGGGGGCTGCTAGTCTTCCTGCAAAGCACAGGACAGTTTGACATAGTGAATTATCATCCCCCATCCCATGTGTCTTCCCCCCACAACCCCCAAAACATGACTTTGATGTCATGCTGGCTGTTCACAGGAATGAAAACCCATTCCAAATCAGCCCCAAACCTAATTCTATTTTATATACAAAGTATTTTTTCCAGTTTTAACATTCCCTGGCTTTGTCAAGAATGCAGCCACCTTGTAAATCAAGGGCAGATGTGTTACACTGCCCAGAACGTCACTGTTTCGGGAACTCCCATTATGAAGGGCGATGCTGCTTGTGGAATTTGAGTCGCCAGTCACTATGTACCATGGGTGGCTGCTTCTAACAAACTCAAGGTAATTCAATTGTAAGGATAAGCACCTGAGAGCTTCCTTGTGCCTTTTGATGGTCATCTACAGAAAGGGTATACTGAGATGGATACAGACCAGTCTTATTGAAAATTATTTTCCTTTGTTTCCATTTGAGGGTATTGTGTTGATGAAGGTACACATGTAGGTAGGTTATCAACTCTGGCTTTCATTTAAGGATAATTAAGAAGGCATTACAAAATATGCTATTAAAAAAGAAAATACTGGGGCAAGTGAGAACCAGTGGCATAAGGCATTAGTAGGAGTATGCTGAGTAGACCTGAGCCCTCCCTGAGGAAGATCGTAGGAGAAGGAAATAGCTCTTTTTGTTCTGCTTGTTTTTTGCATCTCTCCCTCACCTTAGGACTTATTGTTACATTTCTTCATTTAATAATTAGACAATGTATTCTTAATACTATTCCATTTTCCTCTAAGTATGCTTAAAAAGTAAGTCAAATAACTCAATAACTAATTATCTCCTGCCCCGCCCCCCCGCAAGAGAAATTGCATTGTAGATTACAAAACTTGAAGAACAAGTTAGTACAGAAACAATAGGAATATAAACCAGAAGTCTCAGTTCTGCACCGAGAGACCTGGGGTCATCATATCTCACAGAAATCAATTTAATGATCTTTTTATACCCCATGCTGATAAAACATATTAGAAAACTGAAAAATTTTACAGTGGTAATTGATATAATTTCACAATACTGAATTAGATATTAGAATCGGTGAATCAGACTCTCTGTATGTTCCCATGGTCTGCAAATTTAATATGTGCCTTTAAACAAACAAAAAAAAGTCATTAACTTGAGAAACAAGTTTGTGGCCACAGTCAACACTAATGCATCACCTTTGCTACCATTATTTGTGTTTAAAACTCTGCAGTTCCATCTTTAGAATAAGAATTGTGTGTTTGGGCTTCCATGACGGTCCAGTAGTTGAGAATCCGCCTTCCAATGCTGGGGGTTCGGGTTTGGTCACTGGTCAGGGAGCTAAGATCCAACATGTTTTGGGGCCAAAACATCAAAACATGAAACAGAAGCAGCGTTGGAACAAATTCAATAAAGACTTTCAAAATGGTCCACAACAAAAAAAAAAAAAAAAGGAAAAGAATAGCAGGTCCATTACTATGATGGTTACATAGATTATATCATGAAAGAGATATACCATTTGTCTGATGTAGAAGGAAAAGAAAAAAAAGGATGGTCTGAAACATGACAGCTTCTTTCTATGCCCTTCACAACCACTATTAAACAGAGAACATATGAACACTCAATTAGAGGAGCTGGTGCAGCCTTATGGTTCAATGCGTAAAGAGAGCTGGAACGGCTTTTCTGAAAAAGACCCGAAGCCCATCTTCCAGTCTGTTCCAGGAGAACATTCTGAAAGGCAGGGGGCAGAGGAGTATATAAGTAGCTATAATGATTAGGCTAAAGGTATTTACTGACACTGACACAAAACCCAAGGTTTTCTTTGACATGTTGCTGGCTGCCAGTTACATGGGGTCTCGTCTGGTTCGTTTGGGGTTCTCCATGTCTCCAGGCAGTGAACTTGTCCTTGCTGAAATGCTCCTCAGAGAACGCAAGCTCTGCACCTGCTGGAGGCGTAGGCTAAGTTCCTGATTACAGGCCTGTTGAACGGCTTCCGTCTTCTTTATGTCCCAGTTCAAAGCAACAGCCAGTGCTTTAGGGTCCTCCTTGGCAACCAACTGCGGTGAGAACAAGAACCACTGAGAACCAGCCCCTCTGCTGCTCTCGCGATTTTCTTTAGGGGAGGTGAGAATCGGCAGTATCAGTCTCTAGCTTTATGCTGAGATGCCAGGTTTCCTTCCTATTAAGCTGTCACAGGCCTCGGCTCACTGTACAACAACAACAGGAAAGGACCTCTAGAGATTAGTTTGCTTGGGTAAATACAAGTCCTCTGCTCACAGGAAATTTAGCCAAGTTCAATTCAATGCAGCCTCTTTCCCTTCTAGCTACACTGAGGTAGTGCTGGGGACAGGGACAAGGAGGAACACCCACTCTGATGGGTTCCCTTCTAGTTCCCTGGTCTGAGAGTCACTACAAGATGACCCCATTGCACAGGTCCTTTCCGGGAATATTTCATGTACTTCTGGGCCTGTGGATCTTTTTCAACCACTGGCAGATGCATCTCAGAAGCCTGAGTCCTGTAACTCCTCCCTGTCAGAGTCAGACATTTCATTACCGACTCTGGACCAGAGAATAAGGTTGGATGATCTGAGGGAGTGTACCCATTTTAAGATTTAGATGATGTGAGACGTTTGCAAATGCTTTGCATGTGGTGGTTTAGTTGCTAAATCGTGTCCAGCTCTTGAGACCTCATGGACAGGGAAGCCTGACAGGCTACAGTCCATGGGATTCTCCAGTCAAGAATAGAGGAGTGGGTTGCCATTTCCTTATCCAGGGGATCTTCCCAACCCAGGAATCAAACTCAGGTCTCCTGCATGGTAGGTGGATTCTTTACCAACCGAGCTACAAGGGAAGCTTTGCATGTAATAATAGGCAAATTGGCAGCTATGATTCAGGGTCTGCAGAGGTGGAAAAACCCCGATACAAGTATCTCCCTGCAAAGGTCAGGGTCCCTGGTGCTCGCCCACCTCCAGATCCTGACTAGACAAACTCAGCTCTGGGGCAAGTTTCTCCTTCAGCGCCAAGAGGATCTGGCTCGCAGGTGTAACGTTGGAGGAGCTCTCTCTAATGCCTGTGTCAACAGCGTCCCTCTCGTCCCCGAGGTCAGCTCTGGACTCTGCAAAGCAGATGTGAGACAGAGGATCCATCAGCATGCCATGCGCACACACAGCCACCCCAACAACCAGCCAGAGCAATCAGGTGGGCAGATAGCAGCCTGCCACCTCAGAATACCCACTGCTGTGGCATCAGTCTTCTTGAGCACACGGGAAGCATCTGGTTCTCTCTCAAGGAAAGGCTCTAGCGAGTTCTTAGTACAATGCCTACCTTCCTTCTTTGACAAGATGCCACCTTCCTTCTCCAAAGCCCGGAGGTAAAGTTCCAGGAGCTGCCTGGACTGACGGGCTTCCTCTCTCTGGTCAAGCACCTGCTGGAGGGTGTTCTGGAGCCCCTGGACTGCCACATGACTTTGGCCGAGTTCCTGAGCCAGCTCCAAACATGGGACATCGATGAGCATCTGACAAACAAATACCAGCTTTAAGACATCTGAAAGTGTTTTCCCAACATGATGTTATGTCTCTCCAATGCATCACTTTCAAAGATTCATTTCATCTAGTTCCCAAAGTTACCCAATATGGCTGCCTGAGAGTCAGGAGTGATGTGCTGTGCTGTGCTAAGTTGCTTCAGTTGTGTCTGACTCTTTGCGACCTCATGGACTGTAGTCCGCCAGGCTCCTCTGTCCATGGGATTCTCCAGGCAAGAATCCTCTTGCAGGGGATCTTCCTGACTGAGGGACTGAACTTGTGTCTCTTAAGTCTCCTGCACTGGCAGGCAAATTCTTCACCACTAGTGCCACCTGGGAAGCCCGAGAGTCAGGAGAGAGGCATGTAATTTTTTCAGTTTCCCTCTGGTGAAAGAATTAGGAAAATGTTGCCTTTAGTACCTTATTAAAAACAAAACAGGACGTCCCTGGTGGTCTAGAGGTTAAGACTTTGCACTTCTACTGCAGGGGGCTTGGATTCGATCCCTGGTTGAGGCACTAAGATCCCACCTGCTGCACTCAATATGCATCAGTGAGAAAACAGATGTAAAACACTTAGGACAGAAAGTGACAAGGAGGGCTGCTGGAGTTTGTGAAAGGCTTCTTTGAGGAGGCCACTTTATAAGCTACCCTTAACTTTCATATTGCATCCATGTTTGAACAAGTAATGTTAATACACATTCACAAGGTCCAACATTCAAGAGGCACAAACCTTATGAGGGAAGTACTAGTATTACCACCATTTCATAGATGAGGAAAATGAGGCAAAAGCAGTGAAGAACTTTGCAAGGATCAGTGTCAGTGCTAATCCTCAGGACCCTGTGCTCTTCCCTTCTCTCCCTTCCGTTCTCACTCCCCATGGTTCCTTTACCTGCCATTTTTCTCCTACCTGCCATGTGGCCAGCCTCTGCAAGTTCCTGTCCTAAGCTTCTCTGTGCTGAGTCTAGCTGTCAGGGCTAGGCTCACTTGTATTCCAGCATCCCTGTTCTGGTGAGGACTGTTAATGCCCTTTATCCTAAGGGTATCATAATTTGCTAGTCTGTTGGGATGGGAAGGGATCTCACGACCCCTTTCTGTTTCTCAAAGAAGAAAAAAATTCCTGCCTTTCCTCTGCCTGGCCCCAACCTTTCCATGGCAGGTGCCTCTTCTTCTTCAGTTTCTTTCTGTGTCCCCTTTTGGGACCTGCCAACGTTTTTAAACTAAACTTCTATGAATTTATTCTATGGACAAGCATGTGTGCAAAATGACACTGGTCTACGTTTTTCTGCAGTACAGACTGAATAGCAAGACTGATAACAACCTGCATGTCCCCCACCAGGGAGACTCATTAAATAAGTTATGGTGGGACTCCCCAGGTGGTCCAGTGGCTAAGATTCTGCTTTCCCATCGCAGGGGGCTTGGGTTCAATCCCTGGTCAGGGAACTAGGTCCCAAATGTTGTAACCAAGAGTTCACATGCCTTGACTAAAGGTCCTGCATGTCACAACTAAGACCTGGCACAGCAAAATAAATAAATAGAAAAATACAGACATGAAATGGAATACTATGCAGTGATGAAAAAAAGAACAAGATATCTTTTGTAAAGTGATCTGGAAAACTTTCCAAACTTTTCTTTGAAACAGAAGGTGGAAAGTGTGATGAAAGTGGAAGAGGAGGACATGTATATGTAATTGTATATAAAATGGGTTTCCCAGGTGGCTCAGTGGGAAGAATCCACCTGCCAACGTAGGAAACTTGGGATCAATCTCTGGGTCAAGAAGATCCCCTGGGGGTAGGAAATGGCAACCTACTCTAGTATTCTTGCCTGATAAATTCCATGGACAGAGGAGCCTGGGGTTGCAAAGAGTTGGTCGCGACTGAGCAAGAGCATATATAAACTATCTCTGGAATGGGAAACTGACAGACTGTCTCCAGGAAGGAAATCCGGGTGGCTGGGGACAGAAGTCAGACTTTTTCTGTGTATCTCTTTTTTCCAAACAGCTTTATTAAGATACAGTTCACACACCACACAATTCACTGATTGAAGTATATAAATAAGTGGAGTTTAGTAAAATGAATGGGCTTTTTTGTGATTGCGCAGTCACAACCACAGTCTTAGAACACAGTCACCAGCCCAGAAAAAACTGTACCCATCAGTAGTTACTCTCCATTCCTCTTCACAGTATCTGGAAACCCAACCCCCAGGCAACCACTAATCTACCATTTATCTCTACGGACTTGCATAGTTTGGCCATTTCATAACATGCTATCATGAAATCTGTGGCCTTTCATGTCTGGCTTCTTTCACTTAGCCCAATGTTTTCAAAGTTTCTCCATGTTGTTGTCATCGTTAGGTGCTAAGTCGTGTCCAACTCTTCACAGCCCCATGGATGGTATCCTGCCAGGCTCCTCTGTCCAAGGGATTCTCCAGGCAAGAATACTGGAGTGGGTTGCCATTCCCTCCTCCAGGGCATCTTCCTGACCCAGGGATCAAATCCGAGTCTCCTGCATTGCAGGCAGATTTTTTTTACCATCTGAGCCACCAGGGAAGCCTAATGTATTAATACTTCATTCCTTCTTATGGCTGAATAAAATATTTCAGTATTTGGATAGACAACATTTTATTTATTCATCAGCTGATGGACATTTGGATTGTTTTATTTTTGGCTATGTCTCTTGGATTTTGAACCACATGAATGTGTTAGTATTATTTATTCAAAATAAATATATGAGATTAAAAAATAACCAAGAGGTCACCTCCTTTAAGGAGACTTCCTTAATCTCCCAATCTAGAGTAGCCCCCACCCTCTGGGCACATTGCTTGTTTTGCCTGCCTCCTTCCACCAGAATTTGAGTTTCATCAGAGCAGGGACTGTATCTGGTTTGTTCACTACTGTGGGCAGTAAGTCGCTTCAGTCGTGTCTGACTCTTTGAAATACCATGGACTGTAGCCACCAGGTTCCTCTGTCCATGTGGATTCTCCAGACAAGAATTCTAGAGTGGCTTGTTATGCCCTCTTCCAGGGGGTCTTCCCGACCCAGGGATTGAATCCAGGTCTCCCGCATTGGTAGGTGGGTTCTTTTCCATTGCCACCACCTGGGAAGCCCTGTAACCTTGTGCAAAGAACTATGCCATACACAGGGAAGGGGCTCAATAAATATTTTTCTGAATTATCACATACTATTTTAACCCCAATTTTACTGGAGAGGAAACGTATGCAGAGAGGGTAAGTGACTGGTTACAGTCTTTGTGATGGAGCTGAGATTTAACTCACATTCTTTTTTTAAATTGTTTTATTTTATTTATTGGACACACAGCATGTGGGATCTTAGTTCCCCAACCAGGGATTGAACCCATGCTTCCTCCATTAGGAGCTCAGAGTCTTAACCACTGGAGCACCAGCGAATCCCCCTTAACTCACATTCTTTAGCAGTACTGCCTTGTCCCCAGCCCTTGGGCCTCAATAGTCTACATGGGGCTGTGGCATCTGTATTTTTTTAAAAAAGCTCCAGTGGTGATTCTGATGCAGAGTGAGGAGTAAAAAATTTCTACTCCAAGAAAATTAGAAAAATGAAGAACCTTGGCTGTGATCTGAGAACTACTTAAAAATGAAGCAATAATGAAATTATGGTGGCAAGGTGCATGGAAACTAGGACGCGGAGGGCAGCAGAGGCCAAGTGAGTGTGGCTGCGGAGGGGGCTCACCTGGAGCTCCTCCTCGGACAGCAGGATGATGCTGGCTAGGTCTTCCTTCAGCTGCCTGGCTACGTTTTTCCACTTCAACCCTGCTCCGCTGTCTGTTTCATCTCTGTCGAAGGACTCCTGGGTAATCCAAGCTGTACCTCCATCTGATACAGGGAGAAAATACCAGTTGAGAGATTAACCTGCAGTGCTCTTTTCACTTCCTCCTCCAACTCAGACCTCCAGGATGTCAGCACATCCTTCCAACTGACCATTTAGAATAATTTCGATGCTGAAGGAAGCACCTTTTATCAGGGACTCATGGGAAAACCAATCCCTATCTAGGGCTTTAACTTTCCCACTTGTTCCAACTTTCATTTATTTCTGTGTGAAGCTGCTCTGTATTCTTTTATGGAAAGAAGCCACTTAAACCAAGTGTATGGTCATGCATACCCAGGATGCCACCACACTCCCGTTTAGGTTAGTTTTTTGTCTATTTCCATATCCAGAAACATTCCTCCTCATCAGCATTTCTCTGTGCTTGGGGATGGGTCTCTCTCTCTTATTTTAAACCTTTTATTTTGTTCTGGAGTATAG
Source organism: Antilocapra americana (assembly GCA_007570785.1). Classification (NCBI taxonomy): domain Eukaryota; kingdom Metazoa; phylum Chordata; class Mammalia; order Artiodactyla; family Antilocapridae; genus Antilocapra; species Antilocapra americana. The sequence continues at coordinate 28,482,814 of ML663557.1, forward strand.
CCTATTAACAATGTTGTGACAGTTTCAGGTGGACAGCAAAAGGACTCAGCTGTGCATGTATTCATCCTCCCCCAACTCCCATCCAGGCTGCCACATAATATTGAGCAGAGTTTCCGTGCTGTACAGTAGGTCCTTGTTGGCTATCCATTTTAAATACAGCAGTGTGGACATGTTCATCCCAAACTCCCTGTCAGGATGAGTCTCATTCTTTTTGTAAAAATTAAATTAGTTTGGAGCACAGGGTCTTAGTTTCAGCACTGGGGATGTAGTTTTCTGAACAGGGATTGAACCCAGGTCCCCTGCATTAGAAGCTTTGAGTCCTAGCCACTGGATCACCAGGAAAGTTCGGGTCTCATTCTTGATTGGAGTAACTGCAGCCACTATTTGCTGTCCCTAGGGCCCAAGTAAAAAGGTGGTTGGGACAGTCATTGCTGAAGGGTGACTTCCACACTTTGGTGGCCTGGGACTCTCCTCAAGACACTTCTTTAGCTCTTTGATCCTTGTCCATCCATATTAGTTCCCTTTGTATTGCTGGTGAGGGTGACGGTAATGATATTGATAGGTAATATTGATTTATCTGACTGTATGCCAGATAAGATCTAAATGCTTTCTATCAGTGGCTCTTTCCTGGGAGTGATTCTGCTCACTACACTCCGTAGACATGTGACAATGTCTAGAGGCATTTTGGGTTGTCACAGTTAAGGTGAGGGACGCTACTGGACCTAGTGGGTAAAGGCCAGCAATGCTGTAAGTATCCCACAGTGCATGGGACAGCACCCCCACAACAAAGAATTTCCTGGCCCAACATGTCAATAGCATTGTTGAGAAGCCCTGGCTTGATACATGCTATGTTCTAGCATCCTTACAACAACCTGAGGAGACAGGTACGATAACTACTATCTGAATAAGGGGCGGAGAAGTTAGATAATTTGCTCAGGGTCACATGGCTAGTAAACAGCAGAGCTGGGACTCAGACCAGGTAGTGTGACCCCACCTGTGGCCCAGATCTCTCTGCCCTGCTCTGTTGTAGTTACTGTGGATCCATGAGTTACTTGAGACCTGACCCCATCTCATTCATCTTCATCCCCAGACTCAGCGTCACTCTGGCATACAGAAGGCGCTCAGTAATGCTTGCTGCATAAATACTGAAACAGCCAGTCAAACAGCAACCAGGTGTAGCGTGTAGTAAAGTAAATCACAATGGAGGGTATACTGTATATACGGCCAGCATTTCTTACCTGAATTGTGTGTCCACTTCTCATTCCCAGACAATGCCACAAACTTAGTATTGGCAGGAAGACACAGGAAGTAATCATCGTCATCCACTATGGTGCCATCCTCTGCCAGGACCAGGGTTACTGGTGACAGGGACTTATCAATGGCCAGAATGTCATAAGCTGAAAGGAATAAAATGTTTGGCAATTGACAAATATCCATAGGGAAATTATATCTGTCTTCGTACTCAGTATGTATGCCCCCAGAGCCTAGAAAAATCCCTGGTAGCTAATAATAACTATAATGATGACCACTAATAGTAATATAACATTTACCATGTGCCTGGTACTATACTAAGTGCTTTTCATATACAGTACTTAATCTCCTAACAATGCTATAAGGTAGATACTATTGTTACTCCCATTTTTACAAATGTCAAACCCAATGCTCAGAGAGGTTAAGTAACTTGCTCAAGGTCACACAGTAAGTAACTGGCACTTAAACCCACACAGTCTGGCTCTTGAAAACGTTTTTCCTCCAGCTACTCAACACCCTCATTAGGAGGCACATGACTTTTTCCTTGGATGAACAACCAACAAAAGTCTGATTTGATTCTTTGAGAATAAGTGTCTTTCGTTCATTGTCTCAGTGGTCTAAATGACTCAAATTCTCCCATGTGTCCAGAGAAAAAGAAAATTTTAAAAAAGAAAGAAAAAAAAATACTTTATGTTCTAGCAGTATCTTCTTCACAGTCTTACTAACCTATAGGAAAGTATAAAGGAGGCAGAAGACAGACATTTGTAACAGGAACTTTTCATCTGTGTGATCAATGGGCAAGAGGTTTTGTCCAGGGCAGGTCTGTACTTGCCTAATGATGGCAATGCCCTAAAATGTTAATGGGACTAGAGCACACAGAAAAGTAGCCCTGAGACTACAAATATCATCAGGCAATATCATCTTGCACCCCACAAACCCTGCATAGGCCAAGCTCCAGAAACACAAGCACTTATATGGGCCTCTGTACCAAGTGCATCCAGCCACTGCACTAGAGAGGCACTAAAACTTAAGAACCCTCACACCAGGAAAAAATATGTAAACACTTATATGGCAAAAGCTACCCACTGAAGCATTTAGAGTGCTTCGGCTGTTTCTGTATCTCTGAAAGACTTCTATCAGATACCGGCTGGGCTGAGTGAATCTGGGAGGAAGCTCTAAACAGGCAGACATACACCTTCACTACCTACCTAGGTTGTTTTAGTCTAACCTAAAGAACTTCTTTCGGTAAACAATTTATTGCTACAGCTAATAACTTGTAAGTCATTTGAATATATCATCTCCTTGGTGAGTCCCAACAATTCAGTGAAGCAGGGCTGGAAATATAGCCACTTTGCCGTTGAAAAAATTGGGGATCAAGAGATGGTTACCTGCGAGGTCAGGCAACTAGTAACAGTATGAGGCTCAGAACTTTTGAAAACTAGGTCACTCACAGCAGCTGTTCCTTGTCTGCCCCTCTGGGACGGTGGGTAGCGGCTCCCTCTTTACCGCACAGGTACCTGCTAGAGCTGACGGTGGAAACTCGCCCCCACCTCGCCGCAGGCTCACCTGGGGGGGCCAGTACTACCTTAGGGAGCCCGAGTGGCAGGAATACACCGGGCTGGGTTCGATCCACAATCTGACCCACCGGAGGCAAGACACCGAAGTAGAGTGTTTTAATTCATTTGCATATTGCTTCCCGTCTGCCTTCCACGATATGAATCTCACATAAAGTTAAAGCGCTTGGCACAAACGCTGTGAAACTGATAAGTCGCTATACCCACGTGAGTCATATCCGTCCCAACGCTCCTCCACTTGAATTACAAGAATCCCCAAGTCGCCTTTCTTGATCTCGGTTAGCCCCGCCGGACATCCTCACCCTGCTCTTGGCTCCCTTCAGCCCGGGATCCAGCCCCCCAAGCCCTCGCCCCGGTCCAGTGCCTACCCTTGTTCCTCAGCTCCTCGAGGCAAGAGGCCGCCACGCCGTGCTGTTCCCGGCTCTTGTTGCGGCGCAGCAGACACTGCTTTAGAGCCCGGATCTCACCGGGTTCCGGAGCTGCAGGGCCGCTGGCCACCTCCATCCTCTTCAGGGTGGGACCAGACCGCCAAGGAGAAGTCAGGGAGGCTGGGGCGCGAGAGTCCGCCCCAACTTTATCCCAACGGCATGCCGGGAAGTGTAGTTCTCTCCGTAGCAAATCACGCGTGGGACCAAGGCACGCCGGGAGATGGAGTTCTAGTTTCTCCTAACCACCTGCGGCCCACGGGGGCATGCCGGGAGCTGTAGTCTGTGGGTTCAAAGCCAACTTAGGTCTCGCAATTGATTCCAGGAGGTGTTTTTGTTTGTTTTCCTACCTTATATTAAGGAGTTGCATTTGCCCGTTCAAAATGAGGTCAGTAGGGGTTAATTTTGCAGTATGAAGGACATGAGTGTATATTTCCTTGAATTATTTCCTTGAACTCTTTCCTGCGTGTATGTTGTTTAGTTGCTCAGTCGCGTCCCGCTCTTTTGGGAACTCCTGGACTGTAGCCCACCAGGCTCCTCTGTCTATGGGATTTCCCAGGCAAGAATATTGGAGTGGGTTGCCATTTCCTTCCCCAGGAGATCTTCCCCCACCCACAGATCGAACTGGGGTCTCCTGCATTGCAGATGGATTCTTTACCACTGAGCCACCTGGGGTCACAAAGAGTGGGACACGACTGAGCAAATGAACTGAGCCGACTGGGAAGCCTCTTTTGCATATATAGATGCATGATATTAATACTTAAAGCAGTGTCATTTTACTTTGTACTGTGTTTTTCCTTTCCAACCTGAAAAGATCTATAAAATGTCCCAAACTTCAAGCTGATCTGAAGGAAATCGGTTTTTAAAATTGATAAGTGTAGTTTTCAATCTTGCTGAAGATGTAACAGAGAAGGGTAAAATACTCCCACGTGTCTATGTAGTTGATTCTCTGCATCAGCTCTGTAATTGGGTTGGGACCTAGGAATGAAATGCTTAAATATTAGGTTAAACATTATGATATCAAATCAGAGAGAAAAGGAGAAATGCGAACCACATCACTGTTGAAATTGTCCAGATGCTGCTTGACAACATATTTGTCCTTGTTCTAATATTGCTACTTAGGGAAAAGTCTGTATTTTTCACCCCTGAAAAACCAACACTTAAAATTAAAATAGTACAAAAAATATCTATAAGTTTCCTGGGTTAAAAGAGGGGCATTTTACATAAACAAGGACTAATTTGTTGTTCCTGTTATTCCTGGCCTGCTGCAGTCCAGGTCGCAAAGAATCAGACGCGACTGAACTGAACTGAAGGAATAATTATCAGCCTGTATTAATTCAGGGTCAATCCCTTTCATGTTTTATTAAAGGAAATCAGATATTATAAGAAAAATACATTTAAAACAGTGTTTGGTAGGAAGAATTGTTAACTGAGGCAATGCTTTTGAATACGCCATCACTGATCAAAATACAACTGCGATATGACTGATATTTCTAATGTATACAGCTCTTTCGTGTAATGTCAAAATTGGCTTAAAAATCTAACAACTTAACCACTATAAAGTAATAACGGTTCGTAGAAGCCCCGCCTCTCCCCAAAGCACTCGTCTTCTGAGTTCTTCTAATAGACCTGCAGACAGTTATCAGACTCCAATCTCTAAGATGTTTTAATTCTGTGCGTGTGTGCGTGTGTGAGTGCGTGTATTTGGCCTGGACTTGAGAGCAGGAGTTGAGTCTTGTATCTTATTTCTCGCACCTACCGAATAGCCAATAGTAAGCACTCAACAAATGGTACTGAACCAAATCATCAATTGATTAATTAATTTCCAAGTCTCTTCACATTCATTAATTAACTACTTAGCGAGCCCCTACATGTGCCCATGGGCAGAGATTTAATTCAGTAAGTATAATACACATATAAGAATGCAAAAAGGATAGACTTCGGTTTTGCTGTAAAGGAGAGACCTAATGGAAACAGCGCATGTTGACCCTGTGGTGGGAGTTCCCCTCTTCTCCCACAGTGACCCGCCACCCCTCCGCCAACACACACATCGATAGCTCAGTTCCGGCTACTTTAGTCTGGGCAGAGAGCGGGAGCGAGGGCGCTTGGGAGAAGCCTCGCCCAGCGGCGATAGATTAGTCAGGCCTCAGAAAGATGGCGTCCTCGGAGCAGGCTGAGCAGCCGAGCCAGGTAAGGGGAGTGGGGTTGCTCAGTCGTGGTGGCGAAGACCCCCGCTGGAGTGGGGGGGTGGCTTAGCGTGTGGCTGGGAGCCCGGTGGGGACCCTGAGCCTCGGAAGCAGGCTCCCGCGACCTCTAGCCACCTCCGGGGCCCCGCCCCTCGCCAGGTCCTCGCCACCCGGCCCCTCCCCCGGTGACCCCTCTTTGACCACATTCCCGAGCCGAGGCTCGGAGGCGCCCGCTGTCCCCCCTTCCCGCCTGCCGGCTCCTGGGATCCCACTTGTGCTTGGGTGGGGCGGTGGCGGGACCCTTAACAAATCCCTCAGCCTTGAGCTGCGAGGGCTTCTGCTTGAGAGGGGTGAGAGGCTGGATCGTTCCTGGCCCTTCCGTCCCGGGAGGGGCCTGACTCCATCAGGGTTCCTACTTCCTCGCAGCCTTAGCTTCCCGGGCCATCCTGCTGCCGGCCTCTTCGTTTTCAGTCACCTTTGCGCTTCCGCTGCTAAGTTGGAGGGTGGGAAATATACTTGCAGTCTCTCAGTGCGTTGGTAGGAAGGGGACTCATTGTAAACAACAGACGCCACCGAGCTAATGGCTGGTAATCTGTCCTTGCTGCCCAGTTTGGTTTTCTCAGCCAAAGACTCTAGCCTTTCAGCCACAGATGCAGCTAAATCCCAGTCCAGTCCGGGGACCTTGAAGACCAGTGGTCATCCCTGTCAGGGAGCAGTGGATGATAAGGCTTCTGAAGGCGTTTGTAGTCCAAAGGTGGGGTGGACTGGGGGTAAGCGGTACTTAACAATTACTGAGTGTGTGTTATCATGCCGAGGACAAATTACGCTTATTATCTCGTTTAATGCTCATTACAACCTTTATGAAGTACAGGCTATTAAGCGCCATTTTGCAGGGTCTGTAACGAACCTGATTAAGCCTAGATTTGTGTGTGACTCCACTAGTAAGCCCTGCATGTGTAAGTTTAGGATTGGACAGAGGAGAAAGAAAATGGTGTCAACCTGGGCTCATCGTTCATGTCTCACCTCCTTGAAACACCTGTGGACTTTTCAGCCGCTTACTGGTATTTCACTTCCTTCCTTGGCAGAAGAATACCACTTAGTGTTTCTTATTACTCTTTCATTCTTTATGATATGTCTATTATGGGAATTGCACTTAGAGGAGTAGCGTGTTCCCCAGACCAGCTTCTGTTAGCTGAGCGAATGATTCGGAGAGATCTCTGCATTGTAAAACATGAGAAATAAAAGAGGGCTGCTTTGGTCCTCTCACTGTCGAAAATTCTGGAGTGTGGGGAGTGTCCTGAGTTGGAGCGGGTGGGGCTCTTCATTTTTGCCTTAACCCACTTAGCTTGCTGAAATACTGAGGTTTCTCAGCATCAGGACTTCTCTGAACTGTTATATGTTAGGAATGCCTATAGGTTGGGATTAAAGAATGCCAGAACATGTAATTTTCCTGTTACTGTGATGGTTACTAAATTTTTTGCCACCGGAAGGCTTTTTAGTATCCAGGGAGTCCTTTGGTTCCAGAAGTCTTCTCTGTGCACGTGGAAGGGATCGAAGGTCCTGAAGCGGACTTGGCCAACATCTATTTGGTTTTCAACTCTGCTTCTCCTTTGCTCTCCTTTACAAACCTGGTAGAGACGGGATTGCATCAGAAAATGCTGGCAGCCTGGGGCAAAACTTGAATGTTTCACACCAGATTCTGTCACTGTCTGACAATAAGCTGCAAATGCATGCATTTTAAGTGAACCACCTCTCTTTAGCAATTGCTTCGCATTTCATTTTCTAGTCCTGATCAGTGGTTTTCCCATTTCTCCAGTAAGACACAATGGAACTGAAAAAACTATATTCCCCCAAACCTGGTTTGCATGTGAGAAGAATGCATCACACCTGTGGGACCGAGCCAGTATTCTGTCTCTTGTAGAAAGTTTGTTAGCTTTGTGGCATCAATCTCTTGTTTTGAAAGACTGAGGGTAGATAACCAACACTTTTCTTTGAAAGGCAGTATAGAGCAGTGGTTAAAAGTATGGACTCTGAAGCCATCCCCACTGGGCTAGAATCCTAGCCCCACTACTTAGCAACTCTGTTGATCTTGGACAAGTTACTTCTTTGGCCTTAGTTTCCCCCATCTGTAAAATAAGAATAATACTAGTGCCTATCTCCGGAGAAGGCACTGGCACCCCACTCCAGTACTCTTGCCTGGAAAATCCCATAGATGGAGGAGCCTGGTAGGTTGCAGTCCATGGGGTCACTAAGAGTCGGACATGACTGAGTGACTTCACTTTCACTTTTCACTTTCATGCACTGGAGAAGGAAATGGCAACCCATTCCAGTGTTCTTGCCTGGAGACTCCCAGGGACGGGGGAGCCTGGTGGGCTGCTGCCTATGGGGTCGCACAGAGTCGGACACGACTGAAGCGCCTTAGCAGCAGCAGCAATGCCTGTCTCATAGCACTGGTCTGAGGATTAAATGAATTAACTTGTTTTAGAACAGTGCTTGACATAGTATGTTGTCTATTAGTATTCCATGTAGTAAACTCTGGAGATTCACTCACAAGCCATCTAAGCCTTTCCTCAATCCCTGTTGTAACATTTTTGGGAGTATGAGTTTTCATATGTTGACCAGAAGTTCACTAAGGTTTTATTTGCTATGAAGTAATCGCCTTAAAATTTAAAGGAATACCCTAACTAGTGATTATCCTTGCTGTCCTTTGTAACTTAGATTTCACTGATATACTTACTTTTTCATAAAGGTATAGTCGTTTTAGTCTGTCTTCACAACAGTCTGTTGGAATTACATTTATTGCTTCATACTCTTGTTGTGTTTACTCCACATTATTCTGTTTTGCAAGGCTAATCTCTTATCAAAGTCCCTTTTAGTCTGTACATGTTATGGCCCATAGGAACAGGAAATGTTATCCCTATTTCTGTACTTGCCCACCAGCTTTTCTGTCTTTAGTGAAGAGCAGAGGCATGGTTCAATCTGATGGCTTAATGGTTGTTGAGTATTGAGAATTATTATGGAATGTAGGTTTCGAGTCTATTCATGTTCACTGGATATAGTCAATTTTGGACTGTAAAAACACAGAAGCAGGAAAGCGAGAAGAGTACAGCAAAGATGTTATGGAGGGGAAGACTTATTTTCCTGATTGACTTTGGTTTGAACTCCAGCACTCACTCACCCACTCACTCTTGGACTTAAACTCCACCTCTCTGAGCCTCAGTTTTCTTCTCTGTAAAATGGGAGTAATAATAATTAACCTAGAAGTTTGCTTCAAGGGTTGGCTGAAGTTACAGATGTTAAGAGTATGTGGTGCATTTTAAGTGCTTATGTTGTGAATGTTAATTTCCTTCTCCAGGTCTCTGCATGCACCTTTGGAAGACTACTGAACTCTTGAATAACAAGTTCAAACAAGATATTTTGTCCCTCACTATTTTGAAAAGTTTTCAACCTATAGAAAAGTTGAAAGAATAATACAGAGAATTCCTCTAAAACTTTCATAAAAGCTTACAAGATGCATTGTTTACTTTTTGCTGAATTTGCTCTGTTTCATTCTTTTTATATTTTTCTTTTCTTTGGGGAGGATTTGATAGTTACAGACATGGTATTTCATTCTAGAATAATTCACCTTGTCTCTCATAAGAGTAAGGTTATTCTTCTACATAACCATAATAGCACTATCAACACAAGAAGTTTGGTATTGATAAAATATTATTTATTAATGCAGGCCACATTCAAATGTTTCCAATAAAAAACAAATTCAGGATCCAGTGAAGAAATAGGGAGTACATTGCTTTGCCTCTTTAGTATAATTTAGCATGATTCCTCTAGCCTTTAAAATTAAAACAACCCTTTTTATTGGTGTTTAACATACACCCAGGAAGTCCACCAATTATGTGCACAGCTTGGTGAATGTTCACAGAGCAAACACAATCTTGTGTAACCAGTACTCAGATCAAGCAATCAAACATAACCGGGACCTCGGAAACCTCTTCAGCGTCCCTCCTGTTACTGTCCAGTCCCCAAAATGTTGCCCCTGTCTTGACTTAATCCATATGTTAATAGCTTTTTGGGTGACCCAGTCTTTGTGGTGAAAGCTTTACCGTGGAATTCAAACAGATGTGTTGTGGTCAATTTTGACACATGTATATATACCTGTTTAACCACCACCACAGTCAAGATCAAAACAATTCCAGTATTCCCAAATGTTCCCTTATTCTGCTTCCCCAGAAAATCCTAGCCTTTGGCTTCAGGAAATCTGAGCTGCTTTTTTACCGCTAATAGATTATATTTGTCTCTCCTAGAATTACATATGAATGTATTTATAATGTATATAACTTTTGTGTCTTACTTCCTTTGCTCAGAATAGCGTTTGTGAAATTTTATATTATTGTACTTATGGCTTAGCAGTAAAGAGTCTGCCTGCAATGCAGGAGAGGTGGGTTTGATCCCTGAGTCAGGAATATCCCTTGGAGAAGGAAGTGGCAACCCACTCCAGTATTCTTCCCTGGGAAATCCCATGGACTGAGGATCCTTGTGGGCTATCTAGTCCATGGGGTTGTAAGAGTTGTACATGACTGAGCAGCTGAACCACCACCACCACCATGCATCAGTAATTCATCACTTTTTACTGGTGTGTAGTATTCCATTGTATAGGTAAATCAGCGGCACAGTTGATCTGTTCACTACTTAATGGACATTTGGTGTATATTAATTGCCTGTTGTCTAACAATGTTACTACAAATTTAGCAACTTCATGCAGCATACATTTATTGTCTTGCAGTGTCTGTGGGTGAGGAGTCAGGATGCAGTTTAGCTGTGTCTCACAAGGCAGCAGTGAAGCTGTCTGTCAGGGCTGTGATCTCATCTAAGTCTTGACTGGGGAAGGGTTTGCCTCTGAGCTCATGTGGTTGTTGACAGCATTTGGCTCCTTGTGGACTGCAGACCGAGGACCCCATATTGTTACCAGCCTTCGGCCAGAGGCCACCCTCAATTTCTTACACATGGGTCTTCTCAGGATGGCCACTTGTTTCCTCAGAGGTGGGTGGACATTACAGTCTTACGTTGTGTAATCACATACGTGTAATTACATGTGTTCTGTCACTATACTGTATCGGCCAGAAACCTGTCACAGTCCCTGCCCACAATCAGAGGGACAACACAAGGGTATGAATACCAGGAGATGGGGATCATGGGAGTCATCTCAGGGCCTCTTCCCCACATGGTTGGTCTAGTTTGGGGCTACTATAAATATTCATGTGTGTTTGTGGAAACATGTTTTCATTTGTTATGGTAAATACCTCCAAGTGTAATTGCTGGGTCACGTGATAAGTGTTTGTTGAGCTCTGTAATAGATTGCGTTCTTGTTTTGCAAAGTTGTTGTCCTTATTGTTGTTTAGTCACTAAGTCATGTCTGACTCTTTGTAACCCCATAGACTGCTGCATACCGGGCTTCTCTGACTTCGACAGTTGCCCAGAGTTTGCTGAGATTCATGTCCATTGAGTTGGTGATACTGTCTAACCATCTCATTCTCTGCTGCTTCCCTTCTGCTTTTGCCTTCAGTTTTTCCCAGCATCAGGGTCTTTTCCAGTGAGTTGGCTCTTCACATCAGATGGCCAAAATATTGGAGCTTCGGCAAAGTTGTACTGTTTTTCATTCCACCAACAATGTGTGAACATTCTGATTGCCCCACACCCATACCAACACTTGGTATTGTCTGTCTGTCTGTCTGTTTTAACTTTAGCCGTTTGAGTGTGTAGCTTGAGTGAGTGTTTAGTGGTATTTCACTGTGGTTTTTCTTTGATTTCTGTGATGACAAATAACATTAAGCATCTCTTTTCATGTGCATATTGGTAAATGCTGAGGTTAGTGTTTTTCCCCATATGAATATCAGTTGTTCCAGCATCATTTGTTGGTCTTGCCATCTTTATTAAAAAAAAATTGAAAAATAGTATATAATGGATCAATTTCTAAATGGTCTTCTGTTCCATTTATCTATTATCTATACGTTTCTCCTAATGCAAATGAAGTTTGACTCTTGTATAACATGAGTTTGAACTGCATTGGTCCACTTATACTTGGATTTCTTTTTCAATAAATATACAGTACAGTATATAATATACTACACAGTTTGTGGTTGGTTGAATCCATAGATACAGAGGGCTAGCTGATACTGACTTATAGTTTGTGTGTGTGTGTGAGTAAGAGAGAGAAATCTGTATCTAATTGTCAGGGTAATGCTGGCCTATCAGAATGAGTTTGGAATTTTTATCTTTTTTTTTTTTTTTGGCTGTACCGTGCAGCTTGCAGGGCCTTAGTTTCTAGACAGGGGATTGAACCTGGGCCACAGTATTTGAAGCCCAGATTCCTAGCCGCTAGGCCACCAGGGAACTCCCTCACCTTTCTTTTCTACTTTCTGAAATAGTTTGTGTAAGACTGCTATTACTGGGCACTTCTGTGGCAGTCCAGTGGTTAAGACTCTGCTTTCTGTTTTTTTTTCTAGGGTCAGCTTTGACATAATGTGTCTCAAGGAATTTGCTATCATTTCAGTTGTCAAATATGTTTTTAAGGTGTTTCATAATATTCCTTTTTTTTTTCTAAAGGTTTCTTTTTTTTCCCCATTGTGGACCATTTCTGTAGTCTTTATTGAATTTGTTATAGTATTATTTCTGTGTTTTGGTTTTTTGGCCATGAGATCTTAGCTCCCTGACCAGGAATCCAACCTGTATTCCTTGCATTGGAAGGTGAAGTCTTAACCACGGGACTGCCAGCAAGTCCCTCCATTATCTTTTATTTAAAAAGAAGTTAATTATTTATTTTATTTTTGGCTGCTCTGGGTGTTTGCTGCTTTGTGCAGGCTTTCTCTAGCTGTGGCGAGTGGGAACTACTCTTCATTGTGGTTTTGGGGCTTCTTGTGGTGGTGGCTTCTCTTGCTGTGGAGCATGGGCTGCAGGCACACAGGATCAGTAGTTGCAGCCCTCCCTTATCTTTTAGATGTCTATAAAATATGCAGAGATTTCCCCCTTTTCATTCCTAATATTGGAAATTAATGTCTTTTTTTTTAATTGATCAGTCTGGCTACAGATTTATCAGTCTTAGTACTCCTCAGAAAATTGGTTTTTATTTTATTGATTTTCCTCTGTTGTTTTTAAGTTTTAAATTTTATTTTTTTCTGTTTACTTTGGGTTTCACTTGTTCTTTCTCTAGCTTCTTTTCTAGAGTCACTAACTAAAACTGTAAACTTCCTTCTAAGCATAGCTTTAGTTGCATTCCACAATTTTAGATATGTTGTATTTTTATTTTCATTCAGTTCAGTTCAGTCGCTCAGTCGTGTCTGACTCTTTGTGACCCCATCGACTGCAGCGTGCCAGGCTTTCCTCTCTATCACCAACTCCCGGAGCTTGCTCAAACTCATCATGTGCATCATGTTGCTGATGCCATCCAGCCAGCTCATCCTCTTGTCCCCTTCTCCTGCCTTCAATCTTTTCCATTATCAGGGTCTTTTCCAGTGAGTCAGTTCTTCACATCAGGTAGTCACAGTATTGGAGTTTCAGCTTCAGTCCTTCCAATGAATATTCAGAACTGATTTCCTTTAGGACTGACTGGCTTGATCTTGCAGTCCAGCGGGCTCTCAAGAGTCTTCTCCAACACCACAGTTCAAAGAAGAATCAATTCTTCAGTGCTCAGCTTTCTTTATGGTCCAACTCTCACATCCGTATATGATTACTGGAAAAACTATAGCTTGGACTATACAGACCTTCGTCGGCAAAGTTATGTCTCTGCTTTTTAATACGCTGTCAGTTCAGCATATTTTTTCTGTGATTATTTTGTCTTAACTCCTTTATTTTAAAGTGTCCTTGTTTACCATTGGTAATATCTGTTAGTTTGAAGTTGTCTGAGATTAATATTGCCAGTGTTTGCATGGCAAACATTGATTAGTATTTGCATGGGCTATCATTTTCCATCCTTTGGCTTTGAGCTGTGTGTGTCATTTTGTTTAAAATGGGTTTCTTATGGGCAGTTTATAGCCCAGTCTTGGGTTTTCTCACCACCCGGTCTGACAGTCTCTGCCTTTTAATAGGAGTGTTTCATTTGTACTCAAGGTAAATAAGAATGTCGTTGGGTTTAAGTCTACCATTTTGCAATTTTTTTTCCCATATGTTCTTTATTTTCTCTTTTTTTGTCTTCTGTTGGGTTGAACTATTTTTTCAATTTCATTTTATCTCTATGGTTGATTTGGCTGTACCTCTACCAAATTTTTTTTTTTACTAATTAATGATTGCTCTAAGGTTTACAATATGTTACTTTAAATTACCACAGCCTATTTTCAAATGATACACTATTAAATAATTCACATATAGTATAAGAACCTAACAGAAATATGCTTCTGTTTTTCCTTTTATCCATTATACTATGTATCATAGATTTTACTACTACATATGACATAAGCCTCACAGTACATTTAAATTATCTTTTAAAAATAAAAATGTTTTGTTTTTTTGCTAACATGTTGACCATTTCTAATGTTCTTCTTTCATGTAGATTAAGTTTCCCTCCAGTATTGTTTTTCTTCTGCTTAAATAATTTAAAATTTCTTGTGGTACAAGTATACAGTTGATGACCACTGCTTCTTTTTCCTTTTGAAAAAGTCTTTAATTTGTATTCATTTTTAAAAGAATTTAATTGGATGTAGAATTCCAGGTTGACAGTGGTATCCTGTCCTGCCCTCTGTGGGCATTTTAAAGATATTGTTTTTTTTGAAATGCCAGATGGCCAAGTTTTTGTGGTTTTATTAACACAAACGCGGTGTGCACATGGGCTCTCTGTTCATCTTCTTTGCTGGGCAGCCTGGCATAGGATTGGTGACTCTGAGGGCCGGCAAGATTGCACTTTCCCCTGGCTTTGAGTTCATGTAGGAGGTGTTGTGAGTAACCTAAGCATAGGAAGGTTGTTGCATGTCAGCAGCACTTCAGGCTCCCTGAAGTTGTGGACCAGGAACTTCCAGAAGCCACTGGGCAGTATGAACTTCGTGTTCTTGTTGCTCCCGTAACCAGTGTTGGGTGCTCATATTTGGCCCTTGAGTTTCTGGAGCACCCTGTTGTTGGTGCCTCTGGGTTTCCATCAGTTCCATTTAATTTTGACATATCAGTTTGACTGGTGTGGGTTCAACTTCTTGGTCCTCTTTTTGACGAGCTTCATGAGGGGTCTGAAGGTGGCCCTGATGGCTGTGACCTCTAAAGTGGGCAGTGCTGAGGAAGAGCCAAAGACGCTATCCCATTGTATTTTTTGGCGGGGGGGGGTGGGGCTGCACAGTTATTGATCAGAAGTCTGAAATCATTTTTAATCTTGATTAGTATCTGTAAGTAATGTTTCTCTTTTTTTTTCTGGCTGCTTATATTATTTTCCCCTTTTCATATATTTTTAGAATTTAGTTATGGTGTACTTTGGTATACTTCTGTGTTTGTTCTGTTTGGGGTTTACTGAGCTTCTTGGGTCTGTGAGTTTCTAGTTTTCATCAAACTTAGAAATTTTTCAGTCATTATTCAAATAGTTTTCTCTTTGGGGTCCCCCACCATCCTTCATTTTAATCAATTTCTGCTGTGGTGTTTTCAAGTGGACTTACTTTTTTTCCTGTAGTATCTAATCTGCTATCATTACCATTCAGTGAAATTTCTATTTCAGATAGGTTTTTTCATCTCTAGAAGTCCTACTTTCTTCTTATACGTCACATTTTGTCCTTACTGTGATCATTTTTTTCCTTTAAGTTCTTTTATAAAAGAAAATATTGTATTTAATTTATTTGGCTGTGTTGGGTCTTGGTTGTTGCACAAGGGATCTTTAGTTGTAGTGTGCAAAGTCTTAGTTGTGGCATGTAGGATCTGGTTCCCTGGCCAGGGATCGAACCTGAGCCCTCTGGACTGGGAGCACCTTGTCTTAGCCACTGGACTCCCAGGAAAGTTGTCTTTTTAAAATTTATTGAGGTTTTTTACTTGACATACAGCATTATATTAGTTTCAGGTGTACAACATGATTTGATATTTGTACTTTTTAATTGAACTGAATTCTTGAATAAAGCTGGACTGTTGAGACTCATGGATCTGTGTGGACTTGGTTCAGCTTCTGACAAGCAGTTTGGCTGCTCAGACCTTACCCCTCTTTCAAAACCATGTCTGAGCTGCATGTTAAAGATGAGAGTCTGTCCTTCTCTTTGTCATAAGGAAGTGGACTTGTTATGATTCTTCCAGGGGTCTGATTGGTGTTTTGAATGGAGCATTTCTTCATTGTGTCCATTGTAGGACATTTAGTCCCCCAAACCCCTGCCTTCTAAATGCCTGTGGGGCTCTCTGGTCACTGTGACAGCCAAAAACACCTCCAAATACTTTTAAATGCCTATCTGGGGGTGATTCCACCCCAGAGTTGAGATCCATTGGGTCATGACATTGCTTTGAAACTGGCCAGGTTTGTATTTTGTTGGTGAAATGCTCCAGGGAAAGACACTGCCATTGTGCTTTGCCTGCTTCATGTTGGCTTATGTATATGAAGTGGTTCCTTTGTTTTAATTTTTTAACTAAAAAATTAATTAAGTGCATATTAATTGAGTATCAATACCAGTGACATTCTAAGTACTGAAGATCAGCCTTCACCAAGGTGATAAAGTGCCGGCCTTCAAGGAACTGAAAACTAGCAGGGATAGCCATTAATAAACAAGTTACATAATGAAGAATTTCAGATGGTGTCATCAAGGAAATCAACATACAGAGTAGTAAGGATGAATGATGCCTGTCCTGGTCATCAAGAGATAGTTTTCTAAAGAACACAGGTATTTCAGCATGAACTAGAGAATCTGGAAAATAATCATATTAGGCAATTCTCAGATTGGTAAGAAGTCATCTGTGAGGTCACTGAGAGGTCTGATTGACCTCATATAGAGCAGTGAGTTGGAATACGATGTGGGGAAATGCTAATTCCTTTCTTAGCAGCCCCCGAGAATGGGGTTAGAGATCAGACTTTGATGTGCTGAGAAGTAGAAGGCTCTGTGAAGCCAAAGTTTGAGGAATTCAGAGTGTTGCTATTTCAGCTCCTTGGTGGGGCTGTGCTTCTTACACACTTTGAATATCCCAGAAAGACTCTGTAAAGAGCCAGCATCAGTGGTGGGTCCCCAAGGAAGAGAAGACTGTTGGGATGAGAAGGTCTGTGGCTCAGTGGGTAAAGAGTTTACCTGCAATGTAGGAGACACAGAAGAAGTGAGTTTGATCCCCGGGTCGGGAAGATCCCCTGGAGGAGGAAATGGCAACCCACTCCAATATTCTTGCCTGGAGAATTTGATAGGGCAGAGGAGACTGGCGGGCTACAGTCCAAAGGGTCGCAAAAGAGAGTTGGCCACAACTAAGCAAATAAGCACATAACCTGTGCCTGATACTGACCCAGGGCCCAGGGATACAGTGATGAGCAGACACAGTTTCTGCCTACTTGGAGTATATAATCCGGTGAGGACACAGTCATCAGTTGGATATCACACACTTAAATTTGCAGTTCAGCTTAGTCCTTGAAGGAGAGGTACATGGTATGAGTGTATATTCAGGAGATTTGAATATACAGATATTCTCCTGTCAGAGAAGGAATGCTTTCCCAAGAATGACTTAGCTGGCATCTGAAGGATAAGTTAAGCCATCAGAGAGAAGGGAAGGAACAGCTGGTGCAGAGGCCCCTTGACAGAAGAAAAGGCATGTGTGTGCCTTGTGGGCAGAGCTGGGGAATGTGGTGGGGTATGTAGTCAGAGGAGTGGCCAAACTGACAAGCCTTTTCTGTATTAGAGTCATTGTTTTGGGGCAGGTGGTGGATGAGGTCAGATTGTCTTCTGAAGTGATAGTCTGCTTGAAGGGTGGAAACTGAATTAGAAGAGAGAGCCAGCATGGATGTGAGTGACCTGGTGAGAAGGCTGTGGCAGTGGTCCAGGCAGGGATTTTGGAAGCTTGGACCTAAGTGACGTTAGAAGAAATGGAGCAAAGTGGATGGCCTGATTCTGTGAATGTTTAGGAAGGCATATGGGAAGACTTGATAAAGTGTTTGCTCTGGCAGGTGAGGGGAGGCGCTGCCCAGTGTGGTCTTTTGGATTCTAGTTTGTGTATTTTGGTATAAGGTTGACTTTCACCCAGACAGGGCAAGCAGAAGAGGTCATGTGTGGTGGAGGGAGAGGATTATGAATCTGCTATGGGAATTGTTAAGTCCAGGAGAAGGCAGGAAGTTGTAGAACTCAAGAGAGGTGTGGACTGGAGCCCTAAATGTATCAAGCTTATGGATGCCTGGAGCTTTAGGAGGGAGGGAAAGCATGCTCAGGTTTCTAGTTACTTTCCTTACTTTCTGATTTTATGCTGACTGACCTTCTTGTCCTGGAGAAGAAGGGGCTCTTGAGAAGGACTTTGGATGAGGTGGTAGGGTCCTTCCAGCAGAGTTCTTGCCTCCCTGTGTGGGAGCAGCTGGGCGTGAGGAATCTTTGGGGATCCTCTGTGGACTGGACTCTTTCCTCTCTCCACTTCCATCCTTTTCCCCAGAAGGCTTAGCACTTGCCATCTGAACCAGCTGGGAGGAGTTTGGAGGCTGGCTCCACAGATTAGCTCATTTGTCTGGATATTATCTGTGGATAATTGGGAATTGGTTTGAACATCAGTAACAGTAAACTAATCATGACTCTCAAGCTGCTTGTTTTCTTCCTTTGGAGAGTTGTAGTTTTCCTCCTAGGTTATCTGTCTCTGTCTCTCCGTTTCTCTGAACTGTGGCCATGTCAGCTAAAGGTTGACGGTAAATTTGAGGGTGACGGGAGAGATTCAGAGAAAGAAACAGACTAGGACCAGACAAGTGGGCCACATGCTGCCTGGCTGCGGGTTGGTCTGTTTATCTGTCAGCTTGTCACTAGCTTATTTTCAAAACCCTGACTTTCTTTTCTGCTGGGGATTGGTGTCCTGAGCGACAGGTGGTAATAGGAACCAGTGTTCATGGTTGACTGCTTACTTGGCTCCAAATAGATGTTGAGTGTAGGCAACTGGGGCCCCCTTGTGGCTGGATCTGGTTCTCCACTTTTGCTCTGCTTGCCGGTCAACATGGAGGGGGGCGGCGGGCAGAGATGGCAAAAGGAAAGTTTGGCTCTCACTTAACACCTTTTGTGGACTTTGCTATTGCTGTGGGTTTCATGATGGTCCCAGCCGCTGCTACTCAGCTCCTTGGGCCCTCTGAAGCCAAATTCAGCCTTCTTGAGGTGTTGTGACTGTGAACCTCAACCTGGCAGCCCTCTCTCCATGTTCTCTAGCAAATTTGGGCTCCTTGGGCTACTTCTTACAAGGAACCTACCACAGACCTCTCCGCAGTATGGGAAACTGGTGAGAAGTGCCAGAAGTAGTTGTTTGTGTGTGTCGCTCCGGAATGGCATGCCTTTTGTTTTTTGATGTCCATTGGGTGGCACTGCAGTCTTACTTTTGTTTTTATTTTTCTTTGCAGCCAAGCTCTGCTCCAGGAAGTGAAAATGTGGTGCCTCGAGAGCCGCTGGTAAGAAGCCACGATATATAGTTTGAGTCTCTATTAATTAAAATACATAGTATGATTCTCTATTAATTAAAACACTGAGTTTAAAGAAGCCTGATGATCCTATAGTCCTGCATCAGTAGTGCCCCGAATATAAGAGTGGAGGTGTTCTGTGGAAACCAAGCCTGTCAGCGACCTCTAGATTCTGGCTGCTTTTCAGGCATGCAGAGGTTAGCGAGATTCCCTCTTAGTAAAGCCTGGTCTTTTCTGGAATGAAGAGCATCCACCCCTGGTCTGGTGATGCACCATTTTATTTATTGTTAATCAGCGGGACGCCTGAAACCTATGGAGGCTGAGCTGAAGCCAGGTTATTGGACCTGACCAAGGAGCTGAGCTGCTTGATTGTCTGAAATAGCCATTCTGTTCCTCAGAGTGGCCTTTGAAGAACAGATGAGGGAGAGAGTTCTGTTTCTGTCTGGCCTGTAATTAGGTTTGTGATGCTCACTACCAACATTCTCTGCTTACACAATTGATAGGGAAGAAGCTAATTTTCTTTACACAGTGCATTTGCCTTGGTGGTCTTAGCCTGAGTGCCTGCCCCATTTTCATTCTGTTTTGCATTTCAAGGCCTGCTGCAAATCCTCTTGGCTGAATATTAAGCTCTGTTCTGTACTGGAAATTTCCTGGCACTCCAGTGGTTAAGACTCTGCACTGTTATTGCTGGAGCCTGGGTTCAGTCCCTGGTTGGGGAACTAAGATTACACAGTCTGTGTCACAGCCCCCCAAAAAAAGACTTGTGTTCCAGATAAGTTTTACAGAGGGGCCAGCTTTACATTTAACTTTGCAAAGCTTTTTCTTTCCTTGAGTAGTGATAGCAAGCTTAAGGATATACCGCCAAGCTTTTGTTTCAGCAGGGCCTGTAGTTTTACCCGTTTTCCTTCCCTCTCATTCTGGAGGTAGTGGGAGGAGGTGACGTGAGGCCCTTAGCTGGTATGAACAAGTCTGAATTCTGGTCTGTGCTAAGACTTTCCAAGGCAGGAGGTGAGTTGGATCTGGCTGAGCTGGAGGAAGGCCCAGGTGGTACCAGCCCTGCGGGGACTGGTGGAGGGAGTCACTGTTGGCCTGTACGTCATCTGCTCTTCCCAGGTATGGCTCACTTCCCACCACTCCCCCAGTGGCTTCGTTTCTCTCTTTTGGTATTGCGTGGGCTCTTCCTTGTGGTCTTGGTGATGTGAAAGCCAGAGGAAGTGTTGCTTGGCCAGTCCCTCAGTTGGGAGCTTGTTTCCCCTGGGGCCTGCCTCAGTGCCCCTCAGACTGACGTTGTGGTTGACTTTGGACTAAAGTTCAAATTGGACACTCTAGTTCTCTTCAGTCTTTTATTCCTCAGCCTCTTTTTTTCACATTTGTATCTACTCATTTAACTACTGATCACCAGAAGAGCAGCTGGAACATCTTTTGGGCATTAAACTTTTGGGCGTTCTTTCTAGCACGGAGCCCTCAGCAGTTGGTGGCATCGCTGACTTCTGGGTGCTTGGAGCCCTGTGGCCCCTTCGCTCTGCTAATGTTTCTGTGCCTTGCTCTTTTCCTGCTGCACTCGGCATCTGCATGTTGGTTGCTTGTATTTTTATTTCCTTCTTTTCTGGGAGGCCCTGAGCAGCTTTCAAACCCTAGTAGCCGGCGATCGTCCAGAGTTCAGGCTCATTCTCTCCAGGCCAACTCCACAATTACCTTATATTTAATTAATATTTTTTCCCCTCTTTACGTACTTGCTGCATAATTGCTCAGAGGAAAGAAAACACACAGCAGCAATTTATATATATATAAAAAAACAATAATTAAAAAAAAACCCCGAAATAAACTCCCATCTCATTTGGGTTGATCCTGTGAGTTGGGTAATTAGGGCCATATTAAAAGGTAGACCTTTCCTCCTTCCCCCCCTTTTTTTTATTAATTTTTTTATATTAAACTCCCACAGTCTCTCAGTCATGCCCTTATTGCTTTTGGCCAGCCATTTGGAGCAGCCTGATTAAATGAGGTCACCAGCCGAGTTGTATGCTCTTGTGTGAGCTACTTCTGCCTCTTGGGAGAGGCGGCAGGAGGGTGCCAGGCAGAGAAGCTGCCGAGGGCTAGCGGCAGTTTGTGTGGCTGTTCAGGGGGACAGGCTGAGCTGCTGTGAACCGGAAGCAGGCTAGAGAGAGTCACAGGGTGCCAGAGAGGTGATGGGGCACCCACCCACAGAAAGCCTCCTAGCACTCAGCCCGAGGGCTTATCTACACCCTCACCCCTACCTCCCAGGAAGGTTCCTCAGGCTGTATGTGTTAGCTGCCTCCTGGGTGCTCAGGAGGAACAGACAGTTGAAGAATAAAGCTAAGCCTTCTTCCTGAGTAATTTATATATCTTATTTGGGGAAGAAAGTGCATTTGTTACATGGAAGACAATTAGCAAATGGCAGAGGTTGTATATAATTTTAGCAAACAGTACAAAATTGTATATAATTTGGTGCAGAATTGCCTGGCTGGGAGTATAAGAGAGCCTTCATTATTCAGAGAAGGAAGAGTTCTCTGGTGGGTGGGGGGTGGCGTGGAGTAGAGGGATACTTAGGGATGGGTTTTGTGAAACTCGAGGCCAGGGCTGGAGGAATAGGGTAGTCCAGCGTTGGAGGGAACACCGTGCTCAGTTATTTTTGGTTTTGTTTTTAACCAAGTGTAGTGCATATTTTCCACAAAATTCCTAAATGGAAGATACCTGTTCTCTATACTAAAAAGGCTAAGTTCTCTCTTCAGCATAAGTTCTCTATGCTGAAGGCAAATAATCTTGTTCTTTGTCTTCAGAACTAGATGAGCACTTTGGGGTAATTTTCCCCTTTATTAAAAGACAGGCTGTACTCAGGAGTCAGCATTGTGCAGGTGATGTTAGGTGGACGTATTCAGGTGTCTGCATTATTGCTTTGCTCTGTTTCTAGGAAAGGAGGACCTGGTTTTCATTTCTGTCCTCTCTGGACCCTAAAAGCTGGCTTGTGATTTTGAGTTGATAAGTAGGCTCATTCGCGTGTGACTCCTTTGTCATCCTATGGAGTGTAGCCCGGCAGGCTCCTCTGTCCATGGGATTTCCTAGGCAAGAATACTGGAGTGGGTTGTCATTTCCTCCTTCATGGACTCTTCCTGACCCCATGGGATCTTCCTGACCCAGGGATGGAACCCGAGTCTCCTGCGTTTCCTGCATTGGCAAGCAGACTCTTTACCACCGCGCTGCCTGGGAAGCCCTGATAGGTGGTCTTGTGGTCTCTAATTGGCACGCTTGTGTGTATAGCCATCCCCTCGTCTTGATTCTGGCCGCATAGTGACACTGCACATTACTTTCTCTTGCCCCTGCAGACCTCCTCCCTTCACTAAAGGACCAGCCCAGCAACTCTGGCCACATTAGTGGGGTAATTGCTCTATAATGTCATGATGTCCTTCCCGTGGTGGTTGGTGAACAGACTCCCCTTGATAAATTCTGTGAACTCCCTGTTGAAATTCTCTGACTGTTAATGACAGAACTCTTTGCCAGAGTTAAAATGGCTGAGTACTTTTTCTTTACATTTTGTTCACTGAGCTTTGCCTCCCAGGGCAAACTCCAGAGTACTGACCTCTAGCTTCTCCCAGACCTGCTCAAAACCTCAAATTTCCTGCAGACCCGGGTTTTCTCATCACCTGTGTGGGCACATGCTCAAGCTGCCGCAGAGGCTCTGAGCTGGTCCCTGCACTGCTCTGCCAGGATCAAGTGCTCCTGCCTAGTTGATAAATCTTTAAGAATGGCTGGATGATTGTCTTCATAGAGTTCCTCCCTTGCTTTGGTACGGAAACAGGGGTTAAGTAATCTTCTTAGAGTCCTTCCAGTCATACAAATTTAGGGTATTTGAAGCAGCTGTAAATATGGTTTCGTTTACGTCTGCTCACTTTTTTCAGTACAAGTT
This sequence comes from Antilocapra americana, assembly GCA_007570785.1. Taxonomy (NCBI): domain Eukaryota; kingdom Metazoa; phylum Chordata; class Mammalia; order Artiodactyla; family Antilocapridae; genus Antilocapra; species Antilocapra americana. Next base: position 28,505,718 of record ML663557.1, read on the forward strand.
CCTCAGTGTTCTTAAGTGCTGTTCATAAGTGCTGTACAGTTGCTTATGTACTTTATATAATGCTTACGGATCTGGGCTAAAGTAGAATTTCAGCATTTTGCTCTTTGAAATCAACTTATTTCTAATGGGTGAGTCTTCTGCCATCTTCTCTTCCTATGACCTGTAGGTATAGGTTTGGTTTTTGTGTCTGTCCTTTTCCTGTATCCCTCTACCAAAATAACCTCAAACAACAGCTAATGTACCTTTATAAATGATGGTGGTAATTCTACTTTATCACCTTCCCTAGGATTAATGTTTTTTGATATGCTGAATTCTGTCCCCCCTTTTTTTTTTAACCTTACATCCCTGTGACTTAATTATTCTATAACTGGAATTTTGCTCCTTTTGATCATTTTCACCCATTCCCCCCACCCTCCTCTGAGTTCTGTTTTTTAATTTTAATTTTTTAGGCTCCACATATCTGAAGTACAGAAGTATCATGTCTCCTCAAGTTTCTCCCTGAGGCTAAGATGGAGCCTTGCCTGGGGTAGGGGAGTTGAGTGGGTGGTTCATGTGTTTAATCTCCACCCTTCTAGGGGGGCTCTTCTACCTCATACCTGGACACCTAAGATTTTCTCTTTGGGTTTTAAGTCAGTTAACCAGAGGCTGGCAATCAAAAGGCTTTTAAGGGATGTCCCTGGTCGTATAGTAGTTAAGACTCTGTGCTTCTAACGGGGGGAGGGGGGAGTGGGGGGGAGTTTGATCCTTTGTTGGGGAACTAAGATCTCACATACCGTGTGATGTGGCCAAAAAGTAAAATCTAAAAAAGGTCATTACTATCTTGATGAATTCAGGGAGCTCCTCTTTAGGAGAAGAGCTGTGGCCAGTTGCCTGTCTCCTGGAAACCTCTCACATGTACCTCTGGCACAGTCTCCCCCACGTTTGTATCTTTTGTGGTTCAAGTACTTAGGTAAACTTGTTGGCGGGCTCACTCTGAGTAGGTGATTCTCATGTTTTTTCCCCACCAAAACATTTCTGAAAGATGACATTCACATGCCCTGTGCATTTCTTTATGTATACTCATGTGCATAATGTGTGTATGTGTGTATGCACGTATAGAACATATAATACACATATATTTATTGTGTAAAGTTCAAAGCACTTGGCAGAATAAAATTGATTTTAACATTGTATTCATGAAAGTATTTTATAAGCATGGAGTAGTGACACTAGCCACTTAGATTTTAGGAAATTGTCATTTTTCCAGGAAAAATAAATAAATATGGCAAATATAAAGTATTAAACATTATTATTTAAAGAGTCTGTGATGGTTGATTTCTGTGAGTGTAACAGAGTTAGGTTTGCTCAACTGAGCTGTGATTTCCATCTGTTTCCCACTCAGGGTCTACTTGGAGGCAGGTGACTGGGGATGATGATGTAGCTGCTGCTGCTACTGCTAAGTCGCTTCAGTCGTGTCCGACTCTGTGCGACCCCATAGACTGCAGCCCACCAGGCTCCCCTGTCCCTGGGATTCTCCAGGCAAGAACACTGGAGTGGGTTGCCATTGCCTTCTCTGATGATGATGTAGGGATAACCCTAAATCTGCTCTTTTATTTATTTGTAAAAAGTGAGCCATCTGCCAGTTTTGGTGCTTACTATACCAAAGGCACAAGGTACCCCTCACAGCTGCTGTAAGAAACTTGGAACCTAAATCAAATGTAAACACCCAGAGGGTGGGGCTTGTGGTACACCCCCAGCGTGTCATGTGTCCTGACTCCAGATGGCACTGCAGATTGGAGTCAGTGTTGGCTTTCTTCCTCCCCGACTCGCCCAAAACGTTGCTCTTTAACACTGACACCCCTTGTCAGGAGGGAGCCTGAGATTCCTGCCTGTCTTGTGAATTGGGGGGGGGGAAACTGGTGAGAACTAAATGCTGAAATGGATGAACCTGAGAAAAGCCTTATTCTGTCTCTAGTGGCTTCTCTCTAATCTCTAGGCTACTTACTGATTTTGAAATTACTGCCTCTTCCTGCTCCATCCTTCCTATTACAGACTGAGGAGGTTTATTGAATAGACCAGGCGGTGCCCTTTAAGTTCTTTCCTCCTTCAGGTAAATGAAGAGGTGTTTTTTTTTTGTTTTGTTTTGTTTTTTTAGTTTTAAGGTATCCTTTTACAAATAATTATTAGATGAATCGAAACTCTTAGGGGTAATAATTAGAGAAATGGAATTTGAAATCTGTGTTCAGCTTTGTTTATATTTTGGGTTCCTGCTTTCGTGGTAATACTTTTTATTTGCTGTAGTTCCTGTAATCAGAGGCCAAACTTTTGGATAACTGAGCAGTGTCCTCCTTCTGGAGATGTGGGAACTGGCAAGCTGAGTGCTCAAGTGCCTTTTTTCAGAGCCACAGTGATTGGGGAATGAGTTTTTAATCTTGTCACTGGCCTCATTCTTTGAAAAAGTGAAAGTCGCTCAGTGATGTCCGACTCTTTGTGACCCCATGTACTGTAGCCTGCCAGGCTCTTCTGTTCATGGAATTCTCCAGGCCAGAATACTGGAGTGGGTAGCTGTTCCCTTCTCCAGGGGTCTTCCCAACCCACGTATTGAACTCAGGTCTCCTGCATGGCAGATAGATTCTTCACCAGGGAAATCTCCCTTTCCTCTTGGAAAACATGGTCTCAGAAGTTCCTACCCAGGCGTTGCTGGGCATGGGGTATCTAGAGCTCTTATTTAGGCAAAGTGACCTGAAAATGCTTTTTTGTTTAAATTAAGTCAGTATCTTATTTAGTTATTTTTGGCTGCACCGAGTCTTCGTTGCTGCACACAGGCTTTCTCTAGCTTCAGCGAGCGGTGGCTACTCTTTGTTGTGATGCATGGGCTTCTCATTGTGGTGGCTTCTCTAGTTGTGGCTTGAGGGCTGTAGGACTTGGACTCAGTAACTCTAGTTGTGGCTTGAGGGCTGTAGGACTTGGACTCAGTAACTCTGGCTCCTGGGTTTAGTTGCCCTGCGGCCAGCATGTGAGATCTTAGTTCCTAAACCAGGTATTGAACCTGTGTCCACTGTATTGGCAGGCAGATTCTTAACCACTGGACCACCAGGGAAGTCCCTTAAAATCATTCATTATCTTATGTGAAGGAATTTTCACCCAAAAGCTGCTTTTACAGTGTGACCTAAAGGGGGTTTATTCTGTATGATAAACTCAGCAAATACCCTACAAACATTTAGTTTGTGAAGCACCAGATGTCATGCTTCGGGCAGCTGTGTGCTCTGCGCTCTCCAGGATAATTTCAATTTAAAATACTCTAGCCCCTTGTCAAACCATGCAGACCAATTTGGGTTTGAAGAATCCGCTCTCATAGTTAACCCCACTTTGTGCTGAGAAGCCACGGGAAGATAAAGTGGTGCTCGGGAGAAGGACATGCTCGCGGCCCTCCCTCCTTCCCTCCCAGCTCTCCTTTCTTTTATGGTTTGTAGTTATAACCAAGATTTATGCCTGTTGCTCCACAAATCTTCTCCCTGCCATTATGAGTTTGTCTGCGCAGTCTAGAGATGGGCTGATGCTGAGTGATGTTCGAGGTAAATCTGCGAGGGGTGCTCCCTGACACCGAGTCAGCTAGGAGCCAACTCCTGGCCCCCGAGGACGGGGTGTCCTGATAGATCGCCCCGTCGGGAAGAAGACGTGCTGCCACCTTTGTGATCTCTTGCCTTTGGTGACCTTGGTGGCACTGCTCCCCTGCTTGTGTTCACAGAGTCTGCGGGGTGGTACCAAGAGGCCTTTCTCTCTGTCCGCTCTGGTTCAGTCGGTACACAGCAGAGCGTCTCCAGGGGCAGCGCTGCCTTGTCCATCTTGGAGAGGAGGAGCTGCTGATAGAATCCAGCACACAGGCTGAGGATCATACATGTGTGAGTGCCCAGTCACTAAGTTGTGTCCGACTCTTTGTGACCCATGGACTGTAGCCCTCCAGGCTCCTCTGTCCATGGGATTCCCTAGACAAGAATACTGGAGTGGATTGCCATTTCCTCCTCCATAGGATCTTCCCGACCCAAAGATTGAACCTGCCTTTCCCACACTTGTAGATGGATTCTTTACCACTGGGCCACCTGGGAAGCCCTGATCATACATAGACATGGTTTAGCTTTACCACAGTGTGCTGAAAATGGGTTTACTAGACATCTTTTTCCCCTTTTCCTCATACTTTCTGTTTGCTGTATCCTTTTGTGTGTACCTTTGACTCATTTCAAATCCCTTGTGAAATGAAGTGGTGGAACCAGTAAATACATATTTTAAGAAAAGTGTCAAGAGCTTGCATTAGATATCGACTAGCTGTCATGGCGCTGGGAAGCTACTCGCCAGGCCTGGGCACTCTGGCCAGTCGCTGCCTGGTCATACCCACACCCACACCCCTTCTGCAGACCAGGAGGGAGTCAGCTTGTCTTCAACCTGTGTGCCAGTTGATTTGTTAGCTAATTTTTTGTTAAATATATTGTAAACAGGTGAAGTATAATGTGAACAGAGGGATCAGCAAATATGGTGTGTTTTGTAAAGATAGATGTAAGAAGAGGATTCTGTGAAAACTAAGCCAAATATTTTGTTAAATGCAAATTGCTAAAAAGCTTGCTGTCCTTTTAGGTGTGAGTGGGGAAGGTCCTAAAAATCTAGAAGCATTCTTTACTCAAGTTTGCTTTGCTAATGTCTTCTAAAGGCTTGCTTTGCTTTAGAAATTGTGAAGGGTGTGTTATGGGTGAAGTTTATGCAAGAAAGACGTCTGGAAACTTCAGTCTGTGGGCCCACACTCAAAGTAAAGCTCTTGGCTTCACATCAAAAGATTAGCAAATGACTGTACATTTGTTTATAGGTTTTAAGTTCACGTGAAATGTTGAAGGTATGTAGATAGACTCCATTTTTAATGATTCCCTGCTTTAACTGATTTTTCGATTAGCTAACCCATTACTAGCTCTGATCACCGAGGACAGAAGGACTTCTGCTCTGTGATGTCATGGCCTCTGTGTTGTTTTCTTTATCTTGTTTCATCCTAACAAACTGGTGAAGATCCCTCTTCCTTAGGATACAGTGAGGAAAACAAGCCCAAGTTCCCAGAGCTCGTCAGCAGCAGGACTGGGATGTAAACCCCAAGGTCTCAAGCAGGCTGGGGGAGCAGGCGGGCGGTGTGCTGACCTCGCGGGGCACAGAGGTGTGGGAGACTTTAGCTTTAGGCTTCTTTAGACTTTCTTCTTTTTTAGGCTTTGGTTTGTTCAGGTGCTGCCTGGTGAGTCTGTGCTTCTCTGAAGCCACTGCCTTCATGCACTGTCGCTGGTTGGAGTCTTTTGTGTGCACCTTAGCTGTTGAAAAGGCAACTATTAATTTATCACAGGTGATGTGGGCCTCCTTGTGCTTGGAGGAGGTGTCTGCACCCATGTACCTCACTAATGACGGGTTACAGGATAGAGGCGAGATAATAGGATCTTTTCATCTTCTGTCTGTCGAGCAAGGTGCTGTGTCCCTGGTAGCTCCTAGGGGGCAGCAGCTGCTTGTTGTTCCCTCTCCTGCTAGCAGAGGGGAGGGTCCACAACTTGAGTGCGTTGCTTTCCACGCCACAGAAGTCAAGAAACTACAGACTTCGGGATCTTCCTCTCTGGCTTTCCCTGCCCCTCAGGTAAATCCTTTATCTGTGTCTCCATCAACAGTCACAAGTCCTTCACTGTCAAGAGTTAAGGCTGCACAGGTCACTCGCTTTGAAGATAAGAGACTAGAGATGTCTTCAGGAGAGTGAAATCTTGTTGTCACATCTTACTTGTTGCCATTGATAACCCACTCCAGTGCTGTTTGAACGTCCTGAAACTTTCCCCGTGAAGACGGTCTTTATTCTGCTGGGAACACTGCTCTCCTGTGGTTGATTATCTGTCCTTCCTGTCTCTTTACTTCCCCCAGCCCCCCCCCCCCCCCCCCACCCCCCCCGACCGAGGCGTCTCTTCCACCCTCCATGACTCATTGCATAAGCACATTAAAGAGGAAACTTCGGATTTATCAATCCTTTTAGACTTTGGGGCCCACAATCCATATGGCCAACTTGTGCCTTGTTGAAGTGAGTGACTGACTCCCCCATGTAGAAGCCCCAGCTCTCAGATCTTCTTCCAATTGTGTGGCTGAAGCAAGTGACGAAAGGGGGAAGGTTAGGTTGCAGGCAGAACCGGATGGTTGCAGTACACACGGAGAAGCAAATTGGCTCCGCCGGTTCAGCCCTCTGAGGTTTATTTAGGATTAGCTAAGAATTCTCAGTCCTGACTCCACTGTGGGAGGAGCCGGTGACCGCAGCTCCCCAGCTCTGCCTTCTTGCCTGCTTTCCTCCCAGGAGTAGTCCGAGGACCCTGCCCGCTGGGGACCAATGGGAGCTTCCTTGCCAGCCATGAGTGGCTTTCCTCAGAGACACAGCAGGCCTCCTAACCTCACCTCTCCAGCTCACTGTCTGTTGTCTCTCTGAAAAATGGCAGTTAATAGAATCCGCTAATGAGCAGAAGAATTAACTAGAAATAGTGGCAGATCATTCAGCAGTGAAGTGTTTTATAACTTCTGTTTATCAAATGATTATTATCATTATTGTTATTTTTGTTGGATTTTTGAGGGATTCAGCCTGGTCTCCAGCGCCCCATCTATAAGACACTTTATTTCTTCCTTTCTAATGTCTAGAAATAACTTTATTCCAGTGAAATCCAGGTCTGTGGTTCCCCCCTGCCCAGCCCCTCCCAGCTGTATTTCTCCTCTGCCTTTCCGCTCAGCTTCCATTACTCAGCGGGCTCAGGCAGGTGGGGTATCCCCGGCTGACCGGACTGGCAGAGCTAATACTGGCTGCAAGCACGCTGTAGTGTTTGTTTTCGCAGTTCCTGGATCTGGTTTAATGTACAATTGATTTTTTTAATGTATTTAATCACTTTTTTCTTACCTCATAAGGATTAACCTGCACAAACCTCATTTTATCCTAAGTGTGGCTTTGGGAGGAAGGGAGAAGAAAATTGAGTTTCTCCAGCTTATTTTATTCTTTCACTTTTTATTTTCTGAATGGCTCTTCCTGCCGAAGCAGCTCAGTAAAATACAATGTATTTTAGTGGCCATTACTTACTCATTACTAACTGGTCTCTCCTGCTTCCCTTTGTCTGTGGACTAAATACAGGGGGCCTAACGATAATTGGTAGCTCCATCACAGACTCACCAATTATAGATCAACAGGGAGAGCAGCCCAGTGATGGTTTGTGGTTGGCACTGGCTGCCCACCTAGCACTCGAGTTCTCGTTCTGCATCTGTCCCGAGTCGGGCTTGACTTGGATGAGGCCTTTCCTAATTTCTTACCTTGGCTTCCCTAATTTCATTGCATGGTCTCCACAATTTACACATTTCAACCTCATCTCATCCCTGCGTGTGGTTTTCGCGTCCATGTTGTTCTTTCTTAGTTCCTGCCCCTTTGTCACATCTATAAAGTATCACTGTGGAGAGACTCCGTTTCTGTTTTCTGTGGGGTTCCCTGATGTCTAGGATGGTTAGGTGGTAAGCTGCAGATGAAAGATTATCTCGAAACCAGTGGTTTTCTGTAGTTTTGTCTGCTGAGTCCAAGTGAAGGCACGTCTTTGTGGGTGCCCAGTTTAGCCCCCTTTGAGCATTTATCTGGTCTGTATTCCAGCTTATCCACTTGGTCCTGGCACAGGACGGAGGGCAAGTTGTGTCTCACTGTCAGGCTGCCACGTGCTGAAGCAGCAGAGGAGCCCCTGCGGTACGGGGCCGTGTCTCCAAGCAGAAGACAGCTTTTGTTTGTTTCCTGGCGGTTTGGCACCTAGGCCCCTTGCTGAGCTCTGCCTGTCTGAGTGGGCGTGTGTCCTTACCCCTCGGCTCCCAGCAGAAGTAGGCACTGCACACACGTTTGTGGAGTGTGTGTGTGTGTCCACTTATGTAGGTGGTGGTGATGAGCCTTGGGCCTGGGGTGCGCAGTTGCTGCCTACTGGGGCTCAGGGGTGCGCGTGGCCACCAGCGTGCATACACAGATGTTTAGTGTGCCACCACCACGCAGGCAACATAAAGCGGGCGTTTTATGAAAGGGATCATCAGAGGAAACATTATAGCTGAGACCTTTATAGCCTTTCCATTATTATGGTTTAAATCTTGACAGTCTTTATTCGCAGTGACACCCGGACCAGCAGAGACAGTGCTCACTCCCGCCTCCCCGTGTGCACTCCCCACATCCTGTTCTGAAGCAGTGATAGGCATCGTTAAGTGTGCAGGCAGCAGCAGGGCTGCTTTGTAGTTTGTCTAGAAGCAGCTCCTTTTGACTCAGAAGTTGGAAACCAGATGACTCACCATTCTATTTGTTTTATTGCAACTGTCATTTCATAAAATGCCCTGAAACCTTTAAATGCCAAAGTAAGGTTTTCGTCTTCCTTTTCTGTTTTGTTACCTCTCTTGTTATCTCTGATCTTTTCTTTCATATCTCTCTTTTCTGCTTCCCTTTCATGATTATTTTCCCTTTCATTTCTCTTCTTTCTCCCTCTTTTTTCTCCCGAACCATCCCCCCACCACCGCCAGCTCCCTCCACCCCCACCCTTAGAGTTGAAGTGGTCTCTGCTAACATCATGACTCCTCTTCAGGTTTACTGCGTACGGCTTTAGAGTCTCCACCCCCCAGTTTATGTGTGTGGTTTAGAAATGGAAACATACAAGTTTATAAAGCACTCACTGGCTTCAGCTCTAGAAGCTTAAGTGCCACGTCAAATCATAACAGTAGCTCACTTTTTGTGATACTGCCTTTTGCAAGCTTGTGGGTCTCCCCCACAGAGCCATTTCCTCCCTTGGATGGGCAGGTACTAGGCTCACAGTGTGACTGAGATCTCCAGGCTTTCCTAGGACAGCCTATAGGGTGCCTACATCAGGATGTTGATTGCAGGGAGAGGGGCCTTGATCTTGTTAACCATTTTCTCTCCTGAGATGGTATTTACCTGGAATTCCTGAAGCAGAGAGCACTTGCTCATTCTCACGGCTGAGGTGGGGTGTCAGGATCTAAGTTTTTAAGGACTTGAGCTCTCCAACCAGGACTTGTTGGATCTTTTCCCTTGCAGTTTCTGACATTGTGGCACTCAATTGAGTCACCTGATGGATGACAGGAGCATCACTGGGTGTTCAACACCTGGCCAGGGAAGCAGGGACCCTCCATGGATCTACCCAAAAGAGGGCAGACAGATTGTGGAATTTTAATGAAGGGGGGTGGGTCCCTGATGTTCATCTGCTTTGGAGCATAACTGAATCCCAGCATTTACTTCAGGAGTGTTTGTGGGAATCCTGCACTGGTGTCAGTGGTTATATTCCATATTTATCAAACTCATAAATCCTACCAAACTAATTTTAAAAGTTTAATCTGCATTGCGGGTGGATTCTTTACCAACTGAGCTATCAGGGAAGCCCAATTTTAAAAGTAGTTAATTATAATGAAAAAGAACAACTTCAAATGCACAGGAACCTCTCTTAAATGTTCCTTGTTTTTCTTTCTTCTTCTTCTTTTTTTTTTAAAATGCCTTTCATATGTTTTGTCCTTCAAAGTGAGCCGTCCTCTGAATTCTGTTGTGAGAAAACTCCTTTCCTACATATTTCCAAGGAAGGGGAGTATTTTCCATGCTGTGAATGGGGGTAAGATATGGTATTGTTACAGTATTTAATAGATTGACGGCTGTGAGCTTCAAGCATGAGTTCTGTCTGTCTGCTGGGCAGCACTCAACATAGAATGCTGTGTTTTAACCCACTTGGCTCAATGACTGTTTCTGACACAATCGCTTTTCTTGCTGCTGGAAAACAGAAAACCACAGGCTGTTAACTCAATACTCTTCCCTTCTGGGGCTAGGGTGGGAGCAGGGCGGGGGTACAAGGAGGTTCAAATCAAGTTACTTCCCACTGGGGAGACACATTCTGTCCTTCCAGCTGACAGTTTGGACAAGGATTCTAGAGTTCCTGGCCTCTTGAATTAAACCTCAGTGAGGGATGCCCTGTGGCCCGCTTATGACCTGGGCATTTACTCCTTGGACTGGGAGTAGCTGCCAAGTGTCTCTTGCAGGTTCCCTCTGGATTCCCTACCTATGGATATCTTCTCCCTTCCTGGGCAGAGCCCTTTTGAGAGGAGCAGAAGGATCATTTAATGATCGTGGCCTGCTCGTTCCTTGGCTTCTATGCTGAGCTATCCAGCAGGGGTGCCAATTCTTCCATTTAGCTGACTATTATATAGCCCTTAAAAGGGAAGGGTTTATTTTAGCTAGCTGCTATATTGATTGCTATAGGGTCGTTTCTATTTTCACTGGTTGCTATATTGACTGGGAAAAGGAAAGGGGCCGTATTGCCGGGAGCTGTCATATTGACTGTTACAGAAAAGATCTGTATTTAAGCAGTACCAGTGCACTGGGATCTCCCAGGCAGGATATTAATGCTAATTCATCCGCTCACCCCCTGCTGTGAGTGTTATTTGTTTAAATCTGTAGATTCCCACAGCGCGTTTATATCCTCACTAGAGTGAGCTTCGCTCCCTGTAATTATTTAACATTATATGCTGATATAAATTGTAACAGTTAAAGAATGGTAATGAGTAGCCAAAAAAGAGAAGAAGAAGAAAAAGGAAAAGAAACAGAAAGAATAAAGAAAATATAGTAAAAACCTATTTAATGTATGCATGTTACTTTTGTTGTATGCGTGCAGGTGTGTGTGTGTGTGTAAATAACATTTGAAATGGCAGAGTCAGATTCTAAGACAGCAGTGAGCTACGTCTGCCATCCTTTCTCCCATTCCAGGTTGATTTGTACAATGTTGCAGCATCCATGTATTATGCATCTGTGTGTGTCCATACACATGTGCACACGTGCTCACATCACCCACCAGAAAGAGACTGTACTGACGTGTGCTCATACCATCTACGTGTGTGTTCCGTGCAGCAGCAAGAAATTTCTCCATTAGCGCCTCAGCTTCCTGACGAGTAGCTGATGTTTCCTTGAGCTTCCAGGAGCTCCAGGCCTGAGACCCATACCCTGGGGAGCGCTCAGTTAGGATTGAACTCGTAGGCCATTGGGTGTCACTGTCGCTCTATTGTCTATCGTCGAAAGAGGGCTGTTACGCTGGGGAAACTGGATTTCAAAAAGAGAGTTGTTTTTCTGCCCAAGTGGAGGGTTGTTTGTTTGTTTGTGATGTTTTACATTTTGAGACCCCCTCCAACCCCCCCACTCCCCCGGCCTCTTTAGAAGTAGGTGTTTTGTTGGCTGTTTCCACCGTGGTAAGCTGGGCATTTTGATTTGGTTCTTGAAAATTGTGTGCTGTGTTTGAATATCACCTGGAGCACCCCATAGGAGGATTTCCATGAGCAGAAAAGTTTAAAAGAAACCAAGAGGCAGCTCCACAGTGTTCTGGAAAGCCACTTAATGAGGAGTGAGGCCCTGGGCAGGAAGGAGGACGCCAAGTCTCCTTGCCCGTCCTAAATGTGCCCTGCAGCTGCAGCTGCCCAGCGGCCCGTGTTGGCTGCGTGGAGGTGGAGGTGGGAAGAGGATGGTGAGTGAGGCGGTGGGGAGGCGCAGGCGCGCGTCTTCTAGCCGGCTGCTCCCGCAGCATGGAGCCGTGCCAGGCTTCACCACAATTCATACTGTGTCAGTTTAATAAATGCACTACTTAAATTATGAAATTACAAAAGAAAAAAGAGAATGCACTTATTCAGACTCTTAATACATTAAAAATAAGGCATTAAAACTCTGACTTTTTTTTTTCCTTCCAGAATCAATAATGAACAGGAAGGGTTGTAGACATTAACAGTCATGGACATTCAAACTCTTATACATAAATTATCTTAGAAAAATGCACATAAGACTTGAATAATGTAAATACATTAATGCATTTAATAATTTAAACATTAAAGCACAAGCAGGAATTTGAGGCAGAGGCTGTTCTGAGGTAAGGGATTGGTTCTGAAGTGAGTATGTCCTAGGATCGATGGGTGATTTCCCCTTGAGACACCCTGGAAAGAGAGTGCCTGGCTGGCTAGTGTGAGCTCCCATGCCAAGAATCCCTGGACATTCCTGAACTCTGCTACCTGCCAGCCCCTTAATTTTGCATATTCTGACCTTTGTTCAGCATTCTCCCTAGTCCTGTATTTCTAATTGTTTATTAGAAAATTAAATGCTCTCACTTCAAAGAACAGTGAACTTTGAGAAGGTCTTGGTTGGAAAACCAAACTAAATTAAAAAAATCCTTCACCAGCAGGCTCTGGCTGCCTGTGATTTGGAAACACAGAAGTGGTTGGCTCCTCACAGCCAGTTGTGCTCTCAGGCTGAAGCTCCTCTCCAGCACCGAGGGCCCTGGATCCAGGCTGCAAAGTGATCCGAGATGGACCTAGTGGGAAAGCAGAGATGATGGAGTGTGTTAGCCTGTGGGTGTCGGGCATCGCGGTGGCAGGCCACCATGCCAGGAAGCAGGACAGGTGCCACGGAGTCAGACTCCGAGGGCAGGGGTCGTGCCTCTCTTTCATCTGAGGGTTTAACCATTGGATGGACTGATGCTACTGTTTTTTCCCCCCTTGCTTACAAAATCATGTTTGCAGTGGCAGAAAGTCACTGGAACATTAGAGCCCCCTTTTCTGGCAGAATGCAGAATGGTTGAATTTCGTTTTTGACACCTATACTGTAATGTGGCCTGGCAAGAACCAAGCGGCTAGGACAAAAAACCTAGCGTGACTAGGTTTCATTGATTAGCCCCAGTGCTGTTCTCCAGTAGTTTCTTAGCTTCATTTTATAGCCCAGATCATGTGTGAAAAACTGGGAAAACCTCAGACCCTCTGTTACTAGGTACATAGTCCAAGAACTTTTACTCTACCAGTAGGAGTTGTGTTAAGTACTTGCACCCTCAGTCGTGTCCAACTCTTTGTGACCCCATGGACCGTAGCCTGCCAGGCTCCTCTGTCTATGGAATTTTACAGGTAAGAATACTGGAGTAGGTTGCCATTTCCTCCTTCAGGGGATTTTCCTGACCCAGGAATTGAACCCAAGTCTCTTGCTTCTCCTGCCTTGGCAGGCCGATTTTTTACCACTGCGCCACCAGCACCACTTTTAGGAGAGAGATGTTTGTTTGGTCAGTGAAGCAAATTTGCCCCACTGGGTTTGTTGGGGGCCCAAAGGACCCTTGAGAAAAGGTTATCAGATGGTGGAGACTGAACCAAACCCGTTTTTATTATTGCCAAATGCATTGGCATCTTCTCAAATCTGGATCTCAAATCTCCCAGATGCAACTTTACGTGAGGTCGCCTTGATTTGACTGAGGCCTGGTCTGTTCTGGTACCTATGGCCTTGTTCGCTACCATTTCCCATCTTTGTTGTAGCCAAGGGCAGCCTGCTTTCCAGAGAACATGGTTATGAGCCAGCTTTTAGCCACTTTCAGGAGAGCGGCTCTAGACTGTCCTGGTACGTGCAACAGGTACAAACAGTGTGGGGCTTTGCTGCCCAGAGCAGCCAGAGGAGAGCCAGTTCTTTAAACACTACTCATTGGGTATTGACTTAGGAATAGTGTTAAGGATCTGTGAGGACCGCCTGGGAATGGATCTTGAAGTCAGTGCATCATCTTTGGAATGTGTTCAAATTCTTCTCCAGACCTTGTGCACAGTATCCTCAGCATCACGCCTCTCCTCCACCCATTTAGCTTTAAAGAGGCATGGCTTTTCTTACCAGTCTTATTTCAGCTTTGGGATGCATGTCAGTTCCAGGCCTGTTGTGTTGTGTTCTTTTCCAGAGTTTTCCAAGCCCAGGCTGCTCCCTCTGTTGCTTGTCCAGCCTTGAACAATAGCAGCTGCCTGCACCCCGTGCTCTTCATCCCAGCAGAGGAGAGGGTGAAACCAGGGGAGCACTCTAGCTAGGAAAATCTCAGTCTCAATTTGGATTTTGTTGGTCACAGCTAGGAAAGCTTCCTTCTCTTCCCTTATATTCCATGAGATGTTTTATGGCCTTAACTGCAGAATAGGCTTGTGCTAGATTGGGATGGTCCACCGAGGTGAGACGCAGGAGTTGGTGGGGGCAACTTCACACTCTGGTTGGGGTGCAGGGTGCTGGTGGCCATCACGCAGAGAGAGCAGAGAGCGCCCATCTGGGGTCAGGTCACCCCTGTGATATATCCCTTATGCAGATTTCCTTTGAAGAGAAAGGAGTCAGGTTCATTAATTAAAGGAGCCTGGCTCGAGCGCCTTGTAATTATAGGTGCTAGAAATCTGAATTTTAAGAGGTCTGTGCAGCTGCATTTTGAGAAATGTAGGGAGGCACCAAGAAGTACAGGCTGTGGGCAAGAATGTGGCTGAACCAGATTTGGGAGGTTAAGGTTTTGGCAGAATTCCCCTTCAAATTCATATTTATTCTTCCTATCTTTCTTTCTTTCTTTCTTTTTTTTTAAATGGGAAGCTGAAGCGCTGATTTTTTTTTTTTTCTTTTCTTTTCTAATGAAGGTTACACCCTGCGACAGAGAAGCTGGTATTATCAGAGCATGGAAGGCAGAAAGGAGTTGCCGTAAACTAGAAGGTGCTTTGTTTTAAAGGAAGCAGGGGATATCTTTGGGCTCTAGGGATGCTGTCTTTGAAAAAGTTATTTCTTCTTGAAGTGAGTGAGGGGAACGAGGAGCAGAAGGTTAATTTGGATGCAATCTAGGGAGATAAATCCTGGGCGTGTATGGGACTCCGGAATCTTTGCACCCGTTTCTGTTCCCCAGAATGGTATCTCCTCCTGTCATAAATGAATTTTTGGTAATGAACCCAGAGGTACAAACAGAAAATGGTAGACTTTTATGGGCAGTCCTGACCGTTCCCTTCTGTTTCTCATTTCCTCAGTTGTCGTATCTTGATCATTTGCTTTGGGTGCTTTCTGTCTCTCCCTTTTCTTTTTTCTTTTCCTATTTGATCTATAAGGTCTCTTTTTACTTGTTGAAAACCTTTATTTCCGTCTGTGACTATTTGCATCTCTGTTAATTAACCATGGCTCATTTAGGATGTAAACGGAAGCTTCCCAGGTGACTAAGTGGTAAAGAATCCGCCTGCAGTGCAGGATGCAGGTTCAATCCCTGGGTCGGGAAGATCCCTTGAGGGAAGAAATGACAACCCACTCCAGTATTCTTGCCTGGAGAATCCCACAGACAGAGGAGCCTGGTGGGCTACAGTCCATGGGGTCACAAAGAGTTGGTTGTAATGGAAGTGACTGAGCACACAGACACACATACACTTGGGATGCGGGTGGGAGTGGAGAGAGTTAAGCTGAGTAAGGGTCCCCTCTTTGCCTCCCCCAGGAAGGAATGAAGGGACTTGTGGTGAGTCGGGGCTTGCTAGAGACCTGTGTACCCAAACACTTGGTCGGAAGCAAACCTGCAGCTGCCACCAGCCTCCTTTCTCCCTGTTGGCTTTGTCTCCTTGGAGGGTATTGCAAGCATCCTCCCCGTTTCACAGCTTGAGCCCTCTGCCCCTCCTCAGGGGTTTTCAAGGGGCTGAAAAAAAAATACTTTGTACGATATATACATTTAAAAGATAATCCTCTGTAGTTTTTTCTTCCATTCTTGCACGTGTGTATGTTGGGAAATCTACTACTTGTGAACCCATAAACTGTGGAGTAGAATAGAAGTCTCAAAGACTGTCACTTGGTGCATTTACAATATGCAAATTGCAGTTCCAATTAGATTGAAACCTCTATTTAGCAGAGTGGTTTTGTGAAATAAATAACTTTTGAAGAAGGCCTACTATATATAATAAATACATATTTTTTCCTTCAGTTGCCGGCACGGAGCTTCCTGCCTTCCACACATCGGCCTGAAACGCTGATTCAGAGGCAGGCGGCATCCGTGGGCCCTCCCAGAAGAGTCTCTCCTTCGCTTTCCTGGCACTGGGATTTCATCCTTGATTTACAGTGTGCAGCTTGTTAGCGCCAGCGGACGGGAGCTGGTGTGAAGGTCATTGTGTCCATTCTGTCCTCTCAGAGAGAGAGTGAGGGGGTGTGTTTCTCTCCATGCGCTTTCGGTGGTGGTGGTGGTGGTGGTGGTGGTGGGCTTCATGGCCCCCTCTTCTGTCCAAATTGAGTGATTCAGAACCCTGACCTCTTGTCTTTTTCACCCTCTGTACTGCCCATCATTCAACAGGGGGTATTGAACGCCTGATTCAGAATTTCAGGACGAGTACTGCACTACCCAGAGCGCCTCCCCCCCCACACCCCCTCTAACGGTCCTCCCCTTCTCAGTCCAGCCGTGACAAACTGACAGATAATTAACAGATCGGGTCCTCCTATCAGGCGAGTCTGGGGCTGGAAGCAGCTCTTGCTTTATACGCAGGTCCTTCAGCAGCCCTGTGTATGTGGGTGGTGGTGCTCTGAGCCGTCCTGGCAGAGAGGGCAGTGAGTGCTGTGGGAAAAGCAAACAGAATGCTCTTTGGGAGAGAGAGTGCTTAAAAGGGAGTGAGGGGCAGGCAGGTGCCCAGCTTGAAAGCACCTGGTGAAAATACCTGGGCTTGCAGGGTTGCGGTTCTGCACACCACCACTGGTCTCAGGGAACGGCGAGCTGGGTTATGATAGGATGCCTGATTACAAAGAACATTCTGAAGGCCACTTAGTCCCAGGTCAGCCTGGGCATTAAGTGTGGTAATCCTTTGCTGTAGCACTGGACTGGAATCGCAAAATTGGAACTAGAAAGTCTGTTGTATTTCAGCTCTGGCTTTAAATATTTCTATACTGATGCTGTCCTGTGTGGCTTTTTCTCAGCTATCCAACTTTTCTTTGTCCAGTGGAAAGAGAAAATTCATCATGAGAATATTCTTGTCTACCTACCAGTGACTTTGAAAACTGCTTTTCTGCTTGTCATATGTGGTCTTCATGATTTGAAATATTAATGTGTAGATAAATATAGCAACATGGAGGGGCTACACATAGGCTTGAGTCCTAGGGCCTGGCACATTGGAACAGAAATACCTAATTGCATCAGAACCACTCTTAAGTTCATGTATGTGGAGCCCATCAAGCTGAAAGCATGCAGACAGCATCTGCTGTTATCAAATCACTCGTGAGTCCAGCTAATTAAAATAGAGCTTCATTTTTCTGAACCATTGTTTGGCAGGAATTCGAAACGGGTCTAACCCAATTTCTGTGTGTTTATGAGCCTTTATTATATCAGAGGTACTTTTCTGTAAATGTACAGGGCAGCGTTAAATGAATTGATCCACGCAGTATCACTGTAGACGCACTGTGGACTTGCTAATGATTTCCCTTCCAGCTTTCTGGTTTCCAGACATACTCCTTAAAGCTTTATGTTCTGTTTTTCTATTCTCTGCTCTTTGTCCTCTGATTTTTTTTTTTTTTAAGTCAAAAAAATTTAACGTTTTTTTCTTTGAAAACAGGAAACACTTTTTATTTGTCCCCTAATGAAGTTTTCCTTTCCATTTCTCTCTCTGTTTCTTCTTCTCTTCCTGATTTTGCTCCTCTTTTAGGATTTGCCTTTCTTTATTTCTTGCTGCTTTCTGTTCCCTTCTTGCCCCTTATTTTTCTCTTTTCTTATCTCTCCTCCCTTTTACATTTTCCTCAGTGCCTCTCCTCTAACCTTCTCTTTTCTCCTTTCACTCTTCTTTCTACCTTCTCCAGTTTTGCCAGTAAAAGGTTCTTAAACCTTTGTCTCTACATGCAAATACAGATTAGGGCAGAAAGCGGCTGCCTATGGGGGTGAAGACATCTGGCCTTTGGGAGATGATGTCAGCCTGTTTTGCCTCTCTGAATTTGCTTGCATACTTTATTTTATGTTTTAAAAAGATGTTTTTCAAACCACATCTACTCCACTTTATAGTCTAATAATCTTACTTTGAAGATCAAAAGTCTTACATAAATGCTAACTAATTATTCCTTGTAACACTTTGGTGAGTCCCTAAGCAGTTACAGTTCCATTTTACAGATGAGGAAGGAGAAACAGGAAAGGTAAGTAACTCTCTGAAAGTTACTGAAGAAGTTAGTGACTGAGTTAGAAGTAAGGCTGGGTCACCTTTGGCTTTAATTCTTGATTGCCATATCTTGGGAGTTTCCATTTCCCCCCATAAGGATCATGTATCTTTAAGATGAGGGTGAGAGAACACGGTGCCCTTGCCCCCTTTGCTTTGTGTACATTTAGCCTTCTGAAGTTTCATTTGAAGTCTGTAGATGTTAAATGAATTTCTAGGTAATTCCTGGGAAAGAAGGATGCCAAACCACTTACGGGCTAGTGAAAAACCCTGTCCATTACAGTCTCGAAGCATAGCGCTCACTTTCTGTTTCCAGCAGCTTCCAGTAAGTGGGCCCACGTCATACGCACTGGCCCTGGTGATCATAGCAGTGTAGGAAGCACTGCCATGTTTGATTGAATTTAGCCATCCTGGAATGACGTCTGTATGAAGTCGTCTCTTGCATTACTGTGGCCTTTATTATTGCTAATGCATTCTGACATTACAGGTGTAGTCTTGGCTCTCCCAGAAAGGGCAAGGCTGCTCTGACCGGGCTTAAGAGCAGAATTCGTGAACCTGTTATATAGTGAAACGGGTGTTCACATTTAGTTAATAAGCAGAGTAAGGGAAATGCTTTTATAGAAAAGATAGCCAAGGGACAGAGGCCTCTCCTCCTTCCTCATCCAGTATTGTCTTAAGAAGTAGATCAGTTAGTATTATTCTCCATCAGAAAACTAGGGTCAGTGGATAGAAGGTTCAGGAAACTAGATTTCAGCTCAGTTTCAAGAAGAACTCCTGAAAAGGAATTGACAGGCTTTTAAGAGAGTGAGTTCTCTCTTCATTATAAGCATTCTAGTGGAGGCTTGCTAGTCATGTGTCAAGGTTGTTGAAGAGGGAACTCCTAGGTCATGTATGGGACCAGATGGTTGTCCTTGTCTTAGATTGTAACTGCAAAAACAACATCTTGACTTGTTGTTCTTAGTTTTTTAAAGTGCCTGGTATTCTGTGTAGACCCAGTGAAGGTTAGTAACTTTTTGTTGCTCATTCGCTAAGTTGTATCCGACTCTTTGTGACCCCATGGACTGCAGCATGCCAGGCTTCCCTGTCCTTCACCATCTCCTAGAGCTTCCTCGAGCTCATGTCCATTGAGTCGATGATGCCATCCTGCCATCTCATCCTCTGTCATCCCCTTCTCCTCCTGCCTTCTGTCTTTCCCAGCATCAGGGTCTTTTCCAATGAGTTGGATCTTTGAATCAGGTTGCCGGAGTGTTGGAGCTTCAGCTTATTTAATCTTTGGCTTCCTGTTTCTTACTCTTACTTGAATAAAAACTGTTTTTTGTTCAGTTCAGGAAAACCACCCTCTCTGCCACCCTCCTAGAATAAGTCATCCTGGGTAGCCACACTGTTTAGATGGCCATTGAGAGCCATATGAAAACAAAACACATAAAACTTTTAACTGGGAATTAAATGGGTTATACGCTTTCTTGCGCTTTATAAGGTAGAGTATCTAAGACTATAATTTAATCCTGATGACTCAGTATCATCATTTTAGATGTAAATGTTTATATTTTAAGTGTAGCTGTTTTCCAAACCTGTTGAAATACAAATCTGTTGTGTATTCGTTCCTCCTCTGAATGACTCCACCTATGGCAAATGACCCCGGACTGATAACTTTTTGAGTTTTCTGTTTGCTTTTTATAGATGACTCTCTCCTGACATTTGTTGCTAGTCTTTTTTCACTACCTTGTCTTTGTACTGAGAGTATTTCTTGGCTGTCTGGCTTGATTCTGCTTTCTCAGTTGCAGTTTTTAATCTTCTGTGATTTGGACACCAGATAACTAAGCTTCTGTATGAAATAGATAGTAAGTAGTGTGAATAGAGCTTTGCGATGTGTAATGTATATGGAATTTATTTCTTTTTTGGCAGCAGCAATGTCTTCTCCCGCTCTCTCCTTCCCCATCTTTGTTGGCTTTCTCCTATTTTTGGCTAGATGAGATTGGAGAGCTGAGCTCCAGAATAGCTCTGGGTCTGGTCCCTGACCCTCATCCATGTCCCTGGCCTAGGTAGGCTGCCTGATGGAATCAACTTGGAAATTATAAAATGATGTGGCTTAGAGGGTCCAGAAGGCCATCTATTTCAAGCCCTTCTTTTATAGAAATGAAGGAATCCAAGGCAGAGCTGGGGTCTGAGGGGCTGGGTTTGAGGACACAGGCACATCAGGGTTGGCCTCCGTGTGCAGGTTTCTGGCCCACTTTCTGGCCTGCCTCTCTGCCACCTTCTGTTCCCACTCATCTTTGAGCAGAATGGGTGTGAATGGGGAAATAGAGGGTTTGCATAAGGTAAAATCACGGAGGAGAATATTTTGGCTGTGGGCAGGTTGAGAATTAAAGTACATAAATCAAAAAAGGCTTCTGTTTGTTGCAGTGTTTGGCTGTATTTGCACTCATGGCTGATATTGATACTGTAGGAGAAGCTTTAATCCTTTCATTCAAATTTACAAGAAATGCTGTTTCCTTTCAGTTAAAAAAAAAAGTCCAAGAGAGCATTTGATTTAAGGAACCAAAACTCTAGAAAATGTATCCGGGAGACCTCGTCAATTTGGGGCATAATGAAATATAAAAAATACTCAATAAAAGCTCCTTTATTACTTTAACTGTTTAAATGTGGAGTTTTTAGCCATCAGGTTAATGTTTTGGTATCATTTTTTTATTTGATTGTGAGCACTTTTCCAGGTAGCGCTGCCACTCGAGCGCTAATCAGATTCCCACAAATGAATGGTGCTAGCTGCAGCCTGACATCACTGCGTTTTTGCTTCGACATTATTTTATTTGGTTTTCCTGTAAAAGTTAATAACTCTGTGTCCATGTGTTTAAACAGGCAAGAAGAGAGCAAGAAAGGACAGTGAACAGAAAACGATGAGCGACGTCTCAGGACGCTTTGGCCAAATTGAGGAGATGTAGGGATTTTTGTGATCTTAGTCTCTCACCCTAGCATGAGTTAGGTGTGGAGAATCAAGAAGATTGCACAGCAAGATGGTGATTCTTAATCCTTCCTCTCTGTTCCCCAGACAGAGTGGGAAGGACTTAGAAATGAGTTGCTATTGATCTAGAGGAGGAGGAGGAGGGTGCTCAATAGAACTGATGTCGTGACACTGAGAACTGGTTAAATCTTGCCTTAATTGTAAGTAAAATACATGGTCATTTTAGGTGACTGAGATTGCTAAGAGCATCAGAGGTAGGACAGGAAGGCTCTCCTTTTTATCTTCCGTTAGAGGTAGGAGACCCTCATGGCCAAGATGGCTCTGGTGTCTATTAATAATAGGCCTCTGCTGAATCGTCTGTTTTTTTGAAAGTGTGTTTGTTTGTTGCAAGCTGTGGTTGTTTATGGTGTTTAGTGAAAGGTTACTGAACAGTTCAGAGCCATGTGATTATCATTTAATTCCTTCTGTGTGCTACGGATTTCTTTGCTGAGCTAAAAATTTCTAAATTGGTTTTGTCAGAGGAGGCAACTAGACTGATAACTGTTTTTTTTTCTCTCTCTCTTTTTAAAAAGTATTTATTTAATTTTCATTTTGACCACACCATTCAGTACATGGGATCTTAGTTTCCTGACCAGGGATGGAATCCCTACCCCCTGCATTGGAAGGTGGAGTCTTAATCAGTGGACAACCAGGGAAGTCCTTAGACTGCTCTTGATTCAGATTCTCTTCCATCTTGGTGCTAAAGGCAGTCTGAGGGTACAGATCTGACTATGGGTACAAGAATCAATCCTGTGGTCTTTATCTCAATGCCTCTGAAAGCTGTGTGAAGTACAATGGCTCACTCAACATCCATGTCAGGGGCGTGGCTTGTCTTGCTCTCTGCGCTACCCTCGTTGTGTGGACAAGTTACTCCTGAAGTTGTCTGGAGCCATGTGGCCCATGTTAGATACCGCTTCTTAGACGGTTGAACTGGCCGCCAACTTATTTCACATGGCTGTGAGGCACATCTGCTGCTTCTCACCCCTCCTTGGGGCCGGAGCCGGTTCCCAGACTGTACCGTCTTGGCGGGTGGCTGTCCTGGGCCCTCCCGGGGCCGCTGTGCTTGTGAAGAGGGCAGCTTTCCCCTGAGAGGAGCTGATTGCACTTGACCGTTTTTGTCATCTTATTATAAATTTGAAGATTTTTGAGTGCCAGCTTTTTCTCTTATGCATCATACTTTTGGAACTCTTCTAGTTTTCCCCCTTAGGTCACAGAAGAACCTAAATAATAGCAGGAAGAACCAGGGTTTGGTGGTCTTAATGTGTTTGAGTGCTCAGTCATGTCTGACCCCATGGACTGTAGCCCTCCAGTCTTCTCTATCCATGGGATTTGCCAGGCAGAGTACTGGAGTGGGTTGCCATTTCCTTCTTCAGAGGATCTTCTTGACCCAGGCATCGAACCCACATCTCCTGCATTAGCAGGTGGATTTTTTACCACTGCACCACCTGAGAAGCCCCTGAATGAGCATGGCTGTGTTCCAGTAACATTTTATTCATTGACACTGAAATTAGAAGTTCATATGATTTTCACATGACCTCTTTTGATTTTTGTTTTTCTTAGCCATTTAGAAATGTAAAACTGTTCTTACAGACTTCTGATTGCCAAGAGGTGGGGAAGGATGGACTGGGAGTTTGGGATTGTTGTTGTTCAGGCACTTAGTCATATCTAACTCTTTGCAATCTCATGGACTGTAGCCCACCAGGCTCCTCTGTTCTTGGAATTCTCCAGGCAAGAATACTGGAGTGGGTGGCCATTTCCTTCTCCAGAGGTTCGTCCCAACCTAGGGATTAAACCCCTATCTCTTGCATTGGTGGGCTGATTCTTTACCACTGAGCCTTAATTGTTCACTTTTTTCTGCTTATCAGGGTATCTAAAGATGATTTTAAGGCTACTCACGTGTTATTTCCAGTTCTTTTCTTGCTGTCTTTTTGGATTCAAACTGTTTCTAAGCTGTGACTGCTTCTTTTTTGGTATTCAAATCTTTATTTATTTTTGGCTGAGCTGAGTCTTTGTTGAAGTGTGTGGGCTTCTCATTGTGGTAGCTTCTCTTTTGTGGAGCACAGGCTCCAGAGCCTGCAGGCTTCAGGAGTTGTGGCATGTGGAGTCAGTACTTGTGGCTCTCGTGCTTAGTTGTCCTTTGGCATGTGGGATCTTCCTGGACCAGCGATCAAACTCATATCCCCTGCATCAGCAGGCAGAATTCTTAACCACTGGACCACCAGGGAATTCCTGAAATCTATTTTTTAACATTTAGAAATGTTAAAAAAGTGAAAAATTGTCTTTCTCCAGTTTCCTTGTAGGATGTCTGGTAGGAGTGCCATTTAGCGACTCCTCAAAGTTTCAGTTTTGTGTTGTGTGGAGGTTGATGTTCGACAGCATTTCCTGATCCAGAGCTCATCTTCCTTGGAATCCAGGGGCCCATCTTTTTGCTCTCAGAGTAGAAGGTGCTCAGTGATCATTCAGGGACCTCGCCCTGCACCACCTGGTGGTCATCTAGTCAGTGTCTCACCCCCAGTGATGGCTTGATGCCCAAAGGTGTCACTGTCCATGACGCAACCTCTCTTTGTCCCCTTCCTCATCATCCCACTTCTCAGTAGTGCATGACTAGAGAGAGCTTCACACCACGGTCCATCTGGCCTGACTTCAAAAGAAGTGGGAACTGAAGCTCTATCTGCTGAGCACATGAAGGTGCTGACGTTTAGAAGTAACCTTTGGAAAGCATCAGGTACAACTTGTGATGGGGAGAAAGGGACTAGAAAGTCGAGGCAGCAGTGTCATTAGGAAGGTCTCGGGCACTGGGAGCCACATATTTTTAGTGTTGGAGTCACCAGCCACTGCCACAGAGTGAGCTCACAGTCCTCTTCAGGAGCATCTTGGACACTGAGTCATTACATTCCTTTGGAATGATTCAATTCAACAGCTTGACACCTTCATTAATTTTACAACATGAAGCTTGGGTGCTCTCTGCTTCCTTTTTAACAGCACAGGGGAATTAGAAGAATATGGAAAAAACAGCAAGGGAAACTGGAAGAAGGAGCAGTCAAGAAACTGCTGAAAGACACCATGTGAGGAAATTGAACTCTTTGCCTTTTCTTGGTATCTCCTGGGGTGGGGCACCCAAAGCTTGCCACCCGTCCGTGGCACACATAAGCCTTTTTCACTCTGTTCCTGGCACGCCGGCCAACGTTCTGACTCGGAGCCAGCTCGTTTTGCCTTCTTTGCTGAGGTCACTGCTACCGTGATCCGTGTATAATGGCATTTTCCTCCTCTTTTCAGTATGGAGGCTATTACGGTTTCCTCTCTAAACAAGACTTCAAACAATTTGCTGCCAGTTGGATTTCAAAGCCAAGGAAAAGGCAAATGTCATCCTTTCTTTCTCTCCTCTTTGGGTAACTGCTTTGTTGGTTGCATCAAAAATTAGAGGGGCTGCTCTCTAAATTCAGGTGGGGATGCTTGGGCACAGGCATTTAAATTTGCTTTTCTTTCTCCCCACGGAGAGAACCCTTTTCCTTCTCAACCTTTCCTTAGAAGGAACTTTGATCTCGTCATCCCAGAAAACAAGGTTTTTTATTTCCAGAACAGCAAGCGTGTGCACCACCACACTTGCTGTGGTGTGGTTCTGGTCCCCCTCTGCACTGGCAGCTCTGCGTGTCAGCTCTGCTGCTAGAGCCCCAGCTCCCTTTGCGCTGCAAGTTGGCACCCAGAGTACTCTCCAAGTCACCCTTGCATCCCTAAAGTCACTCTCACTTGATACTAAATAGTGCCTGTTGCCTTTTCACTTCCACATACATTTCTGGAAGAACTAGTTTAATAAAATAACAAAACCACCAACATTCTGACAAGCATTTCATGCAATATTTTTAACTAGGGCCAAGAAGAAAAATGTAAACACAGATATTTCATATGAAGGGTAGTTATTGTGCATATGACGTTGCCACCTTTCTTAAAGGCTCTTCCTGCATACATCAGTGTTTTTAAAGCGAGACTAAGGTCAGTAATGCACGCTGTGGAATTCCCTAAATGCAGATTTACACAATAGGTCTCCACACGTATTGTGTTCTATCTTGTCAACTCACCGTGCACTCCTACCAAAGATCTTTTATTTCTTTAATGTGAAAAACAAAAGAACAGAGTAAAGTAAAACAAAGGAAATTAAGGCCCGCAGCTTAATTAGTATAGGGTTGTAACCCAAGTCAACAATGGGAAGGACACAATGAGGAAAAGCAGGAAATTCCAAGTTGAAAGAGAGCCTCTTTCCTTTAACTCTTTGAGAGCCAGGGCGCTTGCAAGCGCACTGCTCACCCAGGTGCAGGAGGCTGGCTCAAGTACAACTCCGTGTCTTTATTTTTGAACTTCCTGGCTTTTTGTTGACTTTACCCTCTCCTCTACCCCCCACCCGGCAAGTAAACGAAAGGTACCTTTGCATGTGCATGTTAATTGTAGATAAACGGGCGAAAAGTACCTCTCGATTTTGTAACCCTTAGAAGGAGAAAGAGGGGGGGAAATTTCCCTGTCACTGTCATCTGTTCATTTTTTAATGAGCAATTTTAAAAAATTGAAAATAAAAGAGGAAAATGAATAGGTGTTGAACCAGCCCGTGATATGTAAATGCCAACTAGTAATTACCTAAAACCTCAATTTTCTTTCTGTTTCATCTTGCAAAACATTTCATTTTCCCGGAGTGAAAACACTTGGTCGGAGCTCGCACGAGGCAGCGGGGCGGCCGCCTCCTCCGGCCTGCGCGCCCGCCAGCCCCGGCTAGGGGGCACTTTGGCTCCGCGCTGCGTTGGCCTCGGCCAGGGCCAGCTCAAGGTTATTCCCCTCTTGCCATTCTGGCGGCTCCGCTCCGCGCGGTCGTGGCGCCCCTCCCCCCACTCTCACTCGTCTGGTTTCGGGGAGTCTTGTGCCTCCTTGTCCTTGCGGAGGATCACAGGATCGTATTGAATTTTGGCTGACCGAGGCTTCCTCTCCGTATTAACTTTCCCCTCTTACCTGGCCGCTAGACCCTGAGTTGCATTTCACACTCTAAGAGCACTTCTCCACCAGGCTCCCTCTCTCCCTTGGCGATTTCAAAGGCAGCGGTCTCTGTTTTCCGTTTTACTGCTGCTGCTGTTGCTTTTTCCTCCTTTCGTTCTGGAGGCTGGCAGCGGCTCTTTTGGACTGCTGCTGTCACACACGTGCTCTCCTGCCACATTAGAAGGGTGATTCCGACATGTCTTTTTTGCATGCTCCTAGATTTTCTCTTACTCTGATTTAGGAGCTGTATTTGTGCAGCATCTTGGGATGTGGTTGGGGGATACCCCTGTTTCCCTGCTGGTTGCCTTCCTCCCTCCCCAGCCTGTTTCCTTCTGAAAAAGGGAGTGTGAAGTGAGAGCAGTGAACCTGGTCAGGACCCTTAGCTGTAGGTCAGAGAGGCTTCTGGATGCAGAAAACCAGAATTATGTTGTCCTAGGACCCTGGATCTGAGAGCGTTCTGCCTGGAATCTCAAGGAACACGGCCTCTTTAGTGAGATATATGGCTTCATAATTAGCCCGTTGCATTTTTTCATGAGTGCTAGCATCAGCGTTCTACGATGTGTTCCTCTGATTAACAGCTGCTTTGCAACTATTTCCTTGTGCCACCGATGACCATATTTGTCAAGGAACTCCTGACAGAGTACTGATTTCTTACCAAAACGCAGTGTTTCCATTTGAAAAGGGTTCTCTCATTCTAGGCACTGCCCGGCTTTCCCAGTCACTCCTTGTAAAACCCCGAGTTGGCTTTGGTCTAACGCTTGTTAACAGGATTCGGGGTATCTATCTACTTTAGAGTACAAGCATAGGAACCTTTCACAGGCAATTTAATCTTCTGAGCCGTGCACGTGTGGCGCTGCAGTGTTGGAATGGGGTTTCAGGCCTGCCTGTCGGTCATTTTCTCTTGCCCTCTAGTTGTGATCTCTCTGGGTGAAAAAGGACTTGGCTTTGGTTGTTAGTGTCATTAATTTTTGACTATTTTTAACATTTTAAAACGGCTAATGAATGCTCACATTTTTAGGAGATAGATGTGTGTGTTGCAGAAGTTGGTGACATTCCAACTGTCACTGGAGACAGCGCGTCGGGTTTACATGTCAGGTGCAGAGTGCTCAGGCTCCCTCCAACCCCAGGTTCATTGCTAGGCAAATTCTATTCTCCCGTCCCCCTTGTGCAGAAAATGCCCTGTGCGTTCTGAAGATGATAGTGTGCAGATCTTTTGTAGGAGAGTGGGAAGCATCGCTTCAATGAAGACTGTCAGGAACCTCGCTGCTTCTCACCAGGGATTACTTACCCTACACAATGCATTTAACAGCACATAGTTCATTGTAGATAGCCCCTGAGTATACTGTATTTCATTGATTTATACAGTTACAAATCCTAGTCTCTCACACACAAATCTCTCTCAATTGGCCAATCATCTTGGATCCAAAGGTGTTTTTCAATCTGAAGTCCCCTCTTTTTCCCTGGGCTGCTGGCAGTCATTCCAGTGGACCCACTGCCAAGGCAAGAATTTGCTCATCCTCTTCGCACTCGGGTTTTATCTCTAGCTTTAAATGATGAATAGAGTAAAATCATCAAACTTCGCTAAAATTGTGGAGCCGAGGGTGACAGGATAGTTTTGTTTTGCTTTTTGAGGGAGGGAGGGAGGGTGGGACACAGAGCATCCGTTCATGAGAAACTTTGCTTCTGTTTCCTTCTGAGTTTGTCATCTTTAAGAGACCAGCTACTGGTAATTTGCCTTGCGCTCATTGAGAATGCTCGGGGTGCAAGAGAAGGGGAAAGGAGGGCCGGTCCCGTGTCTCCGAGGGACTCAGCAGCAAGTGGTCTCCACGTCGCCATCGGAGCTTTTCACCAGGATTCTCCCTGGCTTGCTGCACTCCTACACCGGGTGCAGTAACGTTCCCGCCTCCGTTTTACATCTGTGACATTGAGGCGGAAGGTTTGGCCTGAATTTATGTAATTTAGTTGGGCACAAATATAACTCATGAATAGTCACATTCATCTCCTAATTAGAAAATCAGACGATAATGCAGGACAGGCTGCAGGCACCCCATCATTTCATCCGACAAAAGGGTGTTGTGTCTGTCCAACCTCTGCCAAGGGAAGAGCCCTTGAACTGCTCCGTGAAGTCAATGAAAGGTGTCCAACAATAGTTGAAAGAGGCAAACTGAGGACTGCGTCTATTATCTAAGCGTGTTCAAACCTTTGCATTATGAGGAAAGGTTTGGAGAAATCTACCATCTATGTGTGAACCATAGGGCTTGTAAAATTCTATGTCGGACAGGCTCTTTCCCACCTTGTTGAAGGGCCAGGTCCTTATGAGGAGAGAGAAGAATAAAGAGTAGCTGAAGAAATAGCTAGTCAGAGGAGAGGCATTCTCTTATGTCCAGCTTACATGGATGGAGCTGCTTATCTGGGCATCTTTCTTCTAAAGCCCATTATGCTGAGGCTGTTAGTCTGGATGCTTTATATTTTGCATCTGGCGGAGTGATACTGGTGCTGTGAAATATGCGATTTGCCTGTCGCCTGCATTTTCCTACAAAGATCAAGAGGGACATAAACAGGCCCCAAATATACTTTATGTAGGTGTTTGGCAGGATTATTTTATATGGCTCGAAATTAGTGAGTGGGAACTTTAAAAGAAATTGTTCATATTTTTTGCAAGTTTGAAGTGTGCCGGGACTTTGTCAAATTCCCGTTAAAATAAATACGTCAATTTCACCTCCCTTCCAAATTCATTTATCTTGCTTTTTTAAAAGGTGTTTTCTACTTTACCTGATGTTTAAATTGGATTCGCCCGTTTATGCTGTTCTTTGCTATATCCCCCACGTTTTTCTTAAATGAATTACTAATGACAGAGCACTCCATCATTCCCTCTCTGCAGCCACTTTAAGGAAAGCATGGTGATCTAAACCTTTTAACCTATTAAAGATGATTTTCCCCAATTGAATCAGACCCACCACAGGTGTAATAACTAATCATTTAAACTACACCTGCTATTATGTATTTTTAAGCCATTATGCGTGTTGGATAGATGATAATTCATGTTTATTGCATTGTCCGATGGATCCGTTTTGCCTACACCAGGCTGATTAATGTATTTAAAGAAATAAGAGATGCAATTTTTAAAAAAAAAAAAATTGATGGAATGCGCCAAGCACTGCATTGAGTGCACCATTAAACCCATCAGAACTTTGCTCTCTGACCAGAAATGCATATACCAAGGACTGTATTAAAAAAGCAAGGTGAAACCTGTGCATTTTAGTGGTGGGATTCTGTTATCTTTCTCTGTCATGGAAAATTTTGGCAGGATGAAGGAAAGGTTTATGCCTCTACCAGTGAACGTCAGGAGCTGTGCTGTTGGTACCACCAGCTTAAGACCTGCCTGCCCACCGTCCCTCTGACACCTGGGACCCGTCCCGGGGCGTGTGGAGCCTGCCACATAGACAAATGCTGTCCTTCTCTTGTATATTGAAGGTGTATTTTTCCTCCAGGTGAAGAGCAATTAACCGCAAGGCCCCTGAGCTGAGCAGATGGGCCTTGAGCCCGCGGGGCCTGGGATGGTGCAACTGTCCACCCATTCCAGGGCCAGCCTCTCCTCCTCCTGTTTTTCTCCTTTGCCACTTTCCCCTGGCTCTTAGCTGCTTTTCTTTTTCTTTTGCCTTCTTTTCTGTTCCATCTCCTCTGCTTATCCATCATCCCCTCCTCCTCCTCGTCTCCCTCCTTTACCCCATTGCCTTTCTCTCTTCTTTCTTCCCCTGTCCCATCTCTTCATAAAAACCATTTTGTTGATGTTTTTCTCTATTTGGATGCAACCTGAGGGGCTTGGGAGTGAGTATGTAGTTTTGGGGTTCTAGAATCCTGAGCATCGATTTCTCTTTCGTCCAGGACTGATTGGTTATCACTGCAGTTCATGATAGTAGTTAAAGTGTTCACAGTGTTGGACAGATTCTAATCATTCTCAAGGAATGCTCCTGTGTCTTTTTGCTGACAGGCCCAAATTTCAGAGTCGGGGATATCTGAGTTCATCCTTGGGGGAGAGTGTCTGACGCAAGCCTCCCATGGTGGGATCACAGGGGAAATACATCAGGGGTTTGCCCTGAATTTGTTCTTTTTCTTTCTGATTTATCCTCATATCTTTTGTTACCAGAGAGGTGTGTCTGGTCTCATGATGAAGTTCATATAAAATACGAAGAAGATATTTGTAGCTTGTATTCATTTGTAGTCACAGTACTTTATGTTTGAATCTCTGTTCAACTGCTGCCTTAGTTTGAAAAATCTTAGGAAACTTCCTTACATTTAGCCTCTTAGAAATTTTTCTTTTCAACAACTTATGAGCAAACTTCAGGGTCTGTTGATTTTACCTGTACCTGGAAACTAAATGATTCTTTTGGTCCTGATGAGATCATTAATGCCAGTCATTTACAGTGGCCCTTTTCCTATGGGTTCAGGTTGGCACTTCCCACCCATCAGATGAGTGTCAGGGAGGGAGAGCAGACAGGCGGTGTGCAGACGCATGCTTCGTGTGCACTGAGTAATGTGAAGGTTGATACCATCCATGGTTTTCCTTCCACCATGAAAAGAAGGAAAATGAATGAGCTTGGCTCATTCGTAGATGGGTAGATTTCTTTAAATAATATTATTTCCAGAGGTAGGTAGATAATCTTTTAGTCTGTCAGCTTTTAGCCATGAAACTGTAAACTTTGTCCTTTGAAGGCTCTTTAGAATTTGGCTCCTTTGCATAAGAGGGACCAGTGTGAGTGGCTGTGACTTATGTAAGTCTTCCCAGCCAGTGGATGCTCACTGCTTTGCCCTGCTCTTTAGAGGCAGCCTGGTCTCTTCCCTTCAGATGCTAGCAGTGTGGCTGGGGAGGCAGCCTGAACACAGAAGACAGTAGACTTCTTTCTTCAGCTATATGGCACTCACCATCTGCACCAAAGAATTGAAGAGAATTGGGAGGTCAGAGATGGCTTGCTTATTCAGGGAAGACTTCGAGGAGTTAGAACAGCCTGTAGCAGAACAGCAGTCTGGACTGCTGCTGCGTGTGCAGTGTTTATACTGGTAGAGGCTGGAAGGGAAGGCCTTCTAGAAAAAAGGGTGTAGCATGTTCACAGATGGAGTGACATGGGTAATCGTGGCCAGGGAGGGCTCCCTGCTGAGGAGTGTGAAGAATCAGCTCGAACAGGGAGAACAGGAAATGATTATTGCAGGTCTTAAAAGCTGGGCCGAGGGGATTAGATTTGATAGAACCAGATATAGGAAGCCAGTGATGGTAGGGGACCAACAGTCTTTTATTTAAGCAGATTTTACATGTGAGAAATAACTGGTTAGTTTGACCCCAGTATTGTGCTTATTTCTATGGACCTGGGGTAAACATGTAGGATTCTTAATCTTGAAATGTAGACTGTTGACGTTCCTCCTCTTCTTTGTTTTATCTCCCCTACCAGATTGCCACAGCAGTGAAGTTTCTACAGAATTCTCGGGTCCGCCAGAGCCCACTTGCAACCAGGAGAGCGTTCCTTAAGAAGAAAGGTACAGGTTCCCCATGGCCGTGCACAGTGGCCTACAGAGAGGGGCTGGGACAGGGCGGATGGAAGCTGCCGTATTGATGAATGATCTCCTATAACTGTCCCACTGGTGTGGGAATGGGGGTGAGGGAGGCCCCCAGTGGGAATGCATGCTTCTTTTCTTAGAGTAGAGCAGAGATGCTAGGATTCAGATAATTTAGCACTAGATACAAGGCCAACAACTTGGCCCAGGGCAGCCTGGCATCAGCTGTGTTCAGCAGCAGAAGAGGCCCAGGGAGAAGACCAGAGAGGACTCCTCCCCTGTGGTCTGTTCTTCTGATTGTGGCTCTGGCTGCAGAAAGACTGACCTTAGATTATGAAGTCAGCTGCTTCAGTAAAGAATGAGGAAGAAAGAGATGAATGAAGGACGAGGGAAATGAGATGACTAAACAAGGTCAGGTTAAGGTCAAGTCTGGGGTCAGTCTGACTTACAGATTGAAGTGGTAAATTACTAGTTTTATGGTATTTCTGTAAGCAGGGATTAAATGGATCTTGACAAATTCAATATTGTCTGAAGCAGACAGAATCTCTTTTAGTTTTATTGAAATTTAAGATATGTTTCTTTTTTTGTGAAATAGATATTTAAAAAAAACCCTATCAAACAAAGAAATTTGATTCTTTGCATTCTTTTCATTCTTTGCATGTCTAATTTCCTGGAAAGCTAGGAAGTAGTTTAAAGGCCCTTCCTTAAACACCGTGGGTGAGGGGAAGTGAGTTATCTCTGTTCTCCCTGTCCCCCTCCCTGCAAACAAGACTCATTTTTTTCTTTAAGGAACTAGAATGTTGGCCTCAAAATTCTGGGTTTTGAGCTTTAAGTCATTAGTGGCTGAAATGGAAGAGGGCATGGCTTGGTGGTGGTTCCGAGGTCTGCTCCATGGTATCCCACTGAAGTGATGCTTAGGACCTTGTAGTCCCAGGGCTGCACTCGCAGGGTTAGGGCAGGATCAGCCCAAGCATTTCATTCACAGGCAGCTGTTCAGAGGCAGCCTCAGGGCCGATCCCTGTCTGTGATTGAGTTGATGAGGGGCACTTCCTGGCGGCATCCCAGTTCCCCCCACCCCCAACAACAGGAGATTATTAAAATTTGGAGTGCACTGGCTGGCCCTTCCACTCCACAGCCATCATGCTGTAAAAGAGTTTTTCCTTGAAATATGTGTACCTATGGGGAGTAATTAATCATAAAAGCTCAGGGGTTTCAGCTCTCTCATCAAAGCACTGAAGCTGGGGAAAGCTGAGCCTAAAAGCTGTGCTGATTACCCGGGGTAACCTGAGACAAAATCCATAGTTGCCAAGAGATCCTTCGCCCCAGTATATTGTGCAATATTATAACTGCCTGATCTTCTCCTCCACTGACAATGACCAGTTATTCCTCATTTTCTCTCAAACGCAGCTGGGTTAGAATTTCATTTGCAGAAGGTATTTAGAGCAATTTAGAGACAAATGTCTCTGGTGTTTGCTCGGCACTTCCCCACTGCAGGCTTTGCTGAGCAGTTTGAGTATCAGGAGCTCCATCTAATCTGTTTAATTTTAATAAATCCCTAACTGGGAGAGGGAGAGAAAAAAGAGAGAGAAACCTTGGGCCAAATAATACTTCTTTTGACTTAGTCGGCTAATAATTACTGTAGAAACTGTCCTGTACAACTATCATTTGTTGCCCCTTTAAAACCCAAAGACCATCAATTAATTAATTCAGCTCAGAGTGTTTGCCCTGTGCTGAGAACAGAAGACAAAACCCCTGCCCTCTCAGAGCTTGAGTTCTACCAGGGGAAGGCAGACAGCAAAAGAAAACACAAACATGGTTTATCAGATGGGAAGTTCCATGGAGAGAAGTGCCTGGGTGGTGGGCTGGAAGGAGCCGGTGCTGTGTGGGAATGGGGTGCTGTGTGGGAATGGGTTGTGCTTCTCAACGGGGTGATTAACAGGTGTCCCTTGGGGAGGGTGACATGTGAGCAAAGACCTGAAGGAGATGAGTATTTGTGGGTACAGAGCAGGCGGAATTCCTTCTCGACCCTGAATATGGTTTAGTTTTTAGAATGTTAGGCAGCAGGAAACCAGAGAGGCATCCTACCTTTCTTCTAAAGAGAGTTTACCCTGCCCTTAAACCTGGAGTCCATGGACTTAATCACCCACCTCCATTATCGTCTAAAACGCTGCTTCAGTCAGTAATTATCTATTTCCGAGTTGAATCCCAATAGTGAGTTCTGGCGAGACCTTTTCTGGGCAGAGAATTCCAAGGTTTGACGGGCATCTGGGGAGGAAGAGCCCTCCGTGGATTTAAACTTCACTTTCCACATTTCCCGTTCTCAGGGTCAGATACACACAGATTGCGACTGGCTCCGATGGGTTAAGGGAGGAGGGGGTTTTACAAGGAGTCAGCGTGCGCCCTGTCCCTAATGCCCTATCCCTAACGGTAGTTGAGAAGGAAAGGGAGTTGGCTCGCTGGTCTTTGAGGGTGGGGAGTGCGTCTGGAGGGGAGGGACCAAGGTCCTGGCGTCCTCCAGTCCTATCTCCCACAGGATTCGCCGCAGTGGAGGGTTGGAGTACTGGCTTTGGGGAGCTCACAGCTACTGTAGTCTTGGCTTTTCTAGCAAATGTCACTTCAGGGAATTGCAGTGGAGCCCTGTCTTGAATTATAATCTTGACTTTCTCTTTTTTTAATAAACATCTCTTTCCCGAAAAGGCAAATCCAATTTTGTTTTTCTTTTAATATTATTTAATATTTAATATAGAAATCGAGGTCCCTGTAGTGCATGTCACTTCAGTGGAAAATGAGGGTTACTTTAAAAACATCAGCTGAGTTTGTTTTATTGTGAAGCTGCAGCCCTGAGTAGGGGCCTGGGCCCACCTCTGTAACTGACAGGTTAACCTGTGCCCTCTGATTTCAGGGCTGGGGAGGCCAAGGGAGCTGATGGCATAGGGTTTGCAAGGGTCTTTTGTGGTTTTGTTTGTTTGTTTGTTTTTGTTTCTTTGAGATCTCTTTTGGATGCTTCAGAGTCTGAACATGGAGTCATTAATGAGAAACATGAAGTTATTAGAATCATTTATCATTTTCTTTGAAGCTTGTGCTGCCAGTTTGTGTAATTTACAACGTTTTTTTCTTTTATCGGGAATTTTTTTGGATGCAAGAGAAAAGCAGCTGTTCACCTTCAGAGTATTAGAATAAATGTTTTTGTTTTCCGTCCAACCACTTGATTCTGCAGATGACATCAATTGTGGAGTCAGCCACACATGAAGATAATTGGACTATGTGTGGGGTTTAAACCCTCATAGAAGGAACGGGTCTATATATAGAAGCAGTTCTTGCCAGGCAGGCATCGTATCTGGGGCTTTAAGCAGGCTCCAGTCCAGGAGGTTAGGGTAACTTAAAAACAGCAGTTGGATCAGTCCAGAAAGTTAGAGGCTTGGATGCTGTTGTCAATAAGCTTATGTTGATCTGGCACCCTGTCCAACCACAAAATGTAGGTTGCTTCCAAACACGTTTGGCCGGCTGAGTATAAGGTGGGTAAGAGAAAGGAGCCTGTTCGTGGCGGGTAAAGGGGTAGATGAGATGGGGGGAGGTAGACTTCTCTGTTAGCTTTCTCTCGTGCATCTGTTGCAACACAGAGTTTAGAAAAGAGATGAGCATTGTCTGCTTTCCAGTGTGATTTTGCATGGTGGGACCTGGGTGGTGCTGACTGACCCTTTGGCTTACTGTTGTCCTTCTCAAGTGTATAAATCAAGGACTATATTCTCCTTCATCTAATAAATAGAAGAGGGGTGGGGGGAGGGTGAAGGAGAACGAATCAAATAAAGCACACTACCATGCTTCCTCATTCTAAAAGGTGAAACAAGATCTTATCTCTCTCCTGTTCCTGGAAGCGGAACCCCCAGTAGCAAAACTGCCTCCTTGCTGGAAATGAACTTGAGGAAGAAACCTGCCAGTCTCAACCTTGGTAGTGGGGTAGAGGTGAAGGGCTTCTCTCGCTGGAGTATTTTAAGGGGGAGTGAATTCTTACACAGATTTCAATTTAACTCTCTTTTATGACTTTTCTTTTTTATCATTTACGTCCATTTCATGAGGTAGTTTGCATGTCCTTGAATGGAATCTCGTTACCATGAAAGCTTTTTTAGCATTGATTTCATAACAGTCTTAATTTAATAGCTCCGTCATTACTGAGTAGCTCTGGGAGTGGGGCCCTGGCTTTCCAGGTCACTGACCTTTTAATTACAAACCTTGTTCTGATGGCCAGGTTATCGACTGGACAGCTCCCAGCTTGTGCCCCCAGGATGAAAACGAAAATAACTGTTTCCTCCCCCATCTCTAGGAAAAAAAAATTGTAACCTCATGTGTTTCTAAAATTAATTTTCTCCTTCAGCTTTGCTTTATAATTAATTCTTTAATGTGTCTTAGTAAAGCCAGAGTATTTTTATAACACGTTTTTTCCCTAGCACTTGGGTCCAGCGGATAGCGTGGAGGGGGATGAAGAGCTTGCCAGCCTCTACCCCATGCTTGATCAGGGCCTATTTCCTCGTCCTCAGAAACTCCTGTGGCTGAGCTGGAAAGAACAGTATCAGCTCTGTGAGGGGCTGTCCAGCCCTTCTGATTCTTTGCTAAACAGACAGGGATTGCTGTATCAAGATATAGATGCATTTCTGCATTTGCTGGAATAACTGAACCTTGCCTATCACAGATGTTCTCTTTCTGAGAAAAGACTAGGGTTGGATGAGTTTTCTTACTGAGTCCTAGGTTTCTGCTAGTTGTGGGTGACTGGAGGACACAGGGACCCTCTACATGGGGTTCTTCTCAGTTAGGAGCTTAGAGCTTGGGCCCATCTGGATTCTCTGTCACTGACAATGAAGGGAGAGAGAAAAAAGGGAGGATAGTGACCTGTAAGTAGGATGACCACAGGTTCTGGTTTGCCCAGGACTGTCCCAGCTTTAACACTGGAATCCCACATCCTAGCCTGCCCCTCAAGGCCTGGGCAAACAGGTCACCTGCGCTGAGTAAGCCTGACTCTGGAGTGAGGGCTACTAAGAGAGATAAAAATGGGTGTTTTGGGGAAGCCAGGGGAAGTCCATTAGCAGTCAGTCCCCGCGAGTCAGTTCAGCTTGCCCTCTAGCAGCGTCTTACTCAAGCACTGCCTGCTCTCATTGCCCCGGGCCAGGGCCTGGCCTGGCCCTGCCCTGGCCCGATGGGGGTCCACTGCAGAGAGCCTCAGGGGGAAGCCATGCTGCCCTGCGGGCGAGTGAGGTACTGCCAGAGCCAGAGCAGGCCGGGCAGCGTGTGGCGGCCGCCTGCGTCCCGAGGATGATTGAGCATCACCATCCATCTGTTGTGAGTGGAAGTCTTCCTTCCCTGCCAGTCCTGCATCTGCATGCCCGTCACCCGCTGTTCGGGACCAGCTTATCCATCATCCTGACTGGTGTTCCCCCCATCCATTTTCCTGCTCCCCTTGTTATCCACACTTGTCTTGAACTCCGCAGATTTTTTTTCAGCATTCAGGATGAGAGCTGCAGCAGCTCGGCTGGCTGAACACTGTGGCCTCCCTGTTCAGAGGGGGAGCCGGTAACACTTGCTCTCCCCGGACAGCTGAGTCAAGTGCGTTTCTGCTCCTCCTCCTGCGGTCAGGGGACAGCTGCACAGAGGAGCTTGAAGGGGAGGGGAGACAGCTCTTTTAGATTTACTGAGTGGTTTTGAGATTTTTCTCTGAAAATGAAGAATGACTCCTCCTTTCTTGACTTGTGTGCCTGCAATAATGCTGTGAAGAAAAGTAATGTGACAGCACCATGTACATACAGTACTGTTTTTATTTTTAAAGATTAAAAAAAGATTTTTAAAGCAAGATATGTACATGATTTAAGAATTCAAACAGTGAAGGATAGCTAGTGAAGAATAGGTCGTCCTATCATCTCTTGCTCCTGCCCCGAACCCATCCTCCTTCCTAGAGGATGCTGCTGTTCAGTTTCTGTGTATAGTCAGGCCCCTACGTATGAATGAGTTCCATTCTGAGGGCACTTTCCTAAGTCCATTTTGTTCGTAAGTCCAACAGAGTTAGCCTAGGTGCCCAACTAACGCAATCAGCTATATTATGTCATCCTTTAATAGGTTTATAATACTTTTTACACAAGTAATATGTACATAAAAAACAAGCACAAGAAAAAGCAAGCATTTTTAATCTTACAGGGCAGCACACTGAAAAGCACACTAGTACAGAGCAGCAGTTGGCATCCAGGAGCTGGCACACAGGTTCGTGTCTTTGAAAGTTCACAACTTAAAGGTTTGTGTGTAGGGGACTTCCTGTATCACTCCCAAGATCTATCCATATAAAAGCACATGAATATTTAATAACATAAACACCTTTTAAATACAGTGGTAGAATGTTTCACACTTTACCTTATGCTTGCCGTTGTATCTTGGCATGCATTCCACTTTAATACACTCATGTTTGCCTCCTTGTCAGTGGTTCCATGGTACTCCATTGTATTCCTCTATCATCATTTTTTTTATTAAGTCCCAAATGAGGGGACATTTAGGCTGATTCCTGTCTCTTGTTTCAAACAGTGCATCAGGGAATATTCCTGCCTGTATATTGTTGGACACTGTGCTAAGCATTTTCTATATGGTACCTAGGCTATGGTATATTTTTCTTAAGATTTCAGGAGATTATGTCACCCTACCCCCAAGAAAAGAGAACTGTTTTTTTAATATAAACATGACCATAGGTATAAATAAATTAATAAGAGAAAAAAGACATTATTATGAACACTGGGCACAGATTTGTATTCTGAGGGGACATTCTGGTCACTGGTTACATGAAAAATACTTTTCTTGCTAAAAGAATTTTGTTTTTTTAAAGTTTCATTTTTTGGAGGAATGTGGGCTCACAAATTTAATTTTTGATTCAAAATAAACACTTGAATAAATGGAAAGCTTCAGAAACTTGAAAGTGAGTATCTGTTTTCAAATGAAGTACAGTCCATCAGTATTTCCCAGGGATTGATTCCAGAACCTCCCCCAAAGGATATCGTCTTTGCATATATCCTACATATCCTCCCATTTAAATCACCTCTCATTTTACTTATAATGCCCAGTACAATGTAAATGATGTGTAAATAGTTGCCTGTGTTCAGCAAATTCAAGTTTGGCACTTTGGAACTTTCTGGAGTTTTTTTCTTGCATACTTCTGATCCGTGGTTGGTTGAACCTGCGGATGTGGGAACTGGATATGGGGGGCTGCCTGTCATCCCTCAGTATCCAAGAAGGGACTGGTTCCAGGGCCCAATCAACAGCAGGGACTAACAACATCCACGGAGGCTCAGGTCCCATACTTCCCTCTCTGTATCAGAGTTCAGCATCCTTGGATCTAGCCCACCTCAGGTCATGTAGTACTGTAATATTTATTGAGAAAAATAACATGTGTAAGTAGACTTGCATACTTCAGACCCGTGTTGTTCAGGGTTCACTGTATGGCTTAGTTTTCTTTTGTTATTGTAGGATGTGGTGTGGGTCTTGGGCTGTAGGTTACGTGATCAGCCTGTATTCAGGGTCTGATGTGTGCAGAGTATTATTACATTAGGGCTTCATGAAAGAAAAATGAAATATTCGTTATATGAATGAGAGTCTCATTAGGTGGGAATGGCTGCCGAGTACTTATCAAGTGTACCAACATCTATCTGTGAAACATAGCCGTACCGCAGAAGTGAGCAGACTCTGACGAGGGAGCCACAGAGTAGAAGGCTCAGTAGGGCTGTAAGCACCTCAAGGAGGGTGACCGCGTCTTCTTCTGACATTCTCAGCAGCTACATAGCAGCCTCGGTCACAGGACAGTTTGCAACAGGTTAAGTGATTGGGTGATAGTTAGAAGACATTAACCTCGGAAAGTTTCAAAAGTAGGTCTGTTCTTTGTAAGTCCTCAGTTTATTTATTTGTTCAGCCCTGCATACATGGAAAGTGGCTTCAGAATCCCTACCTAAATGTCTTACCAATTTTCTAGTGTTTATATAAATAGTACTTATATGCAGTTCTTTTTGTCTTTAAGTCTTATAGAATCCAGCGAAAGCATGCTTTTCAAAGTTACTTAGGTCAGCAGAACTAAGTTTTGACCTAGGCATTGAGGGAGGCAGTGGGTGTAGATGGTCAGAGCAGGGGGAAGGGCATTGTTGGTGAGGGAGGCTCACGTGGAGACCTGTGTGCAGTTAACCTGGATTGGCCCATTGGGTCCTCAAAAAGAAGGGAAACGAGGTTGGTGAGGTCAACAGTGAGTGAGGAGCCAGTGTTTAGGCTCAGTGTGATAAATTTAACAGCTGAGAGCACTTTTGAACCAGTTGAAATACTCCATGAGACTGTACTTGAGGACATTACTCTAGGCTCTTGTGTGTAAACTGAATTGGCCTGTCGATAAGACCAGCTATGAAGAAGGTCCTGCTAAGTCCTTTGTTAGGTGCAGAGAATCTGGACTTGGAAGGAATAGCAGTAGAAATGGAAATAGAAATGACATCATATTTATGTGCAGAACTTTGTGGTTTACAAAACACATAGATGGATTCTTTTCTTCTTCACTGTAATCTTACACGTGGTTATAAGCAGGTTCATAGATATTTGTTAAATGAAGGAATGCATGATTTAATCTCCCATTTCACAGGTGAGGAAACTGAGGCTCAGAAAGGTTAAGTAGTGCAGATTAATGGCAGAAATAGAACTAGAACCAAGTCTTATGCCTAGAGATCTTTGAACCATACCATCTATTTTCTGGAAAAAAATGACAGAACTACAGACAATGTAGAAAAAGGGAGTAAGCCATGCTCAGTAGTAGATGAAATGTATGAGGTGAAGGAGACAGGACCAAAGTCGACCCTCAAGGTTGCTGTATTATGTTAAGCAGTTTTATTGAGATATAACTGACATACAGTAAATGATACACATACTTAATTTGTACAACTATAAAATTTGACCTATGTTTGTGTACCTGTGAGACCATCACTGCAATCAGGTAATGAACACATTGGGACTCCCCTGGCAGTCCAGTGGCTAAGACTCCGTGCTCCCAACGCAGGGGGCCCAGGTTGAATCCCTGGTTAGGAAACTAGATCCCACATGCTGCAGCTACAAGGAACCCACGAGCCACAGCAAAGATCAAAGATCCTGTGTGCTGCAACTAAGACCCCA
Organism: Antilocapra americana; assembly: GCA_007570785.1. Taxonomy (NCBI): domain Eukaryota; kingdom Metazoa; phylum Chordata; class Mammalia; order Artiodactyla; family Antilocapridae; genus Antilocapra; species Antilocapra americana. Next base: position 28,546,402 of record ML663557.1, read on the forward strand.
TGCAGCCAAAAAAAGATAGCACACTGATCACCCCCCAGACATTTCCTCATCCTCCTTTGTAATTCCTTCCTCCCCACCCCAGTGCATGCTGATTCCCCCAGTAAGCACTGATCTGCTTTCTTTCTCTACAGATGAATGCATTTTCTGGAATTTTTAAAAAATTAGTTAATTTTTGGCTGCACTGCACTGGGTCTTCGTTGTTGTGTGAGGGTTTTCTCTAGTTGCAGCAAGCGGGGCTCCCTTCGTTGTAGAGTGAGGGCTTTTCGTGGTGGTGGCTTCTCCTGCTGCAGGGCACATGCTCTGGGCACCCTGGCTCAGTGGCTGTGGCACGCGGGCTTAGTTGCTCCACAGCATGTGGGATCTTCCTGGACCAGGGATTGAACTCGTGTCCCCTGCACTGACAGGAGAATTGTTACCCACTGTACCACCAGGGAAATCTGCATTTTCTAGAATTTTATGTAAATGGAATCATGTACTATGTATCCCGTTTTGGGCCTGGCTATTTTTACTCAGCATGATAGAGATTCACCCATGTTGTTATATGTATGAGTGATTCATTCCTTTTTCTTGCTGAATAGTATTACTTTGCTTTGGTTGTACCACAATTTGTTTATCCATTCACCTGTTGATGGACATTGGAATTGTTTCCAGTTTTTAGCTATTAAAAATTAAAGCTGTTCTTAACATTTCTGTATAAATCTTTGTAGAGATGTATAATTCCTTTTCTCTCAGGCAGTACTGAGGGATAGACTGCATCATATGAGAGTTACATGTTTAACTCTCTAGGAAACTTCCAAACTGTTTTCAAAAGTGGTTCTGCCATCTTCTGTTGTCACCAGTGGTGGGTGAGTATATTAGGGTTTTGAGCCTGGAGAGAAGGAACCTGCAGGTGTTTTATTTGTAGCTTGTCTCCAGCAGCAATACCACATGGCTTTGGAAGCATTCTTTGGGAGTGACTAAATAATCCGTCAGGTTTGAGATACTTCAGCTGGAGAGGCAATAGGGCCTAGACTGCTTGGGTTCCAACCCCACCTTCACCACTTTCTGACTGTGTGGCCCTGGGTAAAATTCTTAACCTCACTCTGCTGTGGTTTCCTTATCTGTAAAATGGGGTTAATGATAGCGTTTACTGTAAAAGATTCTCGTAGGAGTCAGATGAAAATAGTGTGAGAAGTGCTTAGCAGAGCGCCTGGCACTAAAATCATGGCTTAATTAACGATGACAGCGATCAGCAGTACACGTCCTCTTAGAAAGGTATATTCTTAATAGGCTATAATCATTTTGCTGTAATGTTATGTTAAAAACATAACATTTTATGGATAAATAAAGGGCTACACTGGCATGCGGGAGACTGCAGTGCCAGAGACCTGGGTTCGATCCCTGGGTTGGGAAGATCTCCTGGAGAAGGGAAAGGTTACCTACTCCAGTATTCTGGCCTAGAGAATTCCACGGACTGTATAGTCCATAGGGACACGACTGAGCAACTTTCACTTTCTACGTTAAAAAGATAAACTTGTTGGTATCAGAAAAATCCAGGCAATAGCAACCTCTTGGGATTCTGGTCAGAGAGTGATTTAATGTAAGAAATTGGGCATTTCCTCATTTGTTGAAAGGGCCAAAGGAGTGGACACAAAGCCAGGCCTCCAGGATTGACTTTTGAAGGACTAACTTTCTGGGAAGGCTGCTCCCTCTGCTTAGCCAGGAAAGTAAGGGCTCAGGAGGCTACCACTGGGACTCTTGAGTCACACCGTTTTAGGGACTTCCCTGCTGTTCCAGTAATTAAGAATCCACCTTCCAGTGCAGGGGAGTTTGATCCCTGGTTAGGGAACTAAGATCCCACATGCCGCTGGGACACTAAGCCTGCAAGCCAAAACTGGAGAAGCCTGAGCACTGCAACGAAAGATTCCACGTGCCGAAACTAAGACTCGATGTAGCCAAATAGATAATTTTGATAATTTTTTTTTTTAAAGGAGCACACCTTTTTAGCTGTGTTCCAGAGATCAGGGCGTCACTGCTGCCCCCACCGTCGGGTGTCCCTACATCCATAAAGACAGTTCGTGGCAGGACATTGGAATATGAACTTGGCTTCTACCTCTGACAAAATTGCCTCTTGACTCCCACAAATGAAACTGGAGGCTAGAGATTGGACTGTAGTAGGAAACCGTGGTGTTTTCAGTGTTCACTTGACGATCTGCTGATGTTTGCAGCACTCAGAAGTTGTGGATACAGGCCTTGGCTTCATTTCCACTTTCTGAATCACCTGTGAGTGCACCTAATCCCCAGCCAGAGCTCTAGCCGCCGAGTGTTGCTGTGCCAGCCTCTCTGACACCAGAAGCCCCACTAGAAAGAAGGACTGGATGCTGAGTGCTATTGGAGGAGTCCAGAGAAGAAAGGAGATTCACAAATGCAACAACATAGTTGCCCCCAAACAGGGAACAAACACATTGATGTCACAAGCCCCTCTCTTTGTTGTTCAGTGTCTCAGTCGTGTCCGACTCTGTGACCATCTCTTTTTTCCTTTTCATACTGTTCATGGGGTTCTCAAGGCAAGAATGCTGAAGTGGTTTGCCATTCCCTTCTTGGTAAGAAAGTGGTTTGCCTCTTTCTTACCTAAGATTTAACTTGGTATTTTTTGTCGTTTCCATAAGGGCCTACAAACTGAGGGAAACATTCATTTTGTTTCAAACCATGCTAACAAAAGACTCAGGCAAAAGAGAGTTTGCCTTTCCAGTCTGGAAGCAGGTGGCGGTGGTTTATTTGTAAATCTGAAGTATTTCATTCAACACAGAGCAGACTGTGTGTATGTGTGAGGGCAGGATACATTTTTAGTTAACTGTTTTTGAGAGGAGCTGGGCCTTTAGTTGTTAAGAAAAGCAGTAGCGGTACATTTCCAGTTTGTCCGAGAGATAAATGCTGATGTGTTCTGTGTCACATTGCTAGCTTTCTGAGATGATTTTAAAGGAGGTTTGTCTACTAAGGGTAGGTGAGGGAGTTTTCACCAGAGGTACTGCATGATCTGTGGGTCTGTTGGAAAATGTTGGAAGTGGAGACTTCTGAAATTTAACATAAGGTAGAACTTAAGGCTGTCTACTGAAAAATATTTTATGTTGATTGGACTATAATTAGAAAGATTCTTAATTAACTTTGGATAGTATTCATTCATTAACTAATCCATTGTTATATTAACATTTTTGAGTCTCTGCCTTCTAAAAATAAATTTATCTGCTGCTGCTCTGTGTGTGTGTGTGTGTATTATTACATTGTCTGGTTTGTGGAACATGAGTTACCGTGCTTTTATTTTAAATGTACTTTTCATTGTAGGCTTGCTGAGTTGGTCAGTCAGCAGCTTTGTGTTTTCTTCATCTTTGGAGCAGAGGTAACTCACTAAAGGTCCTCAGTGAATAGAATGGTGGGGTGTACTCTCTACACATGTGTGCACGTGCACACACACATATACACACACATATACACACGCCAGCTTACATTTAACTTGTGCTAAGAACTGAATGACTATACTGACTTTTTCCCTTCCACTTTAAACAGACCTATGTTTGGTTTCTGAAACATTCTGATAGGAGTTGTTCTTCTCAGATCTCACCCCTTTCATCAGACAGAAGAGGACTTGGGAATGTGCAAGTCTCTTACTGTTAATTATTCTTTTTAGTTTTACAGCCCTTTAAAGTAATCTTTCTGTAATTAGATTGTTGAGTAGATTGTCTTTAGTGATAAGGTGGTCTTTAAATTTTGTATAGATTTTCAGTTTGTTACATGATTGCAAAAGCTTTCATTCATAAAGTTGAAGTTTACCTTATCATGGCATTTCAGGGGGAAAAAAATCATGCCCCTCTGTGATAAATTAAATATCACAACCACAGAAATGTCATCTTTTCAATGAAACCTACAGTGCGTAGGAATGGGGCTTTCTTCCACCCTGTTTTTGGCTTCAAGCTGAATCTATACTCTTAACCAACAAGAAAAATATTTTACCACCGACAGTGGTGAACCTGTGAAGCTGAAGAACAAAGCCATACCCTCTCCTGCTTTCTGAGTCACAAACAGAATTGTCAATTAAATTATTCTAATTGCAAAATTTGGGGTCTTGGCTGAAAGAACACAGGTTGAGTTTGAATAAGAGGCCGTTTAAAAAATCAGTTTAACTTTACAAACGGAGCTAATTTGTACAGAATGTAATTGGAAGAGAATAAATATGGAGCTTCATGATGACCTCTCTTTTGAGTCCATTTCTGGTATTTACTTACTTTTTTTTTTTTTTTTCAATCAAAAGGTTCTCCTTTATGCAGTCCTGCAAAGAGGAGACTTAAGTACCAAAATAGAAATAACAGAAAATTATTCCCTGGAAGCCCTTAATACCTGACTTTGAAAGATTTTTATCATTCATTTGTTCATCCATCCAAGTATTGACTGAGTGCATATTTCTCTTACTGTGCTGGTCCTGGGTACTGAATACACACTGGTAAATAAAACAGCAATCTGGGGTGGAGACAGACTTCTCCAGAAACCTGATGAAACATGTAAAAACTGTTACAAGTAAGCAAGGTGCTGTGATAAAGAGTAAAAGAGTTCTGATAGGGCAGGGGAAGGCTTGCTTTGGGAGGGTCGCTGAATCTAGAATGTGAGGACGAGAGCAGAACAGTCAGCTCAGAGACTCCGAGGTAGGAAAGGAGATTGACTTGACCTGGAAACCTATTGTCGGACTGTAGCTGTGAGTGACAAGAGTGAGCTCTTTACAGCTTCCATCTGGAGATGCTGTTGGGGGGGAAAAAAAGGTTCTTTTGGAGTACCGTATCCCCTAATCGAATCTTTCATATCACCAGTCACCAAGCTCATCTCTGCTCACCATGCATTCCCAGTCTCATGTCTGCCGAGCACCATGCTAAGTGCAGTTAGGGCACAAGTGGTCCATGCCCTCAGAGAACTTGGTGATGAGACTGTGGCAACTGCTTAGAAACGCAGGGACTTGATTTATGAGCAAGGCTGAGACGACAGATACAGACTATGCGATCACCCCCAGCCTATGTGTTCTACTTTATAATTTAAGAGCATTCTCACATGCATTTGCTCATTTCATTCATGGTAACCTTGGTTATTTCCTCCAAAAAATGTGCATGTGGGCGTGGAGACTAACATTAGAGTCCACCACATTTGAGAAACGTGCCTCTGTCCTCACTGATTCATTGAGTTTCAGTGCATCGTCTGTTCACGTGGACCAGGGAGCTCTCCCCGAAGAATCATATTATTAGAAATGAGATTATTTATTTTATCAATGCATTTCATATACATTTCTATTATCAGGAATAGAAGATGAATTTAATTTTCGTCCTCTTTAGTTCTGGAGATTGTCTTGCTGTCTTCCACGAGGGTTCAACCCGGAGAGTCTGTGGTAGTGTTCAAGAAGAGGAAGGCTCAGACCTGGGGAGGACGGCTCTGCTAGTGAGTGCCGTTGACTTTGTTGTTCTGTACGGAGGCTTTTATCAGGACAAGAAAGGGTAAACAGGGCCGTCTCTGCACCGGCGGAGAGGTCGAATGGTTACATTGCACGATCTTCCAGAGCATCTTGCTGCAAATACATGGGTTATATTAAAAATTGCAATCATATCATTTTTTATAGTAAATTGCTGACCTTATGCAGTAGAATCAGCTTTATTGAATTTCGCCAAAAATGCGTTTATAATTCTGCCATACACACATGATATTCATGTCCTTGCTGCCCATGTGGAAATGTCCCTTTTTACGATGTTAAACAAATTAAATCGACTTTCTCCTGAGCCACCTGCCTCACCTTTAAGATCCACTCTGAGGAGTCGAACCTTTGCGCAGCAGCGTGTGCCTCCCTCAGCTCGAATGTCAGCGTGCAGCACACTGGAGTCTGGCACCATAGGAAACCTTGCCCCGGTGGCACAGGTTTGGCCTTGAGATTATTACCAGGTGGTACTGGGACAGTTAATGTATATCTTGTAGGCTGAGTGCTCTCACGGCCTTATCATAATTACTCTGTTTTGAGGGAATGGTAGGTATTTGTTTAAAACGACCTCATGGTGAACCAAGAGTACACAGGTACAATTAGTTCTCAGCTGTTTACTTGTAAATATTTATCACAAAAGTTTAAACCAGTTTTCCTTTAATTCCCTGTAACTATATTCCCTCTCTAACCAGTGTGGGATTGGGGATGTGAAACAATTTCATTGTTAGTCTAACAGAAACACAATCAGAAAGTTATAATGCATCTTTAAATGAAACATCAGAGTTTTTAATCTGCTTTTTAGAATCGTTTGCTTCGAGTTTTACCTCTCCTTTTCATACATCTATTGTCTATATAACTACATAGATGTTTGTTTAAATTGTTGGTTCCCAGACAGTGTTGTATACAAATGCAATATGATACAGTGGAAAAATCATCCATCCACTGACCGTTTATTAAATGTACATTTTCTTCGTGTCCCAACATTTGTGCTAAGCACTGAAATTACAAAAATGTTTAACATTAGTCTAGTGTGATTCCACAGTATGCAAACAAGTGCAGGATAGATGATAAAATGTTACGGATGCTCTAATAGGTAACCCGTATAGAGGCCCAGAAGAGGGAGCGATTGGTTCTGTGGTGGGTGAGGAGGACTAGTGGAATGGTTAAAAAATGAGGTTACCCTTACAGGAGTCCTTCTAGAGGATTAGTTGTCTTTAGGGTTTGGGGAGTGGTGGTGACTTTAATCCATGCCAGGATGGGATGGGAACACAGTCTCCAAAGGAAAAAATGAGTCAGAGAATCAGGAAGCAGGCTGGTAAGTTGGAGAGGTAGCAAGGGTCAGAACTTCTGTGCATGAACACAAGGGTTTGGATTTTAGTGTGTAGACGGTGGGGAAGCCATTGAAGACTTTTACGTGACATAGTAATGGATCCCATTTGTGTTTCCGAAGCTCTATCTTCAGGTTAGGTGGGCAGTTAGAAGCTCACTGCAAGAATTCAGGGGAGAAGGGCAGTCACGAGAATAGAGAAGGTGATGGATTAGGGAGAGTGAGGAAGTAGAATTGGCAGGATTCAAGGAGTGAAGGAGAGGGAGGATTCTGTGCTCACTGTCCAAGAGTTTTTGGCCTAGGAACTGGCCTGGCGAAGAGTGAATGAGGAGTGAGAAGAGTTCCGGACCCAGAGTTGGAGACAGTAGGAGGGAAAGAGGAAGGGAAGCTGACAGACTCCTGTGATGTAGCCAGGAGTTTTGCGGTTGGAGACCCCAGTCAGACTGTGTCACTGCCCTCGTCAGGCTGTCCAGTGTTAGTCCCCTGGCTTTCGAAGTTGCTTCCACTGGGTGACTGATAACCTTACTTTCTCCACATAGACATTGTGAAGTGGTGTTGCTGAAATCTGAGGCTCTCTAAAGAAAAAGAAGTTGGCATTTGTGAAGCAAGTGTTGTTTTATCTGGAAATGGCTTCTCAGTGAGAAGCTGAGAGTGGCTGTCCGTGTTCCTGGTAAAACATGCCTCTCCTGCCAAGAAGCGGGTCCCACTGAATTGGACCATGGTTGTTGTGGGCTGCTGCTCCCACCTGTCGCTGAAAACTCATTCTCCAGAAAGCTCCTCTCTCCCCTGGCACCTGTTCCTTAACTGTTCCTCTCTGAGTTTATCCGTTTCGGTCATGTTTGTGTGTATTCCCACTCATCTTTTTGTTTGTGACAGGTGGCTTTGCTTCTGTGGCCTCAGGGCCTCCCTGCACACTGTAAGACATGGCGGTTACAATAAGCTGACCCTGCAGGTGCCTTGGTTCTCTGGTAGCAGAGAACCTTCTTGGTATCTTAACTCCTGCAAATCGATGAGTCAGGGGCTAAGGCAGAGGGCCTAGCGGTCAGAGGTTCCAACAAGAGTGAGGGTGAAAAAGACCCAGTTAGCACATGATAACTGGTTAGCCTGGCTGTCTTCCTGGGAGACATGCTAGTCTCTGGTCACTTGTGAGAGGGCTGGAGAAGAGTATTTCCCTTCCTCTGGCCCCTCCCCTGGTGCTGACCCCTCTCCCCTGAAGGACTCTTGGCCACTGTGGCTGCTGGTGTCTGCTTTCCCAAGCACTGCAGCCTCAGACGCCATGCAGCTCCATCCAGTCCTGTGTGTGGGGCTGTGAAGTCGACTCGTGTTGGCCTGAATTCTGATCTGCAGTTTTGAAGAGTGTATAGTTGTAGACTTTTCAGTATATCTGAAAGCAGATTTCTTTTCTGTAGGCATCTTGTTCACTTGTGTAGACTTTCCATGGAAAACAGCCTCCTTGCTTGATATGCGTGTGTGCTCAATCACTTCTGACTCTTTGCCACCCCATACTGTAGCCTGCCAGGCTCCTCTGTCTACGGGATTCTCCAGGCAGGAGGACTGAAGTGGGTAGCCATTCCCTTCTCCAGGGGAGTCTTCCCAGTGCAGGGCTTGATTTGAGGCTGCCTTGAAGCATATCCAGACATCTCTGGATCTCACCACTCCTGCCTCCCACTAAAACCAGTCAGTTTGACCCTTCCTTCCCCAATAATTTACACCAGCCACACCTCATCTCTCACTGACCATTTCTGTCTGAGACCCTCACTATATTAGTTCACTTTGCTGGCTTTCACCTCTTCCTTCTGCCTTTTCTTTTTATCATTAAAAACTTTAAGTAAATGTTAGATTTAGAAAAAATTTAAATGAATGGTTTGAACCTTTGGTATTGTTATCCATTCACCACTGAGAAGCTCTTCAAGACATGGACCTAAAGATTTAGCCTTTCTCCTTCCTTCCTCCCTGTGTACATAATGGGGAGAAGGATGCGGAAAATTATGGATGAAAACATGTTAAAAATGATTTTCAGGGTAAAACAAGAGAGGGAAAAAAATCAACCTTTAAGGAAACCCAAAAAAAGCACCTCTCATTATGGTAATTAAATGGCAGCATTTAACCTATCAGAATGCTGCATGTGTGAGACAAGCCAGGGAGCTGTGTGTTTGAAATTAGAGCTCTAATCCTCAGGGAAGAGAATAGTTAAATAATTTGTTTTCGATGTGTCAGAGCAGAGCTGAGAAGATGTGAGTGTGTGTGCACACAAGTGTTTGTGTGTGTGCGCGTGTGCATGCATGTGCACACCAGGGCCGTGTTTACCAGGAATGCCCTGGAGGTCGATATTTATCAGCACCTGTGTGCTGTCAAGAGGCACACAAGCTTCCGTTGCCCGTTCATTAGGTTTTCAGAAGAGCTGGGGCCTCACCTGTGGCCGAGCGTTGCATCAGAACTGTAGAACTTGCTTCACTCTGGCCCTGTGGGACTCACCGGAATAGATCTGAGAGACAGGATGAGACAGATGGAGAAAGAGAGAGACAGGAATTAGAGGAAGGAAGAAAGCGGAATTTTGAAGAATGCGCACAGCACAGACTCTGCAGGACAAAGCATTTCAGCTCCTCCGTCTGGTGCTCACTAAGGGTGGACGTTCCACAGAACGCTGGGCACAAGCAATGGCCAGGGGCAGCCTTCTCCAGACAGGGGTCCCCTGCCAGTGTTCACTGCCATTGGCAGGGTCCTTTCTGTGCCAGGGGGCAGTGTTAGGATTCAGAATGACAGAGAGGGGCAATGTGTCCTGTCTGCCCCCACCCCCCCAGAGTGGCCTAACCTTTGTCTTTCTGTGCCCCTGGCAGAGTTCTGAGCTTTATGCATGCCCTGGCCCTCTACAGGCTGCTCCATCTCTCCCAAGATATTCCCATAGCTCGACAGCTGCGATCGGAATTCCACAGGACAGGCTGACACGCGGCAGAGGAGGGGCCTGCCCATCTGTCCCCACACCCCTCATTAGGCCATGTGCTCTTTGGTGACTGGGGTTGGGGGGTGTATGCTGAGACTCGTGTAGTCTTTTTAGGCTCCCAGTCTCTGCGGTCTCTATGAGAGCAGGCAGGGTTTCTATTATACTAATAAGGAGCCCGGGGGACACCGGTTATGGTGTGATAATCCTCCCCTTGGAGGCCCAGAGGCATCGGCGTGTGCTGACCTCATCCCCGTGTGCTGACCTCATCCCCGGGGAGCGCTGATGAAACCCTGACTCTGCCTCACCGCCCAGTGGGTGGGGGAGGTTGCCAGTGTTTCTCCTGCCTTATTATTAGGAGGCTTACTTGTCTTTGGGGCATTTCATCAAATCTTCTTTAGTTTTGCTTAAGAACTCTGGTGAGCCTGATGGAAATTTTCTGTAATAACTCAAGTGCAGCAATACATGTCACAAATACCAGCTAATTACTCCTCAGAGCACCCTGGGGACAGTAGAAGGGATGATAGTGGCCTTGGTGTTTTTTTATCCCCATTTTATAGGCTGCGAGACTGAGGCACCTCAGGGAGATTGTGACCTGAGCCAGAGGGAAGGCTTTGGAAGCTGAGGTTTTGAGCTCCCTGCCTTTTGGCTGCTATTGAAACTGTTAAGTCATTTAGGAAAACACCCTGGTTTTGTTTTTTCCACTTGCTGCTGTGTCTTAGACATAACTTCATGTCCATAAATATGGATCTCTGTCATCAGTTTTGATCACTGTCCGGTGTCCTGCTGAGATCATATTCCATGATTTATTTTACCCCATCCCCTTGATGTATAGTGCTTCCCAGGTGGCGCTAGTGGTAAAGAACCTGTCTGCTGATGCAGGAGACATAAGAGACACGGGTTTGATCCCTGGGTCAGGAAGATCCCCTGGAAGAGGGCGTGGCAACCCAGTATTCTTGCCTGGAGAATCCCATGGACAGAGGAGCCTGGTGGGCTACAGTCCATGGGGTCACAAAGAGTCAGACACAACTGAGCACAATCATATATACCCCCTTGATGGATAACTGAGTTATTTTCATTTTTCACCATTATAGCAACTCTTCTCTAATATTCTTGAGAGGTGGGTATTTTCCTACTTCCAGGGATTACTTCTTTAGGTTAAAACCCTTTGAGTTGGAACCATGGATTCAGAAAACGGTCTTGTCTTCATTTTCCTTTGCTTTGCTGACTGCCCTCTACAGAGGCTCCCTCAGCCTCCAGCCCTGCAGTCAGTGCCCTGAGCACAGGTTTCAGCTCCATGGTGTCCAGCCAGCTGGCTTTTAGGATTTCTTCTTTCAGTTAAGCAGTGAAACTCCCTGACCTCAAGAGCATAGAGAAAGTCACCAATTTTTTCCTTTTATAGGTTTAGTTTTCTTTTGTGGTTTTTTTTTTTTTGTTGTTGTTGTTAATAGTAGAGCCATAAGGGATAGAACTTAATTTTTTCCCTAGTGACCAATCTGATTGCTCCAGCATTTGTTGAACAGTTGATTGCTTCCCACACGCATCATACCTGTCACCTTTGTTATATACTAAATTCTTAAATATACTGATGTGTGATCAAGGACATCCTATTCTCATTCTTTGATATACTTTCTGTTTGTTTTGCTAATACTGCAGTGTCTTAGCAGTTACTAGAGATTTGTGACACATTCTATCTGTTAGTATAAATTGTACTATTTCTTCATTCTTTTCTAGAATATTCTTGGCTTTTCTGGTCCTTGTATACTTGTAAACTCATTTTAGAATCACTTTATCACATCTCCTCTTCTTCTTGATCCCACCCTACCCATACCGATGGCCAATTAAAAATAAAATCCTTTTGCAGTTTTGATTATAATTCAGCAGTGACTTTGGAAAGAAACTGGCATCTTTGCAACGTGTTAGTCTTTCCCTCCTCATTCATGTGATATATCTTTAAAGTAAAGCACATTTTTCACTAATGACGTTTTATGAAGTCGTTGCACTGTTCCTGTGCATTTCCTTTAATTCTAAGTATTTTTATTATTGTTGATATAGGACCTTTATTTTCATTATATTTTCTAACAGATCTTTGCTAATATTTAGGAGAGCTATTGACATCTGTGTTTTTAAAAATCATTTTACTGTGTTCTTTTTAATAGCCTTACTTGTTCTTATCAGATCTCTTAAGTCTTCTCAGTAGTAGATCATGTGAAAATAGTAATATTTCTCATTTCCAGTGTTACATGACTTTATTTTGGCTGGACCTTCCAGAACAGTTTTAATTGATTATGAGTGCTCAAGGAGTAAAATGGATATGATCTCATTACCTCCTTTTCTTCAGAGCATTAATTTAGAAATGAAGGGCACAGGAGTATAAGAGAAATAATCATAATGGTCCCTCGGTTTTTCAAAGCTCATATTCTCCAAGGGACTTAATTTTTTTTCACCTGTTTTGGCCATTATCTTATTCTTTGCTCAAAATTGTTTGACATGCTCGTAGAGGCTTGGTATCAACATAATAAACTCAACATTATTTTTATTTTTTCAGGCAGAAAATCTGAAAGACAGTGGGCTTGATTTCCAAAGTCACTTGGCCAGTTTAGCTTAACAGGTAGATCTTGGGAGTCATTGCTCCTCTGGTGAAGCAAAGCCTCACGGGTGGGGGTGGGGTGGGGGTCACTGGAGCTGCTGTAATTGCTGTCACTGCTGCAGCCCTTGCTACAGACAGTGCGAGGTGTGGGTAGAAAAGGGCTCAGTTTTGCCTGAAAGGGCACATAAAGCCTGAACACTCCAGGACATCAAAGTAACTATTGTACAGAAGGGGAGACCTCTGCATCTCGAGGACAAGTGTGCTGACGCCCAGCCCTGTGGCCTCAGCGCACAGGTCCTGTGATGACAGAGCAGTGGTGTGTTGCCGGCAGGGCTCACCCGTCTGGGCCCCTCTGTGCGTTGCCACTAGATCGGAAGACCTGAGCTTCCCGTTTAGCCCATCTCTTCCCTGCACGGAAACCTTGGGTAGTTGTTCCTTTCTTACAAGATAAAGTCTTGCCTGTTCATAGTCTTCCCATCCTGGTTTTTTTTCCTCCATCTTTTTATCTTGACTAGTTTAAAATTTACAAAAACAAAAATTGAATGGTGCAACAAGCAGCCAGATACCTCTTACCCAGTTTCTCAGTTGTTAACATTTTGCCACATTGGCTCTCTCTGTCTGTCTCTTACTGTCTTAGACACACACACACTTTTTTGGACTGTTGCAGTTATCATGACACTTCAACTGTAGTTACTTCAGCATGTCTCTTGGATAGGATGTTCTCCCGGGTAACCACACCACACTATCCCACCTGAGAAAATTAACACTAGGTCCGTAAGTTGTCTGATAGATATATTCTATATTTAAATTTCCCCAGTCCCCAAATTTTTGTAGTACTCTGTCATCAGGGGACAATCTGGGTTACTGCAGAGCATCTCATTGCTATGTCTCTTTATCTAGAACTGTCCTCTTAATTCTTCTTGTCTTACTGTTACTTTTTTGCAGAGGTCAGATCAGTTGTTTTTTGTAGAATATGGTACATATTGGAGTTGTTTCATTGTTTCCCCTTGATAAGATTAAACTTTTTTGATGAGAAAACTTGGTAAGTAATGTTGTCTGTACTATTGCATCACATCAGAAGGTGAGAAAAGTCAGGTTCTTCTTAATTGTTGCTGAGGGGACTACCAGATCTCTCCACTGTAGAGGTAAGGTATACTCTGCACCTTTGAAATGAGTAAGTAATCTGAGAAGTGCTTCTTTGAGATCCTGTTGTCCTGTTACTCAGCACCCTTTCCATTCATTGGTTTTAGCATCTACTGGTGAGCCTTGCTCGAATCAGCTACTTCTCTGGGAGTTTTAAAAAATCGTGATTTTTCTATTTTTATGATTGCTTAGGCATTTATTATCTAGTATCTTTAAAGGAGAGCTTTCTCACCTTCTCTCTTCTGCCTTACTCTTTCTTACTTTTGAGTATCACTATATACTCTTTATTTCAGGGGATTATAATCTGTTGTTATCATATTTCTTGTTTTTAAAGGTTACAGTCCATTTCCAGTTATTACAAACTATTGGCTGTATTCCCCTGTGGTACAGTATATCCTTGTAGCCTGTCTTAACACCCAGCAGTTTGTACCTCCCACTCCCCTACCCCTTTATCATTCCTCGCCCCTCCCCACATCCCAGTCACCACTGGTTCCTTCTCCAGGTTTGTTATCTGTAAGTCTACTTCAGTGTTATAATCTCTGGTTTGTTGTATTTTTTTTTTCTAGATTCTACATATAAGTGCTATTACACAACATTCTTTCTCTGTCTGACTTCTTTCACTTAGCATAATGCCCTCCAAGTTCATCCACGTCATTGCAAAATGGCAAAATATCCTTCTTTTTTATAACCGTGTAGTGTTACATGTATATATACACCACATCATCTTTATCCATTCATTGTTGATGGACACATGGATTGCTTCCATGTGTTGGCAATTGCTGCTCGGAACTTTGGAGTCCATGTATCTTTTCAAATTCATATTTTTGTTTTTTTCAGATATACTCCCCAAAGTGGAATTGCTCAATCATGTGGTAGTTCTGTTTTTGATTTTTGAGAAACTTCCATACTGTTTTCCATAGTGGCTGCACCAGTTAACATTCCCACCAACAGTGTATGAGAATTTTCCAGCACATCCCCACCAGTGTTTGTAGTTCTTTTTGATGATGGTTATTCTGAGAAGTGTGAGGTGATATCTCATTGTGATTTTATATCTCCCTGAGGAAATGCAGATGGCCAATAGGCACATGAAAAGATGCTCAATTTCATACTTTTAAAAAAAATTATCTATTTTTTATTTTGGCTGTGCTGGGTCTTCATTGCTGTGCAGGCTTTTCTCTAGTTGCGGGGAGTGGGGGTACTCTCTAGTTGCAGTGGGCTTCTCATTGTGGGGGCTTCTCTTGTTGTGGAGGACGGGCTCCAGGGTGCACAGGCTTCAGGAGTTGTGGCACATGGGCTCAGTAGTTTCGGCACGCAGGCTTAGTTGCTCCGTGGCATGTGGAGTCTTCCTGGATCAGGGATCAAACCTGTGTCTCCTGCCTTGGCAGGTGGATTGTTACTCACTGAGCTGCTAGGGAAGCCCCATACTTTTTTTTAATGCTCACCTTGTTCCAACTTTGGTCAGTGGGCACCGGTGTGCAGTGGTTCTTGGGTCTCTTGGTTTTTGGCACAAATGTACCAGGTATACCTTATGTGGTCTGTGCCCCAAGCCCAGACATTTTCCAAAGGTTTCTCTTACTGGGAATGATGCTTAGAAGCCTAGATCTGGACCGTCGTTACCTGTTTTCCTGGGCAGTCGCTGCTTCTTTGTCTTCTTCAGAACATGCACAGAACTCTACACACATGTGCACGCACACACGTGGCTTTGTTTGTTCACAATATGTGTGTGTGTGTGTGTGTGTGTGTGTGTGTGTGTGTGTCTGTGCTTAGTTGTGTGCAGCTCTTTGTGACTCCATGGATTGCAGCCCGCCAGGCTTTTTCTCCTCCTTGGAATTTTCCAGGCAAGAATACTAGAGTGGGTTGCCATTTCCTCTTCCAGGGGATCTTCAAACTTAACATTACAGGATTTTACTTACATTCCTTATTTTATGTTTCCATCTTTTTTTTCTTATAGTAAGACACTGGGTTCTTAATAAGTTTGATGTGCCTATCGTTTGTGTCACATAATATGAATAAAATGGTTTTAAAATGACAAACGAATATGACTGTCAACATTGTTCTCTAACTAAGTGAAGTTTAAGATTTCTTTGCAGTGATTTGTGTCCTTCGGTTGGATTAGCAGTTCTCAGAGTGTGGTCTGTGGTGCCCTCGTGGCTCCTCAAATCCATCTTAGGGGATTGTGAGATCAGACAGTCTTCATAGCAGGCAGTGAGACATTATTTGCCTTTTTCGCTGTGTTGACATTTGCAGTGATAGTGCAAAAGCAGTGGTGGGGAGAACGACTGGCCTCTCACTGTTTTCTGTTGCTGTGCAGTTGCAGTTTTTAAAAAGCCCATTTTACTTGATTGCCTTTGATGTTAGAGTTGATTGTATTAAACTTTGCCACTTGAGTAAGCATCTTGTAATATAGTTTGTGATATTTGTAATATTTGACAGAATAAAATACTTCTGCTGCTTCCATAAGAACAGTGGTGGACCTGTGCACAAACTCGGATAAGCACCTGTGCGATTAAAAAAAAATGTTTATTTTGTATTGGGGTGTAACCAATTAACAATGTTGTGACATTTTCAGGTGAACAGTGAAGGGGCTCAGCCATACATATCCATGTATCCATTCTTTCCCAAACTCCCCTCCCATCCAGGCTGCCGCATAACATTGAGCACAGTTCCATGTGCAGTACAGTAGGACCTTGTTGGTTATCCATTTTAAGTATAGCAGCGTGTACATGTAGGTCCCAAACTCCCTAAGAATCCTTTCCCCCATCTTTCTCCCTGGCAACTGTAAGTTTGTTCTCTAAGTCTTTGAGTCTGTTTCTGTTTTGTAAGTAAGTTCATTTGTATCATTTCTCTTTAGATTCCACTTATAGGTTTGTTATACAATATGTCTCCTCCCTCTGACTTATTTCACTGGGTATGACAATCCCCAGGTCCATCTATGTTGCTGCAAATGGCATTATTTCATTCTTTCTAATGGCTGAGTAATACTCCATTTTGTATATGTACTACATCTTCTTTATCCATTCATCTGTCAGTGGACATTTAGGTTGCTTCCATGTCTTGGCTACTGTAAATAGTGCTACTATGGACATTTGGATGCATGTATCTTTTTGAATTATGGTTTCCTCCAGATATATGCCCGGGAGTGGGATTGCTGAATCATATGGCAACTCTGTTTTTAGTTTTTTGAGGAACCTCCATACTATTTTCCATAGTGGGTACACCCATTTACGTTCACACCAGCAGTGTTAGGAGGGTTCCCTTTTCTATGCACCCTCTCCAGCATTTATCTGTAGACTTTTTAATGATGACCATTCTGACTAGTGTGAGGTGGTACCTTGGTTTGCATTTCTCTCACAGTTAGCACTGTTGAAATACAAGATGCATTTTTGGACTTAACTAAGTCTTATGTCAGTGAAGATCTTTACCACTTTCCAACAATGCTAACATCTTCCCATCCTTCAGTTCCCTGTACCTTCTTCCTGTCTTTTGTGTTAACTGTGGGATTTTACACAGTTTAGTACCAAATGAATTTCAAATGCTATAGACATTATTACTGTTTTATATTCTCTGTATTTGTTCTTTCTTTTGCTCCTTGTACCTTACTGCGTTTTCTACACTTCCAGCAAGGAGCATTTTCCTTCTGTCTGAAAAACTCCTTTAGTGTTTCCTTTAGTCCAGGTCTGCTATTGATGAAATCTCTGATTTTGATTGTTTGAAAATGATTTCATTTCACTTTTAGGGCTTTTATATTTTGAAATGGTCCCTTTAATATTTAATAATATTTTAAAATAATTCGTAAGAGTAGTACAAAGAATTCCCGTATACCTTTCCCCCATATTCCTGAAATGTTACTATTTGCTTCATCATTTACTGTCTCTCCCCACATTTCCCTCCCTCCTATCTCTCTCCCCCTTTCCCCTTTC
Organism: Antilocapra americana; assembly: GCA_007570785.1. Classification (NCBI taxonomy): domain Eukaryota; kingdom Metazoa; phylum Chordata; class Mammalia; order Artiodactyla; family Antilocapridae; genus Antilocapra; species Antilocapra americana. The sequence goes on from ML663557.1 coordinate 28,563,802, forward strand.
CTCCCTCCATATATGCTCTTCACACATGTGCTTGCATCAAAGTCAGGAAAATAAGTTGATCAAAGTCTATTATGTAATCTATAGACCTCATTCAGATTTAGTGAATTGTCCTCATAATGTCCTTTAAAGCAAAAAAAAAAAAAAATTTTTTTTCCTAGTCCAGAATCTAGCCCATCATTGTGAGTTTCATTTTTTAGACTCTTTTAACTCAGAGCAGTGCTCCACCAGCTTCCTTTGTCTTTTATGACCTTGACATTTTTGTAGGCTATAGGCTAGCTTTGTACACTTACCTCAATTTAGATTTGTCTGCTGTTTCCTCTTGACTAGGTTTAGTTCATGCATTTTTTGTAGGAATACTGTAGAAATGATATTATCTTTCTCAGTGAATAGTATCAGGAGGCACGTGGCATTGGTTTGTTGCTCTGTTGGTGACTTCACTTTGATCTGTGAGTTGAGGTGGTATCTTGGTTTCTCCACTGTAAAGTTATATTCTTCCCTTTGTAATTAATAAATGTCTTTTGGAGAGATACTTTGAAACTATGTAAATATCCTGTTTTTACTGTTTTAGGGGTGGGGCAATTGCTTAGTGTTCTATTTTTAGGATCCATTAATGATTCTTAATTATTATGAAGGTTGCTGAATCCTCATATCACTTGCTTTGTAACAATTATGATGAAGCTTGCTGAATAGTGATTTTCTAATTCGTTCACTTTTGAAATATATTCTTGTTGGCATAGAATTCTAGATTGGCAGTTATTTTCTTCCAGCACTTTAAAGATGTTATTTCATTATTTTCAGACTTTTGTTGTCATTCATCAGTTTTACTGTTGCTCCTTTGAAGTTAATACGTCTTTTTCCTTCTTTGGCTGCTTTAAAATTTTTTTCCTCTCTAATTTTTTTTAAGCAGTTTTACCATGATTTTCCCCCAGTTGGTTTTCTTTGCAGTTATCTTGCTCGAGTTTCATAGAGCCTTTGAATATGTGGTTTGGTTTCTTTTTGTTTTGTGTAATTATTGACCATATGTCTTTAAATATTGTTTCTGTCTGGTTCTTTTTCCCTTCTCTTTCTTGGACTCCAGTTTTAATTGCATTAGATTATTAATCCATGTTCCATATGTGTGTATTGTTCATCCTTCTTCCTTCTCGTTGCTAAACTGTATTCTAGTTATTAATCCTCTCTTTCTGCTCTGTCCAAGTTGATGTTCGGTTTGTCTCTTCGAGTACAAGTGTTGAGCTCTCTTATGTTTTGTTATCCGTTAGACTTAATCTTTCCTCATCTTTTCAGTTATTCAGAATTTTCCTGGCTATTCTTGTTCATTACTATCTATATAATTTTCAAAATTAGCTTACCCAGTTACAAAAGAAAAATAAAGAATATTGGTGTTTTAAAAATTAGAATCACATTAAGTTTGTAAATTAATTCACAATAGATGACATCTTTATGTTACTGATACTTCCTACATAAGATAATCTTTTCCAGTTATTCAGGTTTTCTTTAGTATCCCTCGATATCTTCATACAGATCTTGCCCATTTATTTTGAAATCTATGTCTTGATATTTTGTCTTTTGTTGCTACTTTGAATAATATCTCTTCTTTCATTATGTCTTTTATCAAGTGTTTAAATTTGAAGGTGATTTTTAGATATTAATTTGAAGGTAGACACTTAACAGAATACTTATATTGCTTATAATAGGTTTTATTTTCTTTTTTCAGTTAATTCATATTAGTTTTCCAGGTCCTATTTGGAAACAATATTGTTACCTCTTCTTTGCCAATATTTCAATGTCTTCTTTTCTTGTCCAATGGCTTCAGCTAATATACCTCCAGAGAAATGATAAATATATGTGACGCTTTTGTGAGCATCCTTGTCCTGTTCCTGGCTCTAAGTGAAATGCTTTTATGTCTCCCTGTTAATTTAAACATGATGTCAGCTTTGGAGGGTGATGCTAACCCACACATATACAAGTATTCCCTTCCTCTCTGTCTTGCTTTCTTTCTCTCCCACTCTTCTCTTCCCTCCTTTCCTTTCCCTCCTTACCACTCCCCTCTTCCCAGTCTTCTTAAAGAAATATTAAGTTTTTTTTTTTTTTTACTGTTTTAGGGGTGGGGCAATTGCTTAGTGTTCTATGTCCTTATCACTTATTAATTAATCCTCAAACTTTCTGCCAGAGCTGTGAGATTCTCCCCAGTACAATCAAAGATGTCAAGTAGCTTATATATATATTTTTTCTTGGTGCCATTTGCCCTTCTGCTCCAGTCTGATCTCTTTGCTTCTAACTGTGCCTTGTAGCTGTCATCCTTTTACCATTGTCCTGGGTAGTCCCTTTTTCTTCCCTGGATGAATGATTTCCTGTTTCCTGGCTTCTTTTTGTTGTTCTTTCTTGGATTGCTTCTTTGGTTTGGTAGAACAAATCCTTCAGAAGCTTCCAAAGAAGGTGTGATTGCGGGGTAAACTTTTTTAGATCTATCATCTCTGAAAATGTCATTAATTTGCCTATGTATTTCATTTTTAGGGTGGCTGGATTTAGAATTCTAGATTGGAAATAATGTTTCTTCAGAATTTTGAGGGTACAGCCTTTTGTCTTCTAATCTTTCAGTGTTGCTGCTCAGAAATCAGATGCCATTTTCTCATCTTTATTCTACATATTGTGAAATTTTACAGTGATGTGCGTCAGGGAATTTTTTTTTTTTCTGTTTAGTGTTGGGCACTTGGTGGGCCTTTTCAATAGTAGATTCATATCCTTCAGCTTTGTATTATTTTTTAAAAATAATTTCCTCTCTTTTGTGTTGTGTTCTGTTTTCGTAAAACTCTGGATGGTTGGATGTTGGTGTCCTGGGTTGACCCTCAAACATTTTTTAAAAACCTTTGTCTTTGCTGTTTTTCATCATTTTGTCTCTTTTTGCCCTACTTCATGGATAGTCCTTTCCCATAGTGTGTCCTCTAAAAATTTTTATCTTCCAGTAGTTTTCTTGAACGTTGTTTTCTGCTCAGATCATTAGTTTACAGTAAAGAGGGATTTTTTGTTTGTTTGTTTTTTTCTCACATTGCTCCTTTTCCCCCCTAGTATTCTGTTCTTGTTTTTTGGATGTGACATTTTTTTCCCTCTGAGAATTTTTTTTTTTTTTCCTATTTCCTAAGGAATTGCTGTTTCCTCTAAGTCTGTTTTTATTATGTTCTTGGAGCTCTGTCACTTCAAGGTTTGCCTCAAATGCCAGGTGTTCCTTTGCTGGTCTGTTACTTAAGAGAGAGGCTAAGAACTGATTGGAAGGTGTCTGGGCATGAATCCTTTTTAGCATGTTAATGTAGGATGAGTGAATATCAGGAGCAGAACTGTGTTCAAGCTGCAGCAGAGCAATTTTAACTTTAAAAATTTCACTGTATGTATAAATTTAGAGTCTCTAGCTAAGGTGTGATTCCATTTTATGTTCAAGGTAATTGCTTCTGGATGGTGGGAATGTATGTAATTTTTCTCATCTGACTTCAACTTTTCTCTGTTAAAACAGTTGCTTTCAATTTCTGAATATTTCTTTCATAATCAGAAAAATATCAAAAGGAGTGACTTTTATCTGTGCTCCTTGTAAACCTACATTAATCTTTGGAAAAGTTGAAACAGAATATGGTGTTTTCTGTTAATTTAGTGCAGTCAAGTGGCTGAATACTGCTCGATACATAAGTTAAAGAGATTTTACTCAGCTGTTTCCTTAGATCAGAAATTTTCTGAAATTAAGACTTGACAGACTGAACTTGTTAAATTGCTCAATAAATTCCATGAGGACAATAATGATACTTTCTTGTTCACTAGTACTCCAACTCCAGTGCAAGTCTGACTTAGTAGGCTCTCTTTAAGTATATGTTGATGAGTAAATAAACAGAATGTGACATGGTCTGAAAGATGTTATTGGAATAATCAGATACTTATGGGGAAAAAAAAATAACTTTGACCCTTACCTCACAACATACACAAACAAGAAAGGTAAATCTATAAATCTTCACAGAAGAGTAGCTTCATGACTGTGATGTAAGCAAAGATCTCTTAATTAGATGATAAATCTCCCTACCATAAAAGGAAAAAAAACAGATTACATCAAAATTAAAATCTTCTGTTCATGGAAAGGTAACAGAATGTGAAAGAACAAACCTTATATTGGAAGAAGCTATTCATAATATATATATCTGAAAGTCTTATATCTAAAATGTATAAAGAATCAAATCAGGAAGTAAAAGCTAAATGATATATATTTTTTAAGTGTACAGAAGACTTGAAGAGGTATTTTAATAAAGAACATTTCTAAATGGTTGATGAATATATAAAAAGATGCCTAACCTCATTACTCATCAGAGTAATGTAACTTAAAACCACCACAAATCACCATTATGTACCCACCAACATGGCTAAAATTAAAGAGACTGAGAATACCAAGTGTTGACATGTTGCATATGGAGCAAGAGTGACCCTCATACTTTGCTGGTGGGAGTGCAGCCACTTTGAAAAACCAGTTTGGGCCTTTCCACTAAAGTTAAATATATACTTGTTCTATGCCCTAGCAGTTCCATTATTAGATATAGACCCAAAGGCAATGACTACATATATCCATAAAAAAACACATGTAAGACTATATATTGCAGTTTCATTGAAAATAGCCAAAATCAGGGCAGAAATGTCCATCAGCAGAAGAATAGGTAATTCATGGTATAGGCACTCAGTGGACTACTACATAGAAAGAAAAAGATGAATTACCATTCTGTACAATTACCTGGATAAATCTTAAAGAATTCTGTTAAGGAAGCCAGGTATAAAAGAATCCATATATTTATATGATGTTCAAGAACAGGTCAAATTAATATTGATGATAAAGTCATAATGGTTGAGGGTATAGATGGAAAGGGCTGCTCTGCAGGGTGCTGGGAAATGTTCTGGCTCTCAGTCTGAGTCATGGTTACACAGTGTATTCATATGTACAAATTCTTCAACCTGTCTACTTAAAGTTAACTATTTATTGTTCAGTTGCTCATTCGTGTCCAACTCTTTGCATCCCCATTGACTGCAGCACACCAAACTTCACCATTTCCTTCACCATCTCCCAGAGCTTGCTCAAACTCATGTCTGTTGAGTCAGTTATGCCATCCAACCATCTCATCCTCTGTCATCCCCTTCTCCTCCTGCCTTCAGTCTTTCCCAGCATCAGGGTCTTTTCTAATGAGTCAGCATCAGGGTCTTTTCTAATGATTCAGCTCTTTGCATCAGGTGAACAAAGTATTGGAGCTTCAGCATCAGCATCAGCATCCGTCCTTTCAATGAATATTCAGGGTTGATTTCCTTTAGAATTGACTGGTTGGTTCTCGTCATCCAAGGGACTCTCAAGAGTCTTCTCCAACACCACAGTTCAAAAGCATCAAGTTCTTCGATGCTCAGCCTTCTTTATGGTCCAACTCTCAAATCCATACATGACTACCGGAGAAACCGTAGCTTTGACTAGACAGACCTTTGTCGGTAAAATAATGTCTCTGCTTTTTAAAGTTAACTGTATTATCTCTCAATTTAAGGCTCATCATTATTTGACTAGAGGAAAATAGGATTTAGAACTTCTAAGCCACATTCAGAGGGAAGTAAAAATGATCAGATCAGCAAAGGTCAGGAAGGGGGAAAAATACTATAAAACTAGAAATGGTGAGCACAATAAATACTTATAGGATTTTTTTTTAAGTCTTTTTTTAAAAGACAGATCCCAGACTTAGTAAAACTGGAGGAAAAAACAAAAGCCAGTTTTACACTGTTTACAAGAGCTTTACCTAAACCAAAACAACATAGGAAAGTTGAAAGCAAGAGATGGGCAGATGTAAACACTTTCCACTAAAGTTAAATATATGCTTGTTCTGGGCCCTAGCAATTCCATTACTTGATATAGACCCAAAGGCATCCCCAAAGGAATCAGAATTGGCAGTATTCATATTAGACAGATTAGAAATTTCAGGTTAGAAAATATTAAGAATGAAGGTTATTTGTACTATTACCAAGTTCATTCCATCTAGAAGACATAATCTTGAAACTTTATGTGCTTAAAATAGAAATTCTAAGTAAAAGCAAAAGCTATTAGAAATATAAGATTTAAAACCATGTAGTTAAAAATATTAGCACACTTTAGAATTGAACAAGAGGCAAAAAATAAGAATATGAAATAATTAGATAACACCATTAATAAACATTTGATGTATAAATACATAAAGTCTTAAATAGAATTGAATATTCAGTTTTTCAGTACTCATGATCCATTTATAAAAAGTTATGTAAATTGGCCACAAAGAAGAATTTCAGTGAGGTCCAGAAGGCAGAAATCATGTAACTACCTTTCTGTGATCATAGGGCAATAAAACAAAAATTTACAGTGAGAAGCCCTGCAAGAGAAATTTGTCCACTTGGAAAATTTTAAACACTCTACTAACAGAATTCATTTCCTCTACTCTGTTTCAATTTTCCTGATGACCTTCTTCTAGCTTCTTGAGATGAGTACTTAATTTATTTTCTTTCTTTCTTCCTTTTTATTTATATAGGAATTAGGGGGAAATGGCAAATAGTACTGTCTGATATGCCCTCAAAATCGATTCCTAAAATGAAGTATTAAATCGCAGGGTATAGTCTTTTTTTAAGACTGTGAGTACATAGCAAAGTTTTCCAAATAGTTGTACTAATTCCTTTACCAGGGTCTGAGACTACACATCTCAATATACAAAATGTGTCTAGTCTCTAAAAAGCAACAAAATAGCAACAAGACCACTTTCTCAGATTGCTTTAATTTGCATTTATTTGATGAATAACACAACTGAGCCTTTAAAATAAGTTTATTTCTCCTTAGAAATGTTTATCCAATCCTTTATTTTCTACTGGGCTATTAGTGCTCTACTTATTGATTTTTAAATACCCTTTATATATTAAGAATATTAATTCCTTGTCATGTTTGTAAACATTTCCCCCATTGTTCTTTGCCTTTTATGTTTTTTAATATATAAAAGTGATTATTTTCATATAATCAAATCTATCAATCTTCTGATATTTCCCCTATTGTTTTTATGAAAGAGATTCCTTCCCTATAATTATGAAATAATAATAATTACAGTAACAACAACAGCAACAGCTAACATTTGTTGGGGGCTGATTATGTGTCAAGCAATGAGCTAAGTGGCCTTAATCACAGAACCGTATGAGGTTGGTATTTTTTATTATCTTCATGCATTTGAGGAAGAAACTAGGTTCTCTTTCCAGAGAGATTTAATACTTTACTCACAGATACAAAACCAGCAATCAGTTAAATATTCACCCACATTTTATTTTCATTTTTATGGTTTATGTTTTTATATTTAACTCTTTAATCTTGAAATTAAAGAAGTGATATGTAGTGAAACTTGTTTCAAATATCACTTTCCCCAAAACTATCCCTAAAATAAATAAATCCTTTCCCCCTTTCTTTGATATACTTCTTTTATTTAACAGTATATAACAAGGTTCCTTTTGGAGATACCTGGGTTTCATTTTTTTTTTTTTTTTGACCTATATGTTCTTACATTATATGCCATGACGTTGTTTTTAAAATTTTATTTACTTATTTTATTTTTGGCTGTACTAGGTCTTCATTGCTGTGTGGGCTATTTCTGTGGTGCAGAAGCTACTCTCTAGTTGCTGTGTGCAGGCTTCTCTTGTTGCAGAGCACAGGCTCTAGAGCATGCGGCTTTTGGGCTCTAGAGCGCAGGCTCTATAGTTGTGCACAGGCTTAGTTGCTCTGCAGCATGTGGGATCTTATTGGATCAGAGATTGAACCTATGTCTCCTGCACTGGCAGGTGGATTCTTTACCACTGAGCTGCCAGGGAAGCCCTGCCATATTGTTTTAATTGCTGTGTCTTTATCATCAGTTTTAATATGTACAAGAACAAGGCTCATTTTACCATTCTCTGTCAAAATTAGTCTGATTTAGATTTTCAGTATTGACTGAATAGCTTGTGTCAGATTAATATTCTCACCAATAACAAATGTCAATTCTGGGCAAAATATTTTAAAACATTGTTTAAAGGCACAGGAAAACAACCAGCAGCTTAGAATTTGAGTCCCAACAAGTTAATGGGGTATTGGTAAACACCTTGGGCTTTCCTTTGAAATCCCAGAAGGACCACCTCTTAGAAGCATACACTGCACTCTAGAACTATGGCATTTCCCCTAAGGCTAAGCACAAATAAAAGAAGGCACAAAACTGAAGTTGCCCCAGGTCAAGGTGATTTGCTAGTAATTTAATTACCTACTATAAAAAAACTCAGTGCTTTAGGAGAAAACAGAATTCAGAGCCTCTCCAGCCTGTTATACACAATGTCCAATGTAAAATAAAAACTTACTAGACATGTAACGATGAAGAAACAAAAACTAACTGTTTCAGAGCAAAAAGTCAATAGAAGTAGACTCACAGACCAAAATTAAAAAAAAAAAAAACTTTTAACAATGAAAAATTATGTTAAAAGAATATACATGAAAAAAATGGATGAACAGATGAAGAGGTGGGGTGTTTCTGTAGAAATATGGAAGTTGTAAATAGAATGAAGCAGAAATCGTAGACCTGAAGAACATCAAGCCAGTCACTGAACTGTCACTGGATGAGGTTAACAGCAGATTAGGCACAGGAGAAGAAAGGATGAGTGACCTGGAGAACAGGCTGGTGAAAATCATCCAAACTAAAGTACATAGAGGACAAAAGGTTGAAAAATAGGACCAATGCCTCAATTACCTGTGACAGAACATCCACTTGTTTAACATATGGATAATTGCAGCCCCATAAGTTGAGAAGAATGAGGTAGAAAAAAAATTTTGAATGTTGACTGAAAATTTTCCAATTTTGATTAAAACGTATCCACACTCAGAGCCACCTGGGAAGTATGGCCAACCCCAAGGAGAATAAATACAAAGAAAATTACATTTAAGGTATATCATAGTGAATCTGCTGGATACTAAAAATGAAAAAGGGAATAGTGATTGGAATGATGACTGACTTACAGTTCAAAGCCATATAGCCCAGTAAACAATGGAATGCCATCTTCAAAATGCTGAAAGAAAAAACTATCAACCTAGAATTCTGTATACAGTGAAAGTATCAATCAAACATGAAGAAATATGTTTTTAGGTTAAAGTTGAGAGTAGTTGTTGCCAGCAGACATGCATTGTAACAAATATCAGTAGAAGACCTTCACACTGAAGAGAAAATAATGTGAGATAGAAATTTAGATCCTGAAGGAGTAAACAGCTTGAGGAATATGAAACACTGTGGTAGATATAAAGTACTATTTTAATTTTTATTCTTAAGTTAGGTAAAAATAAGATATTGCTGGACTTATACACACACATATGTGTTTGTTATGAACCTTAAAGCCATAGCACTAAGGCAGAAAAGGATGTGAACGAAATAGTTGTTTCTTAATAAAATGTATTAATGAATGCAATTTGGCACATGATGTTAAGTTTCTTAATCCTGGAGGAGGAAATGGTGACCCAATCCAGTATTCTTGCCTGGAAAATCCCAGAGACAGAGGAGCCTGGTGGGCTACATTCCATGGGTACGCAAAGAGTTGGACACAACTGAGTGACTGAGCATGCATGCAAAGGTCTTAATATGTAAACAGGTGTAGTATTAATTCAGAGTACTCTGATGAGTTAAAGATGCATCTTATAATCCCCAGAGGAGCCAGTTTAAAAAAATACAAAGAAATATGTCTAAATATCTAGTAGAGGAGACAGAATGAACTACCAAACATTCCTTATTATTTTTATTTGTGCATTCTTTTGTGCTTAAACAAAATAAGCTTTTGAGAAAATTTAAAGTAATTGGGATTTTTATTGGAATTGTGTCAAACTTTTCAGATTAATTTATTTTGATGCCCTTTTATTTCCCTTTGCAAAGTTTTTATATACATCTAACTCGCCTTAAGATTATTCATTCATAGTAATTTTATATTTCTTGTTGCTACTGTGAAGGAATTTCTTTTCATTCTCCTTTTTAATTACATATTACTACTGCATAGAAGTGCTACTGAATTTAAAATATATATATATATGTATATGTATATAGCCATCTCATTAAACTTTCTTATGGTTAAATTGATTTTTCTAGATATATAATCATATTGTCTACAATTGATTATTGTGTGACCTTCTTTCTAGTTCTTAGACATTTTTATGTCCTGCCTTATTGCATGGGATAGAACTTCAAAAATAATGTTAAATGTTAATGGTAAAAGTGGTAATGAGTTTTATGATAAATAACCCTTTTTTAAAAGAAAGGAAAAGATGGATTGTCACCAGTTGTTACTAACTCTTTAGAGTTATTAAAAATTTGCAGTCAGTTAAACACTAATAAGCTTTAATCACATTTACTCACACACAGAACAAATATTCAGTGATGCCCATTTCAAGTCAGTCAGTGTTTTAGGTTTTGGGGGAAACATCAATGAATAAGATAGAGACAGTAAAGTTCAACATTAGAAAACCATACAAGACAAAAGAGAGGTTATAAAGCCATCTATGTTTTGACAACCAGAGAAATATACAAATGGTAATCAGTATTATTTTATAGATAAAATAGATATTATATGGATAAAAATAACTGTCTATATAATGTTTAGTAATCTAAATATTACTAATAAATCTTAAGTATTCTTGCCTCAAGAATCCCATGAACAATATGAAAAGGCAAAAAGAACACTGAAAGATGAACTCCCCAGGTTGGTAGGTGCCCAATATGCTACTGGAGAAGAGTGGAGAAATAACTCCAGAAAGAATGAAGAGATGGAGCTAAAGCAAAAACAACACCCAGTTGTGGATGTGACTGGTGATGGAAGTAAAGTCCAATGCTATAAAAAAACAATATTACATAGGAACCTAGAAAGTTAGGTCCATGATTCAGGGTAAATTGGAAGTGGTCAAACAGGAGATGACAAGAGTGAACATTGATGTTTTATGAATCCATGAACTAAAATGGACAGGAATGGGTGAATTTAACTCAGATGACCATTATTTCTGTGGTTATTATTACTGTGGGCAAGAATCCCGTAGAAGAAATGGAGTAGCCCTCATTGTCAACAAAATGGTCTGAAATGCAGTACTTGGATGCAGTCTCAAAAATGACGGAATGATCTTTGTTCATTTCCAAGGCAAACCATGCACTATCACATAATCCAAGTCTATGCCCCAACCAGTAATGCTGAAGAAGCTGAAGCTGAACAGTTCTATGAAGACCTTCTAGAACTAACACTCCAAAAAGATGTCCTTTTCATCATAGGATATTGGAATGCAAGAGTAGGAAGTCAAGAGATACCTGGAGTAATAGGCAGATTTGGCCTTGGAGTACAGAATGAAGCAGGGCAAAGGCTAGCAGAGTTTTGTCAAGAAAATGCGCTGGTCATAGCAAACACTTTCTTCCAACAACACAAGAGAAGACTCTACACATGGACATCACCAGAAAATGGAGAAGCTCTATTCAGTCAGCAAAAACAAAACCAGGAGCTGACTGTGGCTCAGATCATGAACTCCTTATCGATAAATTCAGACTTAAAGAAAGTGGGGGAAACCACTAGACCATTCAGGTATGACCTAAATCAAATCTCTTATGATTATGCAGTGGAAATGACAAATAGATTCAAGGGATTAGATCTGATAGACAGAATGCCTGAAGAACTATGGTTGAAGGTTCATGATATTGTACAGGAGGCAGTGATAAAGACCATCATCCCAAAAAAAGAAATGTGAAAAGGCACAGTTGCTGTCTGAGGATTGTCTCAGCCTTACAAATAGCTGAGAAAAGAAGAGAAGGGAAAAGCAAAGGAGAAAAGGAAAGATATACCCATCTGAATGCAGAGTTCCAAAGAATAGCAAGGAAAGATAAGAAAAACTTCCTCAGTGATCAGTGCAAAGAAATAGAGGAAAACAATAGAATGGGAAAGACTGGAGATCTCTTCAAGAAAATTAGAGATGCCAGGGGAACATTTCATTCAAGGATGAGCTCAATAAAGGACAGGAATGGTATGGACCTAACAGAAGCAAAAGATATTAATAAGAGGTGGGAAGAATACACAGAAGAACCATACAAAAAGATCTTCATAACCCAGATAACCGTGATGGTATGATCACTCACCTAGAGCCAGACATCCTGGAATGCAAAGTCAAGTGGCCCTTAGAAACCATCACTATGAACAAACCTAGTGGAGGTGATGGAGTTGAGCTATTTCATATCCTAAAAGATGATGCTGTGGAAGTGCTGCAGTCAGTATGCCAGCAAATTTGGAAAACTCAGCAGTGGCCACAAGACTGGTAAAGGTCAGTTTTCATTCCAATCCCAAAGAAGGGCCATGCCAAAGAATGTTCAAACCACCGCACAATTGAACTCATCTCACACACTAGCAAAGTAATGCTCAAAATTCTCCAAGCCAGGCCTCAACCATACGTGAATCGTGAATTCTCAGATGTTCAAGCTGCATTTAGAAAAGGCAGAGGAACCAGAGATCAAATTGCCAACATTCACTGGGTCATCAAAAAAGCAAGAGAGTTCTGGAAAAACATCTGCTTCTTCTTTATTGACTATGCCAAAGCCTTTGACTGTGTGGATCACAGTAAACTATGGAAAATTCTTCAAGAAATGGGAATACCAGACCATCTTACCTACCTGCTGAGAAATGTGTATGCAGGTTAAGAAGCAACAGTTACATGGAACAACAGACTGGTTCTAAATTGGGAAAGGAGTATGTCAAGGCTATATATTGTCACCCTGCTTATTTAACTTATATGCAGAGTACATCATGAGAAATACCAGGCTTGATGAAACACAAGCTGGAATCAAGATTGCTGGGAGAAATATAAATAACCTCAGATATGCAGATGACACCACCCTTATGGCAGAAAGTGAAGAAGAACTAAAGAGCCCCTTGATGAAAGTGAAAGAGGAAAGTGAAAAAGTTGGCTTAAAGCTCAACATTTAGAAAACTAAGATCATGGCATCTAGTCCCATCACTTTATGGCAAATAGATGAGGAAACAGTGGAAACAGTGAGAGACTTTATTTTGGGGGGCTCCAAAATTACTGCAGAATGGTGACTACAGCTATGAAATTAGAAGACAATTGTTCCTTGGAAGAAGAGCTATGACAGACCTAGACAGCATATTAAAAAGCAGAGATATTACTTTGCCAGCAAAGATCCATCTAGTCAAAGCTGTGGTTTTTCCAGTAGTCACATATGGATGTTAGAGTTGGACCATAAAGAAAGTGAGTGCTGAAGAATTGATGCTTTGAACTGTGGTTTTGGAGAAGACTCTTGAGAGTCCCTTGGACTGCAAGGAGATCAAACCAGTCAATTCTAAAGGAAATCAGTCCTGAATATTCATTGGAAGGACTGATGCTGAAGCTGAAACTCCAATACTTTGGCCAAGTGATACAAAGAACTAACTCATTGGAAAAGATTCTGATGCTGGGCAAGATTGAAGCCAGGAGGAGAAGGGGATGACAGAGGATGAGATGGTTGGATGGCATCACCGACTTGATGGACATGAGTTTGAGCAACCTCTGGGAGTTGGGTTATGGACAGGGAAGCCTGGAGTGCCGCAGTCCATGGGGTCACAGTGAGTCGGACACGACTGAGCGACTTAACTGAACTGAACTGAATCGGTATAGAAAAGTGCTTCTGGCTAGGGTGATCAGAGAAAACTCTGGTGGTGGAAGACAGAGTCCAAAACAGCTGACCAGATCTGAGAAGCCCTGGGAGAAAGCTACTGTGATGGGTGGAGCCCCAGGGATGGAAGACTGGGAAGTGCAGGACCTGGTGGGCTGAAAAACAAAAATAATGTGCCTTAGTGCAGGATGTATTCATGTCAAGGGGCTCCTTGTAGCTTCTGAAGAGATTCTTCAGGGGCAAAGAGGAGATCAAGAAGGTGGGACTCTGTTTTTTTTCCATGTTTGAACTGGCCCTCCCCAAACCTAAACAGCATTACTTTTATGTGTGTTGCATATGTTCTGTTTATTTATTCTTTCTACATCTGCCAGGTACCAGTAGACCCTGAGCACTGTTCTAGGTACTGGGAATATAGCAGTTCATAAAATCACCCCATATCTTTATTTGCACTGAGCTTATGTTCTAATGTTGGGGAAGAAGGGAGACAGCAGTGAGTAGAATAAAAGGTAAATCGAATGTGAGTAGAGTAAGAGCAATAGAGAGTTCTTGGAAGGTTGCAGTTTTAAATGGAATGCCTTGGGAAGGCCCTACTAAAATGACATGTGAGTAACCTTTAAGAAAATGAGGAAGCAAGCCGTACAGATTTCTGGGGAGAAAGAGTTCTGGGAAAAGGGAACCTCTTGTGTAGAAGCCTGAAGAAGGAGCATGTCTGGCAAATTCTAGGAATGGAAAGGAGGCCAGTGAGTAGGCAAGGTGAGTGCGTCCTGGTGAGAGGTAAGCTCACAGTGCTGACAGGAAGCAAGGTTGTACAGTGAAGTCTTGACCTATGTGAGAACTTCAGTTCTACTTTTAGTAAAATGGGAAATTATCAGAGGATTTTAAGCAGAAGAGTGATATAATCTGACTTAATCTATAACAGGATCACCCTGGCTGCCCGTGTTAAGAATGGATGGTTGGAGAGCCAGGGTTGGAGCTGGGAGAATTCCTTAGATCCTGAGATGTTATTTGGAAGTAAATCAACAGGATAGCCTGATTTGTTAGATCTGGAATCTGAAAGAGAAATAGAAATTAATGTTAACTCCAAGGCTTTTATGGATGTGAAAGTTGGACCGTAAAGAAGGCTGATCGCTGAGGAACTGATGCTTTCGAATTGTAGTTCTTGAGAAGACTCTTCGAGTCCATTGGACAGCAAAGAGATCAAACCAGTCAATCCTAAAGAAAATCAACCCTGAGTATTCCTTAGAAGGAGTGATGCTGAAGCTCCAATACTTTGGCCACCCAATGCAAAGAGCTGAATCACTGAAAAAGACCCGAAGCTGGGAAAGATTGAGGGCAGAAGAACGGGGCAGCAGAGGATGAGATGATTGGATGACATTATCCACTCAATGGACACGAGTTTGAGTAAACTCCAGGAGATTGTGAAGGACAGGGAAGCCTAGCATCTGCAGTCAATCCATGGGGTCGCAAAGAGTTGTACCTGACTTATTGACTGAGCAACAACAATCAAGGTTTTTAGCCTTGTGACTAGAAGAATGGAGTTACCATTAACCGGGAATGGAGCAGTTTGTTGAAGCAAGATTTGGAGCTCAGGGTTAGACATCCGTACCTTGAGATTGCTCTTAGACATTCATGTGGACACATGGATTAGTATGAGGAGAGGTCTGAGCTACAGGTATAAATTTGACAGTGCTAACTTCTTGATTTTGATAATTATGCTACAATTATGTACGAGCGTGAGCTTGTCCCTCCCCAAACCAGGAAATGAATACTGAAATATTTAGGGGAAAGAGGGTATCATGTCTGTAATTTAGTCTCCCAAACAGTTCAGGGAAAATATATAGACAAGTTGATAGCTAGAGAATAAGAGCACAGAGTGATAAATTTGACATTTGGAGAGTCTGGGTGAAAGATGTGAGAGTTCTTTCTACTACTCCTTTTCTCTAAGTCTGAAATTATTTCACAATAGAGCACTTTTTAAAAGCAAAGGATACATTTCTAAATAAACAAAACTGAGAGAATTCACTGCCAGCACACCTGCACTGAAAGAAACTCCTGGAGTTTTCAGGCAGAAAGAACATGATCCTGCATGAAGGCACAGACATAGGAAGGAAGGAAGAGCAAGGAAAAGGGCAAATAGAGATCAGTATTGACTGTGTAAAATAATGTTTAAAATACATGTATAGGGACTTCCCTGGTGGTTCAGTGTCTAAGACTCTGCGCTCCCAATGCAGGGGGCCTGGGATCAATCCCCCAGTTGGGGAACCAGATCCCACATGCTGCAACTAAAGATCCCGCATGCCACTTTTCCTCTGGAGCAGCCAAATAAATAAATAGTTAATAATAAAATATAAAATACATGTATAATTGAAGTGTATGGCAGTAACACAAAAAGTTAAAGGATGGAGTAAAAGTGTTCTGAGTGTTAGGATTGTTAATGAAGTGGTAAATTTCTCATTTACATATAATTTTAGCAAGTCAAGGATGTATTGTGGTATCTAGGGCACTAGTTCTCAAACATCTTAGAAACTGAGGGTCCTCCATCAAACACCATAGTAATTATCATTGTAGACAACATCATCCACCGATATGTGCTGAAATTAGAGAGTGAAGGTTCAAAGCAAAATAGCCAAGTATCTCCCACCCCGCCCCGCTCCCTTCCAAGCTATTTAATAACTAAAAAAGGAAGAGCATAACTTGACAGTGGAGAAATCCATCAAAATCTACCTCGACTAAAGTTACTAGAGGGAAAAACAAAATTTTTAATAAAAGTTGGCTTGAAGAGAGAAAAGAAGGTGTTAAATGAGTCAAAAGGGAAGTACATTGTAAGATGAAAGGTATAAACCATAAAATTTCAGTACTGACATTAAATATAATTATACTAATACTGCATTAAAAGCAAAATTGATCAAGATTGGATTTTAAAAACAACTAAGCCCCTTTCAATGCTACTTAAAACAAACACCCCTTTAATGAAAGGACAAAGAATTTAAAGTAAAATGGTGGAGAAAGATACCATTCAAATGTTAGCCACAGGAAACTTGATATTAAAATATCAGACAATCCAGTTCAGTTCAGTCACTCAGACGTATCTGACTCTTTGCGACCCCATGAACCACAGCACGCCAGGCCTCCCTGACCATCACCAACTGCTGGAGTCTACCCAAACCCATGTCCATTGAGTCAGTGATGCCATCCAGCCATCTCATCCTCTGTCGTCCCCTTCTCCTCCTACCCTCAAACTTTCCCGGCATCAAGGTCTTTTGAAATGAGTCAACTCTTTGCATCAGGTGGCCAAAGTTTTGGAGTTTCTGCTTCAACATCAGTCCTTCCAATGAATACCCAGGACTGATCTCCTTTAGGTTGGACTGGTTGTATCTCCTTGC
The DNA here is from genome assembly GCA_007570785.1 of Antilocapra americana. Taxonomy (NCBI): domain Eukaryota; kingdom Metazoa; phylum Chordata; class Mammalia; order Artiodactyla; family Antilocapridae; genus Antilocapra; species Antilocapra americana. The sequence goes on from ML663557.1 coordinate 28,580,873, forward strand.
CCAAGGGACTCTCAAGAGTCTTCTCCAACACCACAGTTCAAAAGTGTCAGTTCTTTGGTGCTTAGCTTTCTTTATAGTCCAACTCTCACATCCATACATGACTACTGGAAAAACCATATCCTTGAATAGATAGACCTTTGTGGACAAAGTAATGTCTCTGCTTTTTAGTATTCTGTCTAGGTTGGTCATAACTTTCCTTCCTAGGAGTAAGTATATTTAATTTCATGGCTGCAATCACCATCTGCAGTGATTTTGGAGCCCCCAAAAATAAAGTCAGCCACTGTTTCCCCATCTATTTGCCATGAAGTGATGGGACTGGATGCCATGATCTTAGTTTTCTGAATGTTGAGCCTGGAATACAAAAGTATGAAGTCAGGAAACAACTGGAGTAACAGACAAATTTGGCCTTGGAGTTCAGAATGAAGCAGGGCAAAAGCTAATAGAGTTCTGCCAAGAGAACACACTGGTCATAGCAAACACCCTCTTCCAGAAACATAAGAGAAGACTCTACGCATGGACATCATCAGATGGTCCACACTAAAATCAGATAGATTATATTCTTTGCAGCCAAAGATGGAGAAGCTCTATACAGTCAGCAAAAGCAAGATTGGGAGCTGACTGTGGCTGAACTCCTTATTGCCAAATTCAGACTTTAAGAAAGTGGGGAAAAACACTAGACCATTCAGGTATGACCTAAATCAAATCCCTTATGACTATACAGTGGAAGTGAGAAATAGATTTAAGGGACTAGATCTGATAACAGATTGCCTGATGAACTATGAACGGAGGTTCGTGACATTGTATAGGAGACAGGAATCAAGACCATCCTGAAGAAAAAGAAACGCAAAAAACCAAAATGGCTGTCTGAGGAGGCCTTACAAATAGCTATGAAAAGAAGAGAAGCCAAAAGCAAAGGAGAAAAGGAAAGCTATACCCATTTGAATGCAAAGTTCCAAAGAATAGCAAGGAGAGATAAGAAAGCCTTCCTCAGTGATCAATGCAAAGAAATAAGAGCAAAGCAATAGAATGGGAAAGACTGGAGATCTCTTCAAGAAAATTAGAGCTACCAAGGGAACATTTCATGTAAAGATGAGCTCAACAAAGGACAGAAATGGTATGGACCTAACAGAAGCAAAAGATATTAAGAAGAGGTAGCAAGAATACATAGAAGAACTGTACAAAAAAGATATTCACAACCCAGATCACTCACACTCACCTAGAGCCAGATATCCTGGAATGTGAAGTCAAGTGGGCCTTAGGAAGCATCACTATAAACAAAGCTAGTGGAGGTGATGGAATTCCAGTTGAGCTATTTCAAATCCTGAAAGATGATGCTGTGAAAGTGCTGCACTCAATATGTCAGCAAATTTGGAAAACTCAGCAGTGGCCACAGGATGGTAAAGGTCAGTTTTCATTCCAATCCCAAAGAAAGGCAATGCCAAAGAATGCTCAAACTACCACACAATTGTGCTCATCTCACACACTAGTAAAGTAATGCTTAAAATTCTCCAAACCAGGCTTCAGCAATACGTGAACCGTAAACTTCCAGATGTTCAAGCTGGTTTTAGAAAAGGCAGAGGAATCAGAGATCAAATTGCCAACATCCGTTGGATCATCGAAAAAGCAAGTGAGTTTCAGAAAAACATCTGCTTCTGCTTAATTGACTATGCCAAAGCCTTTGACTGTGTGGATCACAATAAACTGTGGAAAATTCTGAAGGAGATGGGAATACCAGACCACCTGACCTGCCTCTTGAAAAACCTGTATGCAGGTCAGGAAGCAACAGTTAGAACTGGACATGGAACAACAGACTGGTTCCAAATAGAAAAAGGAATGCATCAAGGCTGTATGTTGTCACCCTGCTTATTTAACTTATATGCAGAGTACATCATAAGAAATGCCAGGCTTGATGAAGTACAAGCTGGAATCAAGATTGCTGGGAGAAATATCAATAACCTCAGATATGCAGATGACACTACCCTTATGGCAGAAAGTGAAGAACTAAAGAGCCTCTTGATGAAAGTGAAAGGAGAGTGAAAAAGTGGGCTTAAGGCTCAACATTCAGAAAATATCAGACAAGATAGACTTAAAAGTCAGGTGAGAAAAATCTCAGAATGGTCCACCACCAGGAAGATTTAACAATTCTAAGTATATCTGTCCCTAATAACATAGTTTCAGTATGCACAAAACAAAAATGGACAAATTGAAAGGAGAACTAGGCAAATCTTATCATAATGGAAAGTTTAAAAAAATTACCCTCAATAATTGATAGTACAAACAGACAAAACAGTCAAGATTGTAGCAACATAATGAACAAAAGTTCTATATTACATATATGTAGATATACCATATTTGGGGTTCCCTGTGGTGCAGTGGATAGGAATCTGCCAGCCAGTACAGGGGACTCAGGTCCAGTCCCTGGTTCGAGAAGATCCCACATGCTGCAGAACAAGTAAACCCATGTACCACAGCTAAATGGTTCTGTGCCCTAGAGCTCCTGCTCCACAAGAGAAGCCACTACAATGAGAAGCCCGCACACCACAGCGAAGAGTAGCAACTGGAGAAATCCCAGGCATAGCAATGAAGACCCAGCACAGCCAAAACTAATTAATGAATGGAAAAATAAATATATCATATTTATATAGTTTTATATAAATATTATACATACATAGATATAAAGACTGTTCCCAGTAAAGACAGTAAATATACAAAAAGATGTTCAACCTCATTGAGGCTGTCAATCACAAAATGGAAATTAAAATCAGAATGAGATAAAAACTAAGAACTTCGGTGTGGGATGTACTTTTGGCCTAAGTGTCAGTTGCTAAGAGTCAGTTGCAAGTCACTTAGGAAATTGTTGGCAGCATCTGTTAAAGCTGATAATACACATACCCCATATGGTCCAGCTGTTCCCCTCTAAAATATATGTATAAGGATCTTGATAGCAGCACTAATTATATTGTTGTTGTTCAAAACTAGAAACGGATAAATTGTGGTTCATTCTTATCCTATGTAAGAATAATACTTAGCAGTTAGAATGAACCAGGGCTGAGGGCAATGGGGAGTATGAATCTCTCAAATGTAACATTGAGCAGAAGAAACCCTTTGTAAAAGGATGCTTTCTGTGTTATTCCATTTATATAAAGTTCAAAAATAAGTGATCTTGACCAGTAGTATTAGAAGTTAAGTGGCAGCTGTCGGGGAGCAGGGGGACATCCCTGAAGCTGTTCGGGCTCTGATCTAAGTTGTAGTTACCTGGACGTCTCACTGGGTGAAAATTCATTAAGCTCTACACTTAACATTTGCATGCTTTTCTGTATGTTTATAGAACCCCAAGAACTGTTTACTTAAAACTGCATGAGACCATCTTTTTTCCTTTCAGAATGACAAAGATAAAAAAGCCTTGATAAGATCATATAGGCAAAGTTGTGGGAAACAGACACTTGCACCCTGCTGGGAATGTAAGTGGAAATAACCTCTGCGAAGGGCAGTTTGTCAGTATTTGTCAAAATTAAAACTGCATGTATCTGAAGATCCCCTGGAGAATGGAATGACTACTTCCAGGGACATACTTTGCAAATGTACAAGGCCTTGTATTGGGACTTTGTTTATAACAGTCAAAGTTCACTAAGGGACAAGTTAAGTTATGGCACATCCGTGTGACAAAATACTTCATATCTGTTAAAATAGAGTGAGAGGGCTCTACAAATATTGACAGTATGGAATGTGCTCTAAAATATAGCAAGGTATAAAGTAGTATTTATATATTCTGTTATTTGTATTAGAAATAATTATGTGTGAATATAAATAATAATATATAGATATGGTTGTAGTCATGTATGGATGTGAGAGCTGGAGCATAAAGAAGGCTGAGCGCTAAAGGATTGATGCTTTTGAACTGTGGTGTTGGAGAAGACGCTTGAGAGTCCCCTGGACTACAAGGAGATCAAACCTGTCAGTCATAAAGGAAATTAGTCCTGAAATTCATTCAAAGGACTGATGCTGAAGCTGAAACTCTAATACTTTGGCCACCTGATGTGAAAAACTGCCTCATTAGAAAAGACCCTGATTCTGGGAAAGATTGAGGGCAGGAGGAGAAGGGGATGAGAGGGCGAGATGGTTGGATGGCATCACCGACTCAATGGACATGAGTTTGAGCAAGCTCCAGGAGATGGTGAAGGACAGGGAAGCCTGATGTGCTGCAGTCCATGGGGTCGCAAAGAGTTGGACACGACTAAGTGACTGAACAACAATAACATATACATGTGTAACATGAAATGTAAGAAAAAGTGAAAGTGACAGTCGCTCAGTCATGTCCAACTCTTTGCAACCCCATGGACTGCAACCCACCAGGCTCCTCTGTTCATGAAATTCTCTAGGCAAGAATACTAGAGAAGGTTGCTATTCCCTTCTCCAGGGGTCTTCCCAATTCAGGAATTGGACCTACGTCTCCTGCATCATAGGCGGATTCTTTACCATCTGAGCCACCAGGGAATTTCCCTATGTATAAAATAATGAATATATGAAAGCAATTTCATATTCATGGACTACCTATAGAAGGTGTATAGGAAACTAGTAGTAGTGGTGGCCTCTTGAAGAGATAACTAGTTGGCCTGGTGGCAGGAGCCAGAAAGAGACTTAACTTCTCATATAGCCTTTTGCATCTTTAGGATACAGAATTGAACTATGGGATATAGCTGGGGCTTCCCAGGTGGTGCAGTGGTAAAGAATCCGCCTGCCATAGGAGATGCAGGAGACACGGGTTTGATCCCCAGATCATGATGATCCCCTGGAGAAGGAAATAGCAGCCCACTCCAATATTGTTGCCTGGGAAACCTCATGGACAGGTAGGCTTGAGGGCACAGGGTTGCAAAGAGTCGGATAGGACTGAGTGACTGAACAGACACACGCAGACACGAGATAATGTATCTGTGAAATATTAATTTTCAAAATAATTGGTCAAAATCCCGTAGAAGGATGTGATGCAGGAGACTGGTGTGTTACCTTTCAGTAGGTCCAGTACAGCCTCATTTTCCTTCACAGTGAAACAGATCTTTGCTTTAACAGCAGATGATATGATTGGCTTCGCATAGGGGCCTCAGGTTTTATGGGGGAAAACACCTTGCAGCACGGTGCTCAGGCTGCCCTGGTGTGTGGGAAATGAGCTGATGAAGGGACAGTAAATTCAGACCTCCTGTTTGTTGTTCACTTGAACACTCAGCACTTGTTGAGTGAAAGTTGGGCCTCTATACTATTGATAATGTAATTTTTCCTTCCCTCCTTCCTTCAGAACAAGTTGAATTCAGATTAAGTTAAAAGTGATGCCACACTGCTTCTTTTCGTACTTTTAAAAAATGTAATCATCTCATGCTATGAATATAACATCTGCTTTTTTATGTCTTAATGTATCGAAAGCATTTTCCCATGCCATCACAAATTGTTCATATGACTGTGAACGTTTGAACAGCATTACATTACTCAAATGTGTGATAATTTGCCTAATCATTTCTCTTTGGGCATTTATGTTGTTTAAATTTTTGGTTATTCAAAAAATGGCAACAAACCACCTTTGTATATTAGTCTAATACTACACTATTTTATTATTTCTTAAGAGTAAAACAGTTGTCAAAGGTTGTGAATATTTTTAAATACTCCTGAGATAGAGTGCTGAGTAGTCTTCCAAGAGCTGCTTGGTTTGCTCTTCCATAGCACCCTTGCCAGCTTTGGGTATGCTCATGCAAAAAGGTCATTTTTAATTTGAAAAAACTCAGTCTTAATAATTTTAGCAGTACATTGACTGATACGCTAGAGGTTGGGGATATCAGGGTCCATTTCAGCTTGAACAAGGATTTGGACTGTTTGCCTTTGTGCTGTGTGATGTGATGAAGAGTCTGTGTCCTGAAGCCTTCTCCCCACCTGCGGCAACAGGACCTTGGAGGACCTTGGAGGAGTGGCTTACCGTTAGTGCGCTTCTCTCCCTGGTCTGTGAGGGTGGGAAATAAAGCACTGTTGCCACCCATGGCCCCTTGGGGTATGAGCTGAACGGGCCCACAAGGCCACAGACACAGTGCGCGGGGCCTAGAGTTGTGCATCTCCATGGCCCTGCACAGGAATTCAAAGAGTTAAACATGTGAAAAGCTCTTAAAACTCTTTGACACTTGGATTCAGTCAATTTTGGCTGTTGTTTTGGATGGAGGATGGAAATATGAATGATATTTAAATTTACTCTGTGCTTTTCTTTGGGCTTCCCTGGTGGCCCAGTGGTAAAGAATCTGCTGGGGATGCAGGAGATGTGGGTTGGGAAGGTTCCTTGGAAAAGGAGATGTCTGTCCACTCCAGTATTCTTGCCTGGGGAACCCCATGGACAGAGGAGCCTGGTGGGCTATAGCCCATGGGGTTGCAAAGAGTCTAACATGACTTAGCAACTAAACAATAACAATATATGCTTTTCTTTATTTTCCATGTTTTCTGTAGTTGACGTGTTATCTTTATCAATCGGTAGATGTAACTGTATATTAAATGTCATGTGTCAATATATTATAGTATTACAGATAGTATATAATAGATAGGAGACAGCCAAAATACTCTTCCAACATAAGTAATTGGGGGGAAGAGGAAAGCTGCCATTTCACAGGTAGGAAAGGCGAGGTCCCCTCTCTCACACATTGCCTAGCAAAGTAAGCACTCAAATATTTACGGATATGGTTGAGTGTGTGTGTGTGTGTGCGTGCGCTAAGTTGCTTATGGTTGAGTACTTAATATTTTTCACTAATAATGAACTACACTAATAATGTAGTGTAGAACTACACTAATAACGTTGACAGTAGCAACCAATACCAGATTCATTTGAGCTACACAAATAGATGGTGACAAAGTAATGTATTGACCCATTAGAACATAACATGTTTTAATGTGTTCATATCAGATTAATATGAGGACTTAAAAAAATCTGATAGCTGCATGGTAATTTAAAACTCTAGAAAGCAAGTTGAATGGCAGATAACAAACCTTCTAATCATATGTTTACAATTCAAGATGTAAAAGAAAACCCCACGTGAACATTGAACTTTTGTAGCATTCAGCTGAGTGACAGAGTGTACCCTTGGTGCGTGGAACTCTTGTGACAGGGTTTTTTTTAAGGAACAAAAATCTCCACCTTGGTTTGCGCCCCACAGTACGATTGTTTCCCAAATCAGGCTGTTTCGAGTAACATATGAAACAGCGTATGGCTGTCCCTCCCATCCCAAAGCAAATGTTTGTTTTGTTGCAGCGATGGAAACATTTCCATTGGTGAAGCAAATATTGAGAGCTGAAAGAAACATTTGGGCAGCCTGGATGTGTCAAAATAGAACAGATGCCTGCCTTTCGAAAAATACAATTAAAAAAAAATAAAAGAAAGCCACCTTGTACTTGACTGCTGGGGTTACAGCCACAGTGGGTTAAGCAAGAAATTAGATGCTGTGAATGTCATTCTAATCCCAGCTTCTGGGCTCATCTATGCACCACCTTCTTCCTTGGCTTTTCTCTTCCAGAAAATGGGGATAATCATTCCAAGTGATTTTGTTAACAATTAAGTTTCCTTTTTTCCCTTCAAATATTTTCTTTGTTCTTAAAAATTACTTTATTCGTTTGAGTCAGAAATATGTTCACATGGAACACAGTTCATAAGGATATACAGTGAAAAGGCTGCCTTCAGTGTATGACCCCAGCTAGTCTCCTCTCCACCTGGGACCAACATTACCTGTCTCTCATCTATCTTTATTTTATGCTTATACACATGACTAAACAGATGTGTTTGTGTGTATTTTTATATTCTTTTTTTTTTTTTTTAACATAGAGGTTCCATGCACCCTTCATCTAGTTTTCCCCATGTTCCAGTTATCCTTTTTGTTTTTCCTCGTCTATGAGACAGCTGGTTCTAAGAGTTTGCTTGTTTAAAATGCACTGACTGTGTCAGGTAGCAGAGTGGGCAGCAGGCAGGTCAGGCCGCACTTATTCCAGGGCAGTAAGAAGAGCGCTGTGTTGGGCATCTGGTTCTTCCTCGGGTCTCACCATGGCTGTCAGTCAGTGCCCCCTCTCCCTGCTCTATTCTCTCCACCTGAAGGAAAGGAAAAGAGAAAGAACAGACTAGATTAACTTCAACTTTTCTTCCAGATCTGAATTATTTTGGTCGTCAGAGGTGAAGTTTTCTTTTTCTTTAAACAAACTTCACTGCCTCTTTTAAAAGGAGTATGAGTCTGGTATGGTTAAAGGTGTTTATTAACTTGGCTTTCCTATCTATGCACAAACGTACATCTTCCTTGGCCTTTGGCGTTCGAGTATCAGTGATCCCTGATTGTCCTACTCCTCAGTCCTCAAGACACAGTTCCTCCCCAGGACTTGTTTGCCGCACAGTAGGAAGGGCTGGCTTCCCAGCCTGTTGCCAGGAACCTGCAGGGTTAGACACTGCTGTCCGGCACAGCCAGCAGCAATGTTTGTCGGGGCTTTGGAATTGAAGATCGTATATGAGAAGCAACTCCTCTTTGTTTTTGTTTTTAATTTAGCAGAGAGGGATTAAGAGAAAAAAAAGGCAAAGCCTTTAGACGCTGGATCTAAAAATAGATATCATAGATGCTGATTGGAAACCCTCCCAGTCTTTCATATGAGAGATCTCAATTTGTGTTACACAGAGGGGCAGCTCACGTCTGTCTTGTTCACCAGTTATACTACTCCCCAGAGAGCTCAATAAATTTTATAGGGAAGTTTCCTCCTTATGTGGAATAAGCTTAAGCTCAGTGACTGGTGTGGCTGAAATAATTTAGGGCTCCAAGGGAGTCCGTCCACCTTGTAGAGTAATGTAACAGAAGTAAATGTGCAGAAACTTTTGATCTTGGTTGATTTGGCCATGTCATCAGTGGTGCTGGCCTCTGGCTCCTATAACCCCAACCTGTCTGATCTGGAATAAAACGGCACCCCAGAACTTGCATTTAGTTCCACTGCTAAAATAGCCCTTCTGCCTGATTCACTGGCAGTGGCTGTGGAGCTTGCCTGCTGGGGTTCTGCTGTTTCTACCACGAGTCCTTTGAAGCCTCTGAACTTAGCTGAGTTTTTACATTTCCCTTTTGCCTCTCTAAGCGGCGCGAAGATCCTCTCTCACAGACATTAAGAAAGCTGAGCTGCCTTCTCTGCTTAGACTGACGATGGACCAAGCCTGGCGGGCTCCTCAGTCTCTGAGCTAGCGGTGCAGTACCTTGTGCACCGGCTTTTTACTCAGTGATTTATATTCGGAGACGTGGCTGGGTGATATCCAGTGTCCTTTTGTCTTTGTGTTTATTTTTCTTGCACATTTAATGTATTTAAAGGATATATTGTCTTTATGGTTCACTGGGATAAAGGAGGGGATTGGTGCAAGTTTTAATGAGAGGTCCCTGGCTCTCTGTGTTGAGATGAGAATTATATTCTTGGTTAGATATCTTTCTTTCTTTCCATAGGTGGCAGGAGGCAGTGTTTTGCTGCTTTTTGAAATAGCATTTCTGCCTAACAATTTTTAGAACGATACTGAGGACATTGAATTTCAGGGCATCCTCAGCAACTTTTCCTCCTGTTTAAACTTTGCTTATTTAAGGAGAGGTGACAATGTCATGTCTTGTTCTTGAATTTACATATCAATATCAAGATGGTGGAGACTGGCCCCACCATCAGATCAATTTTTATAAAAACTCTTTCCATTCAGAGTAATGCTGTTTGAAACTAGTTTTCTCAAAAACTGGGATTTTTTGCTGCTTGGGAAGAGTTAATCAGCAGAGGAGAAAGCATTTGGCTTATTTGCTTAATATTTTAACCAAGTGAATTAGACAGGTTGGGGGGCTGGGGGGAGGGGATAAGAAAGTGGGTGGGGGAGGCCCCATAAACAAGGTGATATATAATATTTTTTTTGTTCTCCTTTTAAATAAATACCGATCAGCTTTATGTTCAGAGACAATAGGAGCCGTTGGCTTAAATTTGCAGTTTACTGTATTTATGGCTGTAATATCAAGGTGCTGCCGTCGTAATTTCATGCCCCAATGAGAAGAGCAAGGTCGAAGCAAATGCTTCCATCGGCATCTGCTAACACACTAACTCATAAACAAGGCCCGGCTGGATCAGGTGGCACGGAATAATACAGGCTAATGAAATACAGCACAGCTTTCCATTACTGTTAGTTTTTACAGTGTCGTCATTACGTGTAATTTATGTTTAAAAAATTCAATTTTATACAAGGCACTGGGAAATAGGGGTCTACAGGTCATCCAACGACTTTTAGAGGCTCTGAGAGTCCTTATTGTACTCCACCATTCCAACAAAATGTTAATAAAATTAAAAATATATATACTTTTCCCCCGTCTCCTCCCCTAACCTTTTCTGAGAGAGTTGATTTTTCTTTTAATTTGGGGAGTATTTTTAGCCAGCTGTCTTCTCTGCCTCATCTCCTCCAACTAGTTGTGTTCCGAGAGAGGTGACCCTGCTCAGTTTCCCTGCATCCCAGATGAATCTCCCAAGTCCTGTAAATAGACGACTGAGATGAGGGAGGAAGACAGCCGAGTAGCCAGCCCATAACTGCTGCCCATGGCCATTGGCCCCCTGGCCCTGTTCCCCGATCCCCGTCAGACTCCACATTTTTATTATAAAACTTGGGCTGGGCCGAACGGTGCTGTCAGGCGTTCATCACCTTGCTTATTTCCCAACTATTCCCTACCCCTGCTGTCCCGGTGGTTGTTTGACCTGAGGATACAGAGAACAGTGCTGTCTACGTATATCCTCTTGTCTCTCTGCTTCCCCTGCATGGAGCCAGGCAGTGCCCAGCAGATCCTTATTCTGACAAAGTCTGATTTGGTTTTGTTTGCATTTTAATAGAAACCTTTAAACAGTTTTGTTTATCTTCTAAGGGATAAAAATAAGCAGGTGTGGCAGCCCTGAGGCCATTGACTTCAGTTGCTTTATTAATCAGCAGAATGTAGCTTGCTTGTTCAGTCCTTTTAAAAGAATCCCACCCTGCAGAAAGTGTTGGAAGAGAAGTCCTTGCCCAGCGTCTGCAGAGGGGCTTCTCCAGGGAGAGGGAACTGTTCAGGGAGGTAAATTCCAGACAACTGAACCCGAGAGGACTAAGAAGTCCTCCCTCCCTCCTTCTCTTCATCTGAGAGAGGCTCCCTCTTGAATTCAGCGCAGTTTTGCAGATCAGGCAGCTGGGGTCTTAAAGGTGAAATGACAGGAGGCGGGCATCCCGCTCTGCCTGCTCACTTTAGACAAGTCCCCTCGTTTCCCTTTCTCCTCTTCTTAAGTAAAGCTAGCAAGGGGATGGGATAACTGAGCAGGACTTTCTTAGTTTTACTCTCCGTCAATAACAGAGTGTAATTGTCATGTCACAGACTGGGGGAAGAGCTGGTAGCTCCTCAGATCGCTTTTAGGCTTTCCTAAAATTGGTGAATTCTTCCAAAGGCAGCAGCTAAAGGATGACTTGAGGTGGGGTGGCAGGGGAGGAGGTCTGCCTGCCACAGGACGGTGACACCCTTTTCTCCTGTCTGCTCTGCTCAGCCCTTGCTCAGTCCCTCTGTGGTTAGATTACTCCTTGCAGATAGCAATCAACTGGAAGGAAGTGTGTGTGTCTAATTTGCATGAGATTATTTAAAACAACAACAACAAAAAAGGTCTGCATTAGTCAGGGTGATGGTAAACAACGCAAAGAGATGCCTTTTATAATATAGCCTGTGCCTCAGCTTTCAGAGCCAAATATAATTCACTTACAATTGGCAGTTTCCTTTATTATTTCTTTTAACCTTTTGGATTCTGCAAGGTCTCTATCTAATCTCTCCACTGTTTGTCTCAGTGGGGGTGGCTGGAAACTCAGATGTCTTCTGTGTGGGCCATGGGCAATGCCCCATCCATCCGTAAGGGCAGGGTCCTTTCAGCACCAGGAGCTAATGACAGGGTAGGTAAGTGCCATGTTCCGAGAGGAGTAACACTCCACTTACCTCCAGCTCTGTGAGTCCCTGATGAATCACTTGAGTTCTGTAGAGTCAGTCTTCCCTAAGCTGGCAGACACTCCAGAGGAAAAGGCACTAAGGGAAGCGTAGGCACCAGCCTGTGAGAGGCCTTGGATTTATTTGATTAGAATATGAGAAGATAAGGTCGCTCTACCCTTGTCAGTTGGTGGTGTTCAAAAAATTGTCCAGGTGACATTTGCAAATAAGATCCAAGCGTTAAGTTCCTGTGTCGTTTCGGTATAGCTGCATTCATTGGCTATTACCTGCCCCTGATGCTGGGAAAGATTGAGAGCAGGAGAAGCGGGCGGCAGAGGATGAAATGGTTGAATGGCATGACCAGCTCAATGGACATGAATTTGAGTGAATTCTGGGAGATAGTGGAGGGCAGAGGAACCTGGCATGCTGCAGTCCCTGGGGTCTCAAAGAGTTGGGCACAAGTTAACGACTGAACAACATAGATGGGGTGCCGGTGAGGGAAGTAGGGGAAGATAGGTCAGTCCTCATATTTTCTTTAACAAGACTGAAGGCTTCAGGCATCATTTTGGAGTCTGCCTTTTGACGTGCTATAACTCTGTGCCGTTGTAGGAAGTCACAGGCTGGAGACGGAGAGCCTGGGGTTTCATCTGCCTTCACCAGGCTTTTACTACTAGGATTTGAGGCATAGTTTTCACCCTCCTTTAGCCTCAGTTCTTTTGTTTTTTTTAGATTTGTCAAATAAGGTCGGTGGCTTGGATGATGGCCCTGCTCTGAAATTATATTGTTCATTGAGATTGCCAAAATGCTTCTCTTTTTTTTTAAAAAAAAAAATAATAATTCATTTTCTGTAACTAAATCAAAATCTTGCTTCTCTGGAGAACTGGGGATATCAGAACTCTAGCCAATGTAAAGTGACGTATCACATGATAAGGTCTCTGTGAAACAAGAGTTTGGAAGAAAGTGCTGATGCCCTTTAAGCTGTGGCAGCTCTTGTGGGCTTGGCTGTAATAACGCAGGGAACACGTTTTATTAGGAGAATAGGCTTCGTCAGAGCTCCGGGCCAAAGGGCAGGACCCCGGGCGGGGAGTCCTGTCCCTTTAAACCGGCCCCAGCTCCCAGCACCACAGCACAGCCTGTAACTTGCTGTATATTTCCCCAGTGCTAAACATTATCGTACTTGTTTATGTTTGAAAGAGCCGAAAGGGAAAATGAGAATGCAACCGAATGCTCCTTTTGGGAGAATTACCCTCATTTGCAGCCAGCGACTGACAGGGCTCACGAACCACCGGCTTTATAAAGTCCCGTCGTGAGCCAGTGACCAGCCACTCGTGCTGATGCCGCAGGCACCCTGTCTCCTCTCGTGGCTGATAATGGGGGTAAAACCATTGATGATGGGGGTGAAGCCGTGTCCTTCCTACTAGGACTTGGAAAGGGGCTCCCCTCCTACCTGGAAGAACAGATGGGCAATCAGCACCTGGGCTGGAGCCCGAGAGGCACTCACTCGGGGAAGTATGTTCTCTGTGTTTGCCCCGCTCATCTGTCTGTCCTGCCCCTGACCTTGGGAGGGCGCTGCACAGGAAAATAGGCTTTTTGCAGCAAGCTGAGGCCTTAGGAAGGAGGAACGTCCCCCACTCGGCCCCACTTACTCAAATTCAACTCTTGTATTTGAAGGTGCCATGGCCTTCCCTGGTGGCTCAGATAGTAAAGAATCTGTCCTTAATGCAGGAGACCCAGGTTTGATCCCTAGGTCTGGAAGAGCCCCCTGGAGAAGGGAATGGCAACGCACTTCAGCATTCTTGCCTGGAAAATTCCATGGGCAGAGGAGCCTGCAGAGCCTGGCAGGCTACATACAGTCCATGGGGTTGCAAAGAGTCAGACATGACTGAGTGACTGAACGACAACAACAAGCGCCAGTGAATGGTTCCTTTGCCCCCTGCCAGTCTCTCCTCTGCCCCTGATGTCAGCCTATTGAGAGGATGCTGCACTTGCTTGGGGGACCCAGCAGCACTGAGATGCCATGGAGGGGTGGCCTTGCCCATACTGGCTGGCGTGCCGGGGTGAAGAGGACAAGAGACGCAGTGTTAAATGGGGAGGAGCCTCAAGTGCTCAGTGCAGAGAGGAGAGATGGCCCAGGGCCATTTAGAGTCGTCTAGGTATTCTCCCTTGACCACTTGTGGTGGGGTGTGAGGAGTTTGAGGGGCAGCTGCAGCCAGCTCGCTTGCCAGCATGGTGCAGGGCAGCGCTGAACTTGGGCAGCGCTTGAGCATTAATGTGCTCTAGCTATTAGCCCCTTGGCACAGAGTGTGGGGCCCCACGCTTTGGAAGATGCTGATCCTTAGAACCTCCTTGTACTTCATCTACCCCCAGGGGCAGATAGACCATGCTGAGGGCCTCTAATGGGGAGCTGCTGAGCAGATGTGGATGCACTCTCAGCTCGAGTTTAAAAGCTCTGTGTAGCGGCTGGGCTGGATGCCGGCATTCCCAGAACAGCCAGAGTGCTTTGCAGACTATCAGTGGCCTCCCACCTGCTTCTCCTCTCAGCGCCTGGAGTACTTCTATGTGCAGGATCGCTTCCCTGACTGCCCTGTGGAACGGTCTCACACCTGACTCTTGACTGTCCTGAAGCTCTCGATCAATCAATCGGTTGGGGCCCTCGTCTCTTCCCCAAGAGCCAGCATCCCCTGTCTGCCTCCAACCTGTTGAAATATCCCAGCTGTGCACCCGTTGGACGTGTGGTCTTCATGGGTTTTTCAGTTGCCTTTTATTCTTCCACAGGCAAATCCTCTCCACGTGTCATAACCACTGCAGATGGCGCCCTGCTATTTCCTCATGTCCCAAGTGCACTGTGGTTTAGAGTGTTGGGAGGATTTTTTTTTTTTTAAAGAAAAAGAAAAACTAGCCAAAGGCAATATAGGCAGCCTGTGATAGGCTAGAGTAATAATCATCTGAAAGTTTGGGCCTGGCCTTGTTTTGATCTGTTTTCTTGTTTTATTTTCTTCTTTACATTCTATATCCCATTCATACTAATCACAGTCAGTCCTGATTTTTCTTTTTATTTCTGCATTTGTCATAAAATAAAGCAAATTATTCCCGTCTTCAGAAACGATCTAGACTAATTAGTCGTCTCACCCAATAATTAGTTTTTTGTTTCCCTGTCTGTTTTCATGCATTATTGTTAGTTTTTTCCCCTCTTTTTTTAACACCATTACAGATTAAAATGAGCCACATTTGCAGTTGATGGTATCTGTTTTCGGGGGAAGAATGGAGAATTGCAGTACAGAGCGACTTCAAAAGCAGCAATAAACTCAAGGATAAATTAAGGAAATTGAATGAGCCACATTTGGAAGCAATGTTGAGGCTAATATTCTGTCGCTTAAGGTTAAATTGCAGCCGAGAGAGGTTCCGGAGAATCCAAAATCGGGGAAACAACTTAGCAGGATGCTAGGCATCCTGTGACTCCAAGGTCTTTTCTCCAATGAAAATTTTGTTGCAGCCATGGACAGTGGCAAAAGGCACTCACCTGCAATTATGTCCTCTTCTCCCCCAGGGCTGACAGATGAAGAGATCGATTTGGCTTTCCAGCAGTCAGGCACGGCTGCCGATGAGCCTGCGTCCTTGGGCCCAGCCGCACAGGTGGTTCCTGTCCAACCCCCTCACCTCATTTCACAGCCATACAGTAAGTCACCTGCTCAAGCTCCTGCTTTAACCTTGACTGGGATTCAGGACTCTGGTCAAAGGGTCGTGCTTCATGTCTCTCAGACTCAGCAAGCCAGGGGAGACTGGGCACAGGAGATAGCTCTTGGGTTTTTCCAAAAGAGTGTGATACACCCAGTCCTCTTCTAGACAAACTTTGAAGTATATGACAAAGGTTTAAGACACAAGAAACAAGAATAAATGAGTTTCTTGTTTTGTTTCAAGTATTTTGGTTTTGAGCAAGAATCTGTAAAAGTAAATGCTTTGCCTGGGCAGTGAGGCCAGGTACCATGAACTCCAGTTGATCTCATCCTTGGTTGCCTGGTCTCACAAACCACTCTGAGACCAGAGAACCCGTGCTCAGTGCCGAGCCTTGTCCTGGAGCTGCCGAGTCAGTGGGATTCACTCATCAGCCTGGGACTCCATTCTTCCTGGCTAACGCTCTTGTCAATCCATTGTGTTGCCATGGGTCACTACACACACAGTCCGTGTTTCTTTTAAATCAAAGGCTGAATCTCTGCACTTTTTCTCCAGTTGTGTCCCTGGGCCCAGGGTTTGGTGGGATTCGTTGAGGATGGGTAGTGGCAGCTGGGGTGCAGAATTCTCTAAGATGCACATCTGTTCTGTTCCAGCTGTTCCCTTCGTGACTTAATACCAAGCTGGTCTCCTGGCTACTTGGCAACTTCTTGCTCAGAACAGATTATTCTGTGGGTCACAGCATTGGCTAAAACATCATACATTTGCCTACTTTCAGTGGGTACAACGGGTTAAAATGCTCACCTCTCTGAGAGGGGCAGAAGAATGGAGGTGGGAGGGGCATTCAGTCATTTCAATCACTCTCCTGCTCAGATCTCTCTGAGAAAAAGCATTGCTCCATTTAGGTATTTAGGTAGGAGTATTTTTAAGAGTCTCCCAGCCCTAAAAATAAAATACATCTTCTTAGAGACAGATTCCTTCCTGCTTTGACACTAGTATAAAAACAATGGTAATGGTAAATTTAAATACCTTGAGTTTTTAGTTGTCAGTGTCGAGCTTCACTCTTCTTGTACCGTTACCCTGCTCCTCTCAGCTTGGGGGTGACTCTCCCTCTCCACTTCTGTACTTTTGCCAAGAGGTGTCAAAACTACTCCAAAAAAAAAAGCTTGATTTTGATTAATATAGAGAAACAAGACTTTGCCTGACTGATAATAAAACTGATAAATGACATTTGAATTACTTGTAGCGGTAATTTATTACATAAAATATCTTTTATTTGACATGCGATTAGTTGCTGGAAGCATCACTCAATCTGACTAGTTTAAACATGCTCTAAAATGAACCCCAGTAAAAACCAGGGCTGTCTGCTGTTGGCGTTATGAAATATACTAATCCTGGAGTGAGGAAAAAAATCTGACTTTAAATATTTAAATGATTAATTGGGTTTATATATTTTTTTTACCTTTCTAACCCCCTTAATTACAAGCAAACTCAGGGGAGTTGCTGAACTAGGTGTGCAATCTGCATGCTTATCACCGAGGCATTGTCTGAGTCCTGGGAGGGATTTATGGCCTCCATTCATGTGTGTTCCTGCCGATTTTACATCTGGAACTTGGGCAGCCTGTCCTTCCCATTTCTTGGCTTTTTAAGGACATTCCATCTCTGAGCCCAAGCCTAGAAAATGGTATTTTCTGGGCTCAGCCCCAAAACGCTCACGTCTGGGGGAGGGTGGCTTTTCCAAGACCACCCCTGGGGGCCCAGTGCTCACAGATCATCACCTCTTGCCCGCCCTCCCACTTGGTGGCAGGTGTCCCACTTGGTTCCCCTTTTGATATCTGTGGTCGACCTTGAGGTGTTAGCGAATGTCAGTGTCAGCAAAGAGAACATGGAGACCTACCAGACTGGGACCAGTGCAGGTCATCAGTGTTTATGAAGCACCTGTGGTGAGACTTTTGAGCATATTTAAAAGGTATTGGGAGACTATTTGAAAGGGGAGTATACAAGGAATATACAAGGAAAGTTGGGAAGGAATATGGAGTTGGTTCTGAGCATAAGTAGAAAGATTTACAGTAGATCACAGAGGAGAAGCGCTTCCCCAGTGGCTCAGCGGTAAAGAATCTGCCTGCAATGCAGAAGACACAGGTTCGATCCCAGGTGGGGAAGATCCCCTGGAGAAGGAAATGGCAACCCACTCCAGTATTCTTGCCTGGGAAATCCCATGACAGAGGCATCTGGGGTTGCAAAGAGTCACGACTGAGGGACTAGACAACAATAACAGCTGTAAGCTCAGTACAGTGTCATGAAAGATTCAAAACATGATCTTTAAGATTCTTACAGGCTCTCTGAGAGAGATAAGATAAACTCTTAAGAAAAAGATAATAATATAAGACATTGTGATTTAATGCCAAAATTAATTATACAGACAAACTCCACAAGAATACAGAAAAGAGAAAAATTAATGTGGGCTCGAGAAGTCGGAGAAGCCTTTGTGAAAGTGGTGGGAGGTTGACACTGAGGGGAAGCTTGGTGTCACCTGGTGTGAGAATAAACCAGTGTTGTCAGGGCTTAAAAGAAAGTCAGGATGAGCTCAGGAGAAGTCAGATCAGGATGCGAGGGGAGCTCTGACATTCTCTCTCCTCGATTTGGTTTCTTTTTGTTCAGCTTCAAAGCAGGAGTCCGTGTATGTGTCTGTGCAGAGCCGAACAGAATCCCGAAGGTTAAGTCCTGATAAACGCTTGATTGACTCATTCATTCTAAGCGGACTTTTCTGCTTTCCTCCCAAAGAGACAAGAATCAAGGTAGCTTTGACATACAGGCACGATCAGTGTGAATTTTATACGATAATAATTTTTCTTAGGCTTAAATATCCTCCCCCCTGCCTATTGTCTTTGATAAACAGTTTAGGCTTTTTTAAAGACTGCCCTACAGCTTCAGTTGTCTCTTCTTAAAATAGGATGTGAATGTCTGAAGTTGGTGAAAGGCTTTGACATTTCATTAAAACTACTGAGTGAGAAAGTGTGTTCTTTCTCAGTCTGTCTTCCCGCTGGCCTGTTTAGTAACAGAAACTTAGCCTTGATTGTCCTAGGTCCCTGAGTAAGCATTTACTGTCGAATGCCTGCTGTGTGCCAGGTGTTGTGTGGGACCCCGGGGATGGGACGATTGAGCCCTGGCTGGTCACTCCCTCCAGCCCTCCTGTCTGGTAGGAAAGGCAGTTAGGGGAACACAGCAGTGCTGGGAGGTCAGCCCAGGGGAGGCTGGCTGGACGGACAAGGTGAAGGGCACTTCAGAGAGTGGGAGGGGCCTAACTGGACCTGGGGTATGATGGCTGCTCTAATTAGACAGGATGGACCAAGCATCCAAGCTAAAGCGAAGCCACATGGATGTGAATCCATGTGATGGGCAGAGTGGCTGCACCATGGAAGAAGAGACGACTTGAGAAGAAGGTGACAGCCAGGTCATCACCCTGACGGAGGACAGTCAAAATCACATGGACTTTGTACTTGGAAATGCATTGTCTAATTATTTATGAGGCCGTATTCCCCTTTTGACTGTATAATTCTTTATATTAAAATTATTTGTACCATCCGAGCAGGTGCTGCATGGGAATTAGAGAAGACACCCGGGGATTTTGCTGAATGGGGCAGGTGTAACTCCCTTTCAAATGCCTCCATCCCGACTGGGCCTGGGGCGCCCTTGCTTCGATCAGTCCTCTGCTTGCTACCACAGGTTGCTGAAACGTTTCCTCAGTCCCGATTAAGCTGTGAGTTCCTTGAGTTCAGAGGGTTTTGTTTTTGTTTTTAACCTATGGCCCGAGGATCTGACTTAGCAGGTGTTCTAGATACACTTGTTAAATGAATAAGTGATGGTGGACATGTGCTTGAGAATGTGAAAGGTGCTGGGTGACACCCTCAACGTAAGGTGGGGGGCTGGGTGTGCTGCCCAGGTAGCCAGTCATTGAGGCCTCCTGCGTCCTCCCGGCCCGACAGCGGTGGAAGCAGAGGACAGGCCTTGCTAACCCATGCCATCTTGTGTGGTGTGAATGGTAAGAGCTTTTGGGATTTAAGAACAAAGGAAACCCCCAGGGTGCTGGTCTCAGGCCAGGCCTTACAGAGGAGACTGGTCTGCAGAGGCATCTAGAATTGAGGGGTGGGGTGGGTGGAAGTGGATCTAGATGAGACTGTAAATGGAGGCACTGTGGACGGCCTCCCTGTTCCCACCTAGAAATAAAAGGGGAGGACTCTCCTGTTTCTCTCTCCTCCATTTCTCTGTCAGTTTAGCACACAGATTTCGCCTTCTATACTACATAAAAGTTACTGGTTTGCTGATAGAGAAAGCATTTCTCTAATTTTGAGGAAACTGTTTTTCTTCTTTTGTCCTTGTGACTGGTTGAGAATAGCAGCTCTTCAAGGGCCAGCACCTGTCTGTTTTTCTTGCTTTGTGTTGTGCTCGGTGTGGTGCCTTGTGGGTGCTGAGTAAATACCACGTGTGGTTACTGAAAACCATAAGCATTGCCTTAAACCATCGAGTGGAGAAATCCTCTCCTGAGATTTCTTAGACCACTGAAAGAGTGTTTGGTGCTAGAGGCAGCTAGGATCATGGCTGTGCTACCAGTGCAGCCTGTGTTAGTTGTATAAGATTCTGCAACAAATAAGAGTGGTTTAAACAAAAGCCTCTCTCTCTAAGTAAACATAGGCAGTCGAGACTGCTGCGCTGGCTCTGTGGTCCTAGGGGACTCTGGCATTGCTCACACCTGGTGGTCATGTAGCTTGTATTCCAGTGTGACTGCTGCAACGCCAGCTGCCCCCTCTGCTCTCCAACAAGCAAGAATGGGGAGAAGGAAGGAAAAGGGCAAGTCACCTTCTAAGGGCACTTCCTGGAAGTCACCCACACACCTTCCCTTTGGTCACCATTGGCTGGAAGTCAACCTTGCAGCCATGCCGTTCTGCATGAAGGCTGAGAAATGCAGTCCTTATCCTGCTAGGCATGTTCTCAGTGTTCATATCCCATAGAAAGGTTGAGCTGGAATCAGTACTAAGTTCAGGATAATGGTCACTTCTGAGTGGAGAGGAAGATGTGGCTAGTTTCTGTGGTGTTTGGAAAGTTTTAACTGGTTAAGTAGATGGGTTTAGGATTGCTAATCTTAGGCTCCTGTTTCATAACTTAGCTAAATGTTGTATTCTTTTATATGTGTCAAATAATACAGGATACACTTAAAAAGTTAATTTAGAACTCTTCACCTCTTTCTTCTTCCCTTAATGTCAGCTGCTTCACTGAGCAGAGAGAGAACTTAGAGCCCACCCTGCTGGCTGTTATTTCAGTCACTGCTGACTTCCTTTAGCTCCCTCTTTTAAAAAGCAAATACCCTCTTCCAACAACATGAGACACTCTACTCATGGACGTCACCAGATGGTCAATATGAAATCAGGTTGATTATATTCTTTGCAGCTGAAGTTGGAGAAGCTCTATACAGTTAGCAAAAAAAGAGACCAGGAGCTGACTGTGGCTCAGATCGTGAACTCCTTATTGCAAAATTCAGACTTAAATGGAAGAAAGTAGGGAAAACCATTAGGCCATTCAGGTGTGACCTAAATCAAGCCCCTTACGTTATACAGTGGAAGTGACAAACAGATTCAAGGGATTAGATCTGATAGAATGCCTGAAGGACTATGGACAGAGGTTTATAACATTGTGATCAAAGGAGGCAGTGATCAAAACTAAGAAAAAGAAAGGCAAAATGGTTGTCTGAGGAGGCCTTACAAATAGCGGAGAAAAGAAGAGAAGCTAAAGACAAGGGAGAAAAGGAAGGATATATCCATCTGAATGCAGAGTTCCGAAGAGTAGCAAGGAGAGATTAAAAAGTCTTCCTAAGTGATCAATGCAAAGAAATAAAGGAAAACAATAGAATGAGAAAGAGTAGAGATCTCTTCAAGAAAATGAGAGATACCAGCGAAGCATTTCATGCAAAGATGGGCACAATAAAGGACTGAAGCAGTATGAACCTAACAAAAGCAGAAGATATTAAGAAGAGATGGCTAGAATACACAGAAGAACTATACAAAAAAAGATCTTATTGACTTGCATAACCACGATGGTGTGGCTACTCACCTAGAGTCAGATATCCTGGAGTGCGAAAATATGTGGGCCTTAGGAAGCTTTACTACGAACAAAGCTACTGGAGGTGATGGAATTCCAGTTGAGCTATTTCAGATCCTGAAAGATGATGCTGTGAAAGTGCTGCACTCAATATGCCAGCAAATTTGGAAAACTCAGCAGTAGCCACAGGACTGGTAAGGTCAGTTTTCATTCCAGTCCCAAAGAAGGGCAATGCCAAAGAATGCTCAAACTACCGCACAGTTGCACTCATCTCACACGCTAGTAAAGTAATGCTCAAAATCCTCCAAGCCTGGTTTCAGCAGTACATGAACTGAGAACTTCCAGATGTACAAGCTGGATTTAGAAAAGACAGAGGAACCAGAGATCAAATTGCCAACATCCACTGGATCATCGAAAAAGCAAGAGAATTCCAGAAAAATATCTACTTCTACTTTATTGACTACACTAAAGCCTTTGGCTGTGTGGATCATAACAAACTGTGGAAGATTCTTAAATAATTGGGAATATCAGACCACCTTACCTGCCTCTTGAGAAACCTGTATGCAGGTTAAGAAGTGACAGTTAGAACCAAACATGGAACAATGGACTGGTTCCAAATTGGGAAAGGAGTATATTGGTTCCAAATGTCAAGGCTGTATATTGTCACCCTGCTTATTTAACTTATATGCAGAGTACATCATGCAAAATGCTGGGCTGGAGGAAGCACAAGCTGGAATCAAGAGAAATATATCGATAACCTCAGATATGCAAATGACACCACCCTCATGGCAGAAAGGGAACAGGAACTAAGGAGCCTCTTGATGAAGGTGAAAGAGGAGAGTGAAAAAGCTCGTTTGAAACTCAACATTCAGAAAACTAAGGTCATGTCACCCAGTCCCATCACTCCATGGAAAATAGATGAGAAAACAATGGAAGCAGTGAGAGTCTTTATTTTGGGGGGCTCCAAAATCATTGCAGATGATGACTGCAGCCATGAAATTAGAAGATGCTTGCTCCTTGGAAGAAAAGCAAAGACAAACCCAGACAGTATATTAAAAAGCAGAGACAATACTTTGCCAACAAAGATCTGTATAGTCAAAGCTGTGGTTTTTCCAATAGTCATATATCGGTGTGAGAGTTTTACCATAAAGAAGGCTGATTGCCGAAGAATTGTTGCTTTTGAGCTGTGATGTTGGAGAAGTCGCTTGAGAGTCCCTTAGTCTACAAGGAGATCAGTCCTTAAGGAAATATTCATTGGAAGGACTGATGCTGAAGCTCCAATCCTTTGTCCACTTGATGCTAAGAACTGACTCATTGGAAAAGACCCTGATGCTGGAAATGATTGAAGGCAGGAGGAGAAGGGGACGACACAGGACTCGATGGTTGGATGGCATCATCGACTCAATGGACATGAGTTTGAGCAAGCTCTGGGAGATGGTGAAGGACAGGGAAGCCTGGCATGCTGCATTCCGTGGGGTTGCAAAGAGTCAGACACAACTAAATGACTGAACAGCAGCTCTTTTTTAAAAAAAAAATTTATGAACAGACTTTAAAAGACAACTTTATTGAGATATGGGGCTTCCCAGGTGGTGCTAGTGGTAAAGAATCCACCTGCCAATGCAGAGGATGAAGGGGTGGGTTTGACCCTGGTTCAGGAAGATCCCCTAGAGGAGGGCATGGCAACCCACTCCAATATTTTTACCTGGAGAATCCCATGGACAGAAGAGCCTGACAGGCTATGGTCCATGCAGTCACAGCTGAAGCAACTTAGCACACATAATGAGGTATGTTTTACATAAAATAATGTACCCATTTTAGTTGTACAATTTGAGTTTTGACAAGTGTACATTCCCCTGTGGCTGTCATGATCACTTTGTGGAGAATTTCTGGTACCCCAGAAGATTTCCCGTGATCTATTCCCAGCCAGCACATCCTGTCCCTGACCTGCTTTCTGTTGCTGCCCACTAGACTCCTCTTTCCTGGTTTTGTATGAAGAAAATCATGCCATATGTCCTCTCTTATGTCTGGTTTCTTTCGCTCAGCATCATGTATTTGAGATCCATCTAAGTTGTTGAACAGATCAGAAATTCCCTCCTTTATCACAGAGCCGTGTCCCGTGGTAAGGATGCTCTGTGGTTTGTGTGTCCATTTACTATTGATGGACTTCAGGCTTTGGCCTGTTTTCAGTGTTGAGCTGTTACAAGTAAAGCTCTTTTAAACATTTGTGTACAAGTCTTCGTATGTTTTTGTTTCTCTGCGTAAATGTCTGGGAGTAGAATTACTAGGTCATAGGTTAAGTGTAAGTTTCATTTTATAAGAAACTGCCAAACTGTTTTTCAAAGTGATTGTACTGTTTTTCATTCCCATCCGCAGTGTACAAGAGCCCTAGTTATTACATATCCTCACTAACAGTTGATATTTTCCGTCTTTTTAATTTTAGCAACTTTCGTGTGTGTGTGTGTGTAGTGGAAAATTATAGTGGTTTGAGTTTACTTTTCTGTGAAGACTAACAACGTTGAGCATCTTTTTATGTGCTTGTCCATTTACATATCTTTTTTGTCAAGTGTCTGTTCCAATCTTTGTCCATTTTAAATTATCTTATTATTGGGTTGGAAGAGTTCCTGTATATTCTGTGTTCAAGTACTTTGTCAGATATATGCAGGGTTAGTATTTCCTCCCAGTCTGTGGCTAGCTTTTTCTTTTGCTTTTGCTTTACGTTGCCTTTTGAAAAACAAATTTAAAATTTGATGGCATTCATTTATCTTTTTTTTTCCCCAACAATTCATGGTTTTTGTGTCCTAGCTATGAAGCCTTTGCTTACCCCAAGGTTAGAAAGATTTTCTCCTGTATGTTCTTCTTGAAGTTTCATTGTTTTTGCTTTTCTATTGAGATTGTGATTCACTCTCAGTTAATTTTTGTGTGTGTGTAATGTGAAGGTCAAGGTTCATGTTTTCCTGATGGCTATCCTGTTGTGTCACCGCCAGAGGTTAAAAATATTGTCCTGTCCCTAATGAGTTATGTGTCCCTTTATCAAAGTGCAGTTGTTTATATATTAATCAGTCTGTTTATAACCTTAAAATTTTGTAAGCTGTTGAGGTATATTTTACATATTATTAAACTCACCCATTTCAAGTGACCAAGTCAATGATTTTAGGAATTTTATGAAGCGATATGTATCAGTTTTAGAGCACTTTCATCCCCAGATAAGCTCCTTTGTGCCCATTTACTGTTATTCTCACCTTCAGCCCCAGGTGACCTCTCACCTACTTTCTACCACTATAAGTTTACCTTTTCGAACATGTCAGGTAAACAGAATCAAACAGAATGTGATCTCTTGTATGCGCCTTCTTTCAGCTGGCATATTTTTGAGCATCTCCATGTGATAGTATGTAGCACTATTTCCGTCCTTTCTATTTCTAAACAGTATTCCATTGTACAGCTGGACCACATTTTGTCCATCGGTTCACCAGTTGGTGGGCCTTTAGGCTGTTTCCAGTTTTGGCTACAGGACTCATGATGCTGAGGACGTGTGTGAACATCCATTCTCATTTCCCCTGGGTAACCATCTAGGAGTACGATCGCTTGGTCATATGGCAGTCTTATGTTTCTGGATTCTTAATTTTTTTTTTCAATCAGCTTTTTTGAAGTATAATTTATACACAATATAATTAATCTGTTTTAAGTGTACAATTTGATGAGTTGTACATATCGTAACTCAATTAACTCATGTAACCAACACTGTTTCATGTGAAACTATAACTAAACACTAAAATTTCATGTAAATGAGCTCATATAGCACAGTCTTTTGTGTCGTAATGTAACACTTTTGAGACTGATCCAGGTAATGAATATTTTAGGCTTTGTGAGCTATACATTTCTGTCACATATACCATTCCTCCTCATCCTTTAAAAATATGAAAACTGTTCTGAACTCACAGCTGAACAAAAGCACAATGACATGGGACTTGGCGAGCTGACCAGGATTTGCTAACTCTTGTGACTTCCGCTGTATGGTTGTTTCACAATTTGTTTATCCATTGACTGTGGATGGCTGTTTGGATTGTTGCCCCTTTAGGGCTATTATGAATAATGCTTCCATGACATTCACGTGCAAGAAGTCCGTGTGTGCACAGATATTTCCTTTCTTTTAAGTAAATACCTAGAGGTGGAATGCCTTAGTCACATGCTGGGTGTATGTTTTAACTTTGTACGATATTGTTAAAACTGTTTTCCAAAGTGGTTGTGCCATTCTCCATTCCCATCAGCAAGGTGTGAGAATTTCAGTAGTTCCACATCCTTGTCAACACTTGGGATTCTCAGTTTTTTAAGTTTAACCATTCTAACATTTAGGTAGTAGAATCTCATTATAATTTCATGTTTCTCTAATGACTGATGATATCAGGCATATTGTCATGTGCTTAATGGCCATTCATGTCTCTTTTGTGAAGTGTTTCTTCCAATCTACTGCCCAGTCTTTTTTTAAAAAAATCACCTTGTTTGCCTTTATTATTGAGTTGCAAAAGCTCTTTGTATATTTTAGTTATAGGTCCTTGATCAAATATATGTTTTGCAGATGTTTTCTTCCAGCCTACAGAGATACATTCTTGACAGGGCCTTCTGAAAAGCAGAAATTAATTTTTCTTTTTTTTTTTTTTAATTTTTGGCCACACCGTGTGGCATACTGGAACTTAGTTCTCATACCAGGGATCGAATCCTTGCCCCCTGCAGCAGAAATGCAGAGTATGCACCACTTGATGCCAAGGAAGTCCTCAAAAGTTTAAAATTTTTATGCTGTCCATTTTATCTTTTTTTTTCCTTTATGGTTCATGCTTTTTGTATTTAAGATATCTTTGTCTACCTCAAGGTTACGAAGATTTTCTTCTGTTTTTTCTGTTTTCTTACTGAAGCACTATCATTTTTGCTTTTTGGTTTAGGTACATGATCTATTTTGAGTTAACTCTGATATATGATGTAAACAAAGGGTCAAGATTCATTTTTACCCCTCCTATGGATATCCAGTTGTCCCAGTACAATTGTGAAGATTATCCTTTTCCCATCGAACTACCTTGGCTTCTTTGTCAAAAATCAGTTTACCATTCAAGTGTGAGTCTTGTTTCCATTTAATTAGAGCTCATAGTTTTTAATCTGTGGGTGAGGTTGCGGATGTGCCTCTCAGTGTCCTTCCTGCCTAAAGATGACACTGCTCATAGCGTTGCAGCCCATGAGAAGTGGGAAAGATCATCTTTCACAGGATATTCATGCGAAGACAGGCCTTGGATTTCCAGGTGTGATTGCTCTTGAGCTGCTGTAGTGCCCTCAGTCTTCCAGGCTGCCCAGGTACTTCTGTTTGGAGCCGAGCTGCTCTGTTTCTAGTCGCTGTACTCTGGGTCGGTTTGTCTTTCTGGCCATTGCCAGCCATCCTCAGCTCAGCCTGTGGTGCCATTCAGCTGGTCATCAGTCTCCCTGTGCCTTTAGCCTGCCAGTCCCCTGCTGTAACAAGCACTGATTTGGCAGACTGGCTTTATTCCAGGACCTCGCTGTGGATGAGCCTGTCTTACCATTTAATTTTCAGGGTGCCTTGTGAGCAGAACTGATGGGATGATTTAAGAAGCTAGATCTACTGCTGTGTAGTCGTGGCTCCAGCCTTGGTGAGCCATGGGTTGGGGGTGGGGCCCACAGCTAGACTTGCCCAGTGCCTGCCACTGCCCAGCCCCGTGCTCGGGGCGCTGGCCTCCCCAGGGACTTGATAGATAGCGTCTCTGTGTTGTCAGCCAGCGCAACCCTGGATACAGATTGTTTCAGCAAGATAGTTTCATGACAGCTTTCGGCTCTCTTTTGTCGATGTCTCTTTACTGGATTGTGGGATTTCTGTGGTGTCCGTGGGTCCCTGGGTTTCAAGCTCAACATTGCTGTGCTGTGCGCGTGATTCCTGCGTTGCACATGTTCTTATTTGATGATGTCTGTTCTTGCCTGCAGGTGAGAATCTCTTGATAGATTGAGATACAGCTAAGGAGTTGAGTAACATTGGCTTAGGTGGTGTTCAGTGAAGGGTTAGGGAGCCATGGGGTGCAGCCCTCCTGCCCCCGACCCAGCTGCCATACGCCACGGATTCACCCACAACCTGAGCCTCTGGGCAGGAGGGCCCCGGGAACACTGTCTGAGTTCAGGCCAGTTGATGGAGTCCTCGGGAGGGTAGGAAGGCATTGAGTTTCAAAGAGCTCAACCTCTGACCTTGTTGCAGCCTCAGACATGAAAGTGGTCCTGGGAATGCTCAGTTGTGCAGGATGAAAAATGCTGCCACCATCGACTGTCTTCATCCCTGGGAAAGGCCAGCCTGTGAGGTGTTGATAAAGCCCGGGGCCTCCTGGGCAAGCTGGCAGGTCTCGCCTGTTGGGCGAATGCTGGAGACAATTGGAATCTGAATGGTAGTAAAAATACCATTGTCCCTGGGTCCTTTAAATGTGGCAAAGCTCTCCACCTTCAGTCAAATGGCACTTTGCACTTGGAAAGAAGAGAAAGCTGTCCTTCGGGAGACCCATCTGGTGGGTGGTGTGGAAGCTCCTTGCCTGCTTGGCCGGGGTCTGTCTTGTGTGCAGGTGGGCACTGTACCAGCCTGGAGGCACTGAAGCTATTGGAAGAGCTTGTTCATTCCACTTCCCTTAATTCTGAGCTGGAGCAGATGAGCAACTGGCCCTGTGTTCTGCCCTTGACTTGTATTTTCTGGACATTCAGGAACATAGTGACAAGAAGCTGTATGTAGCTTCTAGGTGCCCTGGGCTCCCTCGCTGGGGCTTCACACTGGGCTTGGGAACGATTGACCCCAGGGTGGGTAGTGCGAGGGCTCCAGGTGGTCGTGGCTGAGGGTGCGAGCCAGTGTGGCGTCATGCCATGTGCCTTCTCCCTAGCCCTGGTCTGTACCCTTTGAAAGATGTGCAGCAGAAGAAGAGTTATCTCCTTCTTAGTTTTCTTCTTTTTTCATTTTGCCACAAGACAGAATTGTATCACACATCTCCAAAACGAGTAAAATGGCATTTCAGCTTCTTGTCTTTATAGACTCTCTGAACTTTAGGAAAGATCATTCTGGTCCCTTTTCATTAATAATGAAAACCAGGGGGCAATAAAATGTTCTTAGCTCAAGCACGGCAGAAACAAGGAGCAGCGCGGGGGTGAAGGTGCGGCCGGCAGGGAGCCACAGGTGTCTCCTGTGCTCCAGGAGGTCGTGCTCTGCAGAAGGGGGAGCAGCTGTAGGAGGGGTCCTCATTCTCAGCCCACTGACCCGCCAGCATCTGCTCAGCCTGGGCTCCAGTACCCAGAATGAAAGGCATGCTCTGAGTGTTTGCAGGAAAGAAGAAGGATGCTGCAAACTTGGGGTTCTGGTCCAGTGCTCAGCCCAGTTGCAGCTGTGTTCTTGTAAGATGTTTAGTGGGCATTTGAGAAATCACTGGGGATAGAACGTTCTGGACATGTGCCCACTTGGAATACGTTCTCTAGGGTTTGGGCAGCACTGATGGGTATTCTGGGGGTGGATTGAAACCCCCTGGAACAGTGACTCTTTTGAAAAGTGGCATGGTTACTCTGTCTTCACTATGTCCTCCTAAAAATGAGCTTGCACTGGATTTTGGAACCAAGACACTCAAAATAGAGCAGGTTGGGATGAGAGCAGGCTGGGATGAGAACTCGGAGCTCCTCAAGGTCACAGTGAAGGGTCTGCCTTGATGGTCTCAAGAGTTTTCCATTTCACCAGCAGTTGTGGCATATCTGAGGTCACTCCACATCAGAGGAGGGTGTTCTGTGCAGGTCAGAGCAGGAGGGCGTGCTTCTGGAGACAGTGTGTGGAGGTGATCCCGAGTGTCACTGCACAACCCTGAAGGGGAGGAGGGAGTCCTGGCTCACCATGACCCAAACCCTGAGTCCATAAAAGAGTAGATGGGTAAGTTAATGTAAACAGGAAAACACTGCCTGCCACAGAAGCAGAGTCAAAAGAAAAATATACTAGGAAAAATTTT
Organism: Antilocapra americana; assembly: GCA_007570785.1. Lineage (NCBI taxonomy): Eukaryota > Metazoa > Chordata > Mammalia > Artiodactyla > Antilocapridae > Antilocapra > Antilocapra americana. The sequence continues at coordinate 28,610,616 of ML663557.1, forward strand.
GACAACTTCTGTCACAGACAAAGGCTCATTTCCTTGTTGTATAAGAAGGTTCCATGAATTGATGAAGGAAATTAATAAAGAAATGGAGTAGAAAAGTAGGGAGCATAGTTACCAAAATGGAGATACAGATGAAAAGATGCTCACTCCTCATTTGTAATAAGATAAATGCAAATTAAAGCTAGAGCGAAGTAGTGTTTTGTTTTGTTTTGTTTTGCTCTAGTATTAGCAGAAATCTGTGTGTGTGATTAACCCATTACGTTGGGGTAGCTGGAATGAACTGGTTCAAACCCCAGGGAGCACAGTTTGTCAGGCTGTCTCACAACTGCTGGTACATGTACCTCTGACCCAGCCTGCCAGGAGTTCACATTTACAGATGGCCTTTTACATGGATGTGAGAGGCTGTGTGTACACGCTTCTGATGGCAGCTTTGTGTGAAATAGGAAGATTCTAGAAATCATCTAAATGTCCATCTGTAGGGAGTTTGTTTAATGGAATATTATGCAGCTTTAGCCAAAAGGAAGAATGAGAGATGGGGAAAGAGAAAGGGAACTAATACCTGTATGTGTTGCCTCATGTTTGTATAAGAATTCTTGGCTGGATAAAGATGACACTATGAGCACAGAGGTTCGTGCTGGTGGAGGAAGCCTCTGCAGTAGATGGACGTGTGCTGCGTGATGTTTAGACCATGTGCGTGTGTATGTGCATGAGTGCCTAGTCATATCTGACTCTTTGCAACCCCATGGACTGTAGCTCGCCAGGCTCCTCTGTCCATGGGATTCTCCAGCAAGAATACTGGAATGGGTTGCCATTTCCTCCGAAAGGGGTTCTTCCCGAGCCAGGGATCGAACCTGAGTCTCTTGCTTCGCCGGCATTGGCAGGCGAATTCTTTACCAGTGAGCCACCTGAGAAGCCCAGACCATGTGCATGTGTTACCTTTTCAGAAACTGTAAACCAGAGGAGAGAGTTGATTACAGTCTGTGCAGGAGACTTTGGGGTTGGGCCACATTGAGAAACTCAGGTGGAATCCACAGGCAGGTGGGGGGTGGGGTGGGGCAAGAAGAGACTCTTCCAGCCTCCTCCATCACTGTCATCTGCCTCTGTCTCCTGAGAGTCCCTATCAGCAGCTCAGGGAGCGGGGAGCGTCTCCCTCATCCCCATGGAGGTCTTTGCCTCTTGGATGCCCAGTCAGACCGGGTGCCAGCAGCCCCTCCTCCCCACATGCCCATATCCAGCAGGGACTTTCAGAACCACTGCCTCCTGCTCTCCTTCAGTCGTGAAGCGCCAGGACGTGGCCAGTGCCTGCAGGCCCAGGGGAGGGAGGGGATGGCTGGAGCCACAGGTGTCCGTCTATGGGGAGACAAGGCCTTAGCTGGGCCTGGCCACATGTGGGTTCCCAGGAGTGCGGCGGCTCTTCCTGCCCCATCTCTCCCAGGCACCCCTCCCAGTCCCAGGTCCTTGTCACATGGACGTGCCTTGGGTGCACACCTTGAGTCACGTTCCCTGGTGCCGAGGTTGAGTCCACAGACTAGGGGTGTCCTGCACCACTGAAGGTTCTGGAGACAGTGGCCCTTCCCCCCCACCCCACCCCCATTCCCCCGCTGTGACTGCTCCCTTGAGAGACGGCCGCTGGGCAGTCCAGACATGGCTACTCCAGTGGACGTTCCAGATGGAGCCCATGCTTTCCTGTGCCCTCCCAGAGTTGCCAGGTGTCAGATCAGATTATGGACCTGAAAACTCACTGTGAGCAGTTCATGGGGAGGTTGTGGAGTAGAAAACTCTCCTCCCCACTTTGGAGCCAGGATTTCACTCAGGGGTTGGAGGGGCTTTGTGCTGAAGGGCCCACTCCTGTGTGTAGACCAGCTGCCCATGTCCGGATCCCCAAGACCCTCCATCCTGGGCCTGTCCTGCTCGCCTTTGGTGGCCCTGGTGGTGGTCTCTTCCTGCTTTCTTGCCTCCACAGTCCCCACCCCCTGGAGCTGTCCACGGTGCTCCCCATGTTGTTCTCCCAAAGCACAGAGCCAACCACATTACTCCCTGATTCAGAGCCGTCAGAGACCCCGCTGCTTGTGAAGCGACGGCCAGGTTCCTTGGGTGCATTCTCTTCCCAGCCCGGCCTTTCCCACCTTTCCCCTCACCACTCCCCCCATCCCCTCTCTGGTTTCTGTCTCTTGGCTGGCAGTGCCTCCTCCTTGGGAAGGCCCAGGGGCTCCCCCATCTGCTTGAGCACAGGTCAACCCCAGCCTTCGCACTTCCTTGTCCCCCGCCTGGAGCACTGTGCCCCAAGACCTCACAGGTCTCGGCATTGTCCTCCAGCAAGGCCCTGCCATCCCCCTCTCACCTTGACCTGTCTGTGTTCTCGATCCCTCTCTGGCGTCACCTCATTCAGTCATGTGTGGGCTGCTCCTCTCCCCAGCCTCACTTGAGTGAGAACAGAACAGAACAAGAAGAGGCCTCGCCACCACTGCCCCCAGTGCCCTCGCCACCACTGCTCCCAGTGCCCTCAGCACCATCGTGTACACCGTTGGAGCTTCATAAAGCTGAACAGTGACACAGCCTCTGGCTCCAACTGTCAGGTGGCTCCCAGCTCGTGTAGGAAGCGTGTGAACGTGTGTGCGTGTACAAACCGGGTGCTACGGCACCCTCACTGGATCCTTTATTCCTCGAGCGTGGAGCCTGTGCCCCGGTCTTTAGATTGCCTCTGCTGCTCTCCCCCTACCCCCACCTCAGTCCCTTGAGACAGTGCCCCACGGCAGACAGAGCACAGTCTGGAGGCCCAGGAGGAGGAGGGAGACAGCCGAGCCCCATTCTGATGTTCACCCCTCATCTCAACATGAGACACCCCAGCTGAGACGAGGAGCCTGAGTCCACGCACTCTCTGCCCCCAGGGGATGCCAGGGCCTTTCCTTCTGACCCCAGTTTTTCTCCCGACCCCAGGCCCTGTGGGCTCCCGGTGGAGAGACTACAGCGCCTTGGCCATCATCATGGCAGGGATCGCGTTTGGCTTTCACCAGCTCTACAAGGTAAGCTCTTAGAAGGTAAGCCGCCCTCCCCACACCCCCTTGGCACTGCCCTGAGCGTGGGGACAGCAGTCGGCCTGCATGTAGAGGCTGAGTGCCCAGGTGAACGTGCTCTCTGGAGGGGCATCCAGGTCAAGTCCTGGTCCTGCCCCCACCCAGGTGGGTGCGCTCAGGGCCTTCAGACCTGTCTCACCTACACAATCTCTCCTCCAAGTCCCTGCTTGCTGCACAGGGTGATGGGGTCCTTGATGCGGAGCCAAGTCAAGTACTGAGGACATTGCCTGGCATGATCTGAGCAGGCTGGAGCCTCTTAAGAGACAGAAAAATGTGCAGTTAAGACCGCGGAGGCTAGAGCCCGGCAGGCAGTGGCACACCCTGGCCCTGCCACTCAGCAGCTGTGTGACTGCAGGCTCAGCGGGCTCACCTGTAAAACCAACAGTAGGATCTACCTCAAGAGGCTGTGGTGATGCTTACAGAAGTTGGGCTCCCCTGGAAAGGACTGTGTTCCCAGCACGTTGCAGGCACTCTGTACTCTCTTTTTTCACCTAAGTATTTAACATCAGCTTTGAGAAACTCAGTGTGCTCACATTTATTGCTTTTTCCTCCTGTATATTTTGTTGGCTTCCATGTAAATCTAGGGTTTTTCACGGTCTTCGTAGTCAGCCCTCGGGACCTCAGAGTTCACTGCTTCCAGCAGAGCTGCAGGCGTGAAGTAACATTTACTTTCTTGATGCCAGATCTTGATCAGACACTAGTGACCACATACTGACTTTGATTTGAAGCAAGCAAGTGTTTTTTAGAAGATGCAGAGCCAGGGTAGGTAAAATAGAGACAGAAGGTAAACTGGTGGCTGGAGGACTTAACCTCTGCCTGTCCTGCAGAGAGAAGTTCCTTTCTTTCTGAGGCCACCTGCAACACCATCCCTCGTTTGGAGATTTAAAAAGAAAAGAATCTGAACTATTGGCTATACTCCCAATATAAAATTTAAAATCTGAAAGAAAAAAAAAATAGGGCTCTGAATGAATATCCAGACTCATTCCATAACTTTGTTTGTTTGGCTATTCCACGCATCTTGTGAGGTCTGAGTTTCCCGACCAGGGATCAAACCTGTGTCCCCTGTATGGAAGCTTGGAGTCCTAACCAGTGGACCCCCAGGGGATTCCTTCACGTTGTAACATTTAGCACATGGAACGTGTTTTCTCATTGCTTCCTGGGACTCTTAATTTTTGATTGAAGTGAAGTTGATCTTTTCAGTGTAACGTTTATTCTTGAAGTTGGAAGTTTCCACCTTAGAAATCAAGAAGCAGGATGTGGTGGGTCCCAGGACTGCCCCCTCTGGCACCGTGCATTTCCTCTCCCCGTTGTCTCCAGTCTCACAGCCTGTCGTCTCCAGTCCCTAAGTGCAAACAGTCACCAGGAACGAGAAAAGGCTGAGACACTCTCCTTTCCTGTCCCGGCTCTGCTGAGCCGGAGCCACTTAGTCACGTGGCTGCCCTCGGGCAGCCTGTGATCTGATGGAAAGAGAAGGCGTAGCTCCCCTTGGAGTAGAGATAGCATCAGTTGTTTCCACCAAGCTCTGATCTTTAGTCTCTGCTTTAAGAAAGAAGAGACAGAAAAGATCAGTCATGATGATGACAAGAGAATTTTTAAAATAGCTGCTAAATTAAAAGCAAAAAAGAGAGGTATGCTCTCATTTTATAAATACCTGAAGATTCGGGCTGGGAATGTGTTCCTTTCCTTGGAATTTTTGATCTTAGAAATGGAGTTTTTAGTCCTTTACATGTATAGAATTTCTTGACTTTCATACTTAGGAAATTTCTAACCTGGAACATAAGGCTATGTTTGATGAGTTTTGGCTAAGTTGTGGGTAATAAACTAACACAGTGGTTTAGGAAATAGGAAAGTGCTTTGCAAAATAGGAAATGCTTCCCTATGTGTCCTAAATAGTGGTCTTCACTCAGGAGTTGCTCTTGAAATGAGCTCTCCCACAAACCCCTGTGAGAGACCCCCCTTTCCCTCCCCCAGTACAGAAGCCTTAATGGAGCAGTTGCTGTCTTTTCCTGTCTGCGCCTCAAATGGAATGAGAACCTAAGTCTCCTTTGATTATACTTGCCAGTTACCACCTCTGCCAGGCCCACATTGGGCACTCCTGGTACCACCCCAGTAAGCCCTTGAGATGGGCGGATGCCGAGTCCTGAGATTGTGGAGTTTGGAGCCTGGATTCTTTCATCCAGCAATCCCAGTGGACAGCTTGCCACCTGCCTTCTTCCTGAATGTTCCAGGACTCTCATCCTCGCCTCGTCTGGGACCCCCACGTCCTGGGCCCCTTGTTTGGTTTGCTCTGCAGCAACTCACTTTCTTTTCCCCTCATGGTCAGTTTCTCCCATTTCTGCCCCTTCCTCCCCCTCTGCCCAGTGTATCCATTCTGGGAGAATCTGGCTACATTTAACTCTTCCTGAAGGAAGCCTATTCAGAGGATACAAGACTTTTAGATAAGACTGGGTGTGACTGCCTTAGACGGGCTCTGAATACCCACATATTACCCACTCCTAGTGAAAGAACCAGAGGCCCTGCAGATCTGCTGTGGGTTTTGATCTTATTTCTTCAATAATATCTAAATTTTACTCACTTCTTTCTGAGTGGATAATTTGTTGCCTTGGTGCAGAATGTGAAAGGTTCAAAAAAATGTACCGCAAACTTCCCTCCCACTCCTCGCTGGAAGCCACCAGTGGTACCACTTTCCTGTATAACCTTCTACAGTTTTATCATACAACTTCTAAAGTAGAATTCTGAGTATTCTTGGTCACAAAAACTCTCTCTATATAGCACCATTTAGAAAACTGAAAGAACCTGAAAGTGCTCCATCACAGTCAGTCAGATTGATTTTTTTCTGTCCCTGTTCCCTCCTTTTGGTCCTGACTCAGGAGTTTTCACGTGGTTCTACTCGCAGCCTCCTAACTTTCAGATGTCTTGTTCACTTACTGTGTCAGCTTCGGGTTTCCAAGGCCCAGGGATGACGGAGAGGAAGTTGGCAGGTGGAATTGGAGAGCTGGTTGGGGAGTCACCCCAGGTACATACCCATCCCTCACGCACCCCTCCACTCCCCACAGAAGTACCTGCTCCCCCTCATCACGGGTGGCCGGGAAGACCGGAAGCAGCTGGAGCGGATGGAGGCGAGTCTGTCGGAGTTGAGTGGCAGCGTGGCCCAGACAGGTAAAGATTAATGACTCCATCAAGTCACCCCTCAAAGCCTTCTCTGAGCAGCCCCTTCTCTGCCCCCTCCCCTCTCCCCACCGTCTCCACTTTATGTGGTGACTTCATTTATCTGCTCTGAGAATCTGTTCACATTTGCAAATGAAGCCGCCGTCATTTCGGTTTAATTTGAAATTGCTTGTTTACTGTCGGCGCGGCCTCAATTAATTATGTTTTTACGGAAAGGCTCCCAACCTCAGAATATTAATAAGGGGAATAAAATGACAGCCTTTCTAAGGGCTGTAAAGTTCATTTTTAATTTCTGCTTCCATGAGGTTTTCAGGGGGGTTTTCAGCAATTTTCCCCCTTCTCTCTAAGAATCCCACGCAGGGTCAAGAGAGGCTGTAATTACTGCGGCTCCGGGGACCCTGGCCACCTCCTCTGTCATCGACTCCACGGGGCCCACCTTCATTACCCAGTGCCCCACTGGTGGCCCAGATTAGCTGGGACCTGTCGCTCCAGGGGTGGTTTTTCCTCTTATATAAGCTTGTTTACTAGATGGAGGCTCAGAATCTAAAAACTTGGGTGCAGAGAGAGCTGCCTGTCCCAGACTGGAGTCTGCCCATCAGGGACGTGTCTGTGTAGGCCCCAGAAACCCTCTGGGGCCCAGACCCTGCTGGCGAGTCTCTTTGAGACTGACAGTGGATAGGGAGCTCCAGCAGCCTCGGGGTTGGGTGGGGAGGGCAGGAGGGAGCCATATGGAAATGGGATTGGCAGTTTTTAACCACTTCTAGATGCTGTAGACCTAAGCTGTATGTCTTCCAGGATTGGAGACTCTGCCTTGAGTTTTACAAGGGCACAGTGAGGCCCGGGAGATGAGGGAGGCAGGCAGTCCCGAGGTTGGAAGAGCCAAGCAAATCATAAGCAGATATAATTAGAGGGGAGAGGTTTTGGACGGATATACTGTTGACCATGGACAACTGCACAATAGAAAGATAAAGTAGAAATACTAGAGGTTAGATACAGTGCAGGTAGATTACCCAGAGTACAGATGAATTATATGGATTGCTGGAGGGCGGGGGGATGTCTGCAGATAAATTAGAGGCAGCAGCTCATAGGTTTGTGGACAGAAGGGGGAATCTTCATGTATCATTAACAGAGGTGCGCCTGCTCTCTCCTCCCAGTGACTCAGTTACAGATGACCCTCGCCTCAGTCCAGGAGCTGCTGATTCAGCAGCAGCAGAAAGTCCAGGAGCTGGCCCATGAATTGGCCACAGCCAAGGTACTTGTCCCTGACCCTCCGGCCCCTCCAGGCCCTTCTTGCTCATCCTTGTGGCCAGTTCATTGCATGTCTGATGCCCTCTTTTGATGCCAGTTACACTGCCCTTGTGGAGAAAGGAGGCAGTCACCAGGCGGGTAATGTGGCATTCAATGACAAGGGCTGTCCTTTCTGTCTCCGAGGCCCATCCCCCTGACCGTGGCAGCACACACTACAGCTCTGGTAGTAGCTGGCAAAGACACGGGATGGTCTCCACCTACAAGTTAGGTCACAGGCCCCAGCGTTGCCAAGAACACTTCCAGGGAACAGGGTGGGAGAACGGTGCCCAGGCTCTGGGCTAAAATGTGGCTGTTGGCGAGTTCTCTAAACCCTGGTATTGGGGTCTGGTAACCCCTGAAAGATGCAGACACACCTAGCGTGACCGAGGCGGGTTCATTCCCTCATTTCCCACATCTGGAGCCCCCATGGCAGTATCAGATCCTGGGATCAGACTGCCCAGGTTAAAGTTCTGTGCCATGTGCTGGCTGTGTGACCACAGACAAGTCACTTGCCATCTCTGATTCTCAGTTTCCTTGTCTGTAAAATGGAGCTGTAACCCCACCTTCCTCATCGTGTGCACCTGCTAGGAACAGTGCCTGGCTCCTGTCAGCTCCCAGGATCGCAGCTTCTTGGTCTGGGCTGTGTGTGTGTGTGACACGGTGTTCCTGACATAGCCTGGCCCAGGAGACAGTGGTCCACAGCGTCTGCTACCCTCCCCACTCCATCCCCACCTCCCTTGTAGGTTTCTGGCTGCTTCCATGCAACTCACACCCCAAGGAAAGAGAGGTGGCTTCCTCCAGGAGAGCCCCACCTGAGCATACCACTCGAGGTCCCTATGCTCCTGAGAAGAGGGTGCCTGGGAATCCCCTCGTGGGGTGCCCCACCCACAGAGGTGCCACTTCTGTATATGGGCATGGTTACCAGTGGCCACTGCCAGCCACCGCACACCCTCCCCATGGGCGGCAGTCCATAAAGCAGCCAGGGAGGGGCTGACAACCCATGCCCCACTCTCCTCCATTATCTCTGGGAGCAGCGGCCTGCCAGTGGCCAGAAGCCATTCCGGAAATTGGAAAACTGTTTTCAGACCCTAAGCATTAAGATTAAGACCACATGTTGCTTTTTAGAGGGGAGGGGGCCCAGGATAGCAGTGGTTGAGAGCTGCCCCTGGGAGTTTCTTGGGCTTGTTTCCTTGATGTCCCCCCCGATCCCCAGCCCCTCTCATTCTCTGGTCTAAACCAGGCTCACTGGTCTAAACCCACATGTATGTGACTTTGGTTACCCCATAAACCAGAGACTCAGAGCTGTGTTTTCTCAGCTGTAATGTAAGTTTTTATATCTGGCTTCCAAACTCCTACTGCAGCACTGTAAAAAATTAAAAAGAAGAGCGTTAAGTAATTAAAAAACCTACATAAAACTGAAGGCTGGGAGTTTTCTACAACGGCTTTTTTTTTTTTTTAAAGAGACTGGCTAAAAAGCCCCAGATGTCAGATTTTATTTCTAAATCCTGGCATCTGGCACCAGATGCATTTGGAAATTTGAGTCCTTTGTCGGCCGGTGAGTGGAAATTGCTCCCTTGTTAATGTGCTGCGATAGCTTCCAGGGCCTCTGAGAAGCCAGCACAGTGGCTGCTGGATCTGTGCTGTCTGGTGGTCTGGAGCAAGGACCCCGAGGAGATGTGTGTGAGGGCGGCAGGCATCTGTGTGTGCTCGCTCCAGGCTGCCCCCTCGCAGGGGCTTCTCCCTGCCAGGTTGTGCCCTGCCAGACTGCTTGCTGGGGCTTCCCTAGTGGCTCAGTTGGTCAAGAATCCACCTGCAATGCAGGAGACCCCGGTTCGATCCCAGATTGGGAAGATCCCCTAGAAAAGGAAATGGCAACCCACTCCAGTACTCTTGCCTGGAGAATCCCATTGACAGAAGAGCCTGGCGGGCTACAGTCCATGGCGTCGCAAGAGTTGAACATGACTTGGCAACTAAACCACCATTAGGCTGCTTGCTGGGGTGGTGCTCTCAGCAGCCCCTCCACATCAGAGCCCCCGCAGGCTGGCGGGAATGTGTGGGCCCCCTCTGTTCTGCCAGCCTGGGGTTCCCCACTTTCTCCTGAACTTATGGCGCAGGGGTTTTCTGTCAGATGGGAACATTGGTGTTAAGGACCAGGAGCCTTGCACCTGGAGGCGGCCTCTAGCCTGGAGGACCGAGTCCGGCATACCTGGAATTAGCCTGTAAGTACCTCACAGGCAGCTCCCACTTGGGGGAATCACTGTTTTGGCTTTCCTCTCCTCCATTTATCCCAACAAGTTTTGCTGAAGAAAGGTGTGGTTCTCTGAAGTTTACAAGGACAGTGGTGTCAAAATTCAAAGGAGAAGGTGTGCGAACGAGGCTGGCATTTGTCTGGGCCCTCCTCCACATCACTGTCTTTCTCTCTGCTGAGCCTCAGGGTCATCCCAAAGAGTGCATGTCAGTGGGCCGCCCAGCCCGGGACTCCTGGCTTTGCAGGCAGTGGGCTCTGATGTCACAGCAGCGTGGGGAGGGGCACCCAGGTGAAGCCTGCCTTCAGGGTTGATGAAGAGTGGGGGCCGGGGGATGGGCCAGGCAGGTGCTCAGGTGTCCCCTTGACCCTCCAGGGCGGTTACAGGTTCCAGGCCCTGTGGCTGGAGGTGGCTGCCTGTCTCAACCCCAGGGCTCCCAAAGGTGTGTGGGTGTGGTGAAGAACTGACTCTGCAGGGAGAAGGACTTAGGTGGAAGGAGTATTTGGTGTAGAGATGGAATTTATCTTCTTAGTTTGGTTTTAATGGAATGTTTGAGACACGCATTGAGTAGCGGGCCACTCAGTGAATGCACATGTTCTGGCCACACAGTGCAGCCGCTGTCGCGGGCCTGTGCTGCCCGAGGTTATTCTGAAGCATATAGAAATTTCTACACATTCCAGACAGCGTATTGTTTCACACTGAAGACACTTCACTTTGTGTCTGTAAAAGATGAGGGCTCTCTTGTTTTATTTTTTCATAACCAGGATACCAGTTACACCTGAATACATGTCATGTTTCCCTAAGATCATCAGCTATCCAAATAGAGTTGCAAGGATGTTTGTTTTAAGGGAGTTGTCATTTTGGCAGAGATCCAGGCAAGCAGACCCCAGAATGGGCTGCAGCAAACCTTCCCAAGGGGGTTGGGTCCTCCTGCCGTCCCAGCGTCTGAGTTTGGAGGGGTGAGAGGGAGGTGCCGTGCTGATCCTCAGTCCCCTTTGTTGTGACTCTCAGGCCACCACGTCCACCAACTGGATCCTGGAGTCCCAGAACATCAATGAACTCAAGTCGGAAATTAACTCCTTGAAGGGGCTTCTTTTGAATCGGTAGGAGCTGCAAAGGCGTGGGCTTCTGTTCCGCTCTCCACCTGGGACTGGGGGAGGGAGCTCTTGGGGCCCATCCAGTTGTTGCCGTCATGGAGCATCTCCTGGGGCAGGGGCGCCCCATGTTTCCACTCTGCATTGAGCTACATCATTCAGGCATGGAGTCTGGGAATCTCCGGCGATTCTACCTACCCTCCCCAGCAAGTCCCTCCTTCCTCACTTTAGGAGTGACCATCTGAAGGGCCCTCAAGAGTTTTGAGATACAAACAGTTCTTGGCCCTGTCCATACCTGGTCAGGAATAGCTGGAGCCAGAGCAGGACCTTGAGCAGAGGAGAGCATCCCCACCTTCCAGGCAGGGCCACCCTCTCTGTCCTGAATCCTGACTGGAGCGCTCAGTGACAGCTGGGTCCCAGAGAAGGATCCCCTCTGAGGGCCAGGCCAGGGGTCTCTGTTCCCACTCAGTTTGAGGGGCAGAAGCGATTAATTTCGAGGCAGAGGCCCGCACAGTGCCCATCCCCCACCCCCGGCTCCTGTGGTGTCGCTGTGTCCCTCCACAGGGACAGTACCAGTGCAGCCCCAAGAGGAGGGTGACCGACTTGTCCAGGCTTGCCCAGGCCCGCCTGGTTTTAAAGCTGAAAGTCCTGTGTTCTGGGCCCCCGGGGACAGTTGGCCACCCCACCTGCAGAGCGCCCTGGGGCTTAGTGGGTGGCTAAATGAGGCGGCACTTCACTCCAGGTCCAGTATGGGGGGCTGGCAGGGTCTTGTGGTCACAACCAGAGGACCTAGTTCTCCAAGTCACCCACGTCCAGGCTCTCTGTGGGGACAAAATTGTGGCCTTAAGAGAGGTGTGGCCAAGCTTGGGGTGCCAGCGGGCTGCCCATCTGGGACGTGGTAAACACCGAGGCCCTGGTGGTGCGCTCTATGTGGCAGGGTCTGAGGGGAAGGACTGTCTGGGACCAGACCTAGAAGGCAGCCCAGGAGGCAGCAGGCCTTTGTCCTCTGGGCTCAGGCTGGGGTGGTCTGGTCCCACTTGTCCTCGAGCTTGATTTCCAAGCCATTGCCAAGCGGACCTGACTTCCCAGGTCTGGGCTGGGCTGGCTGCCAGCCCAGGGCTCAGGGCAGGGATATGGGAGTGGGAGGGAAAGCTGGCTCGTCTGTCAAGTGTTGAGCTTGGAAGTTTTCTAGAAAAATCCAGGTCTGATATCTCTGACCCTGTGGCCCAGGGCCAGGCTCTGCTCCACCTGTCTTTGCTCAGACCAAATTAGAGTGGAGGCCCAGGGGTCTTGGGTTCCAGGCTTCTGCCCTCAGCCCTTGCTCGCTGCCCCTCCCAGGGCTGGAGACTGGACATTGCTGTGAGGACCAGAGGGAATGGCCTCTGGGGTGTGGCAGGCTCCCCAGGACTGACTGTCCTGCAGCTGCCAAGGAGGGTGGGCCTTGGTAGAGGGACCCTCAGATGGCACTCTGAGTGGGAAGGGTACTCTCTGGGCAGCCCTGGTGCCTGTGGCTTCTGTCTCAGCTTCTCTAACCTCCAAGGGGCCAAGGAGCCTGTTTCGAGAGGAAGGGAAGGGAGGGCAGCAAGCGTATGTGGCGGAGCCCCGTCCTGTCCCCTGTGGGCTGGCCCTGGCCCTGCTCACCATTTACTAGCGTTGGGGGTTTGGAGGGGCGGCTCTGCTGAGGGCAAACCCGGCCGTCTTCTCCCACCTCTACCAGGAGGCAGTTCCCACCCTCGCCATCGGCCCCGAAGATCCCCTCGTGGCAGATCCCGGTCAAGTCGCCCTCACCCTCCAGCCCTGCGGCGGTGAACCACCACAGCAGCAGCGACATCTCGCCCGTCAGCAACGAGTCCACGTCGTCCTCTCCCGTGAAGGAGGGCCACAGCCCTGAGGGCTCCACGGCCACGTATCACTTGCTGGGCCCCCAGGAGGAGGGTGAGGGGGTGGTGGACGTCAAGGGCCAGGTGAGGATGGAGGTACAGGGTGAGGAGGAGAAGAGGGAGGACGAGGAGGATGAGGAGGACGAGGACGTGAGCCGCGTGGATGAGGAGGACTGCCTAGGGGTGCAGAGGGAAGACCGCAGGGGTGGGGACGGGCAGATCAACGAGCAGGTGGAGAAGCTGCGGCGGCCTGAGGGTGCCAGCAACGAGAGTGAGCGGGACTAGGCGGCCTGGGGGGCGGGGGGCGGGGCCCAGGGTGGGGCGGGGCGGGGCTTTGAGCCTGGCGGGGCCCGGGCGACTGAGGACAGAGCCTGGCCTCCCAGCCCTCCCGCCCGGGACAGACAGGCCTCTGACCTTGATCTCATTCAGGTTGAGGGCTCTGAACTCTCTGGGCTCAAGCCCCCCAGCCATCCCTCAGACAGGCGTCCGGTCCAGGAGCGTCAGTTGAGTGTCTTAGCCAACCTAACACCGTGCATGACAAGAGGTAGTTTTATTACCTGACTCCTGATCCTTGCAGAGGGGGAGCCTGGGGACCTGGTGTGTGCCGGCCCCTCCTTCTGCCCCGCCCCACCACTGCTTCTCACCAGTGGCCATGGGGGCCACACTGTCGTGATTCCAAAAGCGACGGCCCTGCGCTCCCCTCTGGGCGAGGGTCCCCCAGGCCCCCCAGCCAGGCCCTGCCCAGATGATGCCGCCCGTGTGTGCTTGTCGCAGCCCCAGCCTGGTCGCCCGCCACACGTGACAGCGCACTGCTTGCCGCATAGTGGCTCCGCTACTGCTCTGGGGAGATGTCTCACCCTACCAGGAGCCAGGCCTGGGGCCCTCCTGTCTGTCCCCTGCACCGCCCTCAAACGTGTTCTTTTGTGTGATCAGGTATAGGTATCAGAATATAAGATCTGACTGTATATAATTGTAATAAATAACGAGTTGCCACTATTTAATTCCTGCCTATGGTTCCCTGTCTGCTCATGGCACCCCAGGCCTGGGGGTGGATCCCGGCCAAGGCTGCACCAGGTGGGTCCCAGGGAGGGGACTCGGGGGCAGGCCAAGGTAGCCCTGTGGTGGGCCTGCTTCCCTCATCCAGTCCACCCCACCAGGCAGGTGTTGCCACTGCTCACCCACAGTTGGAGGGTGTTATCCTGAGTCCGGAGCGCCTGCCACAGGGCGACATTCCGCCCCAAGAGGAGAAGGGACCTCACGTTACTGTATATAGACCTGGTGTGGAGTGTGATGAGCTCGCCTTCCTTAAATGGATGCGTGTGCTCCCAGGAGAGAGTGTCTTGTTCCCTCTTCCTCCCCCGTCTCCACTCCCTCTCACCCTCCCTGTCTCCCTTTAACCTTCACACAGCGTTTAGCTAAACCCAGGAAAACAGCTCCTTCCGGGGAGCCCCCGGGGCTGTGGCCGTTGATGCAGGGGTCAGAAGGCCTGGTCCCACCCTAGGCCTCAAGTAGACACAGGCTTTGGAGACAAAGTGCAGGGACCGTGGCGGTGGAGCTGCAGTGGGTATGTACCCTCTGGGGAGTAGGGGGGGCTGAGGCCTCCTGACCCACTGCTGGCCTCCCACCCACCCAGCTCTGGGGCGGGGGGAAGCTGCAGGCTGAGGGTGAGACACTTGGCAGGGGGGTGTTTTGTCTTAGAAAACATTTCCACTCTCACCCAGGCCCCTTTTTCGGCTTCTGCAGCAAGCTCCTTCCTAACCCTCAGACGGTGGCCCTCCCCCTCCCCCTCTGAGTGTCAGCCCGCTTCCTGGTTTTGCAGGTTTGGTCTTTGATGCTCATCACCTCACATGGTGTTCCAGCTTGTGCTCCCCAGGGACCAGCAGAACCCCCCCCCCCCCCCCCACCCCCTCACCCTTCTGAGTCACCTCTGCCTCTTGCCACCCCTACAGAAGCCAGGGTTCTCCATCCCCAGGGCTCCCCACCTCCTCTGGATACAGGACGCAGTTTTGGGGAGTCACGCAGGCCGACCTGGGATGACAAGCAGAGAACGGGCTGCCCACTGGGTCGGAAGCACCCCTCGGCCTCAGGGGCTAGAGACAGGGTTCCTCGCTGACTTCCTCGGGGAATGGAAGCCTGGGTTCTGTGTGAGCCATCTCGAGGGCTCCCCCTCTGCTTAGTGACATTTCTCATGGCCTCTCACTTTGCAGAGGTCTCTCCTGCAACGGGACCAGGCAGGGGGTCAGAGGGCAGACACCATGGGACAGAGATGCTGGCATGGGGGCCGCAGGGCATTGCGGGGCACATCTTCCCCAACCTGGGGGGTCAGAGGTCTCTCGGGTCCCCAAACTCACTGTGGGAGAGAGGGACGGAAACCTGGGCCTGGGGGACCTTTGCCCATTGGGTCTTGAGTGACGATTTCAGCTTTTGAGGACAGAGAATCTGGCGTGATTTCAGTGAGAAGAAAAACCCCTCCCCAAAACGGCATGAGTGCTGCCTAATAAAGGCAGCTGCTGGACAGAGGGAAAACAGCCCTTTGAAAAAAAAAAGCCTTTCATTAGAAAAATAATGCATTTCATCCAAATAAGGTAAAAATATTTGGAATGGAGCAGAAGTGAGCAGCAGGCAGCGCCTGTCAGGCCCTTTCTGGAAGAGAGAAGATTATTAAACTCAATTACAAAGTATTTTTGTAAAGTGTCTTTTAAGAGAGAACTCACCCTGGTGCTCAGAGGCTGCGGGATGGCCCTCTGGCCCCTGAGGTCTCGCCGGCTACTCTGGGTATTTGTGGGCTTTGCCTTGGGCAGGGTCCTCCCTTGGGCAGCCCCCGCTCCTCTGCTCCTTGCGATGCCCCCAGAACAGGCAAGGCGGCTGCTTCTGCCCTGTCTGCCCTGGCCGGTCGACTTCCTTCTGCAAGGGCTGAGCCGTCGGTGTCCTGGGACACCCTGGCAGGGAAGGGAAACATTCTGAGTGAGGGGAGAGGGATGCCGAGCTTGTAAAATGTTCTCTTTTTCATACTGTGGAGGTTCATGTCAGACGTTCAAACAGTCCAGCCCATATCCATAAGGACTGGAGGGGACAAAACCCCTCTTGGGTCTTTCCGCTTGGTTTCACAGGTGTGTGATTGTAGTCTGTCTTTCTTTTCTCTGTCTTTTTTAATAAAAACAGACAGTTGCTCTTCAGTGTTGTGTGGCTTGCTTGTCTCCCTGAAAGTAAAGCATGTGTGTCCATGGGGCGCATACCTTTTGGGAGGAGAGGGCTTCTCTGGAAGGCGCCTCCCCTGGGAGCCAGCCAGGACTTAGGTGCTGCTTCTCGGGCTTCGGCCTAGAACCTGCCTCTCTTCTGGTAACGGCCAGCCGGAGCCCTGCCTCAGACCCAGCCCTGCCCCACCCTGCCTCACCCCGCCCCTGCCATAGACGAAGACCCAAGTTCTGCCCACGGAGGAGGAAGGGCAGCAGACAGGGTACTGGCCTGACACCCGATCCTCAGGAGTGTACTTAATCCTTAGTGTTTCTTCACCTGTTTGTTTACAACTGTTTCTGCCAAGACACCCAAAGAAGAGGGTCAGCGTCTCCAGACAGCAGGCAGGAAGGCGCCAGGGAGACCCTGAAGGTGGCGGTGGCTCCAGCCTCATTTGAAGTGATCACCTAGGAGTAGATCCAGTCCTGACTGACCCCTCCCTGCCCTGGGCACCTCTCTGGCCCCTGCTTCTCCATCCTGCGCAGGTGTGTCCCATCCTGGGATCGGTCACCCTCTGCTAAGGTCAGACATCTCCAGGATGCCTGAGGTGATGGTATGTGACCGCCACCTTCTCCCCCAGAGATGGCCCAGCCCCTCCCCAAGCCACGCCCTCCCTCTGGTTCCGCTCTGATCCAGAAGTGAAGTTTAAATCTCCAGCAGTGTCTGGTGCTTTTCCCTGAGTGGTGAACAAAACTTACCATTTACTTTCGTCAAGCAGTTTAAAGCTCATGCTGTCCTAGAAAAGGAGGTGAGATTTTGTCATTTCATAAGGAGGTTACCTGAAGCCTTCCCTGGCCTGACACGTCTGGGAGGGGTGCACCTCCGTCTTCATAGTGATGAGGTCATGTTTAAAACGCATCTTGGAAACTCAGGTGCCCGGCCCTCCAGTCCTAGCCCAGTAGCTCCTGGAGGCTGTTTCCAGGGCATTAGTTCCCTGGTGCCATGTAGACACAGTGTGCAGCAGCCAGGCCTCAGGGAGACTCTGGGCAGGGCTGAGGGGCTGGCGGGGGGCGGGGGGGGGGGGCTTGGACTTTCTGAGGCCCCGCTGTCTCCCCCAAGTGGCATGGTTGAGGGGCTCACAGGAGAAGCCGCTGGGTCTGGGCCTGTGCTGGCTGTGTGCCTCTGGGAGGTGCGCCCCTGGGAGGCATGTCCTGTCCACCCCCTAAGGTGAGGCGGCTCCTCCAGTGAGGGTGGCACAGACCCGGCCCCTGTTCATTCCCCAGGATGCCAGCTGGTCCGAGGGGACCTGCTTCCTGGAAGCCTTCCTGGGGGCGACAGCACTTCACTACCCCTGTGCCCTGGCCCTGGACCAAGGCTCCCCAAGGGGCCAAAGCCACCTCTCATGAAGGCGAATGGGACAGCAGGCTGTCTTGGCCTGGGGTCCAGGTGGGCTGAGGCCTGGTTGCCTGTGAATGCCGAGGCCTGACGCCCATGGGTGACTCAGCCGCTGGTAGCATCCAAGCAGGGCCAGGTCTGAAGGAGGTGGGCAGGCCATTGAGCTCAGTACGAGCCTGTGCAGCTGGTTCTGGCTCTTTCCAAGAGGTTACAAAACTCTTGAATTTGCCCCAGTTTGGGTGTCGGAGCATCACACCACCACAGCTAATTAAACCCCAGAATGAAGACATGTTTTACTGCAATTCCTACTGAGTCCAACAGGCCACAGGGAGTACTGCGGGACCCAGGCCCACCCTGCACCTCGGGGTGGGGTGTCCCCCACCCCGCCCCGCTACAGGCCCCTCTCTCCTGGGGGTGGGTCACCAGTCTCAGGGGGCAGTGTCTGGGGCTCAGGGCTGTGGGCTGACCTGGGTTCAGCTTCCTCTTGTGTCCCAGGCCCCTGTCTCCCTGAGACGCTTCTGAGGGGTGCCCTGAGGTCCAGCCCACCCTTCCCTGGGCCCGTCTTGTCCGGAGTGGCCCTGCCCTCAGCTAGGCTGAGCCTCCTCTTTACCCACAGACGGGTCTCCCAAGGTCCATCTGGCCCCAGGGGACGGGGCAGTGGGGCAGCTGCAGAGGGGGCAGTTTTGGGGGGTCTATCCTGAGTCCCTGTCCTTCCCCCCACCCTCCACCTGGAGTTGGAGCCTCTGTGGGCCCTGACCCCACGGCAGTGCCCAGATGGAGCCCTGTGGTCGCAGCAGCCACCCACCTGGCCGAGGGCTGAGGTCCGAGCCTGGCTCCCTGCCTCCCCTCAGGCCCTGCGGGAGGGCTGCTTGGCCCACCAGGGCCTGTGAAGCTCCAGTAATGGTTTTAATTTGTTGAACTTGTGTTTTATCCCATAAATTAGTCACTGTTTTATTTAACAGAATCGAGATATCCACAAACAATAGGCGAGTTCCAACTTGAACATTTTAATAAGACAGAAAAAAGTATGTATTTTCGCGTCTGTTACAAACATATTTATGTAAATAGCCTGTGGGCTGCGTTCCAGCAGGAAAGAAGAAAGGGAAGGGCCCTCTGTGCTGGGGCTGGGTTAGAGAAGAGGCTTTCACAGTGGAAAAGTGACCGTGTTGAGTGGGGTCCTGGGAGCGGTGCAGCCCCCTTGCTCACGCCCCCTGCGGTCCTGGGTGGGGAGGTCACACCTGGCTGAGGTGTCACCTTCCAGCTCCTCCGTCCCTCCCTAGGAAAGGGGCGACCTCCATGTGAGGATGTGACGTCGAGTGAGATGCTCCACCCTTGAAGGCGGAGGAGCCCCGAGGCCCAGCACAGGTCCCGTCTCCTCCCCCAGGCCCTGAACACCTGGCCACCTGAAAGGAGAACTCAGGGCACGGCTGGCAAGATGGTGCAGTGGAGGTTTACTGAGATGCAGGCCACCACCTAGAAGTGTCAGGGCTAAGGAGGCGGGAGGGCTGCTCTGGGCGGGGCCTGACTGGAGTGCTCTTGCCACCCATGCTTCTGAGGGAGTCCCAGCCATGGTGCCACTGGAGCTGGCAACTCGGGCCTGGGGCTGGTGGCTACAGACTCAGGCATCAGCCCTCTCCGGCTCTGCACCCGCGTGCTCCTGGCAGGAGCTGAGCCAGCATCCGGATCAGATCCGGGTACGCGCTGTTCCCAGCCCGGGCAGGTCCCTGCAGGAAGGAGGAAGGAGCCGGGGGAGGAGGCAGAGGGAGGACCCTGCCAAGCGCCTGCCCAGTAGCCCTGGCTGCTTGGGTAGAGGGCTGGCCAGGGTGGGGACCTGGGAGCCCCTGGAGCTGTGCTAGAGGCCTGAGGCGGCTAGGCCAGGTACCTTCGGAGCCTCTGTGGGGCCTTCGGCAGGGCCAGGCCCAAGCCCCCCACTGTTCCCAGCCACCTGGGAGCACTTGGCCCCATCCCAGAGGTGAAACTGGGCTGCCCCCTTCCCTCCCAGAGTGACCGATACCCTCCTCCCTTCCCTGCCTTGGCACAGGGAGCCCAGGCTGCCATGGAGGCTATGCCACCCTGCACAGCTGGGTCACTGCCAGCCGCTTGGGGCTGATTTCAAAAATAAAAGATAACTTGATAATTTTTTTTTCCAGTTTTTATTGAGTGAAAATGTCAAAC
This sequence comes from Antilocapra americana, assembly GCA_007570785.1. Lineage (NCBI taxonomy): Eukaryota > Metazoa > Chordata > Mammalia > Artiodactyla > Antilocapridae > Antilocapra > Antilocapra americana. Next base: position 28,630,106 of record ML663557.1, read on the forward strand.
CTTGCATCAGTCATGCAAAAAAAAAATCAAATAAATAAAACACATATATTAAATTTCTAATAGCACTAAATTCAAGTGGAAAAATATTCAGTTCTTAATAACCAGGTGCCGAGGAGACCAGATTCAAGTAATCAGAGCACACGCTGTTCAGTTCGGTTTTCACGTTCTGCATTTTCGTCTCAAAACCTCTCTATATATCTCTATATATCTATATATGTATATACATATAGATATATACACACACATGTGCATACATATTATTTTATATTTATATATATACACATACATAGTTATAAAACATTAAAAAGAGCATTGGTGGATCAAGCATTGTTTTCCCCACAGAAAGAAAATAAAACAAAAATTACACATTAAAATTCAAAATGAGCTAGCAATGGCTTATAGTCCTAGTGTGCAATATGAAGGTTACAAAAGGCTAGACTTCGCACTGTCGGCATCTTCTTTTTTTTTTCTTTCTTTTTTTTTTTTTTGATTTTGCTACATTGAAAAAAATTTTCTTTTCCTTTACAAAACTCCTTCCACAGACTCCACAGTTCTGTGGTCGGGCACAAAGTCTGGGCGAATGCTCAGCAGCAGCACATGGTGCCCACAGAATTCAGGAGGCTCTGGTAGGGGCTGTTCTAGAAAACCACTTGTTTCCTGTTGAATCAGATACATCCGTCTCACCACTCCTCCCTCCTGCTCTCTCTCCAGTTCAGATGGTCCTGGCTTTCTGGCTGTGGGCAGCCAAGAGGACAAAAAAAAAATGGGAAGAAAAGAAAAAAAGGAAACGACTGCCCTGTCCCCCTCCAACAGCCGGGTCAGGCTTCCCCTGGAGACCCAGAGGTAGGAGGCTATGGGTGACAGCCCCTCCCCCAGGCTGGACCTAGAGCTCTCCCTGTGGCCATGTCACAGGGTCCTACTAAGATGGGGCAGGTGGCCTGACCTGGAGAGGTGAACAGGAGAGGCCTTGGGCAGTGTGCCCTCGATCCCTGTTGCCATCAGAGCAATTGGTTGGGTGTGTGCCTGGCAGGTGGGGCTCGGCTCTGGGGTAGGTGACGTCATCACTGAAGGTGGGGGGTGGGGGGGGTGGGGGGAGTGCTGTGTGGGGGTGGGGGGTGGGGTGGGGTGATGGGGGACAGGGGTGTATTTTGCAAAGAGAACCAAATCTGGGTGGGTTGAACCAGCAAAGAAGTATCCCAAACAAAATAGTAAAACAAACTGGAAAAAAAAAGCCCTATAAAGCCACACGCATAACCAATAGAGAAAAACTCAAATGTTAAATTAACTACAAACTTGTATCAACAATAATAGTCCTTTTTTCTTGTCTCTACAAAATTCAAGTTAAAAGTTGGAATCACGCAGCTCCCATCAGTGCTAGTGTAAAGACAGACAGCCTCAACCTGGTTAAGGCCTCTAACTAAACGCTAAACAAAACCCCACGTGAGCAATTGCACTCGGGTCTCCAACCTCAGGGCTGGTCCGGAGGCGGTCTGTGCTCTGGGTGCCCGCCTGCTTTTTTTCTTTTGTTCTGTGTAGAATAATAAACCTTTACAGGAAAAATACTGTACAACTTCCTCGAATTTTTTTCCATGTTGACTATTAAAGCCCCAAACAGTCGCATCCTTCCTGTTTTTACCACCTGGGTGGGGGAGACCCCTGAGGGCCCAGCACCCCAGCACCTGCTGGCAGGCAGCCGGTAGGCCGAGGCGCCCCCTTCAGAGGCTCCAGCCCTGGGGGCCGACACCCGGCCAGACCCCGCACTGGGGTCCCAGTGCCCCGGAGCCCTCAGCTCTGCCAGTTCCAGGAGGTTCCCTCCGCGGTCCCTGTAGTGTCAGCCGCCGGCCGCCTCCTGCCCCGCCCTCCCTCTGGGCCAGGAGGGAGGGTCTTAGCTGCACGAATGGGAGGCCCTGCAGATGCCACAGGTGCCCGCCCGCCTCCGGGGGTGCGGGGCGGGGGTCACGGTGACCCCCAGCACCCGTCCCAGCCCTGAGCAATGAGGAATCCCAGCGGCACGGCGTGGGGTTGGGGGGCGGCGAGGTCGGCGCCCGCCTCACCCTCCGGGGCCCCTGTCCCACCCCGGACAAGAGCACCTTCTGTTTCCCTGAAGAAGATCCCCGGACCGCGGCGGAGGAGGGTCCCGCCCGGGCAGCTTCTGTCCCGCCGGCCGCCGAGCTGCCGCGCGGGCGGGCGGGCGCGGGGGCGGCCCCGAAGCACCAGAGGGAGGCCCCCCCGCCTCTGTCCTGAGACGGACTCGGGGTCCGGAAGCACCGGCGGGGCGCACGGCCCACCCGGGCCGGAGCGCCTCCCGACGCCGGGACGCGGCCGACACCTAGCTCTGGACAAGGGAAGTTTTACAGATAAATACCGTTTCTTACAAAATTAATAATAACAATAGAATAAAGCGGCAAGATCCCGAGGGCGCCGCGCGCGCCCGGCCCCCCGACGCGCCACTCGCCCGGCGGCTACGGGGAGGCGGCGGCGGGCGCGGGGCCGGGGGGCGCGGGGGCGCCAAGGGCCGCCAGCTCCGGGCTCCGCGCCCCCGACCCGGCCGCCACGGCTGGCGCCTCGGGCAGCGACTCCTCCGAGTCGGTGCGCAGGTCCTCGTCGTCGTCGTCGTCGTCCTCCTCCTCCTCCTCCTCCTCGTCGTCGTCCTCGTCCTCGTCGTCCTCGTCGTCGTCCGCCTCCTCCTCGTTCAGCTCCAGCTCCTCCTCGTCGTCCTCCTGCGACGACTCGCCGGCCACGGGGCCGGGCGCGGCGGGGCCGACGCGGGGCCCGGGGGCGTCTGGCGGGTCGGGGGCGTCGCTTCGCCCCAGCGCCGGGCCGGGCAGGAAGAGCAGGGCGGCGGCGGGTTCGGTGCCGGGCTGGGGCGCGCCGTCCAGGCCGGCGGCGGCGGCGGCGGCGGCGGGGCCCGGCGCGGGGCCCTCGGGGCCGGGGGAAGCGGCAGGCGGCTCGCCGCGCTCCTGCTTCTCGTGCTTGCGCTTGTGCGAGTCCATCTGCGACATGCCCACGACTGTGTGGCGGCAGCCGGGGTAGGTGCAGTGGAAGTGCGAGCACTTGAGCTTGTACTTGCAGTCGGGCACAGCGCAGTCGGCGCTCGAGCTGAACTGGCAGAAGCCAGCCGCACTGATCACGTCCTGCTTGCCGTGGTGCTTGCGGTGCGCCGTGACCTTGGTGCTGTCGGTGCAGCGGAAGCGGCAGCGCAGGCAGTGGAAGTGCGTGCTGCTCCCCGAGAAGGGGCAGTCGGCGAAGTGGCAGCTGAGCGAGGCCTTGAAGCGCTTGAAGTCGTCCAACACCAGGTTGTCCACGCGGTCGTGGTGCTGCGCGTGCTTGTACATGTGCGTACGCCCGCAGAACTTGTAGCCGCAGTTCTCGCGCGTGCAATGGTAGTGGGTGACCTTGAGTGAGAACTGGCAGGCCGCGTCCTTGCAGTCCTCGTAGAGGTCGAAGCGCCGGAAGCCCTCGAGCATCATGCCCTCGTCCAGCATCTTACGCGAGGAAGCAGTCTTACGCCGCTTGCCGAACGGAGACATGTCCTCAATGATCCAGAAGCGCTTTTTGGCCCCCGAGGCTGTCGGCATGGAGATGGTGTTCCCTGGGGAGGGGGGCTTGGTCAGCTCGGGCACCATTCCCAGGATCACACTCACTCGTGCCCCTGATCCTGGCCCGCTGGCCAGGGTCTGCACTCGAGGACACCCCCTGGATTCCCCGTACCTCTGCGGGCCTCTCCCTGTGACCCGCCCCCCAGGATAGCCGGGGGAGCCCCAGCCTTCCCCCTTAGTCATCCCTGTCTGCAGGCTGACGGCACAGGCGTCCACCCTCGTGGGTGGCAGAACATGCAGCTCTGGGGGATGTGGCGGCTGCTTCCTGGCCCGTTTGGGTGGGAAGTGAGGACACGTCCTGGCGCTAATTGAAGCTGAAGGGGGAATCTAGGTCGGCAGTGTAATTACCCAAGTTGGACCGGGGCCAGACGCCGTCACGTGCCTGCCTCTAATGAGGGACAGGCCGGCTCCTTCTCCACCCTCTAACCAGTTTCCCGGGCTGCCCGCCTGTCTGCGCCTAGGACCAGCCTGTTAGACACAGGGATGCCGAGCGCCTTGGAACTGTTTGCAGCAGTAACTCCCTGCCCTGCGAGCAACCTTCTCCTTGGTACCAGAAGGTTCTTTAATGTCTTGGGGTTTCCTGCCTCCAGTGGGCTGGGAAAGGGCAGCTCTGCTGAGCAGCCAGGACTGGAGCACAGGCTTGGCCAGCAGATGGGCCGCACTTGTGCTCTCCCACCTGGTCTCAGCTGCCTCGGTGGGCTCAGGATGCCCCGTTGCTGCCCATGGCTGCAATGTTTGGTCATGCATCCGTGACCACTTTCTGCACAGGCAGCTGGGGAAAGGGCGGCTGTCCCAGTCACTCCCTGCTCCACGCCCCAGGCCTGGACCCCCTGCAGCAGGCAGGGTGGGCACCCTCCAGGCTCCCCCTACGTGTTGACCCATCCAGCCCTCCCTGAACCTGTCTAGAACACACACCCCAGGCACCAGGCTTCAGTACCACCCATCTTAGAAACAGACCCAATCCTCCCCCATCCTGGCCCCTCAGCAGGTGGAGAGAAACAAGGACTGTGATGGATTGGGGTACCCAGCATGAGGCAAGGGAGGGTCTGGGGCCTGGGGATCCAGGTGGGTGAGGAGTAGCTGCTTTGGATCTGAAGTCACTGGTTATAACAGCGACAGAACAGGGGCTGAACTCCATGAGGGGGAACCCTCTGCTGTGCTCTTTGCCAACCCCCTGGGGAAGAACAAATGGAAGAGGCGGAGGCAGAGCTGGGGTGGTGCAGCAAAGGGCAGAGGCGGGCAGGTCCCATGCCTGCTAGGCAGCAGGTACAGGGTGAGCCCGGGAGCCACCTCTGCCATGAAGCACTGCCTGGGGCCCAGGCCTCATCCTGTGTGGCTCCAGGGATGGGGATTCAGCCTGGTGTCAGGACCCTCCAAACCTGGGTGGGTCCCAGACATCAGGAGCTTTCCAAGAACATCTCTGTCCCTCCCTTGTCCAGGGTCCCGGGTAAATGCCCCAGAGTGCAAGGGACAGACTCTGCTTTGCTGCAGGACTGGGGGGGATGGGGTGGGCACAACCATCTTGGGGTTCTGGCCAGTGGCTGAGATGGGGTGAGCCCCAGGGAGCCCTGGTGGTGATGTTCTGGCCTGCTCGGTGCTGAGCAGGAACCAAGAGACGGTGTCCTCAGGACAGGGGCCAGGCTCTCTGGTCTCGGGCGGGGTGGGGGAGAGGTGGGGCTGGGCTGTGAGGAGAGCAGGGTGGCCCTGTGCTTGGCCTGACAGGCCACAGACAAGGGCCATATCCTGGACCGTGGCCTCGGGGCTTGGCCAGGGTGATGAGACAGTGGTGGAGAAGGTGTGTGTGAGTTACCTGCGGCGTCCTGAACTAGGGGGGCGTCACTTTTTACTGGAGATGGAGTGGCAGTGGCGGGCGGGAAGCTGGGCGGGCTGCTGATGGGGTGGGCCAGGCCCCGGGTGGCTCCGAGAGTGGCACTGAGCAGAGAGTATGAGAGACAGGGTGGAGAAAAGAGGCATGGGAGGGAGGGGAGGGGTGCCCGGAGCACAGCCGGAGAGAAGGATGGGGTCAGTGGGGGCTGTGGAGCCCCGCGGGCAGCCTCGTCACTGGCAGCAGCAGGAAGAGGAAGAGGAGGAGGAGGAGGAGCCGGGCAGCCTGGAGAGGGTGGAGAAAAGCAGAAAAAAAAAAAAGAAAACCAAAACAAAGAACAAACAAACAAACAAAAGAACCAAAATGAGAAATCCAATGGCAGAGCAAGTATGATATGAAAATATGTGGACAGATGAGCAGACAGATGCCACGAAGAAGAGAGGGGAGGGGGTGGCAGAGGAGAGAGACTGGGAGGGCGTGGCAGTGTGGGGTGGGGGGTGGTCATGGCGGGCTGGGGAGGGCCCATGGGGAGGACCCCACTCTGAGGCCCAGGGACCGTGCTGGAGACTGCAGCAGAGAGGCCAGAGGAGGGGCCAGGGCTGGGTGGGCCCACCTGCCCCTCTGCTTGTAGCTCTCAGCTCAAGCGTGGGTCCTCTCCTGGAAACCGAAGCCAAGGGCAGAGTGCAGGGGAGGTGGGCAGTGCGGCAGCAGGCGAGGACCCATGTCCTACAGACCAGCCGGCCCGGCCATGCAATGGCCTGTCCCCCTTTGAGGCCACTTGGCCATGATGCTCTGGTCCTGGGCCAGACCCGGCACTGCCCGGCCTTGGGAGGAGGGGCCCGTCCCAGGCTGGCGCCTCCCAGACCCCCGCGGCCCCGTCCTGGCCGCCTGCTCACCTGCCGCGGTGCTCTCGTTGCCCACAGGGGTACTGGAGCAGCTTCGGTCCATGGTAGAGGATTCGGAGGACATGGCGCCCGGGCTGCAGCCAGTATAATCCATGTACTCGTCCGTCTCGGTGTCCATCAGACTCGGGGGTCCCTGAAAGAAAGCAGGGGCGCCCTGAGCAAGCTGGGCTGGAGGCAGTGCTGCCCACAAGGGGCATGCGGTCACTTCTGGCGGCCACCAGAGTGGGACATGGGTGATGCCATCTGGCCCCCCGGGCAGGGGAGGGGCGGCTCACCTGGGAGGAGGGCACGCGATCGAAGTTCTTCCCCAGCATCCTCCGCATGTGCTTCCGGGCATGGGAGGTCATCTGGTGCTTGAGGAGGAAGGAGAACTGGCAGCCCTCCCGGATGCAGTGGAAGTGGCTGTTCACCTGGTTGTACTTGCAGCCTGTGGACACAGCCCCACTCGGCTGTGAGCTTTCCCCACGGGCCAGCTGGCACTCATGGTACCTGCTGCATGGCGGGCACTGTTCTGGGCATGGGCACACGTGCCAGGAAGATGGCGTCTGAGGAAAGGGCACTTGCCCGTGGTGGTGTTCCCCTGAGGAACCTCCAACACCCCACCCCCAGAAAGTCCTCGGCCACCTGGACGTCCAGAGCCTGGGTCTCCCCTCCAGTCTAGCATGGCCTCGTGGGATGATGGCAGGCTGGCCGCCTCCCCTGCCCCACACATTGAGAGGTCCATGGGCTCCAGGGCAGGGGACCCTAGTGACCTGTCCACTTGATCAGCTGCCTCCTAGCATGCCATCTGTCCCCAGCTCTCCTCTGGGGACCCCAGGTGCTGCCCTCACCCCCGACCTTGTAGAGATGGCTGCAGGCCGGCTGGCCCTCTTCCCTGCCCCCACCCACCTGGGTTTTTGCTTTGGGCTGAAGACAAACAGAGCGGCCAGACTGAAATGGTATCAGCAAAGGGCAGGTGAAGGCCTGCCTGTTGCCATGGCACCTGAGCTGGCCAGGTGTCTTATATCATCCCCCAGCTTTATTTTGGCCCCAGCTACCACCCCAAACACCCCAACTGAGTCAATAACAGCAACTACAGAATCCCCGACACCTGTAAGCTGAACTCAGGACCAGCATGGGTCACCGAATGTTGATATCTGTTGCTGTGATAACCAGCCCTCTCTCAGGCTCTGAATTATTTTTGAATTAATACCTGAAGGAAAGGTTTGTTTCCTTTCATTTTCAGCAGTTGACTTTGAATTTCTCGCCCTTCCCCTAGGTAATGGCCAGCTGGCTGCAGGCAGTAGCCCCCATCTGTACCCCCTGGACCCTGCAGCCATGGCCACCTGAGTCACCTGAGCCCAGGTGTCTGCACCCAGCCTGCCTGGCTCCCACCTGCCTTCCAGTGTCCAGTCTCCTCCTGGGCAGATTCCTGCCCCATGTCTGCATGTAACACATGGCTCCATCCTGAGGCAAGAGGGTGGACTCTGCAAGGAGCCCGCTCCGCACAGCATCCTGGGGCTGAGGCCAGCGAGCTCCTCAGGGAGGCCTTGTTCTGAGGCTGGGGGCAGCTTCCTGACCAAGGGCTCAGCTCTCAGCAGTGAAGTTAACACTGAAGCATCTATCTCTGAGCTCAAGGTCCCTTCCTTGCCCTGTGGCCGCCTCCTTCCAGGTCACCCCAGGTTATAAATGCTCTGGGCTGAGCCGACCAAGGACCTGCTTGTCCCACCAGATCCCCAGTATCAAGCCTGGTGCCAGCCACAGTAGATGCTCAAAAAAGACCTCAGCTGCCACTTCTACCCCACACCTCCCGCACCTCCTGCAACAGCAAAGAGCTTGGTTCACGGCTGCTCTTCAGTAAACCTCTGCTAAGGGACTTCCCTGATGGTCCAGTGGTTACAAATCCACCTTCCAGGGAGGGAATGAGTTTCGACCTCTGGTCAGGGGTCTAAGATCCCACATGCCACGGAGCAGATAAGCCTGAGAGCTGCAACTATGGAGCTTGCACACCTAGAGCCTGTGTTCTGCAACAAAACAACCGCACTGATAAGCCCATGTGCCTTAACGAGAGAGTAGTCCCTTGCTCGCTGCAACTAGAGAAAGACCTCACACAGTAAGACCCAGCACAGTCAAATAAAAAAATAAAAAAATAATAAAATGTCTGCTGAGTGAGTGAATGAACAAATGAACACATCATGTGGTCCATTCTGGATAAAAACCTAATAGTTAAAACCATGGAAAGACATCCCAGGACAGAGAATGTCAGGAATTTTGAAGACTTACCTGCAAGGCCCTCTTGAAAAGAAAAAGAAAAGAAATCAGGTCTGGAGACCAGAGGTGAGGCTCCAGGCCATTGCCCTGGGGGTGACTGAAGTGTTCTGCGTCACCCTCACCCCTCTTTCCAGGCTCTTGGGGTTTTGACTGTTTTCCCAGTTTGACAATGCCTGGTCTGTGACATTAAAAAAAAAAAGAAAACCCATGGACCCTGATGTGTGGCGACAAGAAGAGGCACCCGGGCCTCTGGGGCTAGAGCCACAGCCCTGACCACTGTAGCAGTTCCCCGCCCCCAGCCCTGGCCTGCAGTACCTAGCCTGCCGCATTCCTCGCGCTTGGTGAAGTACTTGAACCCATTGGCTGCCCGCCGCTCAGCTTTCTCGTGCTTCTTGATGTGCCACGGCAGCTTGGTGGTGATGTTGGTCACAAAGTAGCAGCCAGTCCGGAGACAGTGGTAGTGCCCACGCATCCGGAACTCGCAGTGCTGCGGGGAGGGACAGGAAAGTCAGGACCAGGCAGGCAACGGCCATAAGCCCCACCTGCCCCAGGCCTCTGGGCTGTGGCTGGCCCTTTGCATTTGTGTGTCCTTCCATGCTCGGAATCAGCAAACATAACTGTGTAAAGATCATTCATGTTTTAAAAAGCAGTAAGTCCCTTCTGTCATTTGACTAAGGCATCCTATCTGGCGTCATTTCCATCTCTCTCAACCCACACCCAGAGCAGACATCACTAATCTATCCCAGCACTCTTCTCTGTGTGCCCAGACCTGGGCAGACATCACTCATCTATCCCAGCACTCTTCTCTGTGTGCCCAGACCTAGGCAGACATCACTCACCTACCCTGGTACACCTCTCTGTCCGGATCTAGGCTCAGGCTCCTCTTCAAGACACTGTCAGGCAGCCCTTACAAATTTTGAGCGTAGGCCTTTATAACGAATCTGGCCTGCCCTTCCTGTCTGGAGCACAGACAGTTCAGTATCTGTCCAATGTTTTAAAATCCAGGCCTCTAGAGAAAAGGAGCATAGCTGTTCCAGGATGGGCAGAATGATGCCAAGTGCCCAGCAGCTGCTCATCATAGAGTCATCACTGAGGGGTAGGATAAAATGACAGACCTCACCAAACGAGCACCAAGTGAACTGCTGCCCAGGGGTCTCCAGGGACCTGGGGCAGACAGTGTCCTTTCCAGAGTCTGGAGGAGGCCAGTTAAAAAGGGTGTGAGAAACAGAGTCTCTGCCAAGAGGAGCTGGTCTGGGGCCCTGTGCCTCCCTGCTCCCACCCCAGGCCCCAACCAGCCCATCCGCCTTGCTGACCTGGTTGGGACAGAGGCACTGCAGGGAGTAGTAAGCAAACTGGTCTCGCACGTTCACCAGGTTGTTGTTGGGGTTGATGTGGTCCAGGCAGTGGGACTCGGCCTTGCCAGAGGTTTTGCAGACGTACTTGCAGTTCCCAAAGAGACAGTGGAAGTGGAACTTGTTGGCATACTTGCAGTCCGTTGCGAGGCAAGGATCACTGGAATGAAACCACGGCCCAGGTCATTGGCATTCCCAGTGCCCTCCTCGCCGATGTCCTGACATTGGCTCACACTGGGGTTCTGCTTCCCAGTCTCCCATGGTGCCTTCAAGAGGAATGGCCCCAGGACTGCCCTACTGCTCAACAGGGCCATTTGGCTAGAGGAGACTACAGATCCCAGCATGCAACCTTGCCCTCTTTTCAGAGCTCTGCTGGTGCATGAGGGATTGCGATGTGCAGGCTGCCCAGAGCACTGCATGCTGGGACACGTAGTTTCCACAGCCACACCTCAGGCTTATAGATAAGGATGGCTGCAATCATTTCTTGGATATGAAAATGAGGGATGGTGCTGCCAGTCTGGCGGGACGCCAGTGAAAGCCTGGCTGACGTGGCATGGGCACTGCCCTGGCTGTGGCTGACTGACAGCATGCAGATGGGTGGGCAGCCCTACGAGGAAGCTTTGCTACCGCGGGGCCTCAGCCAGTAGGAACCTGTGCCTGGTGTCAGGTCCTGAGGCTCAGCTGCTGGGGCTTCTAGGATTAGCTTGGAGCTCAGGGCTGCCACCCACGCAGAGAACACAAGCCAGCTCAGTGGTGGGGCAGGGTGCCAGGTGAGCCCTGCCCTGCCTGTCCTGAGCGGCAGCCCCCCACCCCAGACCCCGGCTTCCCAGGCTCCGGGCAGTAGTGGAGGGTGCTGTGCTCGGGCTTCTACCTTTTCTGGCCTTACTGACAACATGGCTGCCCCCTACATCCACATCGGACCTGGGTGGAAACTCTGACCAAGGCCAGGATGCTAAAGGGCTGGGGAGGTGAAGAGAGGAAGGGAAGGTGGGGAAGGGTCAGAGCGGAGTGCAGGTGCCCTTCCATGCCGTGGGCCCAGCCCCAGGTGCTCAGAGAGGGAGGACAGCTGCCACTCAGGCGGTGTGTGTTCACATCCAATTTATTACTTTTATTGAGAACAGGAAGCCACACGCATCACGATACAGAGTCACCATTCTCGCCGCAAGGAGCCACCACCATCCATTGAGGAAGGTCCTTCCCACCCCCTGAGAGCTCAGGCCATTGTGCAGGTGGGCGGGGGCCTGGAGGAGGGTCTAGCCCCTTTGCCCCCATCTCCCTGTGACTTGGCTTGCCCTGCAGAGATTCAGTTGCAGGGGGGAGCCACAGAGACCAACAGGGAGGCCCGGAGGGAGACAGAGCCCTCCTTGCCGGGCGAGGCCCACCCCTCCCAGCGCACCCCGGCTGGTCCTTGCAGCGTCGCCACCAGTCTCTCCGGAACCGTGGCCACTACCTCCACCATCTCCCCCCACCCTGGCCACTTGCTCCGGGAACAGGCAGTGAGGTCTGAGCAGCAGCAGCAGCTTTGGCTAGAAGGACATGGCCCGGTGACCAGGTCCCAGAGAGGCTGGGGATGGCTGGGGCTCCTGCAAGGCGAGGAGCAGCACCTCCTCAGCGGCCCTGGCTAGCACCTACTCCCGAGACACCTGGGGGACACAGGACTCCCGGCTCATCGAGGGACTCACTTCTCCTGGAACTGGAGGAATCCGGGTTTGACCTGGGGCTTGGCGTTCTCTAGAGAAGTCGTTGCCAAGGGCGAAGTGGGCAGGTGAGGCACTGATGCTGGAATCTGAGGCATCTGGGGTATGGTGGAAGCCAGTTGCTTCCAGGCGAGCAGGGTGGGGGTGGAGGGAACGGCAGCCAGGCTGGGAGTGGGCCCCTCGAGAGAGGACGCCGTGGCCGTGGTGACGGGTAGTGCTGGAGGGGACGCGGGGGCCAAGGAGGGTTTGGTCTCAGCAGCTGAGGCCGGGAAGGCAGCCTCTGGGTTTCCTTTCACTGCTCCTCCCTCCGTCCGGAAGTGGAAGCTGTGAGAGGCAGAAGAGGGGTTCTCAGGTAGGGGTGGAGAGAACCCTTCCCCGTGCGCCTGCCTGCCTGCGGGCGATCACATCTCAAGCCTAGGGGTCCAGTGCCCCTACCTTATCTGCAGTGCCAGGTGCTGCCAGGGGAAGGACTGAGAGCAAACGGCTCTGTCCTTTGATCTGCAACTTGGGCTCCTGGCTCTGTCCTAATGACACATCCCTGTGACCTTCCAGATGCGCTGTCCCTAGCTCCTCCCTACTAGGGACAGAGCAGATTCCGGCTTGGGAAGCCCACCCTTCAAGAACCTGCACTAAGATTTAAAAGTGGGTCTCAGGCCAGGAGCTGGAGCTTCCAAAGCACTGAGAAGAGCCTGACCTGGGGCTTAGAGAGCAGTGAAAATCTGTTTTAAATGTTTACAAGTTCTGGGTTCAATTACAGCAGGCAGTTGGGCTTGCTGCTTTTCAGCTCAATGAACTTTACAAATTAATTTCTTTTATTTTTAGGTCAAAGAGAATCTACAAATGCAGTATTGTGGCTTGGAAAGGCCTTCACCTGGTGTCCCTGCTGGGGTCAGAGCTAGGTCTGCAGGAGGGCTGAGGGCTACATGGGGGAGGGTCTGGGGGCAGAAGGGGCTCCTGCTCCAAATGGGACCTGGGTGGGCTGAGGGGGCCTCGCTGAGGGCTGACCTAGTGGGAGGATGGGAAGGTCTGCCTTTGGCCAGGCAGCACCGCCTGAGAAGCCAGCTCAGCTTCTGAGGTTTCAGGGGTCCTGCTTGGAAGGCGGTTAGAGGCCTGTGCAGCCCTGAGCCAGGCTGGGATGAATGGGGCTTGGTTTACACAGGTTCCCCGACCCCCACTCACTTGGCGTGCTTGATGGCCCCGTCCAGGGTGCTGAAAAGCGCGCCGCACTCCTCCACCACGCAGTGGAAGTGGGCCTTGTGGAGGAAGTCACACTGGGCGTTGCAGAAGTCCTTGGTGCCAAACCTGGCAGAGGAGCCGGCTGCTTAGAGGAGACCCCAGGGCTCTGGCCAGGCCAGGGTGGGTGGTGGGAATGGACCCTGGCCCCCTGGGAGCCATGGGCTTAGCCCTCCCCTCCCCCTTGCTCACCCAGAAGCCCCTCACCTTCGAAGGTACACCTTCCAGGGCTCGGACAGCTTCTCCTGAACCATTGCCTTCACAGCCTTGCCCAGGAACGGGGAGGACTCCCCGGCGGGGCCCACCTCCATATCCGTCTTGACATTCAACAGGCTGCCGAGGTTGGGGCTGCCCTGAGACATCTGCCAGGAGGACAGGCCCGAGCTTCAGGCTGGGGACCTCAGGACACTTGGCCCGACTGCCCTGGGACCAGCGGCAGCTCTGAGCGGCGTGGACCTCTCCAAACCAACCAGTGCATCACAGTGCTGGCAGCTGGGAGGAGAGGAGGCCCAACCCCACGCAGCTTTGGCTGCACAGGAGCCCACAACGAATGGATGCTGCCGCAGGCAGCCTGCTGCACCTCCTCGGCCTTGTGGAGCTGCCAGGGCTCCGCCACACAAACCCCGTGCTGCTAGGAGCCATCACTCAATCTGTGGCCGAGACTCAGGGCACACACTCCAGCCCAGCTTTCCCCAGACTTCGTGGCTCCCTGGTTATTTTCCTGCCAGGTTTTCAAAAGAAGTGCAAGAGGAGGAGGGATGGGGGGGAACCCCCACGAATTCCTTGAGAACAAGAGAAGGCACACAAAGGAGGAGCTGAGAGGGAGGGAAGGCGCTCACAGGGTGACAGCAAGACAGGCGGACTGCCGCTGGGAGTGGAGAGGGGCGGGGAGCCTGTGGAAAGGCTTGACCCATACGGGTGGGTGGGGTGCAGGGCTCCGACAGGAAGGAACAAGGGGGTGCAGGGAGCAGTGACCCCAGGATGGAAAAGGGGGGCAAGAGAGCAGCCAGGGGAGGGGAGAAGGCAAAAGGTGTGGGCACCCTGGAGCTGAGGCCAGCAGGAACCCAAGGGCCCAGCGGGACCCCCACCCAGTGATGTCCAGCCCAGTCCTAGCTTCCTCCTTGGCAGTCACTTGTGTACAGTAACCAAATTAATCTTGCCGTAGTCAAATTTATCATGTGAAGGGGGGAAAATATATTTGAGATGATGTATAATTTACAAAGACCCTGCATTATTTAAAATAAATATTCTGGAGCGACCTCTGCAGAAGGCGTCCAAGACCATTACTCAACCCGAAAAGTGGAAATTGATGCTTTGCTCCCACTTTAGTCTCCCCCACCTTTTTAAACAAACAAAAAATATATAAAATAAATAAAATTAATAACTAAGAGCAAAAGAAGTTAGAGGGCTCTGGAGAAGCTTTAGGAACCCTCCATCTGAAGGGAAAAAAAAAAGGGTGTCAGAGGCTGGAATATATTTCTTCAGCCAGTTCATTAAATTAATTTGTAAGCAGTGGCTCTGAAATTATATCCGATGAAAAATGGCCTCAAAATTTAAATGGTACAAACTCATCTTATTAGAGGCAAAACATTAAAAAACAAACACATACCCCCACCCCCCAGCATCGCTTTAATTTCTCTGGGTGGGGGAATGGGAGGCGTGTGATGGATGGTTCTTACCTTATTCATAAGCGAGGATAAAAGAGATGAATTTGCCGGGACTGCGTGGCCATTTGATTCATTACTGGAACACACAAACCAAGGGGCTTTAGCTCAGACGTTCGTGGGACCGAGCCCGGAGACTCACCCCTCCCAGCCGGCCCGTGGGGCATGGTCCCGCCCAGCTACATTTCCCTGGGGCAGGTGGATGATCCCTGGTCAGGAGAGGTGGGCCCCTGGCCCCGTGGGGTCTGGTTCTGAGGGTGCTGTCCCTGGAGCCTCCTGCAGGGGGCAGAGCTGGGAGGCCTGGGCCTCGCCTCACCTGGGCTCCTTCAGAGTCAGGTCTAAACTGCGGTCCTGGGAGGCCTCGTGGGGACCTGGGGCGCCAGCACTCTCACCGGGCTCCTGCTTCACCGGGGCTGGGGGGAACCTGGCGGGGGTGGCCTGCTGCCCGTTTCCTACAGGGGAGGGGGAGGGAAGATGGTGTTAGAGGGACCGAGGGCTGCATAGGGGCACCAACCGGAACCCCCCCCCCAGGGGAAGACGGCAGGCCGGGTGGGCTGGGGCCCTCTGGGAGCCTTGACTGCTGGTCAGTGGTTCTCCCCACTGACATGATCGCTTGTGACGCTTCCCCCTGTGTGGCAATTCTTCAAGTGATAATTATTGCAAAATTATGTCAAAGTTGTCCTGGCTCAGGGCCTCCTGGAGGAGAAGGGCGGGAGGCTGGGGAGGGGGCTGGGACGGGGGTGGGGGCCCTTCATTTTCTCCGCCGACTGTCACAGTCAATTTGTGGGGCTGCCGCTTAGGCTTTTATTAAAGACTCTGTTAATGCTGAGGGAAAGTGGCAGATCTAGACTGGGAGCTGCGCCCCTCCGCGGTCCCGTCCCCACTGTTGCCAGGGCGACAGCCCTGCCTTCCACTGAGCATGCCCAGGAGGGGCATCTGCTGTGTCAGGGCTATGGAAGCTGACAGCCAATCAGAGTGGTTCAAACTATGTGACCTCGCCCGTCAAGCTGTCCAGGGCAGGGATATGAGGCCCAGCCTGGCCAGGCTGGGCTGGATGGGGTGGGTGGGGGGAGCAGGCGGGGTGTGGGCATGGGTGCAAAGGCTGGAGCTGGGTGGGCAGAGGACTCAGGAGGCCAAGCAGAACAGGGCCAAAGAAGTTGCTGACAGGAACATGTCCACCGAGCCTTTCCCCACAATCCCCAAGTGACTGAAATATTAATCTGCCCCAAGGCGCTGCAGCTGACAGAGAGCTGCTTCACAGACAGCAAGTGTCATTTTATTAAAAAATAAAGGAAAATGGCCCCCTCCCCTTCACTTGACCTTTCTTTTCAGGGAAGGAGTTTCTTCTTAAGAAGAGAAAGTACTTGACAGCCTGGCCACCAAGCCCCGTGTGGCCCCAGCCTGCAGGCACCTGGCCAGGGATGCGTGGCCCTTGGCAGTCTGGTCTGACCCTCCGACACATGGAGTGGAAGGTGGGTATTGGCTGACAGGAGCGTCCCAGTGGGAAGACGCTAGTTTTCAGAACTCAGAGTCCACATTCCAGGAGCTCCCCAAAGCCACTAGCCCAGGGTCCCTGGGGAAACAGGGCCCAGACCCTCCAGCCAAGCTCTAGGGGCACTGGGCAGGGACCTTCAGTCTTGGTGAGTCTCGAGACATTCTCAGGAGCCAGACTACTAGGGCCAACTTGGCCACCTCCCAGGGGGTATATCTGGGGACAGTATATCCCCCACCATTCCATCAGCTCCACAGGTCAAGGACTTTGTCTGCTGTCTTCCCCGCCATGTTCCCAGCCCCGGGCCTGGTGCCTGGCTCTGCAGCAAGCTGCCCCCAGTGAGCACCAGTGGTTGATGAATGAATGAATAAAGTGAGCCCCATCCCAGACAAAAGCAGAACTCCTCTTAAAGATCTCACTGATGCTAATTACCTGAATGGGGGAAAACAGACAAAGCGGAGTGAGGGAAACAAGAACGCCAAAAAAAAAAAAAAAAAATTCAGAGGAAAAAAAGTAGAACATTTTTTTTAGGGAGCAGAAAACTTGAGAGAAAGGGGAATCACTCTCCATGATGAGCCAGAGGAAAGACAGAGACGTGACCTGGCAACTCCGACATGGCAGCCACTGACTGGATGTGGCTCAAGTGAAAGAAATCCCAATCCAAGTCTGGGTCTCACTAGCCAATTTCAAGCACTCAACAGCCATGTGACGAGGGGCTACCATATTGGACAGTGCAGAATGGAATGCCTCCACTATCACAGAACGTGCGACTATACAGCGCTGATGGAGAGCGAGAGCCTGGGCAGGGCGTCCTTGGTCTCAAGGGGCTGTCCAGGCCTGAATCCCCTGGGCATCCCTGCAGTGTGGCCACCCTGGCCCTGGGCTGAAGTCATGTCCCCTCCCATCACCTGGAGGAGGTCCCAGGAAAGCCTGGGGCTCAGAGACTGCTCCCACTGGGGCTGGACTTGTGACATGGCAGAGTAAGGGGAGCACACAGAGGCCCTGGGGACGCACAGGTATCCTGTGAAGCTGGGATCACTGCCCCTACTTCACAGATGAAAAGACAGAAACAGGAGTTGCCTGGGATGGGCAGGCCAGAGATAGGGGTCCCAAACAGGAAATAAAGAGGATGGAGGCAGAGACCAGGAAAGAGGGGCGCCGGGGCCTCGAGGCCAGGGATAGAAAGGCACCCTTGCCAAACACCCCTACTCTGCTCTGCACGGGGGCCAGTGAGCTCCTAGAGTTAGAGAGGAACGGGCTTCCCAGGCAGGGCCCAGCCTGCTCACCTGGGTCAAAGGGGGCAGAGGGCTTGAGGGCGGCCGCGGCCAGCCTGGCCATCATGGGCGAGATGAGGCCTTTGCTGGCTGAGATCCTCTCCATGATGGAGGCAGGGGGCACGGGGACCGAGGCAGCCCCTGCCGCCGCGGAGTCACCGGCTCCCGAGGACACCAGGGTGGGCGTGTCAGGGGTTGCTGAGCCTGCTGTCCCGGACGACATGGCACCCATGAGGCCGGGGGCACCCACCGGCAGGGAGGCGCTGCCTCGGCCAGGAAGGATGGGGAAGTAGGGTGCGGCGCTGGGCAGGCCGGAGTTGGAGAGGGCCAGCGCCAGGGGGATGGAGCCGGGCAGGCCCTGGGCCAGCAGCCCCGAGATCTTGCTGTTGGGAGGCTTGGTGGCACTGGGCACGGCCTCAGAGGTGGCAGTGGCTGCGGCCAGGGAGGCAGAGGACTGCTGGCTGGTGGGGGAGGCGCTGAGGCTGGAGTTTTTGCTGCTCAGGGCCGAGAAGTCGACCAGGTCGTCGTTGCTGGACTCCTCGTGCTCCGTGTCCTTGGCGCCCAGCAGCGAGGGCGGCAGCCCCAGCACGCTGGAGCCCGAGGCGCGTATGTGCCTGCGCTCATGCTTGCGCTTGTGCGAGGTCATCTGGCTGGTAGAGGTGAAGGTGAAGCCGCAGCCGGCGCGGATGCAGTGGAAGTGATTGGTGGCCTTGCTGTACACGCAGCCCTCATACTTGCACTCCTCATACTTGTAGAACTTCTTGAAGCCGTCCTTGGCGTAGGCGTCGTCCTTGATGTGGTAGCTTTTGTGCTTCTCGATGTCACACTTGTTCTTGAAGGTGAACGTGCAGCCGGGGCGCCTGGGGGTGGGTGGGGGAACATTGGGAGGCTGACATGGGGAGGACTCCCTGCCCTGCTCCCACAGTGGCCCCAGGAGGGATGGGCCTCAGGGTGGAAGGCCAGGCCGGACTCTCAGGTGGGGCCTCTGAGTAGCCCTTGGCTCCTGCTCCTACTGCCCTGAGGAGGCGGGGCTCTGAGCCACTCAGGGACCTGGGGCCCTGCCTTCCAGCCCTCCCCAGGCCAGGAGCCTCCCTGGCTGCCTCCGCTCACCTGCAGTGGAAGTGCGTGGTCTTCTGCCCGTAGAACTGGCAGTCGGCTGTGCCACAGTCCTCAGTGGCACGGAAGCGTTGGAAGCCATCGTTGATGAGCTGGGTGTTCTTCTTATGGAAGTTCTCATGGGTCATCACGTCCGACGTGCTCGTGTACACCTTGTTACAGCCCACCTGCAGGGGCCAGACGGCAGTCAGGGGAGCCAAGGCCAGGCGCCCCGGCGAGCTCAGACAGACTGTTCCTCCAGGTGCAGTTGACCCCGGTGGGGGAGCTTTGGCACCCGTCAACATCCAACTGGTGGGACTGCAGTTAATCAAGGATGACCCCTCAGGCCCCCAGGGCCTGGTCTGTGCTGGGCGCAGGCTGTCTTCAGAGAGCCTGGGACACCTCTCCACACAGGCGGAGTCCTGTGCTGCAGGAGGTGGCTTTTGGGTCCCCAATCTGTGGCTCTACCTCTGAATCCCCCCAAGTGAGCAGGGCTGGACCCAGGGGCCAGACGGTCACCTTTAGCCCAGGGACTTGCTTGGCAGACAGTTCCTGGCACTAGGCCCTCCCTACCCCACCCGAGCTGGGCCAAGGCAGGCAGCGTTGCCATATTGAGTAAAAACCAGTGGAATCCGAACACTCTTGAGGGCTGGGCCGTGCCAGTGTCTGCACCATCTCAGAGCCCGGAGAGCGAGCCCCCCTCTCCTCCTGGCCCAGGTTGTTTCACAGAGGCCATAACAACCCCCTGACAAATATCGGGGGAGGCGCGGCGGCTGCTATTTGCAACCTAAAGTCGCTCCCCCTGGACCTGACACCTTGAAAAAGCCCAGACTCTGCGTGGCATTAAAACAAAGAATTAAACAAAAACCTCCTCAGGAACCATTTGCAATGCTGCTCTTGGTATTAAAGCCTGAAAAATGTCGGTCTGTATAAACAGCTTGCTGAATTGCACCCGCACCAAGTATGGCCATGGGGAGGGCCCACCCCGGCCCACCGGGCACTGCCCGAGCCTGAGCCCCGGAGACCCCAGGAAAGGAGAAGGGGAGGCGCCCCGCCCGGGACAGGCCAGCCCCGGGGGAGAGTGGCGGCAGGGGCGGGGCGGGGCACCTGCATGCAGTGGTAATGGGTGCTCTTCCCGTTGAGGTGGCAGCCGTGGTAGTAGACGCTGCAGTCGTCCAGCGGGCTGAAGCGCATGAAGCCGTGCTGCAGGGAGTTGTCCCGCTTCTTGTGCATGTTGTAGTGCCGGATCACGTCCTGCTTGCTCGTGAACCTCTGCAGGGAGAGGGCCTGGTGGGCGGGAGGCCGCGCCTGGCCCCAGGCCCTCTGGTCCTCCTTACAAAGAACTCTATTTGGGTCAAGGAAGCCCAGACTGCCCCAAAGCCAGCACCCTGGACTTGGGAGGGAATAATTTCAAAGGCTCCAGAACCACAGACCCTTCCCTGACCTTCCCCATGTCTCTCCATCACCAGGCCCAGAAGCAGAGATGAATCGGGCCAGGCCTTTCAGCTAAGGCCTCTGACAGGTGACAACTCATTTTGTCTAGTGTCACCGATGGGCCCTGCCAGGCTGCGCTCCCTAGTGAGACAGACTGCCTGTATTCCCCTCTCATTTGCTTGCTCTGCACTCACCAGAGGATGAGCTTTGAACAAAGGGACAGTCTATCTGAATCTCAACATAATCATCTGTAAAATGGGGCAGTCTTACCAGCCTCATGAGGACACTGGAAAGAACCGACTAGACAAGGTACGCAGGCTGTCTGAGTCCTTGGTGCATGGTAGACTCAGTGCATGGGAGCAAGAATAATTATTACTGGGGAGGCAGAGGGCTCCAGACCCCATCAGATGGCTGTGGGCAGCAATCTGGGAATATGGACAGGCTGGGAGTTTTTCTGGCCTCTCTTCCTGCCCAAGTCAAGTTCAGGGGGCCCACGCAGAACCCAGCAACCCTGTCCTGCTTCCAGGAGGCTCCTCCACTGCTGTGCCAGCCTGTGGGAGCAGGGCCAGTGCCCACGGGACACACCTGGTAGTTGCACTCGGGGTCGAGGCAGTGGTAGTGCTCGCGGTACTGGTAGGCGCAGTGGATGTGTCCACAGTGCTGACTGCCTGAGAACCTGCAGGGAAGAGGGGGTGGGCTCAGGCCTCTCTGGATGCCAGCTCCAGGGTCCTTAGCCTCTGTGGCTGAGGAAAATCTGTGCCTGTGATCCAGAGGACTGCTGCTGGGGTGTGAGGGCCCTGGGTGGAGATCTGGAGGGGCAGAGGTGGCCCCTGTATCCACGAAGCAGAGGCTGAGAAGGCCGAGGAGAGTGACGGGGCCGCTGGGAACCCCAGACCCACTGAGCTACAGACTAAGCCATATCTGCCCCAAGAGGAAATGCTGAGGCAAGGTGCAGGGGGCCACAGAGGCCTGGCACCAATGTTGGGGGGAGGAAGCAGGGCCAAGGTAGAGGCCAGAGCAGGGTCAGGGGAAGGAGCCTAGGATGGGATGAGATGAAGTGGGGAAAGCATGAGCCCCAAAGGGGCCCAGCTGCTGTTTCTGTAGGTGCTGTCCTCCTACTCCCCACCCAGCGTCGGGTCAGGTGCTGGGGACCCCAGTTGGGCCAGCCCAGGGCTCTGTGACTGAGAAGTGTTAAAGGGCTCCCTCTGTCTTGGGTTTTCCCAACACTTGAACCAGTCCAGAGTGATGAATTTTTAAAGCTGAGCATCTGTTTGGCTTTCCGTGGTAGGAAGCATGTTCTCCAGCCAACTCCCCAGCCCGGAGCCCCTACTAGCTGCCTGGCCACCACCGCCTGCGGTCCAGAGCACCCTGGGCCTTCTCCGGGGTCCAGCGCTGCCAGAGTAGGGGATCTCGCTGAACAATCAGGCTGAACGATGACCACCCAGGGAGAATACACCGTAACAACTGTGGACAAGGTGGTGGGCTCAGGCTGCCTGCCCCACCATGGAGCGAGTGAGGGGAAGCCCCATGTAATGGGGAGAACTGCTTGTGAATAAAGATTTAAGCTGAAGCTGCCAAAAGAGCCATCTGCTGAGGCACTAATAATAATGATAATAATAATAATAAAGAGAGCACAGCAAAGCTGAAAAGACAAGGAGGGACAGGAGGCAGACACAGAGAGGGACAGAGAGCAGCAGAAAGACGGCTGCCGGGGCCTGGCCCGGCCAGGTGCTGCTCCGCCAGGCACTGTCTGCCTGGGGCCTGAGCTGGGGAATCTGATGAGGTGGAGTTTCTTCACCTGCCAAGCCCGCTGCCTTAAGGAGGTAAAGGGGTAGGGCTGGAGTCAGATGGTGAAAGTCAAGGTCTAGCCCGGGGTGGGGGGGACATTGCACACTGAGGCCACCTGGCCACACCCCTTCTCATCCCCTTACTGTTCCACAGTGGCTTGCGTGGCCCTCCCTGCCCCCTCCTCAAGGCTCTGAATGAGCTGTGGAGGGGGCCCTGTGCTCATCTGTGGCCAGGCCCTGCTAGCGGGCCCTTTCGGGTACCAGAGTCCTGCCTGGGGTACAAGCTGCTTAAGGGCCTGTGGTCTAGATCCCATGAAGGGGGCAAGGGCTCTGAGATGGGGCAGAGGGTAGTCCCTGGAGGGAGTCTGGAAGCAGGAGTGTGTGGGGGTGGGGAGGCAGCAGGCAGCTGATACTAGCGGTCAGATGGGCATGCGGTCCCACGGTCCCCAGCATTCCTGCCCCACCTACCTCTCCAGGGCAGTCTCCTCCCCAGGGGCCTACCTGGCAATATATTTCTGGTAAATGTTTACATCTTCAGTGACAGCTGGTTTATCTGTGGGCAATCCGTTCCTGGTGAGAGACACACAGGGCACAGCTGATGAGTGGACGAGGTCGCCTCCTGCCCCAGGCGTGTCTGGGGGCAGCTCCCTGCCCTGGGGTCCTGACCCTTGTTTCCCTTGCTCTGTAGCGTCCTGGGCACTTGAGGTGGGACAGGAAAAGTCCTTTGGCATAAAACTAGCACAGCTGGGTTCAGCTGGCCCACTTTCAGCAAGGGCTAGGCTGTCTCAAGCTGGCAGGGCTGGAGGGCTCCACCCTGAACATGGGTCTGACCTACAGTCCAACCCTCAAGAAGCCTGGGAAGCTGGGTCCTGGCTCCTCTTGCACACAGGGGGTTCAGGACACTGCTGGCTAAAGAGGAGTACCAGGGACCACTGGGGAAGACCCTAGGGGAAAGGGCAAGAGCAGCACCAAGCAAGTGTGGCTGAGGGGTCAGAAAAGCCCCCCGACATCCCCCATGCGGAGGGCGGCTCTCTAGATCTGCTCTCAGGTTTCTGGAACCTCCCCCAAGAGGGATGGCTGTGGGGAAAGGTATTCTCAGCCCCACACATGGATCCATCAGTCATTTTACCACTGCTGAGGGCTTTGTGCTGGGTCTGCCAGCCCCCGCCTCTTACCATCTCCTGCTGCCATTCATACAGCCCCGGCTCTGAATCCAGGAGTCAAGGCCACCAGCTTGGAGCCCAGAACCCCCAACCCAGAGTTGGGCTTTCCCAGTCAACCATAAGCCCGCAACTGGGCCTCACAGTGGCAGGCAGAGAAAGCCTGTTTTGGGCAGATGGGGTTACAGTACTCTGTGGCAGGTGTGTCAGCAGGTGAGCAAGTGCACAGGAGCACAGGCAGACCTTGGAGATAATGCAGGTTCACTTCCTTCCAGACCACCCCGATCAAGTGACAGTCACAATAAAGCGAGTCACACGAGTTTTTTTGGTTTCCCAGAGTACAGAAAAGGTATGCTTACAGCATACTGTAGTCTATTAAGTGTGCAATAGCATTATGTCTGAAAAAACCATGCATATGTCTTAATTAAAAAAATGCTTTACTCCTAAAAAATGCTAACCATCAGCTGACAACACAGGGTTGCCACAAACCTTCAGTGTGCAAAAACACACAATATCTTCAAAGTACAAACAAGGTTTGCCTGTGTGGTGTGTGAGGGTGTGTGCACACAGCAAGATGTGTAGTGTGTGGGTCCATGAACCGGGTGTGAGTAACTATGTAGGCTGTGTGTGTGTGTGTAAGTACATGTGTGAGAATCTGGGTGCACAGTGGATGTGTATAAGGTACGGGTACAGGTGTCCACAAGTGTGAGCTTCAGAGGCAGAAAGTGGGTCTCTGGGTCACCCCAGTGCTGGACTCAGGGCTGGCAGTGAGGGTGACGCGCGCCTTACTTGACAGTGGAGACGGTCCCCGTGGTGATGGAGTCTGTTTTGGAGAAGGTTGACTTCAGGTACTCTGGAGTGTTGAAAGGCAGGGAGGCAGATGGCTCAGGGCCTGGCCCAGGGGTGCTGGGAGCGGTGGGCACGCTGGCGAGGGGTGTGGGAGCCAGGCTGGGGGTGGGTGGAACCTTGGCGGGGCCAGGCTTCTGGATGGCCCGGACGTCGTACTTTGAGGGGCGCCCCACCTTGCCCGTCTTGAAGGCGATGGCCCCGCCCATGTCGGGGCTGCCCTCCCCGGGTTTGAAGAGGTGCAGGTACTTGACGTTCTCCAGGTCGTACTTGGATGGCTTCTTGTAAGCGCTCCCATTTTGGGGCCGCAGGTTCTCGCCTGTCTTCAGTTTCTGGATGAAGAAGTCGTACTTGGAGGCGCGGGCCACCAAGCCCTGCATGGGGACGCTGCTGTGTGAGGGCAGGGGCAGTATGGTGGCCTTGGTCTCCAGGTGCGCGGTGCTACTGGGAAGCCGCAGGCCAGGCAGGGGGCCCAGTGCCTCCTTGCCTGCCCGCCCCTCGGCCGTGGTGCCGTGGGCCGGCCAGGACAGCTGCTCGCCAGCCTTGAGCTTGCGGATGTACTCCTCGTACTTGGAGAACCGTGCCCGCTTGCTGAGGGCGTCCTCGGAGGCAGGCAGCGTGGAGGAGGTGGCCGCCTCGGGGGTGGAGCCCGCATGCAGCTTTTCGAAGCTGATCTTCCTGGCCAGCTCATCCCTTGTGTTCTGGTCGTCATAGCCAAACATGCCAAGGAACTCGGTCATGGTGGAGGCTGCGTAGTCCCGCAGCGAAGAGGCCTCTCCTATGGGAGAGGAAAGGGGCTGTCACCTCTGGGAGGGAGCAGGGTAGCCAAGGGACAGGCTACCCCCAGAGAGGGAGGGGGCCGGCCTGGGGAGGGGGCGGAGCAGGACATGATCTATGGACATTTGGCTCACTTGTTAGGTTTTACGACTCTTAAATTAATTTGTTTAAAAAAAAAGTAATTAATACTGGGGTAAAATAAAACGAGTTCATCAATGCCAGGAAAATCAATTTCCTAAATGTTCTGGCCGATGGCTTTTCAGTACATTAAACAAAGTTTCATAAATGTCTCCGCTCTCTCGCCTTGGCCTAATATGAAAGAGAAGTCATTTTACTGGAAGTAAGGCCAGATCTCAACCTGCCTCTGGGGTGGGGGTGGGAATGGGGGCTGGGGACAGGTAGGGCTGTGAGCCAGTGCTGGGCAGTCAGGAGGACCCCTGGGCCAGTCACGGGTGGGGCCGGCAGAGCTGGCCTGGACGGCCCTTCCTCCCCTACAAATGGACATACAGACCCCTGAGCCCCGGAGGAGGACGAGGGGCTTGCCCCCAGCCTGCTCAGAACCTGTCCTCTTGGCCCCTCCCAGCCGCCCCGGTTGCTAATGGCCCCAGACAACAGGGCAGAGGGGCAGACAGCCTGCTGATGTGTTGCTCAGATTCCCTCAGGGCCCCACCCCAGCCAAGACTTATGACGCAGGGAGGCCTACAAACCTCCCTGCCACCCTCTGGTCACTCGTGTTCACGCACAAGGGTGGGCCACCCCGAGGAAAGTCAGGGCCAGAGACACAGCGGCTGACCGTCTGCATCTCTCACTCCAGTGTCCACAGCAGGGAACACGGGGAGTCCCCCGCAGCCACCTCCCCATGGGGCTGTGCATGCACACACACTCTCACAAGCTCATGTCCCAGTGACCTTCCGAGACACACATACAAGCATACCCAGACCACCTCAAACTCCACATCCAGCTTCCCAAGATGGTCCCATTTGGCCTGGGGCTGTTCCCTGGAGATGAACCCCCTTCCACACACAATGTGCCACCACTGCAAGCCTGTGGGACACCCCCTCCCCCAGGATGCGCCTTCCTGTGCAGACACTCTCTAACACCGACCACCTGCTATACCCCGCCCCGAGTCAGGGGTGGGGACACTCAGGTGGGTGAGACTCGTTGGGCCGCAGAGGACATGTGTGTTCTCTCTACTCCTGTCTGAGCCTGCACACCCGGGCACACAGTGCAGCAGGATCCCAGGCTGGGGGTCCTAACAGCACGGTCAGGGAAAGGTGTAGCCAGAACCCAGCAGCGGGCTCTCCTCCCACCCTCAAGCCCACCCGGAGGTGGTCTGAGAGCCGGGCTGCGCTCCAGCACAAGAGAAAACCTAGCGGCATGTAGACAGAGCCTCCGCACTCCTGGCAGGAGGGCAGTTCTGTGGGGTCTGGGGCCCTCCGGGTGAGGAAAGAACAGTCATGGACAGCACCCGGCCCCCAAGATGGGCAGTGTAACCCCAGGAACCAACAGATGGCTGGTCCCCCTGGGCCAGCTGGCTGGTGGGCTGCCGTCCTGACCTCAAGCCACTTGGGGTGGGGGACCCAGCCTGGGAGGGGTGGGCTCTGGATGCTAGATTCAGTGGCTCAGGGACCAGAGAGAGGGGCTAAAAATAGCTGGAGGCAGCTGAGCCCTCACTATATATGGCAGAGAATCAGAAGGCTTTGAAGGGCAGACAGCTTAGAGCAGGGAGGGGGCCAGGCAGGGGTCCCGGGGGCAGCCCAGAGGCCTGCATTCCCAAGGCCATGGTGGGCAGCTTGGACTCCAGCTGCCCAGCTCTAGGGCCCAGGTTGAGCAGGCTGCCTGGCATCCTGCTGCCATCCTGCTGCTATCCCAAACCAGAGGGGGTGAGGCCTGGAGCCATGAGGCCACCGGCAGTTTCCAGCCCTGCCTCCTGTTGTGCCGGCTTGTCACTCCCCTGGGAGGAACTGGGGCGCTGAAGGGACAGTGGCCCCGGTCCCTGTCCCTCCCCGCTCCTCAGGCCCAGCGCAGTCACCTTGTGTCTGGGAACGGCAAGGGCTTTTCCTATCAGAGGAAACTGAAGGTCACACTTTTCCTCATTGATCTTGCAATGTTTGTTAATTACTCTGTCACTGATGTGGCGAAGGATAATTAAACAGCTCTGTTTATATCTTATATGCATAATTATGTGGCTGCGCAGGGCTCCCCGCGCAGGGAGGAGATGCGCCCCTCGCTGCAGGGGAAGGGGAGGCTTGGGACGCCAGGCGCCCGCTGCAAGGAGGCTGGGGAGCTGAGAAGAGAGCCCGGGCCCCGAGTTCTGGCCCCGGTCAGGCCCCCTCCCACACAGAACTGAGGTCCTCCCTCCGCAGAGCAGGACCTCAGGGCTGCTCTGCATCTAAGGACACGCAGACCCTAGAAGAGCAGGCCTTAGCCATGTCATGGGAGAGAGATAAGCCAGGGGACCGCATCCGGGGCAGGTGGGTACAGTGGGATCTGCTGGCTGGCTGTCCCTCCCCGCATATCCAGGTACTATGCCCCTCAACAGGCTCCTTCCCAAGCAACTACTTGTGGTGAGCCATCTACCCACATACTGTCCATCTATCTGTCCATCCATCGGCCTGTTCACCCACTCATTTGTCCTCCTGAAGACCCCCTGTGTGTTCGGCAGCCCACTGCAGCCCTGCTCACGTGTCTGGAGAGCTGCTTTCTCAGGCCCTTCCTTCTCACTTCTGCTGCACACCGTCCCCCCCACCTCTGCCGACTCATCTCCCCCATTCTGGCCGTGACCTCGGCCCCAGCCCCCACCAGCTCAGGAGTCCTCTGTGGGCCTGAAGGAGGGGTCACTACTTGGAGCAAGACTGAGGGAAGAGGGCGTGCTCTTTAGACACACCACTCCTCCTCCTCGTGGGGTTCTGTCCTGTCCAGGGCTTAGACACCCACCTGAAGCCTGCTTGGCACTAGGGCCACTCTCATCCTTGGAGGCTGCCCCGTCCGAGTCCTTCTCCTCCAGGACGCTGCCATCCTTGGGGGGCTCTTCGCTGTGGTCCTCCTCGTCGCTGCAGCCCTGGGGCTGGACCATGTAGACACCCTCGGGTGGCAGTTCCAGGCCCTCCCGGGCGATCCGCCCCAGCACGGGCGTGGGTGCCGGCTCCTCGCTGTACTCCCCGTTGACCCACTTCTCAATCACCGCCCGCCTCTTGTCTTCTTCACTGCGGGGTGCCCGGGCCACTCCAGACTCGGGGCCACTGCGCTCTTTGTCCCGAGTCCGCAGTGGGCTGCCCTCGGCGTGGGCGCTGGCCTCCCCGCCCTTCTCCACCACCACTTGGCGGCTCAGCTTGGCGCAGATGGCATTGAGCTTCAGGCCGCCTTTGCGCTTGGCCGCCATCGCGGGCTTGCCTGTGGGCGGGTCGGTGCACCGGGTGCCTTCAGCTGTGGGGATGAAAGAGAGGGGTCAGAGGCACTGCCACCCACCTCGACAGCCCCACATCCCCCAAGCCGGAGGTCTCCCCAGTCACGTTCCACCCCACTGCCCTGAGACCAGGGCACATCTGTCCCCTCACTAGACTGAGGGTTCTATTCTGAGCCTCGTCTGGACTACGTGGTTCAGAAATATCTTGTAAATGAACGAATGAATGAACGAATGACTTCAAGCACAGGAGCAGTCTTCTTCTCAGCCCTGCCTCCTGGAAGCACTTCCTACCCGTGTCTGGCCCCAGGAGCCAGGCCAGCTGTGCCTCAGGATGTCACTCTGCCTTGGCCAACTCCTGCAGCCCTGGGAGGCCTGGCTGGCCCCAGGAAGCCCATTTTCCAGATCTGAGAAGCGGGAATAGATTGGGATTCCTCAGATCCCCAGCGGAAGGCCCAGAAGCTGCCGTTCTAGTGCCTTGTCCCTGAGCATGACAGCGCGATGCAAATGGCCTGGAATTGTATGTAGGCTGCCCGGGCACGGGCCACCTCCCTCCTGGCCACTGAGCAGGGCACCCAGGGTCTTGGGGGGAATGGCAAGACCACCCCAATTCAGCTGGGACCTGCCACAAATGCCAGCTAAAGCTGACACACCTATACCTGTTTATTTGTATATCAGTCCATCTGTCTGTCCACCCATCCATTCAGTGAACTCCTACATG
Source organism: Antilocapra americana (assembly GCA_007570785.1). NCBI lineage: Eukaryota > Metazoa > Chordata > Mammalia > Artiodactyla > Antilocapridae > Antilocapra > Antilocapra americana. The sequence goes on from ML663557.1 coordinate 28,658,620, forward strand.
GCAGCGCCAGGGATGGGGCGGTGGCCATGGCAGACACAGTCGTGGCTCACACTCCCTTTGTGCATGGGGGGCCCCATCGAAGCCTCTAGATGGTAGAGCTCCCAGGGGATGGGCATGGCCGCATCTCCACACAGCTCAAAAGGCTAAGCCAGGGGGAGGGACTCTGCTCCCAAGTCCACAGTCAGAAGGGGCTTCACTATAATGGATCAAGAGCCTAAAAACACACGCCTGGAGCCCACTGAGAGGCTGACTCAGACAGAGATGGGCACAGTTGGGCCAGGACCTCATCTGTAGGCAGATTTGGCTTGTGCACACAGACAGTGGCCCCCTGATACAGACAACGCCTGGCAGCCCCAGGTCCTTGTCTTAAAGCCAGCCACCCAGTTCTCCCAGTCGTGTGGCCCTGGCTCTTCTGGGCCCCACCCTCACCCTAGCCAGATGCCCACTCTACCCATGTTTGTCTACATCTCCAAGTCTGCATTGCCCACACCCAAGTCTCCAAGCATCATCGTGGGCTCTTTCTCAAGGGTCGTTGACCGGGCCCCTCATCACGCCATCCCACCTGACCTCTAGGCCAGCCACCAGGTTCCACGACACCAGGCTTCCTCATGCAGGCCTATGGGGGGCAGGCTGCACCTGGGCCCCTCTGCCCCAGGCCCTGGTAGAGAAGCAGGGTGGGAGTGGAGGAGCCTGCTCTATTTTTACCAGGAGGTAAGCAGCCAAGTGTGTATGGCAGACGGCAAATGAATCTATAAATATTTATCCCAAGGAAGAGGGAAGCAGAAGCTCCCAGGGCTGCACTTGCTGCTGGTGATACCCCGTCCCTGGGCCCCCACCCATCCTGGAGCCTCCTGGCACTTGGGCCCACCCAGCCCTGCCCACCCTCTCCTGATGCCAGCCGTGTGCCTGGCTCAGTCCCTTGCGGGCCCCCACCAGCTGTGCTGCAGCTGTGTGCTGGGGGGCCCACCCCCCACCAGCAGGCCCCTTGGCTCTGCCCACACCCCCCGACACCTGCCCTCCAGCTGCTGCTCTGCCCCAGCCCACCTGCCTTCCAGATGCTGCCCTCCCTCTGACTCCCGCTGCTCCCAGGGGTGGAGGTGGGGACGGCATGCGGGCCTGGGGTGCAGGGCAGGAGGCAAAAGCAGGCCTTCCTCATAAGTGCACAAGCGTGAGAGTCTGGGGCTGTGAGTAAAGGGAGGTGTGTGTGTGTGTGTGTGTGTGTGTGTGTGTGTGCAAGAGTTGAGGTTCAAGTTGCCTGCCCGCCTGCCTTCTGGCCCACCCCGTGGGGCCTACTCCTCTCCCCCTCCTTCAGGACCCTGGGACCTGCAGACTACCCGCTTCGTGGTCTGACCCCAGGCTCCTGTCCATGTAAACATTCCCCTGACTTTCTTCCCTAAAATATAAACGCCGTGGCCGGGCCTCAATGGGAGGAAGCCATCCGTCCCCGGCCCTGTCACTGCCCCTTTCATCTCCTTCCCGCCACCAGCCTGCCCGCTGCTCTATTTACACTGGAAACTTCCTCTGGGAACAATACTGCCCAGGAGGCTGGCTTGGACTGGAGGGCGGGAAGGCGCGGGGACTCCCGTACCTTCCGTACTGCTAACCCAAGGCCCGGCTCCAGAGAGGAGGCGAGGGGCAGGGCAGCTGCAGTGGGCTCAGCTGGGCCCCGGGGAAAGGAGCAGGCCTGTATCTGCCTGCGGGCAGCCAGCCCAGGGCGTCTCCCAGCCTACAACCTCTGGCCCCAGGGACGCTGGATGGGCCAGGGTGAGCCCTGGGAGGCAGCACTGCACCACGGTGTGACCTGGCCTCTGGGGCAGACAGTCGCGAGTTCAGGGCCTGGCTCTGCCTCTCGCTAAGCTCTGGGTTCTGAGTGAGCTTTCTCCCCATGAAAGGGTTGCAGGACTAAGGTGACAGGGTACCTGTCTGTGCCAAGCACAGGTCCTGACAGTCAAGCATCTGGGAAAAGGCAGCTGAGCTCTGGGAGGGGACAAACAGGCAAGTGTGGTGCCACCTCTGGGCACGAGATCCCTAGACCAGGAAACCACACCTGGGCCAGAAGAGGTTGCTGGCAGTAGGGACAGGAGAGGCTGGAGGGCCGGGCTGTGGGCAACAAACGGCCTCTCCCCGGCTCCCAGAGTCTGAGCCTCCCTTCAGGGGCTCCAAACTCAACAAGCCTCCTGCAGGCAGCGCTGTCTCCAAGCTGAGGGGTCCTGCTCAGGGTGGAGAAAGGGAGGGGCAAGAACCGGCCTGTCCTCGCACCTGTCGGGCGCTAGTTCATAGTGTCTCACCACAGCCCTGTGAGGCAGGTGCTACGTCGTCCCATTTGACAAAGGAGGAAGCTGCCCCTGGAGCCGTGAAGACACTCCAGAGCCCAAGCACACGAAGGCCGGGGTGCGGCAATGCAGGGCTGCCGCCACGTCCCCGTGGCGGCTCCGGAGGCTCCAGGAAGTCCCAGGCCACCCTGAGAGGGCTCCTCTCCACTCCTGCCCATCTCCTCCTCACCCCTACTCCCGGTTCCCATAACATAGAGCCCCCTAAAGTGTTAACTGTGATGGGTAAAATGGTGCAGCAGATTGCTACAATAAATAATTTACTGATATTTATAAATATGCAAATCAGCCAGCTTCAGAAATCGAATGAAGGGAGGGCCTCGGGAGAAGGGCCCGTTATGGCAGGAACCGCATCACTCCCTCCACAGGCTGGGGAAGGCCAGGGCTCCTGCCAGCTCTGGGGGAGGGAGGGGGCTCCTCTAGCTGCACCTGGGCCCCTCATCCCTGATCCCTGGGGACTAAAGGGGGGCTGGGTTGGCTCCACCTCCTTGCCTGGTCAGGGCCAGATCCTCCCTAGCCCTGGGCAGCCTGGGCTCAAGGGGACCGGAGGCTCCAGTGCCTGATGCCCACAGCCGGGTCTCAGAGTCACCCATCCTGCCTGGGGGTGGGAGTGGGGGCTAGTCCCCAGGGGCTGGCAGGCCTGCCAGCCCCTCCCCACCAGTGAGTAATGTGTTTTGGGGCTGGGCAGACTGTCAGCTACCAGGCTCCGGGTGCTTTATGGGCTCTGCCTGGTGGCTCTGAACTCCCTGGTAGGAAATAAAGTTCTCCCTGCGCGTCCCTTCTAAACATTTCACTCAGTGGAAACGGTGTTTAAGAAAAATGAGGACATATTTCTTCCTAAGGATGCAGTGTCCCCTTTGGGCGGCCTAATGCCCGCTGTATATCAAGAAGTGGCGAAGCAGGGGCCAGGCACCGTCCCCTCCGGTGGGGGTGGTCCAGAGGGCTGGCCTGTCAGCTGCCAGGTGGTTCGGGGGCCATGGGCACCACTAGGCCACTCTGGTGGCTGCCCTGGCCCGCACAGCCTAGAGCAGGATGGTGGATGGCCCCCTGAGCACCTCCCCTGCGTGGGGGACAACACTGGGTAGCAACTCAGAGCCTCAGTGATACACCCACCCCCATCCTAGCACGGCCATCATCCTGTCCATTTCCAGATGAAAACGCAGAGCCCAGTGAGGGTGTCAACTGCCGCGGTCATCCAGCATCCGTGCGAGAGCCGGACTCGGACGTCTCACCATCTGAGATCCTAAGTGTACCTCCCACAGCCTTCCAACCAGGATGGCGGCAATTTTGGAGCCTCCCTGCCACCCCTAAGGACTTGCACTTGACAGGCCACCAGCCCCAGGGCTGGGGTACCGGGGGCTGAATTCCGAGGACACAACACGAGCAAGCAGACTGCCCTGGTTCCTGCCAGGATGGACGGTTCAATTTAGACCAGGGGGCAGACGCTCTCTCAAGTCATTACAAGTGTGATCACTGCGGTGAAAAGTCTTGGTGCCATAGGAGCAGCGAGTCTAGGAAGTAAGGAAGGGTTCCCAGAGACACCTGCCCTGTCTCTGATCCCCCACAAGCTCCCTTGGGGTCCCACCACCCCCCTGCCTCCCTCCTCCCCCGACCGTGCAGCCCAACTCCATCTTAACAGTTCCAGCCCCGTATCCCCAGACACGACCTGTGCCCAAGGAGAATGGGGTGTCCTTCCTTCCCTCTTGGGCCCAATCCTGAGCCTCACTTGGCAGAGAGGAGCAGCCACTGCTCCTCGAGGCCCTCAGCCAGTCCCCCTGGTCCCCAAAAACTCCAGGTGGGGAACTGGGGGGGACCCAGCCACTGGGCCCTATGTGTGCCCCTTTGTTTATTTATTTATTATGAGTTTTTCGTCCAGTTAAAAGGTTTACTATCCAGACGCGTCTAAGTGGCCTCACTTAGCGTAAGTAACTCTATAAATCAGGGAAACTGTTAGCATCCACTGCACAGGCTGGCCATCAATCTCCCCCAGGTCACAGCCAAACAGGAAGGGGAGAAAAAAAGAGAGTTACCACCCAGGGGAGATTTAAAACACACACACACAGCACACATGCAGACTGTGCGCGCACACACACTCGGGCGTCACGGTATTTGTACAATCATATTATAGTCACACGTGCACACACACAGTGGCCCGGAGACTGGCTGTACTGTGTGCGTCAGGACATGGATGCACGAACGTGGCTTCTGCAGCCCGATGGGGACACAGCTGAGGGAGGGGTGAGCCCCCAGGGCCGGGCTCTCAGTGCCTGCGCCGCCCTGCCCAGGCAGGCTGCTCTGGAGGGCGGTGGGACCAGGAGGGGGTTCAGTTGGGTGCCTTCCCCTTCTGTGGCCCCTGCCTCTGCCAAACCCCAAGGGGCCAAGCTTTTCCATTTTGTGTGCAGGAGGCAGGGAGGTGATGCCCAAGGTCAGGGCAGGGAGGTTGTCAGCCCCAGGCCACTGACAGGCCCTCGTCCCCTGTGCCCAAGGCTGGGCACACCCCATTTGCAGCACATGACTCAAGGAGGGGAGCACCTTCCGGAGGAGCGACCAGCTTTGATGCAGAGACCAGGGTGCCCGGCAAGGCGAGCTTTCTGCAGCAGCCTCAGGAATGCCTCACCTTCTCCCTGGAGGAGATGTGGCTGGATGCGCACAGAGCTTGGACACAGGCTCCCACCCTGTCCCGAGAGAGGCCCCAGACCTAGAAGGCCCCCACCAGGAACGGGGGTGAGGAGGCCGCTCCTGGCATTCTCTGAGGGTTCCCAAGGCCAGGTCGGGCAGTCCGAGGGCAGAAGACCCACTCAGGCCCACCGCCTCTCCCACCTCGCCCAGAGGCCTCCCCGGCTCACCCGCCTGCCTGCCCGCTGCATCTCCCCATGAACTCTATTTCTCTTTCCTCTCTGAAAACAACTGAGCTGTAAATACTGTTTAACCTTCTCCCCCCCTCCCCCCAACCCCCTCCCCTCCGCACTATAAAAACACAAATATGCCATAACTCAGCCGGCCCGGCCGCCCAGCCTCCAACATGCCCTGCGCCCGGGCCTCTCAGGAAGGTCATTACAAACGACTTTCCGATTCACTGCTCCTGAAATAATTTTGTGTATTAAAACCTGAATCTGCACTTTCTGGGGCCGAAAGCCTCGCTTAATTATGGCGGGTGTCCTTGGGACGGACAGTGATCCTTCACTCACCAGCCCGCGCTCCAGCCCTCCGCCCGCCAGCCCGCCCCCCTCCCGGGGCCCAATCTGTTTTCAAAGTGTGTCTGTCCTTTATTAAATTGTTTTCTTTTCCACATTATCAGTTGCCATGGAGACCTCATCTCTCGGATTATTTGAATTTCATTATATCTATTGATTTGGGAGCATTTCATCTTTTTTATTGTTTTTCTGTCAATTTTCAAAACGAATAACCATCTAATTTGCGTCAGTGCTGATTATGTTTGTCCCTCAATAGAGGTCGGCAGCTGCGCTGGGGAAACAAATCAATGAAAAACCATCATAAAACTCCCCACTCCAGTCTCCAGGATGTGTGGGTGACATTCCACGCCTGCGAGACACACACTCATCAGCTCCAAGTTCAGCTACGGTGGCGGCTGCTCCTCTCCACGTCCGCCTCCTCTGGCCTTAATATTTAATTCTGCGATTTGGGGCATTATTAGTGGTGTTTTTATTAGTACGTGTGCACGTGAGTGTGCTGTTGCATTAATTTGTGGGTGAGGCAGGGAAATCCCGGAGGAGGGCAGGGTGGACAGCGCTGGGGGTGCAGTGGGAAGTGGAAAAAAGGGGGGATGCCCAGAGGAGGGGACGGGGCCCTGGACCACCGGGAGGACCACGATGAGGGCTTGGGAAAGGGGGAACGCAGAAGTGGGACTGAGCCAAGGGGAGGAGAAGAGGGAATTCAAATTGCTTACTTTGTTGGTTTTTTTTAAATAATTTATGCAATTTTAAGCATTTATGTATAAATTTTTTAATAAGCCACCCTGGAGCAGGATGGCCATTAACATCCCAACGTCCTTCTGTCCAATGGGCTGGCGGAGAGGATCAATTTCTGAGAGTACTTTCCCTTTTTTATGACATGATAAAATGCTTTTAAAGCAACTTACACAAATATGGAAAATTTTTTTCTTTTTTTCCCCATCCCCTCTCCCTTCCCCTAACAGCCTTCTTATCCACCGGGGATGGGGGGTGTGAGCCCACGCACACTTGTGCTCACACTCGCTCCTATGGGGGTGGGGGGGGCTGGCCGGGAGAGAGCCCCAGTTCTAACCGGAACTGGCCGCCTGTCCTTCTAACAAGGGCATAAACTTTCATTACCCATGCGCGCAGTCAAAGACAATTTAGGGAAACGCGCTGCTCGGAAAAGGAAAACCTCAGCGATTCGTGGCCCACGCTGCCGCTGCCATCTGGGGGGGCTGCTGCCACGCCAGCCCCCAGTGAGAGGGAGTCAGAGCCTTGAACCTCGGGACCTGCCCGGCAGGAGGTCGGGAGGGGCCCCTGAGGGTCACAGCCACAGAGGGAGAGGAGGGACCAGACAGAGCCCCGGGAACACCCAGCTTGGGCAGGGGCTGGGCCCCCTTGGTCACGCTCCCTCCACACCCCTTCACTAATCCCAGTCAGGCGTGAGCCCTTGAGGGCAAGCACAGGACTCCAGGGCTGTCCCGGAGTGGACACTCAGCTCTGTGGATGAACAGACAGAGGGACCAAATGAAAATGAAGCAGCAAACTGTCCGGATCGCAGGGGTCCAGGCTGGAGACTCACGGTGCCGGGGAAAGGCTCCCTCTCCAGGTGTCACCTGCTGCAGAAGTGGGTCTGGGGCAGGAATGCTTCTGGGTGTAAAGGAGCAGGGCCACCAGAGCAAGAAGGGGTGTCCTGGCCACTACCACCCTGACCCTGCACTTGAATCCCTAACTCCCTGAGATGGAGCCAAACCGTGTGAGGAAGAGGGCAAGTGGCTTCAGACTTAAGGACAATCCTTATTTCTGTGTCCCCTTTACCTTCCAGACCCTCGTCCTGAGGGCTGGGGCAGGTGGAGGGGCCTGAAGGGTGAGCCCAGTCCCAGGACTGAGGGGGACGACCCTGGTTCCCAGGGCAGATCAGGACTGCGTTCACCCTGCTGACACTACACCTGGGCAGCTGGTCTTTAGAAGCTTCCAAATAAGATAAACTGACATAAGAAACTTGGTACACTACATCACTAGTCGTGCCCGACTCTTTGTAACCCTGTGGACTATACCCCCTGCCAGTTTCTCTGTCCATGGGATTCTCCAAGCAAGAATACTGGAATGGGTTGCCGTGCCCTCCTCCAGGGGATCTTCTAGACCCAGGGATCAAACCTGCGTCTCTCACGTCTCCTGCATCAGCAGGCAGGTTCTTTACCATTAGCACCACCTGGGAAGTCCTAGAAACTTGGTCCCCTTCTTAAAACCTTGCCACTTGAAGCAAGTTACATCTCTGCCCTGGATATCAGTGTCCTCACCTGAGATGCTGGGTTGTTGAAAAAGAGGAAGAAGGGTGATGTGTCTGGCGCAGAGCTATGCAGCAAGGTGCCTGCCGCCGAAATGGATGGTGACTGTGGACAGGGTCCCTGCCTCGGGAGCAGGGAGGGCTGTTGTGGTCAGCGCAGAGTCCAGCCCTGCACGGCTCAGCCTTTGCCTGGAAATCTGGAAGGCCTCTTCCTGACTCCCCCACACCCCAAGCTCAACTTTCTCCTGGGGCACTCCCACCCTGGAGCCTCCGAGCATCTCTCCAGACGCATCCCATTCCATGGTGAGCCTGACCATGGCAGCCCAGGAAGGGCCCCCGGTATCCTTGACCTTCAGTGGCAGCCACATGGGAGCACCCCTGGGGTAGCCTGTGGTCAGGCTATCCCAGCCCTCCCGGGACGTGAATGGAGCAGGGCTGCGCCCACCCTCTCCTCACTGGTGCTCAGCCCACCCCATACCCCCCAACTGTCATTAAAATAACAAGTTTCTGTTACAATCTAAACATTCCCACATCGCATAAAGGGTTATATTACACCCGAGTCACTCCCGGGCCCGTGTTTGCACAGAAAAGCTCACGGCAGGTCCCCCCTCCTGACGAAGTGACTTATTAAAGTTTAAACAGTAATTAACAGAACAATAAAAATAAAGGGATGTTTGGGGAGTCATAGCGCACACAGGGTTTTTGGCAGTGCCAGCAGTTTTTCAGTGCCCTGCGCTGGCAGCAAAATGTGACTGTGAAGCCAGGGGGGACGGAGGACCAAGCCAGGGTTGGGCCGGGGAGACTCTGGGCTTGGAGGGTGAGAAACTGAGGGTGGACGGGAAGGAGGGGACGAGAGGGCTGCTGGGAAGCCCTTCTGGAATCTCTGTGGGGCCACCAGCCCTGCCAGGATCCTGGGTGGCAGGCTGGGTGTGGGGGGAGCAGGAGAGGCGGTCTGAGAGCCACAGTAAGTCCACCGAGCTAGGCCGCAGAGGCTCTGCGATGCCAGGGCCCAGTTTGGCCCTGGGCCCTTGCTGGGAGTCCAGTGCCCTGGTCACATCCAGCCAATGCCGGCATGGACCTGACCGGGGGAGGGGGGTTGTCGGGTACCCTGGTCCAGTGGGCGTCACCAGACCCTGCAGCTATTCATTCCTGGGGCTGGACCCTGGCGACTCTGGCTTCTCTCCCAGTCGGGCAGGGACCTCTCCCTGTTCCTGTGCTTGGGGTACTACAGTGCTGAGAACTGTCCCGAAGCCCCTGGCCTCTACTAAGCATGGGTAACGACTCAGGGGGAGTCTTCCTCTCCACCCTCTGGGAGATAGAGACCAGCTGGCCCACTGTCGCTGGGCCCTGCCTGAAGGGAGGACGCACCCAGCTGGCTAGGCCAAGGTGGGCCCCACCGCTGGGCCCTTCACTTGCAAAGGTCCTCAGGGAGTCGGCCCTGGGGGGCTGGCCTAAGGCCAGGCCACTCATCTTTCCCCTCTCCAGTTCTCCCTCCACAGATTCTACCTAGATGCTTAGACACCTGGGCTGAGGGCAGGGAAGGGGCAGGGTGGAGGTCCGGAGCTTTGGGGGAAGGGGCCAGCAGAGAACGAGGGAGGAGCCTCGGAGAGAGGAGGGCCTCCACCTGGACAAGGCCAGTGAGCTCGGTACTGTTTCCTCAAAGACTTGGGAGCTGGGGAAGGAGGGGCCACGGGATGGTTAGTGGCCACGGTGCACGCGTGCTATCCCACGCTGACCAGGTGATGGTACCAAGGTACTATTGGGTGGGCCCTGGACACACTGGCTCCCCAAGCTGCCCTCTCAATTTTTCCAGACTCCTCAGGCCCTGGTTGTTACAGACTATGTTGCTGGGTGCTCTCCCAGGCGGTCCTCTGATAAGCCAGAGCACATGGCCAGTCTTGCTGCCCTCGCCTGCCCCTCCTCTCCAAGGAGAGCCTCTCTGTAGTCACTCTTCTCAACCACAGGACGTTAGTTCCCCGAAGTGTTTTTCAGTGTGGCATCCCCAACTCAGGTTCTCCCCACCAGGGCAGAGCAAATGGTCCAGTGTGGGGCCACCACGAGGACCACAAGAGTGGTCTCCACCTTCTCTTGGCCTTCTCCATCTCCCTTGGGTCTCCGTGAGTCAAGCTGCCTTCCTGCCTGGGGATCCTAGTTCTGCCGTTGCCTCCCTCCACCCTGGTGCCCACCATTGACAGCCTGGACCAATGTCAAGCCCAGAAAGCAGCCTCTGGCCCCAGGCAAGCAGCCCCGCCAGGTCCTGGCACCAGCTCCCCTGCTGCTTCCTCCACATCACAGCTGCAGGGACTGGGCTCAGCTGAGAGGTTCTCTCCAACCTCATGTCTCCTGGGATCAGGTTCCTGGGCTGCTGGTGGGCATAGAGGGCGGGAACTCGCCTAGGCTGGGCCTTCATGATGCCCAGCCATGCCGCTGCCTCCCTGCAAGGGCCCTGCAGACCCAGCCGGCCAGAGGATAAGGCCCCAAGGCCCTCAGTGCTGCCCGGGATCTGGGCACAAACTATGCCCCAAAGACATGGAGAAGAGCCAGGTTTCCCTCTTCCTCTTTCCCAGGCACAGTTCTTTGGGGCTCCACCCCTTGCCCCAAGATGAAGGACTCTTGGGAAGGGAGGGGAGACTCCTGTGAGGGGAGATTGACGCTTCCCAAAAAGCTTTGAGAAAAGGGCAGGTGACGCTTCCCAAGTGCCCAGCTGCTCTCCTCAGGAGCCAATCTGCAAAGAATGACATGGGCTCCAATACTCCCGTCAGAGGAGGCCGACTGAGTTATGCAGCATCAGGGGCAGGGAGGGCGTGCTGGGGGTTAGGAGCACTGACAGAAGGCAGGGCCCCAAGGAGGGCAGGTGGGGACAGAGGCCTTCTAACCACTGTGCTCAAAGGTGGCCAAACTGGGGGCAGGTTGCTCATCCTAATCCACTGTTTCTAGAATCCCTCCCAGCTTCTCCCCTGCCCCCTGCAGCCAAGCAAGGACCCCTGGCTGGACAAAGTGCTCCCAAGGGTGGCAGCTCTTGGGGCAGAGGCTGCCCTACGTGTACAGAATTTTAGAACTGGAAGGACTTTGAGGCCCAAGATGGCTGAGAGACTTTTCGAAAGCCCAGGTCACTCACTTGTCAGGACCAAACAAATCCAGAAACCCAATTCCTTATCTAGGCCCTCTCATGACCAGCAGACCACACTGCTCATTTGTGTTTAAAAGTTGAATTTCCTGCAGCCTTGGAGACAGCCCCCACCAGGGCCCATCAGCCCAGAACTACACAAGGGTTCCCTGCTGGAGAGGCTTCAAGCCCCTCACTCGCACCCCTGGGCAAGGACCCTAGATGGTTCTAAAGCAGCCCCCCTAGGGTGCAGGGCCCGGAAGTCAGGCTCTTCAGCTCACTCAGGGAAGCACAAGTGCTATCTGACTCTGCAAACTGGCTTACCCAGGGAAATGGGCAGGACACCTGGAAGGATGTCCTTCCTTGCAGGAAGGGGCTTCCTCTTTCAGGGACTGAGACCACCCCCCCAGAACTTGTGAGCTGTGCTATGAAGGGGAAACAGGGCAAGCACCATTCTGGGAGGAGAGGAGAGACCTGGGAGAGAGAGGTCCAGGGCAGGTAAGCACAGCCTCCGGGAGCCCCAGGGAAGAAAGTGGGGATGGTAGCAGGTGGCAGAGGGGTGCTGCAGATGACGCTGCTGCCCCCACCCTCCCTACAGCCCATCTCCACAATCCCCCGGCTGAGGCCAATGACGATGACATGAGGGGACTAATTTAGGAGTATTTTTAAAACTGTGGCCCTGGTGGAGGGGTTTAGCAGTTGTCAGCCATCTGGAGTAAGGAATTACTGTCACCTTCCTGATCCTATAGTCCCTAAACCCAAAGCTGGTTACAGCTCAAGGGGGAGGCAGCAGGTGGGTGGGTGGGGGCTGGGGCCCATCCCAGGGAGATACCCACAGGCCAGGAAGCACCTTCTCTGCCCTCGGAGGGGGCCTGGGGCCGGGGGAGGGGGCTGGAGAGCCCAGTGTCCTCTGCGCCCACTCGAGCTCCCCCGCCCGCTCACGCACGCTCACTCCCTGGGCCATGCCGGCCCGCGCAGGGGCCGTCAGGTAAATTAGATCTGAAAGCTGACAATTTCTGACCATATTTCCTTGATTATTTCAAACAAATGCACAGCAGCCGCTGTAAGGAGATTAAAGTGACATAAACGTCCCGAGTGGGAGGGGGGAGGGCAGAGGATTCAGGTCACCCCCATCCGTCCCCCGCCTGACAGACGCTATATCGCTATCCAATCCAATAAAAAATCCCCCCCTTTTGCTTTAATTAATTTTACAGCTAGCTTGCTTAATTACTTTCAATCAAAATCCTCCTGCCATCGCAAAATTAGAGATGGTTGAGCTCCATTAGCCTAAATTCTTCATTTCCATATAGAAAAGAGGCTGTCTGCATAGCCAGCCTGGGCACCCAGCAGGACAGACGCCCGTCTACCCGCCTGCTGCCAGCCAGCCCACTCCTGGCTTCCTCTCCATGGCTATCTCTAGTCCATGTATTTCCCCTGATTCTCCTCTGTCCTTGCTCCTTGGGCTGAAAGTGAGGTCCCGGATGGGGTACCTTCCCCACTGGCCCCCACTCTTCCCCTGACTCGTGCAGGGACCATACAGCTGGGCTGGACTGCCAGCATCAGCTGCCCCTGGCAAAAGGAGGGCCAATCCTGGGGTCCCTGTTAAGGGGTGCCTGTTGCTCCCAGACCCAGGGCCCTCTGCCTCATCCATCTTCATGAAGCGACCTCCCAGCCAGGCAGGACCACTTCCAGCCTTGGACTTGACTCCTAGTTGGTAAAGACCACCGGAACCCATGTTACCCAGGGTCACCTCTCTGCCAACTCCTGGCTGGAGTCTCTGTCAGAGCAACCCCAGGGCCAGCTGTCTCCATGGTGCTGACAGGTACTGTAGCAGTCCCATGTTCTCAAGGGGGCCCCGTGAAGGCCCCTGTTCACCCTCCCATGTTCCTGGTTTCCAGCCTGTGACAGCTGCTCGGGCTCCTCCATCCGCGGTCTGGGGCAGGTGGGTGGCGGCGGGTTTGGGGTTCACCCATGTCCTGTGCCTGCACCGGTTCTGTCTCCTCCCCTCCGCCTGCCTCCTCCTCACAGCCCCCAACCTCAACTCCGGAAGCTCCACTTCAGGTTTTCCAGGCTACAGCCCTGAGTGTCACCACAGGGTCCTGCCCAACCTGGGCTCCAGCTGATTAAGGATCTGCAACAGGATGTAAGGATTACAATAAAACCTGGCTCCGGATCTACAGGGGCCGAGGGCCAAGTCCTGGCCCAGGGACTCCCCTCCCCTCCCCTTTCGACACGCCCCCTCCCTCTTAGCTGCCAAGGGCCAAGAAAGCCGGGCCTCTGGGTCCTCCATGGGGTCCTGGTTGGACTGTGGATGACTGTCACGGGTAGCATGCGGGACTCAGGCCAAGTCTGGTGGGAAGGCAGGACTGCGAGAGGCTGGGGAAGGGAACTGAAGGCTGAAACCTGCCCTGGACCCTCTACAGGGACAGGAAGCCAATCTGGTTCTCCCCTCCAGAGAACCCACAGGACGGTGGGGTGTCCTGGGTCTGACTTATGGAAGCTCTCAGTGAGGGTCTTTAGGGAGCAGGCTTCAGGGCTGCCCTATTGCTATGGCTGAAGGACTCTGGGGTTGGGCAAGGTAGTGGAACCTGGATCTTGGCAGCCAGCCTGCCCAGACACCAGGGACCCACGGTCAGTCTGCAGGCTCCTCTCGGATCTTGCGCTAAGGGTTAACCCAAGTCCTCCCCTTCCTGGGTCAGCTGAGCTTCTCAAATACATTCCTAAGTACCTATGGGCACAGTCCCTAGAGATCTAGGGAGAATGGTTTCAGGTATCAGGGAGCTCAGATTCTCATGGGGAAGACCCACTAGCACCAAAGCATTCCCCACACCATGGAAGGCACAGAGGGGAGGCCAGCTGCGAGTTCCAGGAAGGTGTCCAGGCCCAGATCATGCCTGGCAGGCCAGCAGGTGGGGGACGGGGGCGTGGCTCCGCTGGGCTCCTGCTCCTCCTGCTGCTCTGCCCTCTACACAGGTTGGCATCCTGTCTCCTGTCCCCTCCTCAGGGAGCTGTGAGCAGGATGGGTGAGGGAACTGCGAAGGGCACGAGGAGCCCTGGCCTCAGGGGCACCTCTGGACTTCCTGATCACTCTCCCTCCCCTTGGGGGGCGGAGTTGAAGTGCTAGCTAACAGAGCAGCATTCTGGCTCTGCCCCTGAGGCACCAGGCCTGGCACAGTTGGTAGAAGGGTGGTTGGAAGAGCAAGTACAGGGCCAGCTGCCCAGAGTTTGAAGGGGCTCAGCCGCAATGGGGTGGTGAGGTCCCTACCTGTCCCGCCAGCCAGCACCCTTCTCCCCTCTTCCTGCCTCCTCCTCACAGCCCCCAACCTCAACTCTGGAAGCTTGTGGAGCAGTAGCACCTGGCTCTCACCCCACTCACTCCTTCAACTTGGGAAACACTCCTGCATCTCCGGCCGGCTACCCCTCCTCCTGGGGTTCCCTGGTGGCTTAGCTGGTAAAGAATCTGCCTGCAGTGCAGGAGACCCAAGTTTAATTCCTGGGTTGGAAAGATGGGTCAGGAAGATCCCCTGGAGAAGGGGATGGCAACCCACTCCAGTATTCTTGCCTGGAGAACTCCATGGACAGAGGAGCCTGGTGGGCTATAGTCCATGGGGTCGCAAAGAGTCGGACACGACTTAGAGACTGACACTTTCACCTCTCCTCCTACACACCCTTTAGCGGGTCTTGGCTGAAATTTTACTTCTTCCGGGAAGCCCTCCAAATTGCAGGGCCCCCCCCCTCCTCTGCCTTCTCTTTGAATGCTGCTCTGTTAGCTAGCTCTTCTGTAATAACTCGGTTAATGACCCCTCTGTCTCGCTAGACTGCAAGATCTGCAGGACGGGACCACTGTTTTAGTACAGCGCCTGACCCAATAAATATTTACTGAACGGATACAGAAAACTAAGTGCTTCTCAAGTTCATCAGGGGAAGAGCTGGGATTGTGAGGTGTGTGGCCTGACTTCTGTCCCAAGCCCCCGAGGAGCTCCAGGGTCTTTCCTATCTGCAAGGCTGGGACTAGGTGGGACTGAGGTTGAAACCCCTTCTCCTGGGTCTCTGGCCCTCTGGAGCCTCAGGTTCACCTCCAAATGCCCTTTGCAGGGCTCTGCCTGGAGAACAAAGGAGGCCCCAGTTGTTCCCACATTGCTTTGGGAGAGGAGCAACTGCTGCCGGCCAGGCCCTGGCTGAATAAATCCAGCAACTGTTTGCAGGACAGTGCGATTCATGATTCTCTCCTGCTACTCCTGTCTCTGTTCCAAAAAGGAGAAAGGGAAATTAAAAAAAAAAAAAATGGGGAAAGGTTCCCCCCAAGCTCCACGACCTCCCTAGCCCCTGCTATCCAGTCTGTCTGAAAATGTTATTAACACGCAGAGGGCACGGGGACAGCCACCTGCCGTTGCAGACAACTGGGACAGCCGCAGCAAAGGGTGAGGCTGTGAGATCAGGACCCAAAAAAAGGAGGTGAGGGAGGGAAGGATTGGGGGTGGGGGGTGGGACACAGGGCAACAGGAAAGATCAAAGAAAACTGACTCTGGAGAACACTGAATGCCCAGCTCAGCAGTTGCAGGAAAGGGCCCTGAGGATGAGCGGAGGGAAAGGGCAGAGACCCACAGAGACACCTAGAACCAGAGGGCCCAGGAAGGCCCTGGGACACCAGGCTGAATGGGGTGGCAGGAGGTTTATGTGGGGGCAGAGGGTACAATGGCAGGAGTTGGGGGGGAGGTGGTGAAGGAGGAAACGAGAAGTTGACTGGGGAAGAGGGAGAGAGGTCTATTAAAAACCTCTCAGTGCATAACACAAAATGTCAGGGTTTATAGCTTCATTCTTGGCATTGCCGGGACTGAGAACCCTGCACAGAAATGTCACCGCTTGTCATGTTTAATCACCTGCTGTTTGTTAACACCTTCCCTGCAAGGAGCCTGTCTCAATCTGCCCCTGGGCCCCCAAGGGACCGGGAAACAGAAAACATCCCCATCTCCTTCTTGGCCCTGCCCCCAGGGCCTCGAGGGAGGAGCTCCATCAGCCATCCAGCTGAAGGCCTCCCCAGGAGCCCCAAAGTGACCCTTCCGAACAGGCAGGCCAAGGAAAGGGACCCAAGCAAGGGTGGTCCCGAGCAAGGGGCCAGGACCTCTGGCCAGGGACTACGTGTTCTGAGTGGCTGGAGCCAGGGTGCTCCCAGGCTGACTTCTTTCTCCTGCTGCCTTCCGTCTGCTCTCGAGGGCTGCCTGTCCATTCTGTCTGACCCACTCCTGTCCCCACCCCCTGACCCCAGGTGGAAGAGAAGAGAAATAAAAGAGGGCCCGCTCAGATCCCTGCAGCCTGGAATTCACCAATCTGTCTGCTTGAACAGCAACTGCCACATAATATCTAACATTCAAAGCCACCATCCTTCCAGTTACAATCCCAGATCACACCATCTGTGGCTCTGGCTTGGCTCTCTCTGAGCATGCTTTGCTGGGTTGTTTAGACTAGGAATTCTCAGTCCTACTGCCCTGTAATTCCTTCCCCTGGGGTGGGAGGGTGGAGTTGGCCACTCGAGCAACACAAGTCTTCCTAAGAACACCTGGCTGCTCTCTACCCCTGAAAGCATGGTGTGGTTAACACCAGGCAAGGGGCCGGGTCCTCTCTCAGACAACACCTACACAAACAACCCAGTCCTCAGACGAGAGTCCCCACGCAGGGGCAACTGTCTGCAGAGCAGCAAGTCGATCTTGTACAGTTCCCAAGGTGGCCCCGTTACTTCCAGAAGTGATGAGGGCCAGTGATGAGCTAAGCAGCAAGGGTTTCCCATTCTTCCAGCAAAATCCATGCTTACACAGAAACATATCTGACAAATATGCAGCCACACAACTGCCTCCCAGGAGAATGCCTGTTCATTTAGACTTTCTTCCTGAAGAGCCCTTCGACCCATCCATTCATTCCCAACAGAAACAAGTCAGAATATTTTCAACTCCCCTTCGATCCTTCCCAGCAAATAGATGGCAGTACCCCTTTCTTAGGAGATTGGCAGTGGTGAAGGCTTTTAGAGGAGGCTTCCTCCGAAAAGTTCAAAATGCATTTGCATTAACAAGTGCATTTTATCTTGCAGGGCAGGCTCAGGGATGTGTCCACGGGTTACAGCGAGGATGTAGGTGGGGCCTGGAGGTGTTGGGGATGTGGGCCAGGCAGCAGAGTTACCATCCTGGCCCACATCCCCAGTGGAGGCTGAAAGAGGCCCGCACTCCATGCTGCCATTGGAGCTGTTCCTAGGGAAGCCCCCTTCCTCAAGGGTAGCCCTACTCTGGGTCTGTCTCCCTTAGAAAGTGTTAGTCACTCAGTCGTGTCCAACTCTTTGCAACCCCATGGACTGAGGCTGCCAGGCTCCATGGAATACTCCAGGTAAGAATACTGGAGTGGAGCCATTCCCTTCTCTAGGGGATCTTCCCAACCCAGGGATCGAACCCGGGTCTCCTGCACTGTAGGCAGATTCTTTACCATCTGAGCCACCAGGGAAGATCCCATCTCTTTGCATTTGGAAACAAATCCCCAAGTGTCTCGAACGGGACAACTCCCTGTGTCTTTCTCCAAAAGAATTGAGAAGAAATGGACAGTCAGTGTGGTGTACCTGGAGTCTCTTGGAAGGAGGGCACTGAGTAGACCGGCTGGGTTTCTACTGCCATGATTCTGCATGTTGCACCCCGTCCTCTCCAGGGAGGAGGGGGCTCACTGTTAAAAGGGTAGGGAGGGCTAGGGGCTCAGCTGCAAGACCTTTCCCATGCCCAGCAGAGGTTTTCAAGTGGTGCCCTGTTGTGCCAGGGGAGGTGTGTATGCACACCCACTCGAGTCCACAGGCAAGTGGCTGAACACAGCCCATGGAGCTGGAGCAGGGCAGGTTTAGGTGGAGGCAGTTGTAAATAGGAGACACAAGAGACACGGTTCAATCCCTGGGTCAGAAAGAACTCCTGGAGGAGGAAATGGCAACCTATTCCAGTATTCTTATGTGAGAAATCCTATGGACAGAGGAGCCTGATGGGCTCCAGTCCATGGGGTCGAAAAGCATCAGATGCGACCGAGCACACCAGCACACGCGCAGTTGTAAGTAACCCAGCCTGGTTGGAGACTATTCCACAGGTGCTCGGGCTCTACAGGACCCTGAGGGAGGGAGCATGTCACTCAACCCATCTTCCTGCCTCCAGGCCCCAGGGCCTTCACTGGGTTTTTCCAGTCCTGGGCAAACCAGGGTGGGTGGTCACCACATCACTGACTACGTGGAGTGACAGCTAGGAACCTCTCCAAAGCCCTGCCTTCTCAGGTGTCCAGACAAGCACCCCACCTCCTGGGTACACTGCCCGTGGGAGGTAGGACCTGAGCCCCTCTCACTTCGGGGATTTGAAAAGCTGGTCCCCATTGTTGAGGTGGACTCTGAACACACATGGAATGTGTCCCCCCGCCTCAACTCAATAGGTCAGGGTGGAGCCCCAAGGAGCCATGAGCAGGGTCTGGCCTGAGGTTCGGGGGAGCCCCAGGGTCCAGAGCTGTTTTGTCCAAGCCACTTGGATTTATCAGATGAGCACGGCCTCCCAACCAGACTCCCGGCATAATCCTTTCATTAATTTACTATTCGATGGAAAATTACTCCTTACCCAGGAATATAAGTTTTCATCTTAAGTTCGATTCTTAAAGCAATTACCCAGGCATCTGGCAATGACTTCACCGCTGCGGCCGGGCCCTGGAGGGGAGAAGCACGGCCCTGAAGCTGCACAGACTCCTGGCTCTTGGCCCTGCAGGGGAGTTTGAGGAGGACTGGGAGCCCCCAAACAACTGGCCTGGGTCCTGGGAGGGAAGCGGGGTGTACACCACCGTCTCTGATATTTGCTGTGTGTGGAAATGCTCCTCTCCAGCACCACCTGCCCCATGAACCCACTGGTGACAGTTGTTGAAAAGCCTCAGCAGCTGGTGCCGCGGGAGCATTTTCTATTTTTAATTGTTTGATCGGAATATTAACTCATCTCCGCCCGTTCCCAAGACACACTTCCCAGCCAGAGGGTTTCCCCCATTCCCCAGACCTTTTTCTCTCTCCCTCTCCAGTCGGAAATCTACTTTGAAAGTAATAACTGGAAACACAGACCTCTGTGAGTTTGCAAAGGGTCAGTGCATGGAAAAAAGAAAGAATTAAGGTCCTCACCAGTCTGCGTGCCCTGAGCAGACCTCAGGGCCACGGGCAGGGCAGGTGGCTCACACCCACAGGCACTGCTGCTCCCCCTCCCCCGTCCTGGCCAGCCCCCCCCCCCCCCCGCCCCCGCCTCCCCCTGCCGTCAGCCCCACTGACCCAGTCTGCTCACTTGTCAACCTCAAGTGGGGCAGGGACGCTCAGGAGCCTCCCAGGGCGTAGGCCCCGGGAGGGAGGCACGTGGCCCTGGGCTCAGTGGCTGACTTTCCTTTCAGCTGCCATTTCCGAGAGGGAGGGAGGGGGAGAGGGCAGCCTCTCCATGGAGCCACTGGAGAACCTGCCAGCCAGGCCTCCAGGAGAAACACAAGGGCTCCAGGCCCAGCCCCAATGGGAGAGTCACCTGGCTCAGCCACTGCCCAAGCTGCTGGGGACAAACTAGACCCTGGGGGCCCCCTCAGCCGTCCTCGGAAGGCACCCCCCCACAACCCAGCAGCGGGGCCACTTGGCCTCCTCGCCCTACCTGCCCTTGGCCCCCCTGCCGGGCTCACCCCTCTCAAGGTCGCAGGGCTGTCCACACCAGGGATATTTACTCACCAGGCTGGCCCTGTTAGCAGCGCTCACCACAAATATGCTTTCTGATAAAGTTGGCAGAAAAAAGTTCTAGAGCTGGAAATAATGTCAGAAATCATCCCCTACCCCCACCCAGGGAGGGTGAGGTGGGGCCTGCGAGCAGGTCACACAGCCAGCTCCTGGGGGAGGCTTCTGTCGGGCTCTCTCCCTTCTCTCCTTCCTGTTTTGCTTCCCAACATAGAGTCTGTTGCCAGGGGACCAAGGGCTGGGGATGGCTCTACAGGAGCACCGGGTCTTGGCCCCCAAAGGGCACAGCCCGGAGGCAGGGGTGTGGGCAGCGGCCCCCTGTTTATCCCCACCAGGAGCTCTCGGGGGCTCCGGGGGACGAGGCCAGGCGGCCTCTTGCCTCTGCTTCTCCCTGGGCCGTCTCACCTCGCTGAGCTCCTGCCCACCCTCCGCCCTCCCTCAGTGCACATGGGCTTTAATGTTTTTATTACCTGTTTGACTCGCTGCCTTATTGCTTCTCCCCTTAATGGGGCCGTAACCGTGGAAACGAGGAATAAACGGCCACCAGAAAATGAGATGATTAAACAGGTCACCCTGGCAAAACAAACTCAGCCAAGGAACCTCTAGGGGGTGGGGAGGGTAGGCTCCTCCTCCCCCACCCATGGCTGGAAGGCTGGGACCAGACTGGGGACCAACGTCCCTGTCCCTCAACTGGGGCAGATACAGGGGGCGCCCCCTGCTGGACAGTGTGGCACCTGGCCCGTCCCTTCCTCAGGCTCCCCTATCTCCCAGGCAGCTTTCCTGGCTGGCCTTGGGCCCTGCACGCTTGGGCTGAAAGGGTGGCAAGGAGGAAGGCATGGGCCTAGAAGCGATGAAGATCATCGCCAAGGAGGAGACGCACTGCCTGGTGACACAAAGTTCTAGAATTCTCTCCCTGCTGACCTCCTGGATGCCTCCGACTTTCTCCCTGGGCTGGAGTTTCCCATCTAGTGCATCTCCGGCTGTCATGCTGCATAGTCCCCCACTGCCCCCTGGGGTCCCTGAGTTCCTGGAGAAAGCTCTAGAAGAAAAAGCCAACCTAGGCCAAAGGTCAACTTGGGAAGGTCTCCTCCGAGGACCTCTGGTCTTTGGTGCCACGCCACGTGTCTGTGTCTCCCCTGGGCCAACCTGCTCTCACAAAACCTCAGGTGGAAGGCAACACGAAAGGGCCTTCTTGACAGTAGGGAGTTCTCCTTAACCCCTCAGCACTGGCCGGAAGAGCCCTCAGGAGGGACCCCGTGGGAAGCTAAGAACAGACCCCAGAACCAGCGCAGAAGCAGCCAAAACCACCACGCCAGGGGCAGAGGAGCATGGGGTGGGCCTTAGTACACACCACCCCTGCTTTCTGGCCTCACTCCAGGCATTGCATCCACCCAGCTGGAGGGGTCCTAGGCCTGGGGGGCAGGACCTAGAGAAGACAGACATGCCACAGTGAGGTTTCTGCTGGGGGGAGACAGAGACGGACAAGAGAGGAGGCAGAGGAGAGTCCCAGCCCCTCCACTGGCTACTGCCCCCAGTCACCTCCAGGGCAGCAGACTGTGGGTGTGTGATTTCCACACCCCAAACCACAGCCATGGCTAGCAGCTAATGGGGCACTTGTCAACCACTTGCCGCCTGTCTTCATCCTCATGCCCACTTTCCCCCTCATGTCATCCCTCATCCCAGCCCCACTCCTTCCTGTAAACCAGGCCTAGAAAGCTCTGGAGGAGCCAGAGCCCAGGTCCCAAGGAAATCAGCCAAGTGTTTCCTGCCTGCCTCCTGCTGCCCAGCTCAGAACCTGGAGAGGCATATCAATCAACCCATTCTACCAGCACTAACTGTGGTCCGGCCCTGGACCACGCGCTGGAGGAGACATGGATGCTGAGCTAACTCTAACGGTCACCATTATGAGCAGCAGCAGCAGTAGCAGAAGGAAGGGTTCCCGGCCTTGGCCTCCTGGGGGAGGGTACAGAAGTCTGAATGCTGCTCTGACACACCAATGTCATGGGTATAACCAGATCCTCAGAGCAGCAGGCCCCTGGCCAAGCTCTGATCTCTTATCTCCTTCCAGGGCCAACTGGGTGTGAAGCTGCAAAGGGGGAGGGGCGAGAAGGTAGGCAGGAGGGCCTGGCTTTAGGGAGCTGGGCGGCCTGGGCCTAAAAGGGCAGAAAATTATGGTTGCACAATGGGAAGCAAGAGTTCTGCTCTTCAGGTTGAGGGAGGGGAGAGGTAGAGGCGAGTGAGGAGCACGAGGCAAGAGAGGCAAGAGACTGGTGGAAGTCTGGAAGGTGTGGGTGACACAGGAAACATCATCTGCCTACCTCTATCTGTCCCAATACCTCCCATCCTATATCAAGTTCAAAGGCCACTCCTTCACAAAGCTCCCTGGGCTCTCCACCCCAGCGCTCCTCTGCCTGGTAGGACAGGTAAACACACCTGTCTCCCTCCACCAGGCAGACCCCAGAAACCTGGGGAGGACCAGGTGGCCTTCACTGTTGCAGCTCCTACAGCGGGTGCTCCCCAATACTTACTAAGAACTGCAGGCCCCACTACCCGCCTGGGGTTCCCTCCCCTTAGGGGGTCACCAGTATGTCCTGGTGAGTCGGGATTATGAAGATGGTCAGGCAGCCAGAGAGGTGAGCGCTGGACCCCTGTCCCAAGCCATCCCTGAGAAGCGGCCCCCTCCCCCTCCGCTCCCTGGGACCACCAGCCCTCCTCCACCTCCATTTCCTCCCCCTGAACCCTGGCCTAACTACCCCGGAACAGCTGCTGCCGGCCGTGGGGACCCACAGGCTGTAATTACTACAGAGCAACTTCCTTCCCCCCGAAAATGAGGAGGAGGAGAAGGAAAAGGAGGAGCAGGAGAAGGTGTGGCGGCACCAGGTGGTCAAGGTTTGAAAACCAGTGCAGGGAGGGCAGTGGAAAGGACACGCCTTGGGGGCTGGCGTTGGGGGTGGGGAGCGGGGCAGGAGTGTGTGTGAAAAAGTGGCCTGACTATATTCTAAGAATGCTGGGCCAGGCAGAGGAGGCTGTCCAAGCGGGGGTGGGTGCATCACTAACCTGCCAGGTCTAGGAAGAGGAGTTCGGGCCTCTGGGGCCCCACCCCATCCCCTGCCCAGGGACTTGAGCCAGGGGCAGCAGCTTTAATGAGGAGATGCTGCTGCGTGACTCAGCCCTCCAAAGGTGCCTCCATTTATTTTATTTTTCCATCATAAAAAAACCCAAGCTGCAACTCAGCCAGATTCCCCGGCCATGGGGGATGGGGGAAGACAGGCCCAGAGAGGACTGACTAACTGGCCCCAGTGCCCTTCTTAGAGGGGAGACTTAATGGGTTTGTCTGGTTGATCCCAAAGGGGAAAAGGGCCTGGGATGGGGTCCCCCAAGGGTTCTTTCAAACCTGCTCTCATTGCCTCTGTCTCCTTTTGGAGGAGAATGGCTATGCCGGGATTTTGATCCAGAGTAATGCTCTGATCTCACATAACTAGTACCCAGGTTGATTCAAGGGGCCACTTCACAACCCACAGCTGCCTCTCTCAAATGCTATCTTACGAAAAGCAGGTCCACTCAACCCCTCCCCAGGGCATCCCACTGAACCCTCTTGGCAAAATTAGGTTGGGAGTCAGAGAACCAGAGACCTTAAAGGTCATCTGATGCTTGTGTCCCTCCAAATGTCACAGCCAGCCTCTGCTTGAATGGTACCAGGAAACCCTCAACTTCCGAGGCGGCCCATTCTGTGCTTGGCTCTGATTGCTCCTTCCTGCCAAGATGGAACCAAAGCACCTACCCCTTGCAGCAGACTGGCAAAACCGGTGCTCAACCTGACGGTTGGTAGGGACTGGCCCCAACTTAGACTGGTCGAGTGGGTGTATCTGGCCAAGTAAAGGCTCAAGGAAGGAAAACTGAGGACAATCTGCTCTGCCTCAAGCCCTTCATGGAATCTCTTCCTTCAGAAACACCAGAAAAACTTTCCCACTCCCCAGTGTACATCGGGGTGAAAGTATAACCATAGCCAGCAAGGTTCCTAGAAGCCTCCACTCCTGGCAAGGCCCTAGCCTTCACCAGTGGCTCACAACAGTCCTGAGAGTCTAGCGATGGGCTGACACTCAGACCCAGCAGGGGCTGGGCTTGGGAAGCCAAAATCTTTGCTCTCTGGGGTCAGATACTGCCTGGAAGTCTGCAGCCTTTCCTCTCCTTCCTTGAGACTGTGACCCCTCAAAGCACATGGCCACTACACTATTTCACTCCAAGAACCAGGCTACTAAGCCAATCTGTCTCAGCCTCCCTTGACCCCATCATTCCTGGCCTCATCCCCAGCTCAGCCCATGGGCAGGATACAATGCGGGGGGTCTGTATGCCATGAAATAGGGTCTAGGTCTAGAGTCCCAGATGAGCTGATCCTAGGGAAAAAGAAGCAGACCTGGTTCCGTGAGCACTGATCCCTCCCTGACTCACCTTGACGACACAGTGGCAGCCACGGGGCCCAGTGTGCAGTGCTGGTCCTCATGGTTCCTGCTGGGGTCCCTGGTCATCTCTTTGAACTTGCTCTCTTGCCCATTTTGCCCTTTATCTGGCAGAGTCCACCTTGGGTCCTCTGATGGACAGCTCCAGCCCTGGACAGCCCCTCCCCATCTTCTCAGGATCTCCCTAGGGAGACTGGGGGCACTTACAACTAGATCCTCAAGAATCAAGGGCACAAGTTCCTTCTCAAAGCTTAACTGCTGTTTCAAAATCATTTTCACTCCAGGCTCCAGGTTTTCCCAGGGCCTGGGAATCAGCCTAGTGGGGCCTAATCCTGGGGAGCCTCCCAAGTGCAGCCTGGATTCACCTGTGTCTGAAAGCTTCCTTCTTCCTACCATCCCCCTCCTGGCTCCCTACCCCAGGGAAATCACTCTAAAAGGGCCTAATGGAACTATGTATATCCTCCTCTCTTTCTCTCTCTCCTCCCTGCCTCCCTTTCTTTCTCTTTCCTCTTTTTTTTTTTATTAGCATTTGTGGAATTTATTCCCAAACTCTCCTAATCTTCCGTACACAACCATTTGATTTGCATAACCCAACCCCCTCTCATAAAAACTGGCTGCTAGTTTAATTAAAAAATGTAAATTTGCTGTCATCTCGGGGCCTGGTGAATTAGGACGACATCGGCATTTTTTATTGCTAAAGACGTCCAGATTGATCCAGCCCTTGGCTGAACTATGGTGGAAGAAAAGGGGTCCGCATGGTCCCCGAGGGCCTTGAAGTCCTGCTTGAGACACCCCCCTGATGAAGCCATGGTTCTCCCACCACTGAGTTACTTATGGCTGGAGTGCTTCCCTAGACCTGTCTGAGGCTGGAGGTGATGTTAACCCATGATCCTATGTTTACTGGGCCCCTGGTGCCAGCAACCCTTTGGGGCCTGTGTCTCCAGCCTTGTACAGTGCTAGCTGCCCGTGATGGCCTCAAAGAAGAGAGCCCCTCACCATACCAGAAATGAGCCCAAGCCAGAAATGAGGCCCCTGGCCTTGGCTGTGAGCAGAAGTACATTCAAGAGGTCGACAAAAGATGAGATGGAGTGAGCCCAGAGACAGGCTCAGAGGGGATCTCAGAGTTCCCACCTGCTTCCCTTTTTTTGTGAAGAGGGGAAAAAGTGCTTTTCTTCTGAAGTCCTGAGATTAAGTGAAACTTCCAAGTTCAAAGAAAAGGTATCACCAGATGACTCCTCCAAGAAACAGTCAGAACTTCTACACCCTGGACCTCCCCTCACTGAGTGGCCAGAGCCCAGGCCTGGGTGCACTGAGAGTGCCCTGCTCCAGCTACGGGAGGGACCAGCTGACCTCAGGGGCCCTTCTAACTTCCAGGAAAAGTTCCCAGAGTCTGTCACTAGAGTGCAGGCACAAGTAAGTGTGACAAGAGATTCTGCCACCCACAGGCCCAGCAGGCCCTCTCTCCAGTTGGGGATACCCTATGGAAGGGCTTTGGAGCATGCCCCAAGAGCAGGCTGATGTAGGGGAGGGAGGATGGACGCCAGCTCCAGCTGCTATCAGGGTTGCAAGAAGGAAGATGAAGAGGGCCTGGCTTCCAGCTGAGTAATGCCTGAGTCCCCTGTGCCCGCCCACAAGCACAGGATCACCTGCCCAGAGTAGGGGACAGTGCATTACCACCACTGGCCCATCTATAAGGTCTGCTTCTCAGCTGGGATGGGTGGGGGCCCCCTGTTTCTAAAGAAAAGGGGTGGGGCCTGAGAGGGAGTTGATGAGACACTTGATTAGAGGTGGGGGCGGGCTGCTTCTCCGTAGGAGGGAAGGGCAGGGAGGGGCAGGGTGGCAGCCCTGGCCTCAGACACCTTAACCACTTTGCCCAGTAGGGGGTGTCGCACCCTTCCTGGGCACAGAGGACCTCCACTAGGGATTCACCAAGATCACACCTGGCGGAACACAGTCTTAATACTCTCTCCCCCACAAACACATCTCCCTCCTTCCCACTGCCAGCCGCCATGTCCTGTCACTGGGCCCCCCAGTCCTGCCTCCTGTCCTCTCTGCCCACTCCCTTTTGACTTCAAAAGGTCAAATATTGTCCCAAGGGGCAATGCCATGGACTTAGGCCATTATAAACAACAACTCTGATCCATACCACCTTCCATAAATGAAACAGAAGGGTTCAGAGATCAATCTCCAGGAATTATCAACCTCTTTAGCACAGATTTAAAAACATTTAGGAAGAAGACAGTGCCTAGGATGAGGGTCCTGGTCAAAATTCCATTTCAATACAGAGGGCTAGTGGGAAGTCTTGAGGAATTTAAAGTAAACCATCATTCTAGACTCAGGTGGGAAAAGAAGTGTTGATACAATTAGATTAAAGCAAATAAAACACCAAAATCTCAGGATAAACTCTGCTCCAAGCCAGTACTATGCTATCTGGAACTCTAAACTAGGTGCCATGCTAGGCACCCCAAAACCCAGACGTCCAAATTGAGTAGTTTGTCTGGTCTACCCTCTCCCAGGGTGGGGGCTAAGGGGGTGGGGGCTAAGGGGGTGGGAGCAAGTCCTGGGCCCCTCACTTTGAACTGATAACAGCCGTCTCATCCCACGGGTTCTCAGGTGAAAAACACTCATTAGCCATAATAAGCAGCTTGTTCATCCGACACGGCCTTGTCCCAAATAAATTAAATTCCTTTACCTTGAGACAGTCGCCCCGAAACCAGACTAACCACCTTTCCCAACAGGACGCTGCTTTCAAAAACCAAACCAACCCCCCCACTAAAAAAATAAAAACACACACCCCACAGCCAGACACATAGAGATCTTTCCTGGGGAAAAAATCGTACAGAAAAAACACGCAGCCATTCAAAAAACACGGAGGAAAAAAAAAAAAAAACCCACAAAAAACCCCTAAATCCTCTCTCTGGGTGCCCCCCAGCTCCCGCTCCTCTCTGTTCTTTCATAATGACAAGCATCAAATTAGTCACAGTCACTAAGCAAGTAACAAATAATAACAATAATATCATCAGAAGCCTCGCAATCCAGAAACCAGGGCGAGAAGCGCAGCCGGCACCAGACCCTCTCCAGGCCAGCCCCCACCCCCTGCTCAGCTGCTACCTCATTGGGCTAAAAATAATAACTTCCGTAAAAGAACCGAAAGAAAAGTGAAAGAGCCACCCCCTGGTTCCCACCGGCCGGTACCTGTACCAAGATCCATTCTCCTCTCTTTGGTCCCAAACTCTTCGAGGATCGCCAAAAAGAGAAGAGGAAAGAAAAGAAATCTGTTTAGTCTCTCGCAGTGCCCCCCACTTCCCACCCCAGCCTCCCCCCTCGGCACCCCGCACCCTCCCCCCATCGAGGGGCGGTCAAGTCCCCGGGACGAGGGGAGCGATGAGAACGGGGACCCGGAGGCAGAGCGAAAGTTTCTCCCTCCCGCCCCGCTGGCTCTCGCACTCCGGCATTGCACACTCAAAGCAGCTCCTCGCCGCTCTCGACTTTATTAAACTAAAAGAGAAACTATTTATAGACACGGCCCGGGTCTGGGGTCCCGGCCGGCCCACGAAGCCGAGGGGCGCCCCCGCCCGTGCCCGGCCCGGCTAGGCACCCGCCGCCCCCGCCCCGCCCAGCCGCGCCGCGCCGCGCCGCGCCCCCCGCCCGGCGCCCGGGTCGGAGCCCCGCCGCGGCGCCCCCTGCCCTCCCCCGCCCCACTCCGGTACTCACCATAGTCGGAGAGTCGAAAGCCGAATTCACTTAAATAATCAACTTTCATAATACTTAATTAATGCCTAATTGCAACTGATTACTCCCCGAATAACAAGTTGTTTTAAAGCCCTGATGTCATTGCTCCTGACGGTAACACTCAGGGTAACAGTTTGGCAGGAGGGAGCGGGCGGGCGGGAGCGGCCGGGGGCGCTGCCAGGAGCCGAGGTGATTGGCAGGGCGGCAGCGGCGCCGCCTCCTCCAGGCCAGGCCCGCGCCGCCCCGGCAGGTGAAAGAGCAGAGCTCGGCCCGCGCGCGCCCGCGCCCGCGCGCCCGCGCGCTGGGATGCTGGAGTGAATGGGCTCGCGCTCGCCCGCCCCGCGCCCGCTCCCTCACGCGCGCCTCCGCCTGGTCCCCCTCCCGCCGCGCGCGCCCCCGCCCGGCGCCCGCTCGCGAGCGCGGCTTCAGCGCACCGGCCCGGGCGGCCAGCCTTATTGGCTCAGCCACTGCCCAGACCACAGCTTCGGAGGGAGGAGGGGGGCGGGGACTCGGCGGCCGGAGACAGACGGGAGCGCGGAGGCGGGCGGGGTTCGGCGGTCCGAGAGGAGCCGGCGGCCCGCTCCCGCGCCCCCGCGCCAACTCTGGCCGGACGCCGGCCGGCGCGCGCTCGCACGCTCCCCTCCGCGCGCCGGCCCCGCGAGCGCGACTCGATGGCGGCCGCGCGCGGACTCACTCCTTGGCGCCGGCAGGCCAGGGGCTCGTGGCGCGCGCGGCCGAGCAAACTTTTGGGCGCGGGCAGGTGCAGGTGTGAGCGCCGCGGGGTCGCGCCTACTGAGCCTCACTCCGCGGCTCCCCCCTCGCGCACTCTCGGGTTTGAGGTGCGGGGGAACCAGGGGCTTTCTTTCCTCCCCCAACCCTGTTGGTGGTGGTGGTTTTTAGTTCGGAGGATAAAGACTCGGGGGCGGTGGGCCTGGGTATCCCGCGGAACACGCGCGGCGGCTCGCGCTGTTTCGCACACCCTGGCCCCCCGCAGGCTTCACGAGTGCTGGGATTGCTGGGATCCCCAGGGTTCCGCCACTTCAGTTTGGTCTTGCCTTAAAATGCACCCCGGCACTCCACCCGACCCTGATCCCTGGTCTACCCAGCTCCTCTCTACGTCTCTGCTTTCAGGACCTTCCTGCTCCTCTTGCTGCCCGGGAGTTCGGCCCCCAGCCCCGCAGTCGGGGCAGCATCTCCTCTCTCACCCCGCCTTGGCTACGAGTCCTAGGAGCGCCCCCACCTCGGATCCGCGCTGTCACTTGGGTTTCCAACCCGCCCTCTTGCCTCCGCCACACCCCATGCAGGGCCCGGACAGACAGGGCCCAGAAAACCCTCCGCCGAGGGGCCAGCGTCCTGCCGCCTGCCTCCTCGGACATAGCCACATTTCCTGTCTGCCAGTTCATCGCTGGACCAGGCAACTTGTTCTCTCCTTGCCCTCTTTTCACCCTCAGAGAAAGCACTTTGGTGGGTCCTTCTGTCCCCAGAAGTCCCCACTGTAGCCAGATATGTTGATATTCCTTCAATTTTAGTCACCTAGGTTACTCACGGGGGGGGGGGGGGGGGGGGGGCGGCGGTAACGCGGTGCTGAGGAAGGAAGCAGGCAGGTGAGCAGGAAGCTGACTGTTTTGCAGGTGAAATACCTGGACTTCACTGTCCTCAGCTCTCCTTCGGGCCCTCCTGTACCCAGCCTGCTGCCTTCTTCCCCTATCTTGTTTCAGGGGAGGCCACACTTCAATGAGGGGCTCAGAACCCAGGCTTTCTTTTCTCCGTTCTTTGGGCAAAGTTCAGCAAAATGGCACTGGATTATTTTTGCAATATTTCTATTTTGCAAAGGGAGGGGCCCAGGGAGGCCTTGAGGGAAAGAAGTCAGGGAGTTTAACAATCTACTGTTTCTCCCACTTTCCCCTTATTTTTGTTCTTTTAATTGTACTTTAGTTCCAAGTGGCCTCACAGGGAGGTTAGCATCGCTTCCCCATCTGACCACCTTCCTTGATGCCTTCTTGGCAACTCCTGTTCCTTGTGGTCACACAACCTTTACCCTTCAGGTCTGCCCCATCATTACGAAGGATGAGTAGCTGGAGAGGCCCAAGAGACCCCAGCCCTAAAATCCTGAATAAGTGACCAGAGCTCAAACTAACCAAGCCCAGTGTTTCCTAGATGTTGCTGGCACAGGGCAACCAGGCAATGAGGCCACGAGCTTCTGCTCCCCACACAGGATCTCAGAGAGGGCACCGCGGCGTCCAGGACTGCTCTGGGATACACACATGCCTCTGGGTACTCCCACCCCTGACTCCCCAAAGCAGGGCTTACAGCTTTGGGTTGTAACAGCAGGCAGTCCAACCCAAATCCCAATCTGAGTGTCTGCTTCACAATGTGGGCAACTGGGATGTAGACAGAAGCCTGAAGACATAGGGGTGAAAAGGGAATTTCTGGGTGTATTTGAAGAATGCGCCTATGGGGAGCTCCCTGCATATGTGACCCACATGGCCTATGGGCTGCCTATGAATGTCCTTCTGGGCTTCTGAGGATGGTGGTCAGGGCCTGGTAGGGCCTGCCTGCCAGTTACCCACCACAGGGGCGACAGGATTGGCTGCACAATAACTTTGGACCTCTTGTGGACCAAGGCTGGAGAGGAATGGCTGAAGAGTAGAATGAGAGAGCTGGAAGGAAGGGGGAGCAGGCAAGGTGGGCTAGAGGGGCCCCCGCCAAGCATAGGCAGTAGTAGAAGGAGGCGGGAATGGCCCAGAGAGCCTCAGCTCTGCCAAGATGATGGCCACCATCAGCCACTGTCGGCATAAGAAGTGCTGCCCAAGAGTGAGGGGCCTTCCTTCCTGAGACACACAGAAAATGAGGCCATCCTGGCATGTTATGATCTGAGACCTGAGAAGGCTGAGGCTTTGAGGTCAGGGATGTGAGTCACAGGCCATGTCACGGCGGGGTCTCCCGATCTCTCTTTCCCTTGGTGTGAATGGGAGAGGCCCAGGACTCCAGCACCTCTGAGTCTGTGGCCCATTTTGCCTTGAGAACCCTGATGTGGTAACATCCCTGTAACCCTGAGGCCAGGCCATGGTTTCTGTGCCTAGGGCCCCGGGGATGGAAAGCCCAAAGCCACAGCTCCTCCTGGTCTCAAGGCCCTGGGCCCAGAGCCACCAGTTCCTCCTCATGCTCCCCATCCCCGAGGGAAAATGAGGAACCCTACACAGCCATGCCACCCACCAGGCCCCTCGCAGGGGTCTCGGGAAGCCTGTCAGCTCTCCGGGGCAGGTTCCCTCAGCGGCTCCCAGCGTCCTCACATCCCCGGTTTGCCCACTCATTTTCTCTCCCTCCTGAGCCTGGGGCCTTCTCACTCAGCAGCCTGTTTACACACCAGGTATCTCATGCTTTATCTGCTCTCATTTTGAATTCGTAACTTTCACATAAACTTGAACAAAGCTCCTTTTGTTCCTGCACCCCACCCCAGGATCCCAATAAACTGGTTCCCTCTGAAGCGACTGGGCCAGAGCATTGGAGCCTTGGCCAGACGACTGTGTGTGCCTGTGAGCCAGCATGTTCACACCTGCGAGGGAGCCTGTGTGCCCGCGCGTGAGTGCCCTCCCCGGGCAGACGGCGGAAGAGTGTCAGAAACAGCCCCTAAGTCACCAAAGTGGGGTCGGAGGGAAGAGCCCCGTCTCCGTGGCTGGGTGGGTGTGAGAGGTCCTGGGCCCTGGGTGGTTTCAGTGTCAGGCCGAGGGAAGATGGGATGAAGAGGAAACAAAGGGCAGGGGACGCCTAGCAGAGCCAGGGGCTGAGGCTGGGCTCAAGCTAAATGTAAGGCAGATACAAGGAACGCATTATGGCGGTTTAGGGGCTGGCAGAGCCGCCGCACGCTCGGCCCCGTAATCCTGTTAGCCAGCAATCTCCATTCCGAAAGAGCTTCATTTCTTTGTGAATATTTGTAAACTAGATATCTAATGGAAAATTATAGGAAAATTATAGTGAAATTCATGACGGAGAAATCCGATTATCCCTAATTCAATTATGCCATCTTAGCCCACACAGCACATTTCCCATTTTTTTCCCATAAATACCGATGCCAGGGGTCCCGGTAATCAAATAAAATTGAA
Organism: Antilocapra americana; assembly: GCA_007570785.1. Taxonomy (NCBI): domain Eukaryota; kingdom Metazoa; phylum Chordata; class Mammalia; order Artiodactyla; family Antilocapridae; genus Antilocapra; species Antilocapra americana. The sequence goes on from ML663557.1 coordinate 28,690,548, forward strand.
AATCATCTTCCCATTAAATTCAATTAGCCGCAATTTCTAAAGCCTATCAGAGATTTTAATTACTAAATTATAAAATTCTCCAATGCTAAATTGAAACCAAAAAAATTGCACATCCTTATATTTCAGAGAAAAAAAAAGGGGTCCAGCAAAATCCCTGGAAGATGCCCTCCTCTCTGTGCCCGGCTCCAGAGCAGGTTCCCTACCTGGAGGGACCGCATGCACTGATGCCTGCTTGCCTGGCTAGGGACGAAGCTAGGGGGGCAAGGGAGAGGGCCCTGTCAGGGAAGGGGCTGAGACATATTAATTTAGCAGAGGGGCAAAGTACACCTCTACCCTCAAGCATCAGGGCTGGGCTGGGCCCTGGAGAGGACCTGCCTCCTCACTGGCTGTCCTGGCTCCTCAGATGCCCTCAACTTTGTCCCCCACCGAGAACAAGGTCTGTAAGTGCCACCTTCTTGGCCCACGGACATGGCTTGGGCCCAGGTCACAGCTTTGCCTCAGGGCTCTGCAAGGTTCTGGGGCAGCAGATTAGAGACAGCCAGCTTCTGATCCAGGTGCTGGCTCTCCAGGCACCCAGCTGGGTCCCCAGATGGCCTGGGCTGGGTCAGAGGTGAGAGGAGAACGGGGCCTGATGCCCAGGGTGGCCAGACATCATGGGATGGTCCTGTGGCCCCCAGCCTTCTCCAGAGCGTTCCCAGGAGCCGTGGGCCCTGGCAGTGTACCAGCCTTCTGGGAGAAGAGCCGGGGATGGACGTGGCCCAAATCTGGCCTCTCCCTGCACTTCCAGCTCATTCCCTGTTCTTCCCCTCTTCTGGGAAGCCAACCGGCTTAACTGGCCAGAAGGACTACCCTTGCCCCACGGGAGAGCTCACTCTTTCACCCCCATTTCCTTTTAGGGAAGTGCTGGCCATAACCCCAATAGTAGGCCCTTCTCTCTCACACCCCCCCACCCCCGCCATCCCAGGCCACTTACCCCACTCTCTAAGGCTGCCCCTGGAGTCAGAAGAGCCTGGAGAGGTGGCACCGGTGATAGCATAAAGTGACCCTAGATCTCCAACCCAAGGTGGGTGGCCGGTTGGGCAGCCGCTGGGCCCAGCACTTTCAGGGCTGGCAGTAGTCGAGTTGCTGGCAGCCCAGCTCCCAAGAGCAGGGAGCAGGTTTAATTTGCCAGGCAGTCAGGAGTGCCAGCAGGGGAGGCACCCGCAAACAAAACAAAAACAAAAAAGTTAATTATCTTTGGCTTTTTCTTAATAAATATCCAAACTGGCCCGGCCGGATCTTCCGCTTTGGAGGCAGAGGAAAGAAGGAGGAAAAAAAACCCCAAACCAAATCCGACAGACTCATTCTCTCCCTTCCCCTTTGTCTCTCATCCTTGTATGTATCTCTTATCAGAGCAGTAACAGTTTCACATTAATTCCCTAATTTCTCAAGTGCAAAAGTATGGTCACAAAAGGTTGTTTTTGTTTTTGTTTTTTAGTTTTAGGGTGGGAAAGTGGGTGTGTGGAGAAGAAAGAGGCAGGTGGGAGGGGGGAAAAGGGAAAGAGAAACCAGGTAGAAGCAAAAGAGAGTGAGAAAGAGACGGAAGGAAAGAGAGAGGAAAAGACAGAGAAAGTACGATGCAGAGAACTGAGTTTGCTACCTTGCCCCCAGGGGCACGGCCCAGCCTGTGGCCCCAACCTGGGCAGGGACCTGTTCTGGAATGTTGTGTTGGCATTTTATTTCAGTTACAATTATCAGCTACAGGAGATAATGGGTATTCTTCATGTTAAAGCTCCAAACCACCCAGGTCTCACTGGCCACTTTGGCTCCCCTGTTGCTGTCAGTCCCTGTGCCAACCCCTCCCCTCCAGGAGCTTGGCTGGGAGAGAAGGGGGCGGGGGTTGGCTGTCCTTCTGGGGGGTGTGAATTTCTCTATGTGGAATTGCAAGTGTACCTGGGGAGAGACATGCGTGTTGCCACCTGGGCTTACGTGTTCAGATAGTGCTCATACACGCCTGAGCCCATGCTGTTAGAAACATCTGGTAGGGCACCTGTGTGTGTCGGGGCAGCCAGGACATCAGGCAGTCCCTCATGGGGTATAGGCACCAGAGTTCCACTGCCTGGGTTCAAACCCCAGTTCCATCTCTCACCAGCTGTGTAACCTCACTCAAATCACTGACCCTCTCTGAGCCTCCATTTTCTCAGCATCAAAGTGAATAATAATTAGTGACTGCCTAGGGCTGAGGGTCGGGGAGACTGGAGAGTGACTGCTAATGAGCACCGGCTTTTTTTTTTTTTCTGGGGTGATGGAAATAGTCTAAAATTAGATCCTGGTGATGGTGGCACAACCTTGTGGATATACTAAAAACCACTGAACTGTACACTTGGCATGTGAATTACACCTCAATAAAGTGGTTATAAAAAGTGGGGACAAAAAGGGGGAATGCTAATAGCACTTATGGCATTGAGTTTTCATAAGGGCATATGCAGCACACAGCCTGGCACAGAGGACATGCTCAATAAGGACCAGTGATTAGTCAATTTGTGTGGATTGGGGGAGGATGAGTTGGCATCCTGGGCCTGGGATGGTTTCCATAAGCGTGTACTGCTGGGACTTACAAATGTCTCCCTGGGGCCCAGGGGCCCTGCCAGCACGTTGTCAAGCCTCTGAGCTGCCCCCCATCCACCCCTGCTCAATACTTGGTTGGGGTTCCTGGGCGTCTGCTCCCTGGCAGGCATGGGAGAGTGCGCGGCCCTCCTCCTGCCTCCCTGCCCGGGTCCCTGGAGAGGAGGCTGCCCACCGCAGCGGGCAGACTCTGCGCTCACTCTCCCCGTCTCACAGAGCACTCATATTTTCCATGTGCAGCAGACCGTGAATTCACCTTCATACTAGTTACAGGGTTATTTAGCCTCTCCTGACACTGACAATCACCAAACTTTAATTCGCTGCTTGGCTTCTCCCTGCCGTGCCCTCTGCCCACCCCCCAAATCCCTGGGAGAGGATGGGAAGAACCTAGTCCAGCCTCCTCTAGCAAAGCCTGCCCTTTGGAGTGATGGAGCGATGGGAGGTGATGGTGGGGAATGGTGAGAAGGGAAAGATGATGGACAGAGGGCGGAGGGAGACAGCAGTACCACCAGGGCTAAGGGGAGTTTGCATCCTACTCCTCGGGCCTGACACTAATGTATTCAACCCCATGTCCAGCCTGTTATGAATGAAGACTCAGCTGACTGGGCTTCGGGTCTGAGGGCTTCGGGTCTGACCAATGGGGCCAGAACTCACCGAGATCCCAGAACTAGGTGGCTGGCACAGGCTGGCTCCTCTGCCTGATGCTGGACAAGCAGGTGCCCATCTGGGAACCCACGAAAGGGAGCCCATTCTTACCAACCTGAGAAGCCAGCTCTCATTTTTCTGGCCTCTCCCAGTGCCAGTCTCCTGCCAGGCCAAGCCCTCCTGCCCTGCAAAAGGCTTCTCCCTGATTTGCAATCCTGTTGCCTGTATCACGTCTATGTTCCTTTGGTGAAGGCAAGTGTACGCGTGTGTGCTGAGATGCTCAGTCATGTCCAAGTCTTTGTAACCCCATGGACTGTACCCCACTAGGCTCCTCTGTCCATGGGATTTTCTAGGCAAGAATATTGGAGCGGGTTGCCATGCCCTCCTCTAGGGGATCTTCTGGACCCAAGGATCAAACCTGCATCTCTTACATCTCCTGCACTGGCAGACGGGTTCTTTACCACTAATGCCCCCTGGCAAGGGGTTCTGCTCAAAGCTGCTGACAAACATCAGATGGGAAACAGAGACTGAGACATCACCCACCAAGGATCCAGATCATACCATCCTGGGACCGTGGAGAAGACAGGGCCCCAGTGTGTCCACAAGTCGACTTCTTCACCCGCTGGGAGAGGCCACTACTCCCTGGAGCACCCAGGCCAGCCCCAGCACTGCCTTTGTCTCTCTTCCCCTGCCTTTAGCAGATCCCCTTCTTTGTATCTCCCCTGTGCTCCCATACCTTTCCAGGAGTGGGCCTGGCTTCCAGAAGTTTCAAAGAGGCCTCTGGTTAGCTCAGGGGCCAGGCAAGCCCAAAGACCTCAGCCTCTTCCTCTTAGCTACCCTTGATCTCCTGGAGCGGTTACCGTCACCTTCCCCAAAACCTCCCAGGCAATCGAGGTTTCCTCTGATGACCATTTGGTGGAATCATCATATGTGCGCATGCTCAGTCATGTAGTCATGTCTGGCTCTTTGTGAGCCCATTAACTGTAGCCCTCCAAGCTCCTCTGTCCATGGGATTGTCCGGCAAGAATACTGGAGTGGGGTGCCATTTCCTCCTCCAGGGGATCTTCCTGACCCAGGAATCAAACCCATGTCTCTTGTACTGGCAGGCAGATTCTTTACCACCAAGCCACCAGGGAAGCCCAGAAACTCTCTTATTTGCCAAATCCAAGCTGGCTCCATTCGTTAGGCAGAGTATAGAAACAGCAAGGACTCACCAGACAAGGACCCGGATTGGGGGGCTTGGAAGAGCAGAGGTGGGGCCGGGGCAGAGCCACAAGGGGAGAGGCAGGGAAATCTATCAGTGGGTCCCAGCTCTGCCTGCTGCTTCCCAGCCCCCTTCTGCCACCCCACCCTTGCTGGCAGGGAAAGTGGCCATGGTGGCCTGGGCAAGAGAGATGTCAACGGGAGCAATGGCAGAGATGGGAGAAGGGGCTTGTTGACTACAAACTGTCCATTATGGCTCAGATTATAAGCATATTGCACAGGGCTCTCTGCACGCTGCCGAGGAAATTCAATACGCTGAAAGGTTAATGCAATCAATTAGGGTGACAAGGAAGTAAAGTAAAGCCTTCGGAGTAGATGAAAAGGAGAGAGAGGGAGAAAGAGAAAGTGCCATGGAGTTGGGGGTGGCAGCATGAGTAGTGGGGAGGTGAGGAGGAAGAGAAACTAATGGGATGTAGAGAGAAGGCTTAGAGGGAAACACTAGCCTACAAAAGGCCGGGAGCCCTCAACGAGAGGATGGAAAGAGAGATGGCAGCAAGAGCAACAGGAAAGGGCAGTTAGTGATCTGTGTGGGGACCCAGCTCCAGCTCAGACCTCTGACAGCTGCACAGCTTCAATTTCCTCCCCTCTCCTTCTCCCTGCCAACCTTTCCTCTGGAGCTTGGAGCCCGGATCCCAGATTAGCTCAGTAGTAATGTGCAGCCTTGGTCCCTACCCCTGGACACAGCAAGTGCCCACATAACATCCAGGGCCTTCTCCCTAGAACTGCGGCCTGGTTCCCACCTTCCCCAGAATGAACCCCAGCTCGGCCTCCTTTGCCCTCAGCAGCCCCCAGGATCACAGTTTTCCTTGCTGTATCCTAGCTCTTGCTTGCAACGAGCCTAAAGAGCAGAGAGCATGGCAGTCCCTTTCACAGATGAAAAAACTAGTGCTTGAGAGGAGATGCAACTTCCCAGGGCCCTGCAGCAGATGTGCAGGATGTGGGACTGACTTGAGAAGTCAGGGATGCCTAGTTCACCTCCGGGAGAGGGGCATCCTCCACGGCACTCGCTCAAGTGAGGAGCCTCACTTTCTCCAAGATGAGGGACTCAGAGTTCCTGGGGCAGGAGAGGGGCTCTGCGTGGAACCTGCTGAGGGCTGACTGCTGCCTCTTACATGCCCATGGGAAGACCCCCTCTCTGGCAGGTATAAAGGATCAAAGGAGGGAGGGAACAAAGGAGGTAGGTGTTGCCTATCTGTCAGACGCCTTCAGCCCCATCCACTCACATGCTTGAGATGGTTAGATAGCATACTGACTCAATGGACATGAATCTAAGCAAACTCCCAGAGACAGTGAAGGACAGGGGAGCCTGGTGGCCTATAGTCCTTGCGGTCACAAAGAGGTGGACGTGACCGAGCGACTGAAAAACAACAACAACAACTTGTCCAAATAACTCTGCAAATGAGATATTCTGCCTACCTTGTAGAAGAGAAAACTGGACCTGAGAATTTCTAAAGGCTACAGAATGGAGATACAAGGCTCCTGGGATGCTGGGAGCAAGGGCTCTGAGGAAACTGTCAAGGAGAGGATGAGTGGGACTTCTCCGGAGGTGGGACTCAGCAGGAGATGAGGTCCTACAGAGATGAGAGAGAGAAAGGGGGGCCCCAAAAGGACCAGGACTGCAAGCGGTCCCATAAGCTCCTGGATGGGGCTCTCTGGCAACTGCCCGGGCACCTCAGAGCAAGACGTGAGCACAGAGCAGGATAGCAGTTGCACAACCCTGTGAATGTACTTAATGCTAGGGAACAGCACACTTAAAAATGGTTACAATGGTAAACTTCACGGTATGTCTATTTGACCACTTTAAAAAAAGAGAGAGAGCAGCAGACAGGAGCCAGAAACTCCAGAGCGGCAGACAGTGAACTTTTCCTGTAAAGGGCCAGAGAGTAAATACTGTAGACTTTTCAGGCCAAACATGCTCTGCCGTAGCTACTCAGCTCTGCCATCTTAGACTGAAAGCGGCCATAATTGGTATGCAAATGAGCAGGTGTGGCTATGTTCCAATAAAACTTTATTTACAAAAACAGGCAAGGGGCCAAAGTTAACTCTCTAGCCATATTTTGCCAAGCCTTGCTCCAGAGAATTGAAGCATCTGGGGCTGACTTTCAGGACAGAAGTAGCCAATCTGAACCTTGCCAAGAAGTAGAAAGAAGGGCTGGGCAGAGGGCAAGTCAGGGTCTCCTTACCCCAAGAGGGTGGAGGAAAAGAAGAAAACTAGGGCTGGCATGGGAAACAGATGTTCAGGAACCACCAGTCCTTCCCAGCTCCCAGCATCCCCAAAAACCCTCCACTGTGCTTCAGATGCATGAAGGGGAGAGTTGCAGCTCTCAGCATTCCAGGAGTCCTGATGCCAAGAGAGAGGTTTTGGGCTGTGGCTAAGAGAGGATGGGAGTGGGCAGTCGTGAGGTTGGGCTGGCCAGAAGGGATGCCAGGGAAGAGAAAGAAGAGGAGAGAGGCCCGGGGTGCAGAGCTGTAACCAGGGTGGTGCTGGCGGCAAAGGGAGGAATCCAAGGGCCCCAGCGAGAGCGCAGGGCGCGGGCCGGGCCTGCCCTACACCGGCCGCCTCTGATCACGTTTTCAGGGCCACTGCCCGCCAGCACAGACAATGCCAGGGGAGCCTTTGAAGTCCGAAAGGGATGCCGCGGTGGGAGCCGCTTGAATCTCTTCTCTCCCCCCATCCTCCTGGGGGAGGGGGCCAGCAGGACAAAACCCAGAGCCGGTCACAGCCGGGGCCCCCAAAATGCGTGAGACAAAGGGAAAACAAACAGGTTTGGAGCCAGGCGCACGGTGCCGTGTCTGTCCCCCGCCCCGCCGCGCAAGGATGATGGATGGCTGCAGCCAGCTAGCTCGCCCGCCGGGCAGGCCCCGCTATTTACATAACACTGGCGTTCCACCGGTCACCTCTGACACGGCACTGCCTGGGGCCGAGGCCCGGTGGCCCCCGAGGTTCCTCGAGCCACCGGAGGACTGGGACAGTCTGTGAAGGCCCAGCCAGGACAGGGGAAGGAAGGACAGCAGCCTGCTCTGGGCTCAGAGTCCAGGGCCTCCTCCCTGCCAGTGTCCCATGGAGGGAGAAGGCCAGGGGGTGGGGCAGCAGCCTCCCAGGAGAGGCAGGACTGGACTTCTAGGGCTTTCAAGTCCATGTGATTCCCAAGCACACGAGTTGCAAGCAGGGCCTCCAAGGAGAGAGGCAGCAGCCAGAGGGGGAGACAGCACTATGGAGAGCTGTCCTCCAGGCAGCTGACACCTTAGCCTGATCCTGCCTTGAACACATTTCCTGCCCAGAGTCAGAGATCCACAGGTCCCCAGCCCATTTCCAGCCTAACCATCAATCTGAGACGCTTCTACCAGGGTCATCTTTTCCTGCCAGGTTCAAATGAGGAGTGTGCCTCTGTATTCCCCATCTCCATCTTCCAGACCCTGGGTGCTCAGCAGGACTGGGCCCAGCTCCGGGTGGACATATACCAAGTGCATGGTCTCCAGGTGGGGGAAGGACGTGAGGATCCAGAAGGGCTCAGGCCTTACCTTGTTGTGGGTTCTAGAGGCTCCTCTCTTGACGTGGGGGTGTCACTTCATCCTGAGGAGGGACAGAGAAGAGCCTCTTAGCCTTTCAAGGCAGGACATATACAACTCCCCAGTGTGTGCCCCCACCGCCCCACCCCAGGGCCAAGGGACTGATGCTCCAGGATGGCCAAGGGAGTAAAAAGTACAGATACCTGGAGTGGGCACTGATTTTGGACCACTGAAGTATCTGCCAACCAAAATTTGAAAAAATTTAGAAAGCAGCAGGGGCTGATCACAGTGGAAAATATGGTCCTCAGGACACCCCTAACCAAAGAGAGAGAAGTCAGGCAGCGCTGCACACACATCTGTGGAGGCAGAGATGCGCATGTATGAGTGGGGTGCTCCCCCAGAGCTCCAGTGGCTGAGCAAGGGGGTCTGGGGACAGTAACAGGACATAGCAACACTCATTCCTTCACTCTCTTCCCCTGGCCCCTGAAAATAAAAACAACAGATGCCAAGCTGTTCCCTACAGCAGGTGGGTGATAGAAGGGCCAGGGTGGACCAGGGGCCAGGTGACCGAGAAGCCTCAGCTCCCAGAGATAGGCTGCAGACAGCACCTTCCACCCTGGGGTCCCACTGATGAGTCATAACCCACGTTAGGGGCCCATGTAGGGAGAGGGAAGATGGTCCAACAAAATAGGGGGTCTTTAGCCAACACGCAATTCAGCTCAGTTTGCCCAGCCCAGGCCCTCCTGCCCAGAGTGTGAATTTGGGGAGCCAGGTTCAAATGGGACAGACTCCTCATGTGGAAAGAAAACCCAAGGAGCTCTCTGCCTGCTGACCTGGGCCCACCTGCCCTAGCCTGAGCCAGGCCCTGCATCCCCACCCCAGCTCCCACCCCCAACTCCCACCCCCAGGGCCAAGGGCTCCACCCACACTCAGGAAGGGTTTTCTGTTTATTAGTTGTTGTTTTTGTTTTTTCCTCCCCACTCCCTCATTTGTGGCTTATCAATGATGCAAGAGGAATAACACCAATTTCCTTAGGCTGTGTAATCCCCAAATCAGATTGGGGGGATTGCAAGAGGTGAGGTGACCTTGTACCGGGCTCTTGGAATGCCACCCAGTCCCGCCGCCCGCCCTCGAGTTCCCAGGACATATTAAGACAGATAATGCTAATTGTACTTGACGCATCCTCCTAAGGAGGGCTGGGTCCTCAGCCAGCTTTTGCTGCCTTTGCTGGACTGCCTGGGCAGAGGGTGCCCACGGGGGCAGAGCCCACCCTGCTGGACACAGGGCTTTCTGGTGGGCACTGAGCTGTTGGGGCGGTGGGGGGGGGGGTGCTGTTCATGGACCGCTGAAGCTCATCTGACCGAGATGGTGAGAAGCTAGGATTCTGCATAGAGCTGGGCGGACAGAGATAGGGGGCAGCAGAGAGGAAAGGGGAGCCCTGCTGAGATGGAAGACGGGGCAGAGGTCAGCAGAGTGGAAAAAAGAAGCAGTCGGAAGAGGAGAGCTGGATGAAGTGGAGGCCAAGTGGGGCTGGGCCGCAGGGCAAAGGATGGAGACCTTGAGCCTCTGCTGAGAAGCACCGGGCAGGCTTGGCTGTCGGAGCTCACATCCCAGCCAGCCAGCTAGGGACCTGGCGGGGCGTCATCGCTGTCCCGTCCATCCCACACCAGCCTGCCTGAGATCTCTCAAGGCGCCCCGGCCAGCCTCCCTTGAACCCCCAAAGCCCCCCAACTCCACAACTCCAGTATCTCCCTTCTACCACCTTTTTCTCCCCTCCCATCCTCCCCGGCAACTGTGCATTTATTAATTCATGAGGCACTAATTAGTTCTTTGTTTAATTTTGTGTTAAACAGACTGACCGGAATGATAACGACTTGCAGCGCAGTGTTGCCGTCCCCAACCACCCCTGTTTTCTGACAACAAGGGAGCGCGGGAGACCGGAGCGCTGAACCCAAATCCCTCAGCAGTTGCACTTCATTAAGTCAAAATGTGACAAGAAGCTTAGAGAGCAACTCGCAGATCTGATCACACAGAACAATCAGGGAGGAAACTTTCCAGGAGTTGGTTGGGGGTGGCGGAGAGACGGGGAGGGGCCAAGACGCTTACCATGCGGAGACCAGGACAAGAAAGGGGGTGCTGTCCCTCCCCTGCCCCTGGGGCAAGGGCCTGGCTGACTGGAGCATGGAGGCTGTTTCTGGGTGGGATCTAGAACACTCTGTGGATCCTGGAACCCCGGAGGAGAAGGACCTGAGAAGTTCAACTTTATATCTCTGTCCTGCCTGGGCCTCTTCTCCCACTTCTCTCTGCCTCTCACTACTGAAGTTTGGTTCTGGCTTGTGTGAGTGAGTGACTGGGCACACCCTGGGTTTGATGGAGAATCAGAAAGCTGCTATAGTTAAAGAAGGATTATGCAAGGCCAGGGGGAGGTACAGAGTAGGAAGACAGAGCAGAAGAGGAGCCCCCACACTTAGGAAGGTTGAATAAGTGCAACCCTTCTAAGCTAAGCAAGAGAAGTAACGTGCTCAGGGATTCTGGCCACTTTCTCTGCCATCCTCTACCTATCCATCCATCCACCCATCCACCCATCCATGCACTCATCTAATGTTCTTTAACTTAAGTATTCTGACCAGAAAACCGAGAATCAAGAGGTTGAGCTCTCTGCAGAGGTACAGGGCAAATCAGAAACAGAATCAGATCTGTTTGGCTTCCGGTCTGCGGTAGCTGACTGTAGACCAGCAGCTGAGCTGACAATGACAACAAGCCTTGTTACTTGCTCCCTCCTGTCCATGGGAAAGAGCAAGATCTTGGCCCAGACCTCTCAAGCTTCTAACCCCATAGAGCTACAGGGAAGGATCAGAATGAAGCCCTGTCCTCGTCTAAAGACAGGACCCCTGCCTTCCTTTTACCTGACCTTAATCTCAGAAGATGTGGACGATGCCTAACATGAATGAGAACATAGAAGGGGATATGAGGAGGAGAAGAACAAAAGCACACAGAGAAAGTGGACAAACATGAGCCTGGATTGTATGCAAAGATCCTCTTGCCTTCTTCCCATTGGCCACTGTGCCAGCCCAAGTGTGGCCTCACTCAACCACTGAGAGCCTGCCTGGCCAGTCCACAGGCCCAGGCAGAGTCTGGAGGTCAGCTTTGCTCTTGCCCTCCCCTGACCAGTTGGGAAGTGCAGTGGTCTCTCGCCCGAGTCTGGCAGCCCTGAGCTGGCTTCTGTTAATTTGCTGTCAGGCTGCCTAAGCAAACCAATTAAAACCAATCATTAATTATAAAAGAGAGCAAGAAGAGTAGAAGAGAGGGGAGAGGGTAAAAGAGTGAAGTGGGAAGGAGGTGAGGGCAAGCGGAGTGGACAGACAAGGTGCAGAGGGCCTGCAGGAGCTCACCGCAGGACCGCGGACCTGGGAGTAGGAAGGGACCAGAGGCCCAGGGGGTGCTGGAGCAGAGGGAGGGCGGGAAGGGAGTCAGAGATGGTGGGGAGGGGGCTGCCACAGGCCAGGGGTGGAAGGAAAGGCTGGAGAGCAGGGGGGCAGAGAGGGAAGGGTGAAGAAGCTGCAGTGACCAGCGTACCAGGACCCGAAGAGGCCTCATCCGCCTGCAGTCAGTCCCCTCTGACTGGAGCCGCCGACCCTCTGGGACTTGGCTTCGGAGCATCTCACCCCCAGTTCCCCGGCTCCATATTTATGAGGCTCAGCTGATTACGCAGCACAGGGCCAGGCTCTCGGCCTTGCCGCCCCTACCTGCTCCCCAGCCCTCTCAGGCCAAGAGGGGCGTCCCGGGGCAGCTGTCGGCCCATCTACCCGCCCCCCCCAAATCCCCATGCTGCCTCCTGCCCCCTCCCCCACTCACACACACCCCCTCCCCGACCAGGCCCTTTCACAGGGCTGAGGCCGTGTCAGCCGCAGCTTGAGGAGGGGGGCAGTGCAGACGACAAGGGGCAGTGTCATGGAAACGAGCACTTTCCCCGAGAAATATTCTGTTTGGCCTCCTTCCTGCATTGAGGAGCTGTCAGGAGCCTGAGTGAGAGCCACACCACCCCGGGACCAGGCGTGACAAAACCTATTTTCTGCCTCAAATTTGATTGATTAAAAAACTTTTTAGGAAAACCATGTTAAAAGAGTGAAAAAGAGAGAGAGGGAGAAGGAGAAAGAACAAGAGGGCGAGCGAGGAACCGGGGGAAGGAAAGAAAGTGGATGGCAGAGCTGCTGGGCGCAGGCCGCGGGCAGGGCTTAAGCTATTGCCCAGCCATGACGCCTGGGCAGGCATGTCAGCGAGATGGCTGCCACATAACCAGGCAAAGCAGAAAGGTCAAAGGAAGCCCAGAGCTTTTACACAGTGGTTAGCGGGACCATGGGGGTGCCGAGGGCCTGCACAATCCAGCAGGTGCCGGACCCAGATGAGGCGGTGGCCGGGGTGGACTGTCCATCTTAGAGAAAAGAGCCCCGCACTCCAAGGCTGGCCCGAGGTGGGTGGAGGTCAGCGCCAAGCCTTTGGATTGGCTCTGGAGGTGAGTGGGGTTTTGTAAACAGCCTGGGCTTGGATTTGGCCAGAATCCTGAAAACTCTGTACTGGGTCAAGAGGAAGGGTCTAGGAGTTTGGGGCTGGGAAGGGATTTTCTCACCTTGTTCTCGAGAAAATCCCAGCTCAGTAGGTACCCAGCTGACCCACCTGTCCTGCAGGGGCCGAACCCTCTGCAGGTTCAGCACCCATCACCTGCCCTATGGGTCACATGCCTTCCCTGCCCAGGCACTTGGCTCCTTTGCTGGATGCTGCCCTCTGTGGTCTTCACGCCAGGCTGGCCCTCCCTTTTCCTGTCTCGGAAGCCAAGACAGGCCCCGCCATGGGCTTGGACTGTGAGGGGAGGCTTGCCTTTCTCTCTTGGGCTGCAGGAGAAGGGCCAGCCTCCCTGCTCCTCCAGAGCCCTCAGAGGCCCTGCCTGATGAGTACAGGCAGAGATGGCTCAGATCTTTCTGGTATCCATGCTGTCCCCAAGAAGAGCAGCCCAAGTGGGTGGCTGGGTTTTTGCTCTCTATCTGAGGGCCTCAAACGTTAAGGTGAAGAACGGACCTGGCAAAGCTGTCAGCAAGAAGGCTTCTCCCAGGTGCTGGGAGGGGTGCTCAGCAGCATCCAATGTGGTCTCTGCAGCTCAGGGCTCAATGTGGGTGAGGCAGTGCCTCCTTGGACAGACAGTGCATTCTACCAGACAGATGTACAGATGGAAAACACCTGCTCTGGGCCCTGCCCAGCCCTCCTCCAGGGCATTGACTTAGATCTCTTCCCGTCTCTACTCCACAATGATCATCAGATATTCACTGAGTATGTCCTGTGCTCGTGACACTGTGCTAGGCCTAAGGAAGGTAAAACACACCACTTACATGAGCAACAGTAGAGTAGGTAAGACTCGATTCTAAATCCTGATTCTGTCACCCTCCACGGTGTCTGCTGGGGCAGGCAGGTTGCTTAAGCTCTCATGGCCTCAGCTTCTTCAACTGAAGAGGCAGAGGGTATGAGCCCCCACCTCAAAGACAGGTCATTCATTAATATTTCTTGAGCACCTACTATATGTTGAGTACTCCCCTAGACCTGAAGAACACTGGTAACCAAAAACAGTCCTCACAGAGCTCCCATTCTGCAGTTCTTGTGAAGACTCTGTGAAATAACACACTGCACCGTGGTCTGGCACATACTACGTGCTCAACAAATATTACCTGTTATTAGCTTTCAGGATCCCTGCCTTTAAGAAGCAGGGGAAAGTTTAGGAATTTCACTCCTAGGTATGTACTTGAAAGAATGGAAAACAGGGACTCAAACAAAAATTTGTACACCAATGATCATACGGCATCCATTCACAATAGCCAAAAGGTGAACACAACACAGATGTCCATGAGCAGATGAGTGGATAAACAACATGAGGTCACCCACACAATGGAATATTATTCAGCCATGAAAAGGAATGGGGTTCTCATACAGGCCATTACAAAAAATGAACCTTGAAAACATTATGCTAAGTGAAATAAGGCAGACATAAAACACCACACACTATATGGTTCTTTTTACATGAAATATTCAGAATAGGCAAATCCATAGAGACAGAAGACAGATTAGTGGTTGTCAGGGGCAGGGGGAAGGGGGAAACAGGTAGGGAACTTCTAATGGGTATACAGTTTCTGTCTGGGGTGATGAAAAACCTTCTGGAACCAGATATTGGTCATGGTTCCACAACACTGTAGATGACAGAATGCCACTGAATTGTACAGTTTAAAAGGGTTACAACAGTAAATTTTACACTATATGCATTTTACCACAATACAGAGAAATGCTATAGCTGAAAGAGGAAGAGGAGGAAGAGACTAAGGAGGGACTTCCCTGGCGGTCCAGTGGTTAGGTCCTGCACTTCTACTGCAGGGGGGCACGGATTCTATCCTTGGTTAGGGAACTAATGTCACACATGCTGTCTGGTATGGCCAAAAGAAAAAATAAGTACATTTTAAAAAGAAGGAAAAGAGGGAGCCCCATCTAGGAGAAGAGAAGGCTGTTCCTGCATGGTGGCTCAGCACAGTATTAGACAAGCCAAGCAAGGGGGCGGAAGGTGAATTATCCTTCTTTCAGGTAGGTCCCCTCTCCCTCTCGTCTTCAATGACATCGTGCGCTCCTGCCCCAGGTGTTCCCAGGCCTCACGTGTGCGCTGATGGAATAAACAACATGAGAAGGCTAGGGTGGCTCCAGAGATCGGAGGACAAGTCCCTCAAGAGCCCACGGTCCAGTCTCTCTAGCACTGCCGACCGTCTGCGCACACATGGTCTGGCTCCTCTCACATGTGGATCTCAACACACACAGCCCACTCCATCCCTCTCTCTGCCAGGCTCCCCAGATAACACTTGCTGCTGCCCAGCATCTTAGTGCAACATGCTGCCCTCCACATGGGGAAAGAGGGTCTGAGTCAATGGCTTCCCCACCTCTCAGGACCCCAAGGCTCCCCGAGGACCAGGAGTTCCACCCTGCAGGAAAAGCCAAGGATAACCAGGGAGCCGGGCCCTCGGGACAGCCCCCTTCCCCCCACCAGCCCTCAGCCCACCCTCCTGGCTTCTTCCGAATGCCTGTGCACACAGAAACCCCTGTCTTGGCCCGGGAACTGTCAGGAGATCAACAAACAAAAGCTGCTTCTTGACAGGGAGTCATTTATATTTTAGCTTCGTTCCATTATCCTAACGAATCCTTCATCAGCAGATGCAATATTAACAGCAGAAAATCAGCTCATTACATCCGAGGGGATTTCATCAAGACGGCAATCATGTATGCAGCTCCCCAAGCCTTCAAGAGGCCAGTGTGGCTGTTATTTATTTATTTTGTTACTTATTTATTTAATTTTTGGGGTTCTTTCCACATAATTGCACCGCATCTCAGATCTTTAATAAATAATTTGTAGGTCCTGAACTGCACACAGCTTTGCTCTCTGCCACGAGAGCCTGCATTAGCCAAAATATTTACCAATATTTGAAAGTCATTAGGATCAGGAGGGAAGTGGGGAGGGACTGCTGTGTTCTAGAAATGGCCTGTTCTGCGGCTGCAGGGCTGGGCCCTCACTCTGATCCTCCATGCCCGTCTCCTGGAGTGGGGGTCTGGCTTGCCCGGCTCACTGAGTTTGAGCAGGGGATTCCCTGGAGCTCTTAGAGAGCGAGGAGGCCATCTCCAGGGGTTCCTGTGGGCTGCTTGTGGCTAAGGAGCCTGGCTGCTGGAAAGGACTCCCTTGGTGCAGAGGCAGGAGGCTGAAGCATTCTTTCGGGGTGACATTGCCAGGGTTCGCCTGACCAGTGAACAAATGCTGAACGTTACTTGTGAAGGAAACCTTCCTTGTGCTACAGAAGGCCCTGGCTCTGCTGCAGCTGAGAGTGCAGAAAAATCTGATCTGGGAATCCCCTGTGGGCCAGTGGTTGGGACTCAGTGTTTTCACTGCCGTGTGCCCATGTTCAGTCCCTGGTCAGGGAACTAGGATTCCACAAGCTGTGCAGCATGTCCAAAAAGAGGAAAAAATATTTTTAAAAAGTCTGATCCATTCCTCTTGGTTTCCCAAGGTTATGCCTCCCACTTCAAAGGAAAGAAAAGTTTAGTGGGCCCAGAAGGCAGACTTAGTGGGCCCATTCTACAGATGAGAAAACTGAGGTTCAACAAAACAAAGCTCTCTTCCCAAGGCAACACAGCTAGGCCCAGAGCCAGGATTTGGACTCAGAAGTGATCCTGCTGTGCCTCCATTCTTTCCCCTAGTCCACAGCCATCCAATGACATGGCCTGGCCTTCCAAAATGTCCTGGCTCTGACCCACAAGCCTGGAGTGGCTACTTGGGCCGCCGGGCACCCCCTGCCACCACCACTGGGCTGGCCATGCTTTCACAGGTTTTTCCCAGCAGGCGCTGGATTTCTGCCCAGCCAGGAATGTGCTCCCAGGATGTCAATTCTAATCTCCCCAGTGCTCTGACAGAATTAAGCTCCAGTTTGTCCGACAACATCCCAAAGTTTCAGAAATCCAGGGCAGACTCTCTAATCAGGCTTCAGGACAAAGGTCTGGCCTGACCCTGTCACTTCCATTTACTCCTCCTGTCTGTCTCCCAGCCACGGCCTTTCTGCAGCTTCCTCTACCCTCTGCCCTTCCCTGGCCAGCTCAGTCCCCGCCCTCTCCTCCAAGCTCCCCTGTTTCTCGGCCCTGCACTTCCCCTCTCTGAGCAGCTGGGCTAATCCTGTTGCTCCACTATCTAAAGCAAGGAATTCCTCTGAGACTGACCTGTCACTCAGGGCTAGCGCAGGGCCTGCTGGCCTCACCTTGCCGGGGGTCCCTCTGGTTCACTGCCTCTAGGGAGCGCACAGGCTCAGCCCTCCTTGGCTCGGGAGAGGGTGCTCAGTGCAAAGTTACTCTCAAACTCCGCTGAACCTAGCCTGTGGTCAGTCCCGTAACTGCCCCTGAGGCATCCTTTGGCCTTGCCCAGCCTCTATCCACTGATTCAATGGACATGAATTTGAACAAACTCTGGGAGACAGTGAAGGACAGGGGAGCCTGGTATGCTGTGGTCCATGGGGTCACAAAGAATCGGACACAACGGCTGAACAACAACAAAGCCTCCATCCTGTCTGAGGGGGCAGCTTGTGGGCTCTGGAAAGCCTTGGCCCCTTAGCCATGCTTGGAGGCCCCTCTGTGGGCAAAGACCTCTCCCCAACCAAGTCTGTAAGCCACTAAGAGGAACGCTGGGTGGCAGACAGTGAACCTGGGATGGGCAGGGCCTACAGTGAGAGCCCCCAGGCCTGGCTCAGCCAGACTGTGGCTCCATCAGAAAGGGGTGAGGAGTGGGGAAGCTGGGCAGCTGGGCCAGGAGAAGTCTCCCTGTGCAGCCAGACAGAGGACAGCCCCCCAAGACACCAGGGATGCAGAGGTGCCTCCTTCTCTGTCACCTACCACGTCCAGGACCAAACTTCCCTTTTTCACAGCTCTGGTGTGGACACAGAGCTCTGACACCTGCCTTGATTTCCAGGGAAAATCACACACACAGGCTGATCAGAGGAGGCAAAGTCTTATGGAGGGGCATTGGTGGGGACCACGAGCTTGAATCTGGTCTGCTCACATTAGAGGACTCCTGGGGAACAGAGGGCACCGGGAGCAGTGTGGACAGTCAAAGGGAAGAGCAAGGGTGGCTGCACTCGAACCTGTGTGCTGACCAGAGGATCAAGGCACAGGGCTCCCCTGGACAAAGCAGGGGCAGGAAGATACACACAGGGTGCAAGGAGAAGGCTCAAGGTGGAAAACAGGCATGGAAATGTCATTCTGTTCTTTGACTGACCCTCCAGAGGCATAAGAGATATAGAGTGGCTGGGGCAGGGGTGCTCCGTCAGAGCCACCTGACCCGTGGGGAGCACATAAAGTGCTGAGATGTGGCAGGCAGGCAGGGTCACTCCAGGCTCCTGGCTTCCCCTGTGACCTGGGTGGAGACCTCACCCCGCGGGGAGTCCCGTCCCACACAGGCTGTCTCACGCCCTTCTCTGCCCGGCTTCCTCGGCCACAGCCACACTGTTGGGAGTGGGGATCGCTGGAAGAGGGGTGGCTCCTCACTCTCTGATGGTCTGTCCTGCATCCTATGCAGCATCACCATCCCGAGGCTGGTCCTGCCCTCACCAGCGCAACCAGTGTGCGGCCTGGAGGATTCCCCAAGAGCCCAGGGTTAGCCAGGCTGGTGGAGGGACATAAGCAAGAACTAGGCAACACATCTCTATAACAGAAAAATCTACCCAAATGAAGGCCACCAGGGGAGAGTGGAAGGAGGCCCACCCTCAGCTCCTTCAAGGAAGTCTCTGCAGTACCATGACCTCCACCTCCGACAACGTCACAGCCCCCCAAAACTCCCAAGTTTGCTTTTCTGCTTTTCCTTCTGCCACGTCCTTCCTTTCTTGCTGTGCCGGGTGTTGGTGAGATGGTGGGTTTTTTTCTTTTTTGCAATTTATCAGCAGATTGTGTGGAGCTGAGTGGTGTGAGCCTCACCCTGCTAAATAAAGCTTTGGTATTTCTGATAAAGCCATCAAATTCCTTATCACACTGACACAAAGCGCACTTAAAGAGACAGACACCCTGTCCCTCCCTTCCCAGCAGCCCCTGCCCCCTCCACTCAGTTCAGATTTCCAGCTGCTCCGGCTCTTGTGGATCAGACACCAAATACGGCTCCTCCGGGAGGATGTGGGGGGTGGGGGAAACCAAGGGGAGGGAGGGCTGCCCACTCCAACTCCCACCCACCTGTGTCAGAGCGGCCAGCACTCTGACCAGGGACTTAGGTCCACAGGGAGTGGCACAGGCTTCCTGTCCCAGCTCTGGAGCCAAAGGGAGCAATCAGTAGATACGCCCTGCAACGGGGGTGGGGTGGGGGGTGGGGAGGGTATGAGGGGGACGGCTTCACCACAGTGTAGTCCTGTGTTAGGACTAGCAGCAGCTGCTAGAGGAGCCCCCAGTAAACCGCCAGGCCCACCAGGCTGCTAGGCCGCTGTGCACACATCAGGTGGCCTGAGCCAGTGTGGTACCCAAGCGGAGTACAGGGACAGGGCCAAGAGGGGCCAATGATACCCGCGAAACACAGGGCTGACCTTGTTCCTGTCAGGCTTGAGCATGGGTTCAGCAAAGCCCTGATTCCTCACACAGCCCTGCAAGGTGGTGGAACTATCACCCCATTTGGGTATTACTCATTCGGTTGTGCCCGACTCTTTGCAACACCTGCCAGGCTCCTCTGTCCATGGAGTGTTCCATGGCAAGAATACTGGAGTGGGTTGTCATTCCCTTCTTCAGGGAATTTTCCTGACCCAGGGATCGAACCTGGGTCTCCTGCATTGCAGGCAGATTCTTTATCATCTGAGCCACCAGGGAAGCTGGCAGAACTATCACCCCATTTGATAGATGAGGAAATTGAGGCTGGCCTGAGGCCTCAGAGCCAGTGGCAGGCCCAGCTACAGCTCCAGCCGAGACGGGCCAACAGCTCTGCCCAACGAAAGACTCTTAATCGATTTGCAGAGTTCACGCCCACCTCCCCATTTACGATCCCACCAAGACAGGCCTTCCTGTGTCCCAGTGCCCCCCTTCCACCTCCCTGGCCCTAGCTTGTCAGCCCAGGCCCTGCGCCCACACACAGCCTGTTGGCTGAAGAATCAAATTTATTATTTTTAATTATTTTGATTTATCAAAGCAGCAGCTACAATCATATTAAACCAACTTGGCTTCTTGGCATTGAACAGATACAGCTGCCGCCGGACTCCCCCACATTCTATAAAACGCCCAGGCTGTCCGTGTGCTCCCCAAGGAGGGCACCCAGGGACCCTTCTCCATGAACCCCAAATTTGAAGACCACTAGGCCTCCCCCGTGCCTGGCCAGAAGTACATGTAAAGATGCCAAGGGCCAGAGAATGGGAAAAGAACATGCTGGGCTGAGCTGCCAGGTGTTTTGGGAAATAGTCACCTCCATCCCCCAGCCCGGAGACCCTTCCAGAGTCTTGACCCTCTGAGGAGTCACAAACCCCTCAGCTGGCATTTGTGGGTGCTATTATCGCTAGTGGTAAAGAATCCTGCCAATGCAGGAGATGCAAGAGATGCGGGTTCGATCCCTGGATCAGAAAGATCTCCTGGAGAAGGAAATGGCAACCCACTCCAGTATTCTTGCCTGGGAAATCTCATGGACAGAGGTGCCTGGTGACAGTCTATGGGTTGCAAAGAGTTGGACATGACTGAGCATGCTATTTGAATTTTTTAATATAATTGTGTCTCAGGCCTGCATCAGAGCACTCAACAGAGACGAACCAGACTGCTCCTCAGCCCCTGCCCACAGGAGGAATGATGGCCCCCTTTTTGCAAGGGAAGAAACTGAGATTCACAGAAGAAAGGTGATATGCCTGGGATGCATAGCTCATGAATACAGCCAGGCTGGAATCCAAATTTGATTCCTTTTGAATGAAAAACCCTCACTCGACAAGAACTCTGCCTTCTCCTTAATCTGGGAGCAGTGCTCCTGCTAAAGTGCCATGGCCAGTGGAAGGAGGTGGCAGAAGAGAGAGGACCTGAAGTTCAAGGTGATGGCCCTGTGGGGCAGCAGCAGCATGAAACCAATTGGTTCCCAAGAGAGGCCCAAGCCCACCCCAGGGCATGAAGACAGGGTGGCCTACTGAAGGGCACAGGTAGGGGGTGGTGCACAGGTGAGCAGATATACCACTCAGCCAGGGAGCCAGGCCACGCCTTGGGGCACAGCCCAACCCCTGTGCATCCAGGAGCCTGTGTACCGCAAGGCAAGACCTAGCATTAGAACCAAATTTCTTGGCCAGACTTGGCACACAAAGAGCATGAACAGTTCTGGCAGGCCTGAAACAGGCACCTCCAGGGTCCAAAGGACCACAGAACCCACTGGAGTCAGCTCTCTGCCTCTCATTGTTGTTTAGTCGCTAAGCTGTGTCTGACTCTTTTGCAACCCCATGGACTGTACTCCACCAGGCTCCTTTGTCCATGGGATTTTCCAGGGAAGAATACTGGATGGGTTACCATTTCCTTCTCCAGGGGATCTTCCCAATCCATGGATCAAAGCTGCATCTCCTGCATTGCAGGTAGATTCTTTACCAAGCCCCTAGGGAAGCCCTCTCTGCCCCTCAAGGGATGGCGAATCTTGGGAACATGGGCAGGGCTTCCTGGTGGGGTGACAGGAGGCAGCAGTGCAGAGACAGAGTCTCCACACCAGTCCTCTGACTTCATGCCCAGGAATTACACTTGGCTGCCACCAAACCAAGAACCAGACTCCCACTGGTCCCCACGGCCCAGGGGACCTCCCCTCTACCAAGTCCAGTGTGAAAAGCTTGGCTCTGGCTGCAAGTTCTGAACCCCAGTGGGTACTGAAGGACATGTTACCTGGCTTCTCTGAGGTTGCGTTTCCGGATTCATCAAATGTGTGCTCCTCTCAGAGAGAATCTGCCTGCCAGTGCACAAGAGGCAAGACTTGGATTCAATCGCTGGGTCAGGAAGATCCTCTGGAGTAGGAAATGGCAACCTACTCCAATATTCTTGCCTGGAAAATTCTATGGAGAGAGGAGCCCGGTGGGGTACAGTCCATGGGATCGCAAAGAGTCAGACATGACTGAGCACCACTCACTCACTCACTCACAGTGCTGCTCTCAGAGGGCTGTGGTGGGGATTCCGGGACATGATGAGTGCAAAGCTCTTACAAAGCCTCTACACATTTCCTGTGTTCAAAAAGGGAAGGCAATTGTCATCATCATCGTCATCATAGTCATCACCTAAACACCTCTCTATCCAGAGTACAGCACCTAGGTTTGTGCCTTTGGAGCTGGGATGGCAGAGAGCCTGAGGGGTCTCAGACATGTCTAGGAGAAGTCTTACCCATCACCCTTGGTACCGCAGCCAATGAGGACCTGGGGTTTAAGGCAGGAGGAGAAACAGGATGACCCGTGGTGGTCACACTTGCCAATCAGAACCCTACATTCACACAGCTTTCCATGGGGACTCATGCCCTAATATGGGCCCAGCAGCTTTCTGGGTTATTTCGAGTGTGTGTGATAATGACTCCAGGCTCTGCGTCTGCTGCCCCCAGACAACTTTCCATCTGGGGAGAGGGATGACGGCTGGCAGAGAATGAGAAGGGCACAGGGAAGCCGAAGGTCAGAGGAGATGCAGGAAGTGGGCACAGACGTGTAAGCCAAAGGGAGAGGAAGAGCAGGAGGCTGGAGGAGTGGAGGGGTCAAGGTGAGAGGGGAAGGACAGAGAGCTGGGCAAAGCCAGCCAGAGCTCCAAGGAACAGGTGGGTGCCGGACCCCTCCCAGCAGGATGGCAGTGGGGCCTGCAGCCTATCTCCTCGCCAAAATGCCAGTGGGGACTCCTTCTATTCAGGGATCAAGCTGGGCTCCTGGACAACCACTCGATGCCTGGGAGGGCCCCTGACTCTTGGGTTTATTCACATTATAAATGATCTTCTGTCCAAGCTGGGCCCATCAACTTCCAGGCTGCACAGGGTTAACTCCAGAGGAGGGGCTGGCTGGCTTTGCCTTCATTCTACCTCAATTTCTACTGCTCCCATCACCTACCTCCCCCACCCCCTGATCTTAGGAAAAAAACCCATCAAAATAACTATTTTATGTCTCCAAATATGCAGATCATTTTCTTTAATGAAAGATGCTTGACGTCTCCGATCCAATTAATATGCAAATGCAGGAGAGGATTTATTTGTGACATTCTGTCTGGGTGAGAGAAAACAAAAAAGGCCTGTTAACCAAAACACTAATTGCTGTGACTGATTGTCACATATCATCATTTTCATAGGATCTCCTCCATTCCCAGCTCTCAGGGAGCTTGAAACCAGGACTCATCCATGAGGCATCAAGGAGAAACAGGGCAACTGGCTACCTGTGGGCAAGGCCTCTCCCACTAGAGCTGTGTCTGGAGTCAACGAGGGCGGAGGCTCCGACTAGTTCTGGCCCCATGGGGGCGGTCCGGACCTTCTACAGAACTTGCCGGTTCATCTTCCTTCCTGCAGCGCACTTCACCGCTTAGACCGTTGATGTCCAGATGGGAAAAGAGGCCTGACAGGCAAGGGGAGGACTCAGCCCATGTACCTTCCTGCCCTGCTCCAGGTCAACTGCTTTTTGCCACCTGCTCCTACCCACTAGAAGGTGGAGGCTGGCAAAGTCTATTAGGGTCCTGTTGGTTACTGCCCTCCACTGCCTCTTCTCTTGCTTTCACCTTGAGGTCCTCGCAGCACTTGTGGAGAGAAGTCACCTGGGGAAACTGACGTATGGCGTCAGTGTGGCATCTTCTTTGGCCATATGGAAACATGGTTGAGCACACTCTGAGAGGTACTGATGGAGGACAGGGAAGTCTGGTATGCTGCAGTCCATGGGGTTGCAAAGAGCCAGACACGACTGAGTGACTGAACAACAACAAGGGACCCACTGCAACTGGGTATCATGTCAGCCCTTCTCCCCTGACTGCACTGAAGGGGGTGGGTCAGCTGTCACAGCCTCATCTCCCCTGAGCAGCTCTGACTCCTCAGTAGGACTATGAGGCCTCCTTTAGGGAGACCAGGGAGGTGAAT
Organism: Antilocapra americana; assembly: GCA_007570785.1. NCBI lineage: Eukaryota > Metazoa > Chordata > Mammalia > Artiodactyla > Antilocapridae > Antilocapra > Antilocapra americana. The sequence goes on from ML663557.1 coordinate 28,714,177, forward strand.
GACTGTTGATGGATATCCTTGTTTCCAAAGGCCAGGGAGGGGGACTGGAAAAGACATGTTTTGCTTAAGTTATTGGGTAAAGGACAAGAGGGTTCTGGGTGCCAGACAGTCCACACTCAAGGCCAAGAGGCAGAAGAAGATTCGCTAAAGCAGCTTCTTTCCTACATGGGCCAGCAGACAAGTGAAGACTAGAAGGCAAGACTCTGGGCTCCAGTAGCTTAGAAGGCTGATCTCTGAGCACTTGAGCATGAACATTCTGGGCTCTCAAAGAAGGCCTCCCTACCTTCCCGTCTCCCCTGTGGGACTCCCCAGAGATTCTGAGGACACTGAAAACTGGGGGCCGGGGAACCAGTGTGGCAAGGCCAAGGAGCCATGGGGGTCCCAGAGCCCCTCTGTGGGTGCTGGGCCCAGCTAAGGGTACAGTGAGGGCTCTGCATCTTTCAGGAAAAGTCACTGGAGGTCAGCGAAGCAACAGTGATCTACTGAACACCAATGCACACCAGCCCAGGGGTCAGAGGTCATCCCCAGCAGGACCACAGTGGTGGCAGGAAGGTGGCTGTCTCCCACTGACCCACATCTCAGCTGTCCCCATGTCCTGCCCTGGCCCAGCCATTTCCCTCTGGCAACTCTGCCAGGGCCTCTGGGGAGAGCTGGCGCCAGGGCAGCACGGGGCAGACGCTCTCCCCCCAAAAGGCCTGCCCCCGCACCCCAGGAACAGGCTCAACAGGATGCCATGCGGGGGAGCCTGGAAGCCTTCCGGGAAGAGCACAGTCCTGGCACCAGTCCCGCGGGGAAGGAGGTGAGCCGGTCTGCCACTCGGTCTGCAGCTCACCTGACTCGCGCCCACGACGGCTGAGCACCAATGGGGTGTGCGTGGGTGCAGACAGGAGGCAAGCATCATGGCGCCAGGGGCCCAAGGGGGAAGGGCGGGCGGCTGGGGAGTGGCAGCAGGTTGGCTGGTCAGCTGAATGGAGCTCAGCTGTAAGCGCCAGGTGTGAAGGCCCCACCCCCAGGGAGGGACCCGAAGAAGGGTCCTTGGGGAATGCTGATCCTGACTTAGGTGGCCCGGAAGCACCCATGTTCCCCAGCCTTCCTCACCACCATTAGCCAATGAGAGCAGACGAGCCTTGCTCCTGCTTAGCTTGTGTCCACTCGCGGACACTCACAAGCACAACCTGGGGCACTGGGGTTCAGGGACCATTGATATGGCCTCACTCTGCTGAGTCTGAACCCCTTTAAAACCAAACAATCTGTACAGAAACCTCTCATAAAACAAAGGAGTAAGTGGCTGTCACTGTGAGCAGTCTATTTATTAAGGATGCCTGTCCTCTACCCCATGGCCTCTCACTTACCCTGGGAGCAGCACACAGCAACCCAGGCCATGGAAGGCAGGATGAGCAAGGTCTGGTTGGGTGAGACCCCAGCTTCCTAGCACTGGGCAGAGAGGCCCTGCACTTGTTGGGGCCCCTTCATGGCTAAGAGGAGGGGTCCCCAACCTCCTGGCCACAGACCAGTACCTCCTGGCAGATCACTGGCAGCATTAGATTAAAGTGCACAGGACTTCCCTGGAGGCTCAGTAGTAAAGAATCCACCTGCCAATGCAGCAGACAGGGGTTGGAGCTCTGATCCAGGAAGATCGCACATTCTGAGGAGCAACTAACCTCAGGGACCACAACTACCGAGCCTGTGCCCTAGAGTCTGGCAGCTGCAACTATTGAAGCCCTCATGCGCTAAAGCCCATGCTCCACAACAAGAGTAGCCACCACAGCGAGAGGCCAGCACACCACCACGAGAGAGTGGTTTCCCACTAGCTGCAACTAGAGAAAAAGTCTGAGCAGCAAGAAGACCTAGCACAGCCAAAAATAAAGAGATAAGAAAAAAGAAAGTGCACAGTGCGTGTAATCCATCCTAATCATCCCAAAACCACTCTGCCCCTGGTCCGTGGAAAAACTGTCTTCCACAAAACCCGTCCCTGGTGCCCAAAAGGTTGGGGACCCCTGGCTTAGAGGGGACGCCTGGACCCCAGGGTATCATATTCTAGGCCCCCTACCCCGCTTTGTCTTCCTTGGCTTTTCTTCCCTGTGGTAAGGCTCCTCCAAGAACCAGATACCAAGACAACACATCCCACTGGTGCATTTCCACCTGGCTGCTCTCACGGCCAGCTTGACTCTGGCCGTCTCAGGTGGCGCTGCTTCAGTGTTACACACCCCAACCCCAAAGACCTCCTTTCCCCAGATCCTGGGCTTCTCCCTAAGTCCAGACCACATCAGCAGGGGTCAGTCCCTAACTCACACCCAACGTAGGATCTGCCCGAGTCTCTCAGTTCATTCGAGTTCTGGATGGGGACAAATCTAGAACCTGTTTCCCAAATCCAGGACCTTGGAGCTCTCTCTTCATGGGGCACCTCCAGAGAGGTAAAAGAATGCCCCCCCACATCTTTGCAGAAAGGGGTGTAAGTCAGGCCGCATCAACTTTAAAAATACCCCAGCATACAATCCACAGGGTTAGAGCAAAGGCTATGTGGCCAGAGCCGGACTATAAATAACCAGCAAATTGCTTCCCAGAGTCGGCCCCCTCCCCAGCACCAAGAACCTTTCTGAGGAAATCAAAGTGAACACAACTGTTACCAAGTCACTACTAAAATATTTACCAGCCTGGCGAGGTGCCGAAGGTGCTTGGCACCGAGTGTTTGCTTATTTACAAGGCTGCTTTAAAGGGTAGAAAGCAAAATAAGGTAACCTGAGCTATTAAACTGAGGGGGCCAGGTGGTACCTACCAGCTGTCAGCTGTCCCAGGCGTGTGGGGGAGCTGGAACAGCCATTGGTGGAGATTCCCCTCAAAATGGGTTGGAAAAATGAAACAGACAGGCCTTGGAGCTCCAGAATACCCTAACCAGCTGGGGCAGGGTGAGGGCTTGGGCAGCGGGAGAGGGGAGAGTGTTACAAGTTAGAGGGGCTTCACCTGCAGTCCAGACCACGGGGCCCACACAAGCCCCCAGGCTGTCCCTGGGCTTCTGCATCCTCACTCAGAGGGGCCACCCAGGACACTGTCCTGTCCAGAGGTGGGGGCCTCCAGGAAGGAGAGGGGAGGCACAGAGGAAGGCAGGCAGAGCAGGGCCCCACGGAAGATGACATCAGGGGACACACAGGACTGAAGAGGAGAACGCACTCGAGGGTTCTTCTCGTCTTCTTCTTCCTCTTTCTTTGAAGTTCCCTTGTGGTTTGAATTTAATTTTGATTTTCTCAACTTTAGCAGATTGAAGTTGAAATAACCTACAAATTACTTAATGTGTTGTAAATCTGGGGGAATTCAGGAGTAATGGGGACCACATGTTGGCGGGAGGAAGCCCAGAGAGGGCTGAGGGGAGGATGTGGCCTTCACAAGACATGCAGGTGGCCGCCCCAGGCCGGGACACTCGTTCCAGTGCTCCCCTGGAAGGAGGGGCGGGGGTGCTTCGGCTCCCCCAGGGGAGCGGGGAGGATTCCCAAACTGGCCGGGGAGCGCTGGATGGACACAGCGAGAATGTGTTAAGACGGTGGACGGACCTAGTTGCCGCCTGGGGCCTCCCAGTGACCGCGGACAGGGGGCAGCCAAGTAGGCCGTGTGCCAGGCGCCTGCCAGGCCCCTCGGCTGCGCCAAGGCCGCCGCGCTGGCCCTGCTCCCCTCTGGCCTCGCGCTGCATGTGTGTGGCTGTCAGCTGAGCTCCTACCTCCCTTCTCCCCCCAGCCACCCTCCCTCTTCAGCAGATTTCTCTCAAGTACTAAGCCATATGGTTCCAGTTAAGCTCCATATTTTTCCTTGTCGATTGAAGAGACACACTTTCCTCTTTGCCAGACAGTTTGCAGATTGCTCTGTTGGCTCAATTTCTTATTGGATTTCTCAAAAAACCTGACATTTTAAATTAATTTACAGCCACAACAAAAAGAGTTCAGAATTTTAATGGTGTTGTAAGTAATTTTTAGGTAATCCACTCCAGATTTTGATATTAACCTTTGAAACTGGAGTTCATTCAGCTACTATGTTACAATACCCAGTCAGATTCCAAGCCTGGGGGAGGCCGGGCTGGGGTAAGAGGCAGAAACAGGGTTCTAGAGACCCCGTTCTGCCAGGAAACCCCCAAAGGGGTACCATCTGGGGAATCCTGGGTGGGTGAGTGACAGTGACATTGGGATAGGGAGCGGACAGTAAGGGGCCTGTAAGACAGCAGGGTGGGTGCTGGAGAGTAAATGGGAGGGGGTAGATGGGCCTGTGGAGCATTCTAGAAGGACCTGTTGGACTCATCACAGGGTAGCAACCCCAGGCTCCTCAGGAGCAAGAGCAGGGCTCAGGGCATGCGTGAGGCTCCACCTCAGCACACCAGAAAATAGTAACAATAACAATAATAATGACAGCTAACGTTTGCTGATCACTCACTGCATATCAATGCTTTACCCTGACATGCTTTACATGCATCATTTCACTGACACCTCCAAACTATGGGGGAGCCACTATCATCATGACCACTATCACTAATCACATTCATTGTTAACATTTATGGAGGGTTTTCCCCAACCCAGGCATTAAGTGGTAATGGAATACTATTCATAGCTTCACTTTACTGAGGAGGAACTGAGGCTTAGAGAGGTGAAGTCAGGTCTCACAATTTGGCTGCTACTAAGATCCCATCTGCCCTGGCTCACCCCACACCTTGTTTCTCCTTTCACAAAAATGCTACAAAAATACTTTCCAGTAGTCATGTACGGACGTGAGAGTTGGACTGTAAAGAAGGCTGAGTGCCAAAGAATTGATGCTTTCAAATTGTGGTGCTGGAAAAGACTCTTGAGAGTCCCTTGGACTGCAAGGAGATCAAACCAGTCAATCCTAAAGGAAATCAATCCTGAATATTCATTGGAATGAATACTCCAAAACTAATGCTGAAGTTGAAGCTCCAAAACTTTGGCCCTACCTGAGGAGAAGAGCTGACTCATTGGAAAAGACCTTGATGCTGGGAAAGATGGAGGGCAGGAGGAGAAGTGGGTGACAGAGGATGAGATGGTGGGATGGCATCACCGACTCAATGGACGCGAGTCTGAGCAAACGATCTCAGAGATTGTAAAGGACAGGGAAGGCTGGCGTGCTGCAGTCCAGGGGGTTGCAAATTATTGGACATGACTTAGCGACTGAGCAACAACAAAATATTTATTGCCATAGTTGTCCCTGGTCCTTCTGGCTGGAGGTGAAGGGAATGGAAGAGGAGGTGTGGTTCTCTGGGCCGGCTGGGCCGGGACCTGCAGAACAGGCCACCCCCTATCTGTGCTGCCTGGGGCTTGGCTGAAGGCTGCACGCCAATCTAGACAGAGGAAACTCTGGGCGTGGGGAGTGGAGGCCTCGCCAACGTCTTTACTAGGCTCTGGCACTCAGCGGCCCCTGCCTGGGTACAGTGCCAGCTTACTACACCAGTAGAGTGTTAGCATTCCTTTCCTGCAGGAGCTTCCCAGGGCACCCAGGGAAGGAGAAGCAGAGATGGGGCCCTGGCCAAGGCCGTCCCAGTCCTGAGAGGGTCCTCTCTCCACCAGGATCCAGAGGCCAGAGAGCTGCTGGACAGGGCTGCCCTGAAAGCAGGGGCTGTCCTTGACCTTCTTGTCTTGGGGGAAAAGTGTTCCCGGGCTGAGTCAGTCCCTGCCAGACCCACTGAGATGTCACGTAAACAGCGCTGTATGGGGCCTGGGGCCAGCTTCCCCGCCGTGGAAGCTGGGACAAAGGAGGGCAGATGGCTGGGAGGAGGACTGCAGCACCACCGAAAAGGTTTTCACTGCCTTCACTCTGGAAGTGAACAGAGCCCCTGAGCACATGCGCGAGAAGGACTGAGGGCTGAGTGAGGGCAGAGAGGGCACCTGGGGAGCCAATGTCAGGCCTGCAGTAGGTGAGGAAAAGGCAGAGCCAGAGCGGAAGGAGCATGGGCAGAGAGAGGGTCAGGGAGAAAGGGCTGGAGCAGCGTCAAGCAGCAGCGTCAAGTCTGGCAAAGTCGGGCAACCTGGGTGTAAGGTAGAGCAGCGGGAGCAAGCTGGTGACCCCGTGTCTCTCCAGCCCGGACTATAGCCCTCGGGACAGGAAGTGGCCCAGGGAAGGCCTGCTCTGCCTCAGTCATCTGTCTATCTATCCATTTACAACAATCTGCCTGTTCTGGGCTTGTTATTTTGGGTGCCAGGTTCATACGAGGCCTTGGAAGGCCAGGAAAAAAAAAAAAATCCAGCCTCCCAGAAACGCACAGATTCAAGAATCTCAGCCTCTTTATCCCCAGGACCTGGTGATGCTGCACGGCCCCACAGGTTCTGCCCCAGGGCTTCCTTCCTTACTCCCCTCAGGCCTCCAGTCAGATTCCTAGACTCCACAAATGAGCAAAACCTCTCCCAAGGTGCTGAGAACCCTGAGAGGAACTCTTGGCCTCTCAACACTTACACAGAGAAAAAGAGCCTGAGCTCTCAATTTCAGGGGTCCACGGCTGAGAAATGAGGGTGAGGCCGAGAGGCTGGCCTTCTCTTCCTTCCTGATCCGAGCTCTCAGGAGGGCCTGGCAGCGGCTGCTAGGCTGCCCGCTGCCATGCCCAGACCGTGCCCGTGCCCAGACCGTGCAGACCTCGGAACCTGTGGAGCCCCTGGCTAGCAGCCAGACAGCGTGTATGAGTGCCGGGGGGTGGGGTGGGGGGGCGCTCAGGCCTACCATGCCCCCGGCACCATGCCAACACGTGGAAGGTTGAACTCACCCCTGGCGGGATGCCACGTGCCCAGGGAGTGGGCATCTGCTGGCACGGCATCGTATGAGGAACGAGGGGTCCCAGTGCTGCCTGTCACTCTTGGCTCCCCCTGACACGTCACGGGGGTCGGTCCACTCTTGCTCTGTGTGGCATGGCGCTTGGGGGCCCTCCAATGTCCCCTTGGCGCCATGCCCACCACATACTGTGGGTCATCCCCACTGGCACCGGGCCGCACATGGAAGGACTCAGACACTCTGCTGGACTCCAGCCAGGCTCCGAATGGCTCTCCCTGCTGGCTTGAGGCCATAAACTGGGCATCTCTGGGTTCGGGCCCATGGTACCATGTCTTCACTATAATAGTCTATAGGACTGCCCTCTCTCCTAGTCTGCCCACAGACAACCATGTTCCATCATTTTATGGACCACGGGAAAATGCTGGAAGCCTTCGCAAAATGAGTTGCAACCTGCAAACTATATGTATAAATTACAATGAACATCCTTCCCCTCGGGTCAGTGGGACACTCCCATTCAACAGACTGAAGTTTCATTTGTGTTCCAATTGACAGAGCAAACCTCAGAAACTTTCTGAATTGTTTCCCTCCCCAGTTGTCTACTGGCCTCTCGCTCTCTTTCCAAGTCTTTCTTTCTTTCTTTTTTTTTATTATTATTATTTTATTTTTTATTTCCCCCTCTTGGTCAGGTTAAAGCGCTCCTGAGGGGTGATTGACGGGGGTTGCCATGGAGACCCTGGCTTGAAAAAAAGCCTCGTTAGTTGCCAACTCTGTGTGTTGTTGTTTTACAACTGTGACCGACCGTCACATGAGAGGGGGGACAGCTGGGGGCCGGGCAGCACAAAGGGGAATGGCTTTTTAATGGAGTGCCTGGCCGGCGCTTGAAGACTCAATAAAGAGTTGCTGGTGAGTCCCCTCGCTGGGCCCGGCCCAGCACACGGGCCGGAGGCCCTTTGTTCCTCAGGAGCTGGGATGGGAAAGTTGGGAAACCAGCCGCTGAGAGGTGAAAACAAGAGGCCTTCCCCCACCGCTCACCGGACAGCTATTTTCTCTCACTCTCAGGGTGCCGGGATCGAGGGGACAAAACCCAGTGTCTTGGACAGGCTGCCGTGCTGGGGGAGGCGGCTGGGGGGCAGCTGGGGGAAGCGGAGAGGGGAAGCAGAGGGAGGCGGAGGCCCGCCTCTGGCTCCGGGCCCCCCGCCCCACGGCCCTCAGTGTGAAGGCAGGTGGCCGATGGGAAAGTGGGCCTGTGCGACAGGGGCAGCTGGAGCCCCAGCTCAGGACAGGCCTGAGCCCTGACAGAGGCTGCGGGAGGGTCTGCTGGGGGAGAACAGGCTCTGCAGGGGAGAGGATGTTGGCATCCACAGCACAGGCTGCGAGGCAGTTCCTGCCCTTCTCCCAGGCTGCCCACGAGGACCCCACAGTCGCCTTGCCCCATGGCAGCTCCAGACAGAGGCCAGAAGAGCCAGGAAGCGGTGTTGGATCAGATCAAGAACTTAGCCCTTTCTGAGGACAGAAAGCAAGTGCCAGAGTGAAATGCTTTTTGAGGGCTCTGATCAGAGAGAGAGACAGGGGTGGCGGTTCTCAAAGTGTGGTCTGCAGGCCTCTGGGGTTTCTGAGACCCTTTTGTGATAATACTAAAATGCAATTTGCCTTTTTTTTTTCCTGCTGTGGTGACATTGGCAGTGATGGTACAAAAGCTACAGAGGGTAAAAGGGCTGACGCCTTGGCACAGACCACATTGTGGGACTGGCAACTACCGTGTTCTTCAGTGCCATGCACTTCAGTTAAAAGAAAGAGCCATATTCACTTAAGAATGTGCTTGATAAATCTATAAAATGTGTTAATTTTTATGAAATCTTGCCCTGAGTACGTGTCTTTTTAATATTCTGAAGGATGGACGGGGAAGTACACATGAAGCACTGTGCTGCACCCCACGGTCTGAAGTTAACCCCGGGAAAGTGCCCAGGTGACTGGGCTGACACTGAGCCAGCTGCTCTTTTCACGGAGCCCCCTCTGAACTTGAAGGAATGACTGACTGACAGATAAACTATGGTTTTTCAGATCTGAGGATTTGGCAGACATTTTCTCCAAAGTGAACAAAGTTAGACTGTGACTTTGCGGGGGAAGAAAAACTGGCAATATTTGTTGCCAATGGTAAAATCTGAGCTATGAAGATTTTACTAGTCTGAGAACCAAACTTTGGGAAAAATATCTACCACTGTGACTCTGACAGTGTCCTAAAACTTAACAGCTTTTCTGATGAGACAGGTGATGATATTAATGAGTGTCATTTTCTTTCAAACGTTGTGTAGTGAAATGTGTCAACACACAGCAGATCTGTGCTCCTCGGTGAACTCGTATTCCCCAAATGACCCATATGTGACCAAAGTCATACTCGGGGGGATGATTCGTTCACAGTGCAAGATGGACCAAAGGGTTTTCATATAAGAAGAGTTCATAAGGTTTACTGATGTAGTTTCAGAGTCCACACTGCAGCTAACCTTTGAGAAACCACCACTTGGCAAGTTTTAGTGTAGTATCAAAGGAAAATAGCCACCATTATCTGCAAAGGTTATTAAAACTGTCCTCTCTTCTCCAACTACACATGTGTGGGAAACTGGGTTTTCTTCATAGTCTAATGTAGTAGAATCTGCCTGCAATGCGGGAGACCCAGGTTCGATCCCTGGGTTGCGAAGATCCCTGGAGAAGAGAAAGGCAGTCCACTTAAGTATTCCTGCCTGGAGAATCCCACGGACAGAGAAGCCTGGCAGGCTACAGTCCATGGGGTCGCAAAGAGTTGGACACAACAGGGCAACTAACAGTTTCACTTCGCTAAACAACACATCAACAAGGATTGAAGGCAGAAGCACATCCGAGAATTCTGCTACTCTTGCTAAGTTGGATGTTAAAGAAACTTGCAAAAATAAAAAGCAATGCTGCTCTTCTCACTAAAATTTTGTTTTGGAAAATACAGATATTCTCATAAAAATATGCTCTTAATGTTAGCATATAATGGATTTATCATTGTTATCTTTTCCCCCATTTAAAAAATTCAAGTATAGTTAATTTACAATGCTTTGTTAGCTTCAGGTGTACAGCAAAGTGATTCAGCTTGTTTAGATTCTTTCCCATTATAGGTTATTACAAGACGTTGAATATAATTCCCCATGCTATACAGTAGGTCCTTGGTGTTTCATGGTTATCTTGAATGAATTCATAAATATGTTTTTAAAATTTTCTGGGTTTTAATTTATAATATGGAGACTATTGATCGCTGTAACTCACATCAGCCAAAGCTCTTTGGGATCCTCAATGCTTTTTACGAGTGTAAATAGGTGCTGGACCAGCAGTTTAAGAACCACTGGCTTGGGACAGTGGGACAGAGAGAAAAAGGAGCAAAGAATATGACGTTGTTGGGCTCTGTGGAGCGGGGCTCGGCTGGGATCAGTCTCTGCTCCCACAGCTGGCCTTGGACTGGGTGAGGGCTGCATGCTCAGCACTGCCAGGGCATTTGAGAATTCCACATCCCATCCTAGGGTGAAAGATATAGCATCGGGCAGCATGGTGACTGAAGAAGATAGTGCTGGCAGGTATTGAAAAAACAACTCAGAGGTCCTGGAGGAGAAAAGGGAGAGTAAAAGGAGGTGGCCACTTTTGCCCTGGGCTTGAGCAGGGTCTAGCCCCATGGGGTGACATTCTAGGGATGTGGTCAAGGCTCTGGGGGCCTGAGCCCCACTGCCCCATCAGAATGTAAAGAAGAACTGTTGGAGGGGGTGCTCAAGAATTTAAAGCAGAGCAGGGATTCTTGCCACCTGTGTGCAGTTCACAGGATGCTCCGGGCCCCTTCCCAGGGATGTGTTAATTACCTTCCCCAACTAGTCCCGTGGGCAACCAGGCTGGAAATGAGCAAAAGTCAGCTCTGGCTCACTTCGCTCTGTTCTGCCTGGGAAAACCAGTGGTCCTCAGCCCTGAGCTTGGCTCTGGTGCAGAGATGTGGAATTTTCCAGGAAAACTTCAAAATCATCACTAAGAGAAGGCATTTGAAAACTACCTTAAAGAGGAGAAATTAAGGGCAGACTAGGCTTATGTCTGGGACCCTGGGGCTAGGGAAGCGAAAGCTGAAGCTGTGTGTTTTCATCTCATGCACCAAGTTCTCAGAATAGCACTCAAACTTGACCTGGGGTTCCGGGTCATCCCCTCCTCTTAAGACTTGAAGCTCAGGGAACCCCAGACCCTATGGCTTCTGCTGAGCATGGCACCTAAGAGGGCATCTCTGGACATTCAACCTGCTGAATGTCTACCTTGAGTTCCTACCGTCTAACACCCTAAGTGGAGGCTCAGGGGGCAGTACCCTAACAGACACACTTGCAGGCCAACCCACCCTACAGATTGCACCAAGAGCTGGCTTTATACAGGCACCGCACTACATGCTAGGGGTCCTCAGGGACAATGGCAGAAAGCCCTCCACCCTCACAGGTCTTTGTTCTTAGAGAAGTAACAGGACAACTACAACTCAGTGGGACAGGCACACGGACTGTGAAGTGGTGGGAAAACAGAAAGAAAACCCTAACTTAGTCTTGAGTAATCTGGGAAGGCTTTTGGGAGGAGGTGGCATCTGGAGGACCCAGAAGAAGAGATAGTACAGTGTAGGTAGTAGGAGCCTGGGCTCCAGAGGACAGACTTGGTTTGAATCCTACTTCTTAACTCTGTGATCCTGAGTCATAGCCCCCTCCTCTATAAATCAGAGATGTTATTAGTACCTGCCTCATAGGGCTGCTGAGGGATTAAGTAAAATAATGCAGGTAAAGAGTACGACATGGGGCTTAGCACGTACTAAGAACGCAATACAAGTTGTTGTTAAGTTGCTAAGTCGTGTCCACCTCTTTGCAACCCTATGAACTGCAGCACACCAGGCTTCCCTGTCCTTCTCTGTCTCCCAGAGTTTGCTCAAATTCATATCCATTGAGTCAATGATGCCATCCAACCATCTCATCCTCTGACATCCTCTTCTCCTCCTGCCCTCCATCTTTCCCAGGATCAGGGTCTTTTCCAAGGAGTCAGCTCTTCTCCTCAGGTGGCCAAAGTATTGGAACTTCAGCTTCAGCATCAGTCCTTCCAGTGAATATTCAAGGTTGAGTTAACTGTTGTATTTATAACCATGCAAAGCTCTGTTCTCACTCCTGACAGGCCCACCCTGGTCAGAGCTCCAGACCAGCCCATACCAGGGGGAGCTGCCAGTCCAGAGTAGGACTGATAGACCCCTGACCTTCTCAGCCTCAGCCCGCAAACCTTTCCACATACACAGGGAAGTGGAGGAGGGACACCCCCAGAGCCTGGTCCAGCAGGTGACAGGCAGAGATGGTACCGACCACCTCTCCTGAGCCTGAGGGGTACTGAGCACAACTCAGTGCTGATCTTCTGGACTATCTTCCAGAAACTCCAAGTCACCTGCCTGGGAAGAAGCAGGGGGAAAAAAAAATCCTGCGGCCATGCCCTCCCCTGGAAAAAAAAAATTCTAGGAAACAAAATACAACGACATCTTTTTATTTTGTTTTTTTCGGTAATTATACTAAAGATGAAAAACTCATAATAAACATCTCCCAGTCCCCACCTGCTAACAGTAATTATAATAGACTCAACAATAAATGGTAAAGCAGGGCAGAGCTGCATCTCGGGAATTCTCTAGGGCATGTGGATTAGCTCGGAAAGCCTGAATGATTAAAATACACTAATTAAAATTTTGTGTTCCTTGGTAACTCGTCTGCCTGGGCCCCTGGTGTTGGCAAAATGGGAATTAACGTGACAAAAGCAACACAGAGGGTTTTTGTTTTAAATAAAGAAAAAAAGGAGAGAGAGAGAGAGAGGGAGAGGGGAAGATCTATATAAACAAGTTAGACACCAGGAGATAAGAAAGGCGAGGTGGTTCTCTCTCCTTTTCTAACTGGAGCACCAGCATGCTTGGGACAGGAAAGTGTAAGAGAGAGGGTCAGGGGCTTGGAGGGGAGTCCCTTTGGCTGCCTGGGGTCCCATGGTGGGCACAGGGAGCATGTGTCCAGGGGTCACTCTTGAAAAATAATTACTGGAGAGAAGAGGGTGGGAGAGGGAGAAGAGGGGGCAGCAGGCGCCCACCCAGTCCGGCTTTCCAACGGCATTTCTCCAGGGCGGGCCACATACCCCCAACTCCCCACCCCGCGGCCAACGGGACCCTGGGAGGACGCAAGGGAGCTTCTACCCCATTGCAGTTGCACAAAAGAAATTGAACACTTTTGAGTTGCCCTTAGCAACCTAATTGCATCAGTACATTGCACACAGGAGCCAAAGTAACTGAATTTTGATGAAAAGACGGCGGTAATTTACGGCATCACAAAATTAGTTGTCATGGCGACGCGTTAATTACATCTCAAATTAACAATGCAAGTGTGGTGAAATTAAATATAAATCATATTTTCTGCATAAATTATAGGGGTTGATTAGACCGGGGCTCTGGGAGAGGGAAAGGTTGAGCCGCCACGGGTCCCAAGCTGCATTCTGAGCTGACGAGCGAGGCGCCTGCAAGCACGGGCGCGTATGGGGAGCTCTTGGAGGGGACGAGGGACCGGTGGAGTCAGGCGCCAGGGCTGCCAGGGGCTGCCTCCCTCTGCTCTCCCTGCCACTCGCAGGCTCAGCTGGCTCCTCGCAGCGCCAGGGCTGTCCCCAAAGTTTGCTTCTGTTTGGATCAAACTTCAGATGGGGGCGGGGGCAGCCAGGCAGGAAGCAGGACTGGCTGGTGTCTATCAGCTAAGTGCCAGGGACAGAGGTTGTACCTTCACCTGACCCCACTGACTCCCAGTTTCTGCGCCCCAAGCCCTCAGAGAATTCACCACAGATGGCTGGCTTAACCCCGCTCTCTTCAGTTAAACGGGGTCAAATGGTTTCTGAGTCACCAGCATCTGCCTACCAGGGGACAGGCCCCGTGCCACCTGACATGCAAACGCGCATGGTCAGGGCTGCACCAGGTGGGCAAGGTGCTTTGCAGGTGTCCAGAGCTGCCAGGGGCAGCAGCTTGTGGCCTTGGGTAGTGGCAGGCACATCTGGCTGCAGAAAGTGCTTTACAGGCTGGCCAGCTCTGATCAGGCAACTATGCTCCCGACCCCACACCACTTGCGAGGCAGTGTGACCCTGCCTTCCTTGGACGGGGAAGAACAGCTGAGAGTCAAAGGCAGAGGAGACCCCACAGAGCACCGTGTCTGGGTCCCCTGGGACCCTGACTGGCACTATCCTGCCCAAGTCATGGGAATACTGAAGAGGCCAGGGCTGGAAAGTGATGTGTGCATGCTAAGTCACTTCAGTCATGTCCAACTCTGTGCAAGCAACCCTATAGACTGTAGCCCACCAGGCTCCTCTGTCCATGGGATTCTCCAGGCTAGCATACTGGAGTGGGTTGCCATCCAAGGGATCTTCCCGACCCAGGGATCAAAACTGCATCTCTTATACCTCCAGCACTGGCAGGCAGGCTCTTTACCTGGGAAGCCCTATGGAAACTGGAAGGGGCCCAAATGCCCATGCCTGGATCCCACCTGCCTGTCACTGATGGGCAGCACTTCTAGGCCTTGACACTGGGCACTGCTGGACCAAGTTCAGCTTGGTTAGGCCAGGCAGCTTTCCCACAATACCAGGTCCACAGATGCTCAAGAAGCATGCTTCTCTCCTCCTGCTCCTGGCCTTATTTCTTGGGTTCTGGAGAACACAGAGGAGAACTCCATTTGCTACTTGGACACAGGTATCGTGAGGCAATACACCAGGAGTTACAAACTTTCATGAGCAGTGAATCACCAGAGAAGCTCATTAAACCCATAAGGTCCTCAGGCTCCTGCTTCAGAGGTTCTGATTTTGGATTTGGAAGGACCCAGAATCCACATTCTTAAACTGCTCCACCACTCATTGGAAGGACTGATGCTGAAGCTGAAGCTCCAATGCTTTAGCTACCTGATGCAGAGAGCAAAAGACCCTGATACTGGGAAAGACTGAAAGCAAAAGGAGGAGGGGGCGACAGAGGATGAGATGGTTGGATAACATCACCGACTCAGTCAACATGAATTTGAGCAAAACTCCAGGAGATGGTGAAGGATAGGGAAGCCTGGCATGCTGCAGTCCATGGGGTTGCAAAGAGTCGGACACAACTGAGTGACTGAACAACAACCTGCTCCACAAGGGAATCTGAGGCAGGTAGTTCCCTAAAGTCCCCTGATTAGGAAGCACCAGCAACACTGTTATTAGTCCCATTTTGCAGATGAAGAAATTGAGTCCCAGTGAAGTTAAGTCACTTTTGAAAACAGACCAGAGCTGAGATTCAAAGTCACCTCTGAGGTGTGGCCCATCCCATGCGATGCCCCTTCAAGGCTGTGTCAGGCACCCTGCCAGGTCACGTGGGAAATAGGGACCAGTGAACCACAAACTTGTTCCTGAGGAGTACACAGCCTAGTGGGGACACAGAGGGGCAAGCAAAAAGCAAGGCCAAACATGTCCGATCCACCACTAAGGGACAGGGATGTGGGAGCATGGGAGCCAAGGTGGGGACACAGGGAAGGCTGGGACGAATGTGCCCCGTCAGCCAGCCCAGGGGAGGAGGCACTCCCTCCGGGTCCCTGAGCCAGTTGTGTGCCCAGCGGGGCTGAGCCACACTTCACCTGGCCCAGGTGGGAGGAATTTCCTGAAAGGCTTCTGCAGAGAGACGGGGCAAAGGAAGGAAGAGAAGGCCCTTGGCGGTCCCCCTGACCACGGATGTGCATGTACAACTCATGAATATTTTAGTGGCCATTTATTTATCCCTGCACCACCCAGCTGCTGGGGCCATGGACCCAAGGTGGATAAATATAGCCACGGGGCGATCAATGAGGCATCCGCTCCCCTCCCCGCCCCCCCACCTCTCAGCCACATCCATTAGGCCCCTTGTTCCCACAACCTGCTGGCTGGGCACCTTGTCCTGCTCAATTGGTTTCCGATTTTCATTAGCGGTGGAGGCACAGCCCCGCTCCAAGCCTGGGCGTCCCCCTTACCCTCCTCTGCCCTCCCTCCTTGGGCTGGGCGTGGAGCCCGAGGCAGCCGTCAGCCTGGAGGGGACTTTCAGAGAGCCCAACCCACCAGACTGGGAGAGCGGGGAGGTGCAGGGCCCCGTGGGCAGACTTCACTTCACAGGCTGGCCTCCCTGTGCGGCACAGAGGGTGATGGGGTTTCCTGAGGACTCCAGCAAAGGTGACGTGGTGATAGAAAGCTGAGGCTCTCTTTTGCTCATTCTGAAACTTCTGGGGCACCTCCAGTGCCCTACATCTCACGGAAGGGTGTCTGAGAGGGAGTTGGCTGTAGAGTTGGGTTCCTGAGGCTACCACAAGGGTAGCCTTGTTCTTCTGGGCTGGAAGCTGCACACAGGCCACCCTGGCCTCCTGTCCTCCAGAGCCATCCTGAGCCTAGTTCCAACCTACCATCCCAGAGAATAAGAGTGGGCTGCCGTGCTCTCTTTTAGGGCCTCAGATCAGACTGGAAGGTGCTGGCCAATTCCTGGCCCCTGCTCCTTGTGCCTTGACATCTCAAGCACGCTAGGGCTAAGCACCTGGGGGCACTGTGTCCAGCCAGTCACTGACTCCAAGGGCTGTCTCAGCCCTGACAGGGGCCCTGCTGCCAACTCCCCCTACCATTCACTCATTCCACAGATAGTTCCTAAACTCCACAGTGTGCCAGACATTGTCCCAGGGTCACAGCTGTGAACAAGACAGACCCAAATCCCTGCCTTCATGAGGTTTAAGCCTTGGTGGGGGTGGGGGTGAGATGGGGGTGGGAGGTGGGGACAGACAAATAATTCAGTAAACAACTAATGAGCTTAGAGGATGATAAAACAAGGGACTTAATAGAGAGTGACAGAGGAGACAGGTAGGGTGACTGCAGCTACCTCTGAGGAGGTGACATTTGAGCCAGAGATACAGTGAATGATAAAAGGGAACATGGCAACTGGGCCTTTTGGTGAAGGAAGGTGGGAAAGTGTGTGGGAAAGGTCTCAGGCCCAGGAGTTGGTTGACACAGGGGAAGATGCCAGAAGGAGCACCCACAGACCCCTTCCTTTGGTGCCAGGTGGCCAAAGGCTTAGGCCAGTGGCTGGCAGGCTGGTAGAGCATCAGTATGGGCTGGGGAGGGGTGGGAGGGGAGGAAGGACAATGGCTGGCAGAGGACCACTGGCTGGAGGCCACCTGCCTGCTCCTATGAATACAGGCCCTCGTCCAGAGCCACCACCAGGACAGGAGGGAGGCTGGCCAGGCCTGCACAGGTCCTGCCTGCATGGGAACTTCAGGGTTGTGTGGTGACCAAGGGCCAGGCTGTTTTCAGCCCCTTGACTCCACACTGAGCCAGCTCCAGAGACAAGAGGCTTGACTCTCTGGTCCCTGTCCATTCCCAGCAAGGACACAAAAGGTGGGGTGTGAGGTGAGGCGAAAAGATCAGGCATAAATCCCAGAGGGAGATGAAGAGGGAGGCAGGCCTGTGCCTTTAAAAGAATTTTCATTTAAAGGCTCTTCTCTCTTCCACCATTTCAGTGATCTATATGCAAATATGCTAATGCATGCAAATTAAGACACCACTTTTAGTCCCAATTTAATAGAAAGCATTAAAATACCATTTTTTTTTCCAAAAAACTCCATATGCATGAAGGAAGGGTTTTTTTTTTTTTTTTTTTTTTTTTACTTTTCGCTAAAGTCACATTCCGGCAGCAATTTTATGCTGTCAAAATGTTCTCAACAAGGGGAGATTTGACTGGCTTTTCTGAGAGACAGTCATAGGAAGCCCGGGCTCTGCTTCTCTTGAGTTTTTCTTTTCTTTTCTGTTTTAATTTGGAAGGGATGGAGGAAAGAAGGACAGGAAAAGAAAAAAAAAAGAAAGAAAGAAAGACACCCGACAGTCTTTTGAAGGGTGCCCGGTTTTCAGGCCAATCCCCCTCTGTGTAGAGTGTGTTAAACCCATGGCTGTGGGAGCTGTGCAGGCCCGCAGTCTGGTTGGGTGTGTCTGTGGTCACTCCTGCTCTCTGGAGCTGGCCAGGTAAAGCTTGCAGTGCCATTCTGTGTGTGCCACCGGTGGGAACATCCTCCCAGAGGCCTGGAACACTTGGGAGGGCAGTGCCCTTGGTGAGGATGCAGGAGGGCATGGGGGGAGCGGGGAGAGGGAAGGGAGAGGGGAGGAGAGGGGGGCTGCGGGAGGGGAAGGGAGGGGGCGTGGCTGGCATGGCCCTGCTCAGTAGCCCCAGCTGCACACGGAGGGCTGTCTATTTTCACTCCATTCGCTGCTCTGTAATTAAACTCACTGCTTCCACTTGGGCTACCAGACATTTCCCAGAGCGCCCCTCACTCCCACTGGGCCCATTCTTCCTTCTTCCAGCCTTCTGGGCCACTCTGTCCATCCAAACATCCTTCAGAAGATTTCAGATCTGGGATCTGAAGGGCCTCTATCAGAACAAGGGCATCAGGCCCTGAACCTCGTTGCAGTCCACCCTTCACCTCCCCAGGCCCTGTTTCTGGGGTTCCAGTTCCTGATGAGAACTCAGTACTCCAGCATGTGAGTTCTGCCAACAATTTCGCTGTTCCTTTCCTTCCTGGCTCAGGCTTGACCTCCGGGAAACTGCAAGGTGCTCTGAGCCCAGCCGGATTCCTCCTGAAATGTGACAGCCTCTCACTGAGGGAAAGGGGCAAAGGTCAAGTGGGTGCCACCTTCATGGGCCAGGCTTGGCCCCAGGTCCCAGTGAGTAGCCGTTTTTACAGTCAAGGGGAACAATGCCTACCACCAACTCCCGGGGAAGGGCCAAAGTTGGTCACGTGTTGGCTTAGTCACTCTTCTCAGAGACCGCATAGACAAGAAGGACCCATTCCAGGTTACAACTATGGAGAAGCAAGGCTCAGAGAGGTGAGGCCACCTGCTCCAGGTCTCACAGAAACTGTTGGTGAGAGGCGGAGTGAAGCCGGTATGTCATCCTTGCTCCCAGAACCAGCTGGAAGCTCAGAGGCTGTGCCTCCCGCCCCAGTTCACACACCCCCTGTGTCTGAGGAACCCCTGATGCCCCACTGGGGGCTTCAGCTCCCCATCTGTAGAATGGGAGAGGGCGGGCACAGCCATCTATGTCTCCTTCTGGCTCCATCTGTTCCCGACTGTGTAACAGATGGAAGAGAAACAGGGGGGGGGGGGGGGGGGGTGGGGGTGTCCCCTAGCAGGGCAGGGAGGCAGACCAGCTCCCCAGGGTTGCCCCACACTGTGTGAGAGGCCCTGTGGGCAGCGGCCAGGAGATCAGGCAGAGCTCAGGAAGGTGGGGAGAGAAATTGAAAACTGGGGATAGGAGGTGCTTAATGAAATCAGAAAAGTCCTTAGATTGGGTCTTGAGGACTGAGAGCAGGAGCCCCATTCCAGGGGAGCGCCCAAAGGAAAAAGCAAAGACAAGAAGAGAGAAGACTGGCTGGTGTGGGTCCTGAGGCTGGGAGTGGGTGGAGGGTGGAGAATAGGGCAGACAGGCAGGCTTGGGGTGATGGAAGGGGCTTTGTATACACGTTTCTCCAGTGGAAATGCAAAGGCAGGAGAGGGGAGCGGTGCTGGGCTGGCAGGATGGGGCCCTCTGAGCAGAGCCCATGGTGGAAAAAAGAGATTTAGATATTTACGGCAAATAACATTTGTTGGTGCCAAACTCCTGGTTTTATTGTCGGGGGAGAAAACAAACCCAACCACCGAAACTCGTCCTCAACTGAGAATCCACACAGAGGCAAGCGATTTCCCCATCAAACCAGTTTTATTGGATATAAATATCTAATTATTCGTAGCAGGCCCTGGAATGCCAGACATTTTGCAGCTTTTATAACATGTGTAGGAGTCTTTATAAATGACATATACACACATATACACACACACACATATATAGTTATATATTAACAAACCTGATTTGAATTTCATCCGAATTACTTTTTGCTTAGTGGGTAGGTTTTTTTTTTCCCAACAAATCCAGAAAAGCTAGAATGTTTTCATTGCTGCTCACACTTTCTTTGTGCAGGGGGCATTTTATAAGCCCTAATGTGCCTGATCCAGAAAGCTCCGGGGAAAGAGACCCCCACACCACTTTGCTGTGACCCACATGTCCTTCCCTCTGCCCCCATGGCCACTGGGCAGTTCGGCAGTGCACACTCACTTGCTCACAGCACTTTACAACCACAGGACCCATGGCTGCAAGTCAATACCTCACACATGACACAAACGTGAGGTCCTGAGCAGACAAACAGAAGTATTGACTTTTCGAACGTAAGGCACACATCCCGTGTGTCAGCCTTCCATCCACAAGCTGTGGATGACGACAGAGTGCTGGGCAGAGGGGCCAGGAAGGGGAGAGGGGGAGGAGGAGGGAGGGGAAGTTGTCTTATGGGGAATAATGTGGATCAGCCTGTCATCTGGAGACCCATCTTCATCTAGAATTAATGCACTAAAGTTCTTTTGTTTTTCCTCTAAATGGTTTTAAAGAGACAGTGGATTCTCGGCCCGGACATGGGGGGCTCAGTGTACAGCTGGTCCAGCCTCCGGGAAGGGAATGGGCGGCCGATTCTAGCCAGGCAGAGTGCATTATCGTCCCATCCCTGCCCCAGTCCTAACCTGCTGCTGCTGTGTTTTCTCCCAATTACTCTCCATGAAAAGAAGTTTAAAAGTCTCTGGCTTTCAGGGTCCCTGACCCAAAGGCTGTTATACTGAGTGAAGAACTCCAAAGCCCTTTGCTAGGCAGAATGAAGGGTAGGAGAAGAAGAGGAGAGGGTGTGCGAGGACTCAAAGATCTCTGAGCAAGATGTTTGGGTGCGGGCTGTGGGTTGGGGCTGGCAGCAGCCCCCTAGAGGAGTGCTAACAGAGGCATACAGTGAGCACTACAAAGGTCAGTGTTCCCCAAACAGGAGCCCCCAGGCCGCTGAAGCCGAGGACATAGGGATGGGGGATGGGGGAGAGGAGTTTGGAACTAGAGAATCCAGGGGGGACCCTGGAGGGTGGGAATCTGGATCCAGGGAAGCTGTCCAGTGAGGTCTGAGGGCTGAAGGACTCTAGTTAGACTGATACTTGGGGAGACTCTAGCCAGGGGCTGGCTGTCTGCAGAAGGAAAGCCCACCACATCTCCAAACACCCCCTACTCAGACCTACAGATTCACAGGGAGCCAGGGCTAGAGATGGAGAAGCTCCTAAGAATGCCCACACATCCTCTGCTCAGAGACCCGCACTCAGGAGGATAGGCTGGGGGCCGGGGGAGCTGAGAACAAACAGCGGCAACAGGAACAGAGTTGAGCCATTTCAATTATTCATATGCCAGATGGATTCTTTTCCTGCCTTTTTTTTTTCCTATAAAAATAAGGAAGGAGGGAGTAGGTCTTACAAAAACCCCCAAAAAGGGGGGAAGGAGGGGCAGAGAAGAAAAAAATCAGAACCCCCCCCCCCCCCCGTCCCATTCATACCCACCCCCTGCCCTGGAGATCTTGATCTCCGGACAAGAGGGCAAGAGGGAGAGAATGCCTTCTGTCGGGCAGGGACCAGAGGTGTCATTCAGTTTCTCTATGAGCAGAGAGCAAGAAGCAAGGAAAATTGTTGAAGAAAGGGAGGGTGAAAGAGAGAGAGAATCACGAAGCCTGGGGTGGAGGGGGGGGGGCAGGCAGAAGAGGGTTCCGACCTTCTGTGAAGGATATAAAAAATCCAGCCGCCTCAGGGGACACCCAACTATCTAGCATATTGCTGTTAAAATGTCTGCAAAATTTAATACACTTGGCATGCCATCTAATCAGTCCTTGGAAACTCAGGCCCTCGCTCCCTCCTGTGATCAGACCGCCGCACAACTTCCGCCTCTGGGATTCCCACCCCCAGCCTGTTCCCCCATCTTACAGAAAGCCGATCCCCCCTCATCAACACAGCTGCTGCGGCTTTTAGGACACATCTCATCCTGAAGTTCACCCGAGGTCCAGAATCCAGAAGGTTCCCTAAGAAGCAGGTTTCCACTCTTAGCAGGGAGAGCCGAGGGTGGGGTGTGAGCTCTAGGACTTGGGTACCCAGGCTTCTCCTCCTTAGCAGGAGAGACAAAGGGCGCCGGGCAGGCATGTACTGACAAGGTCCGTGGTCCCAAGACAGGCAGGCAAAGGCTGCTCCTTGCAGGGGAGCCAGTGAGAGCCTGACAGCTCTTTTTAAATAGCCGCCCGGCACACAGAGCTGAAACCTCACCAGGATGCAGACACACACCTGTGTACACGTGGACGCATGCCCAGCCATGTGCTCCATCAACCCACCCGTTCCTGGGAAACTTCTGTGAACCCTGCAAGATTCCAAGGCTACTCCAAGTCCCCAGTAGCCAGATAGAAGTTCCCAGATTAGACCACGGATGGTTACCTGACCTGCCACCCCAAATGCAGCCATCAGAGTCTGCAAGACCTGCATACTTTAGCCGGTCAACACTCAGCTCACCTTGACCTTGCAGAGCTCATGAATGGGGATTGATCTCCCCAAAGCTGCATACTCTGCCCAAAGAAAGAAAGTGCTTGTTAAATCCTCTTTGTCCATTACAAAAAAAAAATTTCTTCACCTTTGATTGACCTAAAACCTCAGGCAGTCTTCAATAGGCCTGGACCTAAGAGGTTTGTTACTGTTGTCTTTCAGTCGCTACATCGTGTCTGACTCTTTGTGACTTCACAGGACTCTAGCTCCTGTCCATGGGATTTCCCAGACAAGAATACTGGAGTGGGTTGCCATTTCCTCCTCCAGGGGACCTTTCTGACCCAGGGATCAAACACATGTCTTCTGCACTGGCAGGTGGATTCTTTACTGCTGAGCCACCAGGGAAACCCCCTAAGAGGCTTAGGCAACCCCAGAAAGCTCACGGCATGCTAAGGTACTGCGAGTGCTTTCTTAAGATGGGGGGTGGCGGAACAGGCCAAGACTGGGAAGGACCCGAGCCTCTGTCCATAGGAAAAAGCTTCAGTGGCCAGGGACACAGAGCACAGGCGCCTCCTACCTAACTTCCCTGCCCCTAACCACACAGCTGGGAAAAGAGGCAAATAGGTGGAGGAGATCCAAGGGGGTGCAGTCACACAGGGCCCCATGCTCAGAAGGGCATGGGGTTGGTTCAGTGTCCTGCCTGCAGTTGCCATTATACAATCCTTAATAATTTTATTATTATTATTATTTTAGCTGTGCTGGGTCTTTGTTGCTGTGAGTGGGCTTTCTCTAGTTGCATTGAGTTGGGACTACTCCTTGTGGTGCTTGGGCTTCTCACTGTGGTGGCGTCTCTTGTGGAGCACAAGCTCTAGGTGCATGGGCTTCAGTCGTTGCAGCGTACAGGCTCAGTAATTGCGGCTTGCGGGCTCTAGAGCACGGACTCAGCAGTTTTGGTGCATAGGATTAGTCGCTCCGTGGCATATGGGATTTTCCCAGACCAGGGATCAAACCCATGTCCCTCACATTGGCAGGTGGATTCCTACCCACTGCACCACCAGGGAAGTCCTCTTAATAAATTTAGAACGAGGGGTCCTGCATTTTCATTTTACACAAGGCTCCCTCCCACCCCCCTAATTATGAAGCTCGTCCCGGGTGTGGGCTTTAGAAGATCAGAGGACCTGAGATTCAAGCCCAAGGCTCTAGTCCCCATAAGTTGAGTGACATCAGGAAAGCCACTAATTATCTCTGACTGCAGGGAGCCTCGTCTATAAAGTGGGGTGATCGCATCACTTTCAGGGTGGCCAGGAGGACCAGGAGGAGTAAAGTGAGGAGAGAGCTTTGGGAACACAATTACAGGTTCCTATTCAAATGCATGGTATGCTGACCAGCGGGGGGAAGTGAGGCCTGTTTGGTGGTGGCTTCCCCCACCCAGGAATGACCTACTCCATGTGGTAAGAGGTCTCCTTCCAGAGTAGTGCGGCAGGGAGGCCTCTGGCAGGCCCGACCTAGCTGGCCCCATTCACAGGTGAAGAAACTGGCACAGCTGACCTGCCTGTTGTCACAAAGCCGCCTCAGGCAGAGAGACGCAGAAGACATACTGTTCCCACTGTCCAGGCTTGGCCTTGGCCTTGGTCTTGGGACACTTGAGATGGGGACAGTAAGAAGGAAGAGTTGACAGCAGGATTTGGGAAAGAGGAAGGAAAGACCTTTTTACACTACATCACACAGACACACAGACACACACACACATGCGCGTGCGCGCACATATACACATACAGACGGCAAAATTAAAGCTGAGAACTTGGCTAAAAGGAAAAATCCTACCCTTGTTCCATCGAAACTTATTTTAGGGCAGGAGGTAATTGCCAAGGACCCAAATAAAAAGCCAACCGCAGGCTGTAAATGGCTCCAAGTCTTTAATTAGACCCCAGGAAAAAATAGTGGCGAAAAGAAAATAAAAGTAGGCGAAGGCTCCCCAAGGAAGGAACAGGCATATGGTCCCCCCATCCCAAGTCCAGTGCCTTCACATGAAGGCTACCCTGAACAGGCAGGTGCTGCCCACTGCAGGGACAGGCACGGAGCCAAGGCAGCATGGCATACCCTGGGCGAGGGCAGCCCTGGTCCTGGGTCCTTCTCCCAGGACTTCCCTACATCATAGCCCACAGAGGCTGGCCTGGGGTCAGAGCACCATGGGCCGAGAGGAAGGTGAGCTGTTTCTACCAGCCCAGGAATCGAGGGAGCACAGAAAGGAGAAAGCTTTGTGTGGCCTCTGACCCACTGGAGTGGTCTCTGACCCACTCAAAGATCTGTCCATCTGGCCACAAGGCCCAGCTCTTTGGCCACTGATCGATCTTCCCGCTCAGCATGTCCCCCATCCCTGAAGCTGTCTCCAACCCCTCTCTTGGGCCCATGTGGAATTGCATCGCCCTGAGATCCTGTGGGCAAAGCAGGCTTTTCCCCTCAGGGACCTCCCTCACTAGAGGTGCACTCAGAAATCCTCTGGGTGACAAGTGTCACATGACGGAAAACCCCCAGCCACTGTTTCATCTCATCAAGACAAGGAAAGCACACACAGGCCCTTCAGGGATCTGAAGGCTGCTCCATGATCCTCTCCCCAGCTCCTGTCCAGCCACTGGCCTTGGGAAACCACAGGTGACCTGGGACTAAGGGTGGCGCTGGGAAGAAAAGGATAAACTATGCTCAGTAAGGGGGGGTCTGCAGATGGTGGATGTCCATACTCTCATACCAACAGGACGACCCAGTGGGCCAATCAAATGCCACAGGTGGAGGGAACTTGCCAAGTGCCAAGAAGAAACATGCCAGACATAGTAGAGGCAGTGGCCTCCAGTGATGTTAAAACAATGATCAGGTCCTAAGGACATAAGGCAGGCATTCCACCCACAGCAGGAGGAAGGGCTCAGGGGTGGAACATGGCCCAGCCCATGTGAAAGACGGAGTGGAAGCTGCCATACCAGTCCCTTCTCACAGTGTGCCTTCTCATGGTGGCAGGATGGTGAGGTGGGCTCACAAACCAAGCCCAGCACACTACAAGTGGGCACGTCCCAGCAGGGGAGAGGAAAATCATGCCTGACCACAGCTGGCATCAGTGGCAGCAGGGGCAACCACGCTGAAGACCCTCATCCTGCTCCCCATAGCTGCCCAGAACCAGAGCTATCCACTCGACGCCCCTTCCAGAACAGACTCTCCTCTGCTCCTGCTCTTGCTAAGCCGAGCACAGGAGGACATGCTCCAGCACCGTCCGGCCCTCTTGCCCGAGTGGACTGGCCTCCCAGCAAGAGTGGCAGGCCGATGCCCTGCTGTCTACATCTTATTCTTCACCCATTTCCTTTCCTGCTTCTGAGACAGCACTTAAGCAACCACAGATGAGGAGCAGATCTACTAGCCATAAGGGGGCAGATACCCCTCACACAGTGGGCTTCCCTGATGGTTCAGTAGTTAAAGAATCTGCCTGTGATACAGGAGACACAGGTTCAATACCTGGGTTGGGAGGATCCTCTGGAGAAGGAAATAGCAACCCACTCCAGTATTCTTGCCTGAGAAATCCCACGAACAGAGGAGCCTGGCAGGCTACAGTTCATGGGATCTCAAAAGACTGGGACACAACTGAGAGACTAAACAACGACAACCCTTCATTCAGCATCTAAAGGTCCCAGGCCCTGTCATAGGCACTTGAGACACAGTGTTCTTGCAAAGAAGGTACTACTGTGCCCATTTTACAGGGGAGGAGGCTGAGGCTAAGTGTGGTGAAGTGATGACTGCAAATGTACAAAATGGTGAGTGGGACTGCAGCTCAGGTCGGCCTGGTTCCAAAGTCTGTTTCTGTCCATCGTTCCTTTCTCCCAGCTAGTTCTCCTGTCTGACCACGACATCTAAGCAGGACAGGCCTGGCTGACCTCTTCCTGCCTCTTACCTCCTGGTAAGGTAAGAGGTTGCTGGTTTAATGCCTGCAAAGTGTGATGAAGGTGATAAACATGACCCCATTCCCAACCACCCACCATGTCCTGCTGTGATGGCTGAGGTCTGCATGGCCAGAGCAAGCTGGAAGGTCTTCCTGGGAGGAGAAGTAGGTGTGAATCCGAGGCAGTCCCCAAATCACCATGTCAATCAGGAGAGGCCTCTCTGCTGGCTCCCCTCCTGCTTGTTTTCCTCCATGGGGGGAGGATTGGCGGGGGAGGAGGGGCGGTGTCAAGCTTCTATCCATAAGGATGAGAAGTGGAATTCCTCTTGGATGAGGAACCCTATGGTCACTGGTCCCCAACTTCCTCCCCAGCTTGGGAATGGGTTGAGAGCAGCAGCCCAGGCCCCTGGCAGAGGCAGCAGGAGTCCTGCTAATTAATTAGCCTTCCATCTTCCTTAAGTGTTCACCAGACACAACCAGATGGTCCCCGCGATGCACCCTCTACTGCCACCCTCCCCTTGGAACCACATGGCATCTTCCCCTCACGCCCCTCTCCCCACGCCCTCCTCCTCCCACATCTTTCCCTTGTAAACCCCGAGAGAGTCCCTCCTTCTCCATCTCTGCTGGGCCTGGGCCCAGACAGCCCCAAATGGACAGGGAGGACAATGACAACCCTGGTTTAGGTTTGTAGGTCTGAGAGTTCTAGGTGGGGCCAAAGTTCAGGCAGGTTGCAGTTTCTCATCCTGCCTCCAGACAGGAGCGGGGGGGGGCAGGGGGGGGGGGGGTGGACCCAGGGCTGGGTCTGTCCTTATTCCTTGGAAGATTTAAGAGATGGCCCTACATCCAAGAAACTCCAACTTATAACCCCAAACGGGAGAATGGATACAAGTATATATATGGTTAAGTCCCTTCGCTGTTCACCTGAAACTATCACAACATTGTTAATTGACTATATCCCATGGACAGAGCAGCCTAGAGGATTATAGTCTATGGGGTCGCAAAGAGTCAGACACAACTGAAGCAACTTGGCAAGCAATGCAAAATACAAGTTAAAAAAAAATACTAACACCCTAAACAAACAAGGCCTAACTGGTACCCCCTCCTTCCGCAGGAGGGCACCACATAGAAGCTACAGACAGAGGATGAGATGGTTGGATAGCATCATGGACTCAATGGACATGAATCTGAGCAAACTCTGGGAGACAGTGAAGGACAGGAAAGCCTGGCATGCGGCAGTCCAACGGGTCACAAAGGGTTGGACATGACTGAGCGACTGAACAACTACAACAAGCAGGAACAGAAGCCTGTTAGGACCTCTTCAGTACCACGGACACCCCACTGGCTCTCTGTTGGCACCTCCAGGTCCTTGGAGGGGTGTGGCTTGCAAAGTGCACAGCTGCATCTTCTAGGTGGCCAGCCTGTACAGGGATACTAACCCAGGCAGTTGTGCTGAATAACAGAGCTGTGTGGTCCCAAAGGCAAGGAGCTGGGGTCAAGCAATCCTGGAGCCACAGCTGAGAAACCCTAGAAGATCTGAGGCTTAGAAGCTGGGATGGATGGCCCTCTGCAACAGGTCCTGCTTTGGGGGAGACTGCACGATGACCAGAGCCCAGCATCACTCAGCAGCCCGAGTCCTGGTGCCAACAGCTGTGTGTCATGGGCTCTAGCTGGTGACCCTGCTTCACCTTTCTGGACATCAGTTTTCCCACTTGAAAAATGAGCCTGAGCTGGACGATCCCTCGAGTGGCCGGGAGCTGGTGCATGGGGCATGGCAGGGCAGAAGGCCTGCTCACAGTTGCGTTCAGAACACGTTCACTGGGATCATGACTGTTCTCATTTTCATAAGCATCACTCTTTTTGATGCCAAATATTCTAAGAACCTCCTTTCAGACAGAGTTACAAAGTCATGGGGAAGATATGAGCTTACAGCCCAGGAAAGCCACATTTCCTGAATTTTTTATGCCCAGAATCAAAACTAAGTGTAATACTGATTTGATCAGAAGCTAGGAGGGGTTTGGTTTGGTTTCCTTGAGCCTGAGTAACCCAGGGCTGGCCCGCACGGGATCTAAGAGGCACTGACCCCACAGCACTGGGAGAACATAGACACGTGATAGGCTCCTCTGGGCCCATCTTAGCGGGGGATAGTCTTTGGGGTGAAACATCTTTATCTGGGGCTGCAAGAGTTAACACGGGGCTGGGAGAGGCCAGGCAACACGGAGCACTCCCTGTTTATTAATAAGCTATTTATCACCAGCTTTGCTTTTAATGCCATTTGGGCTTAATGTCGTTAATGAAATATAAATACCCACGCTAACGATGTCGGTCAGAGGCAGCACGGGCAGCAGACAGCTCGCGAAACAGGGCCAAACCACTGGGCACGCTGGGGAAGAGGCTGAGCGCTAGGGAAGCGGAAGAGGTTCCCCCTAGCTCGGCACCCCCAGCCCCCTTCTGCTCCCACCGCAAGACTCCCCAGCTGGCTGTGCCAGGAAAGGCTGAGAGAAGGGCTGTCCAGGGCCGGGGGAGGCTTAGGATGCTGTTAACTCCTGGAGGACAAGGCAGAGTGAGGGCTCCCACCTCGGGGGCAGTGCCCTGGCATCAAGCCCCTTGGCTGCAGGAGGCTGGACTACCACCAGCTGGCAGCAGGCCCCTCTCACCGCCCTGAGTTCTCTGACCCCAGGGAAGGGAGCCCCGGTGAGAGGGGTCATGAGAGGAAGCATTAGGATTCCATCACGTTTGCCAATAAAGACCACCCCTCCCCACTCCTGGAGTGACATTCCAGGTAGCCCAGCCCCCCCTGGATGGCACCTCCTCCCTAAGAAGCTGGCCAGGGGCTACTTGGCCACCTTCAGGTAGGCTCACAGAGATGAGTGGATGGATGGGTATTTCTGGTCAGTGCCCAGAGGCCATGCAATTTGGAGGTGGCCCTGCAGGGCAGGCTGTTGTTCCTGACCTCAGGCCTGATCTGGGCTGGCCCCCTTCCCACACGGGGGCCATCCCTCTGGCCTCTTTCTAGGCTCAGAGCAGACGCCCTGAGCAGATGACCACCTAACCCAGCAAACTCCAGAACTCCAGGCCTCGATCTCAGGTGAGGCCACAGACTGCTCCCAGAGGCAGCCTCACCCAGAAGAAGTAGCCCTGACACTTGCTCCCAAGCCCAGGGACCCTGGTGCCTTTGGAAGAGACGTGGACTCCACTCATCAAGGACCACCTGGGCCCAAAGAGCGGCTGGAGACTCCGGCCAGTGGCTGCCCTTAGCTCCGTCCTCTTCTCCCAGTAACACAGCAGTGGAGGTCACTGTACCACAGCTCCACTCTGCTTGCCAAGCCCCCAAGCAGCCCCCCAAGGGCCCTGTCTCTTCCAGAGGGAGCTCCAGACTGTTCCAGGGAGCTCCGCAGGCTCTGGCCCCCCATGCTCAGGGTTGCCTGGGGAAACGCAGGACAATCAGCAAGATACGAATTCCAGATAAACAGCAAATATTGTTTCAGTGTCTGTCCCAAACATTGCGTAGAACATACACACACAAAATTATTTGCAGTTTATCTGAAATTACAATTTCTCTGGGCATCTGCATTTTTGTTCGCTAAACTGTCCAAGGCTATCATACGGTTGCAAACAGTCGGACATGACTGAGAGTGTATATGTGCGTGCACCTCACCCCTCAGCAGGTAACACTCGGCTGATGGGGAGGGTCTCTGGAAGGTGAGCAGGACTAGAGGAGGGGGGCATCGAGGGACAGGAGACCCCTGCCATCTCGGGACAGCTGTCTCCTTTCAAGGAGCTCTGGTGGTAACTGTCCCCCGCTCACCCTTTCCCCTCACTGGTTACTACTGCACCGCCCAACGCCATGGCTCACTTGTAGGGGGTCCCCTCTCCCTGCACCCCCCAAAGTCACCTCCAAGTCCCCAAGGAGCACAGGGCTCATTTGCTGGGGCCTGGTGGAGCTCAGCTCAGCAGCTAATCCCCTGGGTGGCTCCTGTCAGATTATTAATTAGCTAAAGCGGATTGGTCCTGGAACTACATGCGCTTGGACTTCAGATAAAGCAGGCCAGGGAAGCTGGGTGGGGGTCGGCTTAAAGTGACAAGACCCCGTTTTGGAACTGCTCCCTGAGGTGGCGCTGGGTCGGCAGGCAGGGCCAGGACAGGGTGATTGCTGACAGTCCCCCTGCACCCCCTCACTCCTCCGTCCGCTCAGGAGAGCATCTCGGAGCAGGTGTGTGTGGACGCATCTGTATCCAGCGCAGACGGCCCGCGAGAGGAGGAGCCAGCCAGAGTGGGTCTTGCTTTTAAAGAGCTTGGGCCTAAGCAGATCACGTCACTCAGAACTCTTCAAAAAGCTTCTTATTCCACTCGGGGCAAGAGCCTGAGTTCTCACAATGGCTTCAAGGCCTGCAGGAGCTCGGAGACCCCCGCTCAACTCCCTTGACCACACAGGGCATCTCCCCAACTGCAGCCACACCAAGCCTCCCTGCTATCCTCCAATATGCCAGCGGAACTCTCACTCACTCATTTCCTTCTGTCCTTGTTGTTGTTTAGATACTAAGTTGTGTCTGACTCTTTTGAGACCCCAGGGACTGTAGCCTGCCAGGCTCCTCTGTCCATGGGATTTCCCAGGCAAAAATACTGGAGTGGTTTGCTATTTCCTCCTCCAGGGGATCGTCCCGACCCAGGAATCAAACCCAGGTCTCCCACACTGCAGGCAGATTCTTTACCATTGAGCCACCAGGGAAGCTCCTTTCTGTTCTTGCCCCCAAGTCGACCATCCCACTGATGCCTTCCCCAGACACCACACCTAAAATGACAAACCATCTGCCCACCTCCCCCTGCTACACACACTCCCTATTCTGTCCTCCAAAGCTGCTTCACTTTTCTCCCAGACACACATCAACATCCAATATCTACTCTATTTCTTTATCACATTTATCATTTGCCTCCCTCCACAAAGATGCAAACGCCACAAGGACAGGAATTCTTGCCTTGTTGGTTCACTGCTGCACTTCCAGTCCAGTCTGTAGTGTCATCAAACATCAGTAATGCTTGAGAAATGGATAAAAATGAAACATGAATGGCCAGAGGTTAAAGGTCAGGACCTGGACCACCACCTCTTCTGGCTCTGAGTCCTATGTGGCTGAGTTCTGGCCAACTCCGGGGGGCTCCCCAGACCCCATCCCTCCTCCCCCACTCTTTTGGAGCCTGCCTTTCCCAGTTCTGCATCACACTAGGTGCTGCTTGTACCACAGTCCTAGCATTTCCCCATAGATGCATTTCTAGGCTCAGGGTCTCCCAGGGATGTCCTATGGGACCCATCTCCTTGCCACCCGACCCTCCCCTACCAGAAGGGATTTCTACTCTCTCTGCCCTGGAAACAGAACAGGGTGATGACAGCGAGGAGTGGGGGACACCAGGACTCCCAGCTGCTGCCCGGGCCCAGCTCTGCTGCCAGCAAACTCTTGGGCCTGGATTGTTTTGACTTGAGTCGGTGAAGCTGAAATATTGAGTCACAGCGGCCCTAAACTTCATTACCAGCTCTCAACACAGATTACTAAGGGAAAAAAGTTGCTTTTAATTGCTTTTTCCGATTAGCATTTCTGGAGAAGAAACTAGTGATTAATTACACCTTCCCTCCCCTCAACCGTCTGGGCCACAGAGGTCCTGGCACCAGGCTACCATCTGAAGGATCAGGGTCAGAAATGCCTCATGCTTCTGAAGGGCCAAGAAACCAAACCAGACTGGGTGGTGAGCTGAAGGTGGAGACCATCCTGGGGGCTGATTTAACAAAGCAAGCAGTTGATGGTGTGGGGAGGCCTGGGTGGGCCCATCTAAGGGTCCATCTACAGCTGTCCCATACCTCAGCATGGTATCTACTGGGCTGAAGGATTTCCACAAGGACTAGGGCTATACCTGGGTGCATTCTAGAATCAGAGAGGCCCAGGAAGCTGGGAGAAGATGAAATCGGGGAGCCTGAAGATCTGCAAGAGAAGACGATGCACTTGCAGCCACTGGGACTCCCCTTGGGTGCAAAACCCACTGTCGCTTCTCCAGTGCCAGTATGTTCTCCCCGCAGAGGCTCCAAGGTGACAGGACAGAGGCAGGGTGGAAGTGTCCTTCTTTCATCCACAAGATATCAACCCCCAAAACCATGGCCCACTCGTTGTCCCTTTTGGAGTGAGCAGATCACTCTGGGTAGGTCCTGGCAGTCAGGCACTGCCGGCCCTGCCCAATCCCTCTCCCTTTGGATGAGTGCCTGGTGGAACCCAGGGGCTTCCAACCCTGCTAGGAGGGAGAACTGGGGAGGAGGTGCAAGGTGGGAGTGTTGGCAACACCGAGCAGAATCCTAGCACAGATTAGAAGCCAGAACACTCAGTAACTCTTCCTAAACCATCTCCCCATGACATCTCTGCCCAGCTCCATAGTGTTGTGACCTCAGAGTCCACTCATCCAGGCTGCCACCTGGGGGGGGGGGCACAGGTGGAGGACATAGGCCCCCACTCCCCTCAGCCAGCACGTCCCTCTCCCGATTCTGCCCCTTCACACTCCCACCCCAGCTGCAGGCTCTGGAGCGGCCGGCCCACATCAGATCAAAGCCCTGGAGGACGGAGTTAGAACTGTCCAGTCCAGTTATGAGTGAAGGCCATGGATCTAGTGCAGGCCACGGAGGCAGAAAGCAGAAGAGCCTCCCACGCATGCACAGACACACACGGCTGCCCACCCAGACACACCCGCCCCCAGGGCTCAGCCCGGTGTTTTGATGTCGGCAGACACACCCGGGAAGACTGGCTGACACCCCCTTGGAGAGGGAGGCACCAGCTGCACGCCTGGGACATCCCCATCACCCGCTGCAAGACTGCATCTCCAGCCTGCCTTTCTGCTCTCTCCTGTCACTCCCCCTGGAGGTCAAGCCTCCAGAGCGTTCCTGGAGGGCTGAGCCAGCCCATATGGCTGGGAATATGTTGCCAGCATGGGTGAGTCCTCACTGGGGCCCCCGCGGTTGGCTGTGACAGCTTCACACTCGCTCCAGCCAGGCCTCTGGCTGCTGGCTGGGCTACACAGCGCCCACTTAGGGGGCTTGTAGACGGTTTGGCTATTACAGCATCACTTTGGGGACTGCCTGTCCTTGCCTGGCCCAAGCAGATGATTCCAGGCTCAAGAGAGCGGGGCCTCACGTCAGGGACCCTAGAATAAGTCACAGTAGTCTAGGTCAAGCCTAACGGAGGATCTACTGCAATTCACACTGTGAATTGTGGAAAGACTTTCCATGTGGAAAGACTACTAGGATCTCTACCTGTGAGTTGCGGCTGGAGACTAAACTGGCCATTTCTGGAAATAAGGGAATATTAGACAAACCCATTTCTCAGCTCTCAAAGCTGATCAACTGAGGTTCTTTGTATCCAGGTGCAGAAATAACATTTAAACCACAGTGAGAGGACTTATACAAGCTTTAAGGCCCAACCTCAGGCCCAGCAAAGAATCCATGAAGCAAAGACACAAAACAGGCTTCCATGCAAAATCTTAAGGCCACAAGGACAGTGAGCTGGGAAATCTCTGCTGAAATCAGTGCCGGATATAAGCAGGCTTCAGGCCTTCCCTGCACACGGTGATGACCCAGGGGTGCTAACGTACTCCACCAAGCTTTCTTAGCAACCAGCCCAGTGCCCAGGGTGGTGCTTCTCCCCTTGGCATTGTCAGGTAGGGACATGAGAGATAGGAGATGCAGGGTCACACATCAGGGGCCTGGAATGCCAGGGTCACCCTGGGATCTTGTCTCTTCTGTCCCCCTGATTTAATCCACCAGCAAGGCCAGTTCCTCTCCCTATAAACACACGTGGCCTCTGCCCTCTTTTCTCCATTTCCTTTTCTGTCTCAGTCACTTGCAACTGGTGTCAAATGGAGGAAAGGAATAAAAACAACAATAAAATCTGTCTGTGGGATGTTCCCAGGGGAAAGAGAAAGGTTCCACTTGGTTCCTAAAATCACCAAAAGCCCCCTCCCAGAATGTAACCTGGTTGGCTGAATCAGCCTCTCACTCCAGTGGCTGCAGCAGCCTCCCCTCCTGGTTTCTGCCCTTGCCCCCTCAATCCATGCTTACCATGGCAGCCCAGCCTTCTTTTTAAAACAAAATCAGATCACTTCACCTCCCTGCTTTAAACCCTTTAGCAACTCCCCCATCACCCAAACAATAAAGCCCCAACATCCCCTGGCACAACACACCCTACAAGCCCTGGCCTAGCCCTGTCCACCTCCCAGCACTAGGGCTTCTCTCTGTCCACCAAACACCCTGAGCTTCGGTCTCAACTCCTCTAGACTATGTCTCTCCTGCTGAAAACATTCCACCCCTCTTAGGATGGGTTTCCACTTTCTATTCCTCCATCTCAGCTAACTGTCATCTGCTCAAAGGAGCCTCCTGGACTGCCCAGTCACTTCCCACCACTCACCCTGTCTCCATTCTGCACTAAAGATCTCCTTGTCATTCTTTTGGTGTGGGTTTGTTTGTTGTCTGCTTACCCAACCAGAACTCCACAAGAGCTGGACTGTCTTGTCACCCTATCCCTAATGATCAGAAGACACCAGGCCCTCCATAAGTGTTGAATAAACAGAACCAGATCTTCTGGGGCACAGCCAGAAGTGGGGAGAATCTGAGTCAGACAGGATCAGGTCTGCAGACCAGACCTGAGCACAGACTTGCCCCAAGCCCACACTCGTATGTGGTGAGGCAGGACCTCTGAGACCTTGGGTCACTCAGACTACAGAGGATCCCAGGCCGTGGCCAAAGGGCCAGGTGAGTGAGGAGGGGCTCGGCCATGACATTCCTGCTCAGAGCTCTCTGAGTTCCCAAGCTTAATTACCAGGCCGAGACGGCCGATGCCAGGATGTAGGAGTCCCTGAGGACTCACAGAGCCCATACCCTATGCCGGGTGCAAATCCCAGCTGGCGCGGCCCCTGGGAGTCAACAGTGAGTGGAAACTTCAGAAAGGGAAAAACTAATGGGTATGTTTTGCCAAAGGAAAGAAGAAAACAAAAGGCCTGCCACTGAGGACAGAACCACCAAACACTGCCCCCTGGAAAAGGGACTCCACAGACACTCTGGCAACTTGCTCACATGCAGGGCACAGGCGGCTGGGGAGACCATCCAGAGGCTTGAGGGTGCCTGGGCTTGTCCTCCAAAGACCTATGGCCATCAAGGAAGCAGAGTCGTACAAGAAAAGCCCAGGAAAGGAGCAGAGACATACAGGAGTTGGTGCTGACCCAACTGGATGACTGCACAGCCACCAATCTACGCAGACCCATTGCCATCAGGGAAAAACAGCTGCACATCCTCAATGTGGATGGACCAGTTCCTGGACACTGGGAAGATGAGTCTCAGCCACACGGTTACTCCACCACAGCAATGAAAGGCCACGCTTACAGCTGATCTGCAAATCTCTAGCCCTTATCCATGGCTTCTGCTGGTTCCCAAGGTGGCATGGCCCAAAATGACCAGGTCTGCAGCTCTGGTGACCACTCAAACCTCAAGGAACACCATGGTACCCATCTCTGCAAGTATCTCCTCCCTGCATGTTCAAAGTCTAGAGCTGCAGGACTTGGCCACTGGAGAGAGGGGTGGGACATGCCTGTCCTTGGTGCTCGTGGTGCCTGCCATGCCTGACCCTACAACCAGAGCACAGGTGGGTGAGTCGGGAGTGCTGTCTCCAGTCTGGCACACACAGGAGGAGCAGCCTCCAGAGCTGCTTTCCCAGCCATGCTCCAGGGCCTCTGCCTCAGCCCCCAACCCTAAGAGGCTGTCCATCAACTTTATCAACCCAAGCCTTCTGGGCTGGTCCCTTCAGATCATAAGAGAATACTGGCTAATGATCAATATGTGGTAAGTTACCAGCTTTGTATCAACCCTCCCCTCTATGGGCTTCCCAGGCGGTGTAGTGGTAAAGAATCCGCCCGCCAATGCAGAAGATGCAAGAGACATAGGTTTGATTCCTGGGTCAGGAAGATCCTCTAGAGTAGGAAATGGCAACCCATTCCAGTATTCTTGCCTGGAAAATTCCATGGACAGAGGAGCCTGGTAGTCCATGGGGTTGCAAAGAGTCGGACGTGATTGAGCATACACACATACATCCACCTTATGATCTGCCACATTTGACAGCTGCAGGTAAATATCGGACAGTACCAGCCCCAGAGGCTACCCATCCCAGGTGTAAGTACCTGCCTTAAGCATGGGGCTAACTTCCAAGCTGGGGTCAGAAGATACCAGTGTCCTCTTCTCTAAGGTGGGTCCTGCCTGGGCTGGAGGGCCACTGAGAGAGCCCCAACAAGTCACACCTGAATTCAGAGCAGAGCTGGAGCTGCTGGATATATAGACGGGTTGGACCTACCGTTTCCAGAGATGATGTTCAGAAATGACCTGTTAGGTGGCTCCAGAAGCCATGTTTTCCACGGGCCTCACCTAGAGTACCTGCACACTGCTGGCACCAGCCAATATCATACAGTGGTGATGCTGGGAGGATTCTTCAAGGTCAGGGAGTCCCACCGCTTTATTTTACTCATGGGGAAACAGTGGTCCAGAGGGGAAAAAGCAATGACATGAAGTAGAGCCAGGGCCAAAATGCATATTCCTAGGCCCTGGCTCTCTTCTCAAACCTGCACATTCTCAATTTTGCTTAGGAGAGCTAAGCTACCACCACTGAGAAAGGTCGATGCAGTCTCTCCCCTAAGAAGGAAATCCTGGCCTGGCCAACGACAGTCCCACCCACATTTCTCAGTGACATCCTGGGAATCTTGGGAGTGGTTACCTTTGCATCCCAAGAACCTGGGGTCCGAAGTCCATTCCCACACACACCACGGGAGCAGCAGGACCCCCTTCTATAGGAAGGGCGGACGCAGAGACAGCAGGAAAGGCAGGTAAGATGGATGGTCTTCGCCTTCACTCAGCGAGGTCTGTTTGCCTACCAAAATGAGAAAGGAAAACAGATTTATTCGGCTACTGTTGAGACCTACAGGGCTACTCCGAGAGAAGGACAATGGAGTAAGGTTCAGACACCTTGCATGGCAACTGGCCAACAAGGTAAGAGATTCTCAGGCCTTACCTAGCAATCGGCAGATGGCATCACCGTGGTACATGCCATGCCTGACCCTACAACCAACGTACCCTTTGCACGATTATTAGCCAGCTGCTACAAAGTTGTCCCACCTAATGAAAGAATCAAATGGGTAGAGACGAAAATAGGCCAATCAGGTGCCACCCCAAGTAACAACAGAGTGACCACACCCTAGACTTGGCACTGGGGGTGAAAGGTCAGCCTGACAATGAATCAAGCTGACACTGGAAACCAGATCAGACCCACACAATCAAACCAACCCTTGGCCTTCCCAGCCTCCTGCAGCCTCCAGACTTCCCCTCGACCAGCTCCCAGCTGTTCCCCTGACCCCCTACAGTGGCCTTATGGGAGTCTCTAAAAATGGAATAAGCAGGTGTCTCTACAGCTACTACGATGGTGAGTTTGGTTTCTTCTCTTTCTTTCCCCCTCCCCATGCTGGCTCTGTGCCCTTACATCTCATAAAAAGAAAGAAGAGAGGGTACACACACATGTCCCCCGAAAGGGGGCTGCAGGGGTTCATTTGTGATATAGGTGTTGGGCCAGAAAAAAGTGGCCAAAGAAACTTGGTAGGTTTGGCCTGCTACCGGCAACCTTTGTGTCAATTTAAGCAAATATTGTGGTGTTTCCATGGTGATTCCTGTTTTGAATATCCACTACACTCTCTTTTTAAAGGGCTTTTCCTGTTTGCGTTTCAACTCTAAACCTGTAAATATTTTCAGCCTTTTTAGAAAAATTAGCCCACGTGCGTGCAAACACAGACATACCGCCACCAATACTGGCACACAACCTCCCAGGCCTGGAGTTCCAGCCTCACAGATGTGAGAGCGGGGTGCAGGAACCCCGAGGGGGCTGTCTCTCTGCTCTCACACCCACCGGCACACAGGGCTGGCATCAGGGAGGGTGGAGCCTAAAAGGCTGGTCCTTCCCTTCCCCCTCTGCCAGGGCACTGCAGCACCCACGGTGCCTGGCCTGTGTATTCCTAAAGCCTGTGAGTGGGCTCGGCCCTGACTCCACAGTGTGGCATGGTGTGGGCAGCGGCCTGGCAGGTTCTCCCACTTGGCCCAGCCCCTGGATCCCCTAGGGCCTCCCTGGAGTGCACGAACCCCTCCTCTCCTGCCTCCCAAGGTTGGGCCATGAGCGGAAGGGGGTAGTCGGTGCTCTGAAGGCCAGAGCTTCCAGCACCAGCTCCACCCCACCTCTGCTCTGGCAATACCACCAACCCCAGCTCCCTGGAGAAGCTTTGCGGCGGCCCTGCAACAGTGGTCCCCGGCTTGGAGCAGCCCAGCTCCCACCCCACCCTTCGGCAGGGTTAACAGCGGGCTTCCTGGTTTCCATGGATTCCCGCCAGGCCCCTAATGTGAGTTTCGTGTGATTTGGGGGAAGTGAATTTCCTTTGTTTTCCAGTTTGGGAATATTTTTTTCTTTAAAAAAGAGGAAAAAACACTTTAATGGGAACTTCAGGGCCACTGAGAGACTCACTCCTCCGGGCTCTGACACACCCCTCACTGTTGGTTCAGAACCCCCTAAAGCCCGGGGCAGCTCACCCACTGACCAAGCATCTCTGAGCTGGGAGATGGGGTGTCAGCCATCACCTACCGCTCGCTATCCCCAGATTACGCTTCTGCTGGGGGGCTCTACTCAGATATCCCATCAGAAGGACTGCTGCCCCACCTGAAAGCCAGCTGCTTACACAGCTGGAGGACACTCCCCCGCTTCCGGGCACACGTTTCCCCAGAGAAAAGGTCAAGAGACGTGAAGGGTAGGGTTCTTCCCTGCTCCTGGCAAAGAGCTAGAAAGACCCTAGTCTGACCACACACAGAAGGTGAACATGAATAAAACCAGGGTCTTACATCCTGGTTCAGAAGGGGTTTTCCAGTTATAGGGGAAGGGGGTCTTTCAGACCCTGGTGGGGACTTTGGCCTCCGCCAGCTGAGGGAGGGGCCGGTCCTGGGCAGAGGGACCTTCTCAGCTTTGGCAGCAAGAACAACTGAATAAAGGGTGTGGCCAGGCCTTCTCCTCCTCCTCCCCATTCCTGCATCCTCCAGCCCTGCCAGGGTGTGGCCATGCCCCAGGACCGTCCCCAACCAAGTGGCCTGACCCATTTACCAAACCAGGGCACAGGCCCCAGGGCCTGCCACGGATAGGGCCCTCCCACAGCACAGGCCCTAGGGCCATGGCAGCAGCAGGAATCTTGGTCAGTAGGTACAGAACCCAAAGGACCAAGCTCTCTGGTCAGCAGGTGAAGGGGTGAGAAGTCAAGTGCAGGCACAGAAATAACACTGGGCCGAGACTCAGAAGACTGGGGTCCGCGTCCCAGTTCTGCCGCTAAACTCACTGTGGGCCCTTGGACAAGCCATGTACTCTCCCCAGGGCCTGAAACCTTACTGGTCCATCAATGATAACGTCTTCTTCCCGCCTACCTAGCAGACATGGAGGATCAACAAGAGACATGAAAGGTGTTCCAAGTGTTCTAGAAATGCTCTTGACTCCCAGCACCCTCTTCTTGCAAGTCTCTTCAAGGTAGCTTTTCAGAATCTACCTCAAGCAGGCCCAAGTGCCCCTCTACTCCCTTCCTCATGAAACCTTCCCTGTGGCATTTAAATCCAGACTAAAGTCATTTGTGCACGAGTCTGTCTCCATCATTGATTTTAACTTCTCAAGGGCAGAGACCAGGTCTTAATTATCGTTGCGTCCGCA
The DNA here is from genome assembly GCA_007570785.1 of Antilocapra americana. NCBI lineage: Eukaryota > Metazoa > Chordata > Mammalia > Artiodactyla > Antilocapridae > Antilocapra > Antilocapra americana. Next base: position 28,754,062 of record ML663557.1, read on the forward strand.
GCATTTAGCACAACACCTGGCCTGCTGTGGGCAGCGCAAGTGTTTGTGAGATTGAACTAGTCCCTGATTTCATGTCAGAATCAGATGGGCCTGGCACAGCTTCATCCCCCTCCTCTGACAGGAAATTTTATCACCTACTTTCATGCTTGCTTCTGTTTCGTTCCTCTAAGCCCCAACCTGTGTCCGGTCTCTCCCAACTCCTCCATCAACACCATGAATTCATAACTTTCAGGTTCAATGAGACGGCTTGGCTACATGATCCTCCTCCAGGTGATTCTGGTAAGAGGTGACTGAGCACCTACTATGTGCCAGGGAACATGGTGGGAGTGAAGGGCACACCCTCTGCCAAGAGGCCTATGTGAGAAAAAATAATAATTTTCCAGATGCCTTCTATTCACCAAGCAGCAGGTCGAGTGCTGTGTATGTACGATCTCACTGAATCTTTACAACATGAAGTAGGAAGGATTATGATCCCTGTGGCTAGATTGGGGAAGGCAGGCGCAGAGATACATACCAAGCGACTTTCCAAAAGTCATGTAGCTCACAAGTGCAGGAGGGAGGCCTGGACTCAGGCTGATGGGCTCCAAGGCCCAACTCACTTGAAAGTTCTCCTCATCCCCACCCATGACCTCAGTCCCCACCCACACCTAATGTTTTTTCCCCTCCTGAATCTCAGTTCTCCTGCCCTCGAAACAGGTCTCCATCAGATCCTCAGAGTCACCCGAAAGCATTCAGAGATCACAACCCAGAGGGAAGGCAAAGGCCAGGCTTAGGTTGGAGGGAGGTGAGGCCTATGGTGATGAACCTGGTGAGCAGGAGGAACCCCTGAATCCACCTGGTCATCAGGGTCCCAGCTGCGGGCATGACCTCCTGGAGAAGAAAGGGGTTGAGCCATCCGATGCCACTCTGAGTCAGGAGGCCCTCTGGGCATGGGACAACCTATATGTCCTCTCTCCAGACCCAGGGTAAGCCAAGAGGCTTTATCCTGGGGTGGGTGGGTGGGTACACAGAGATTTCGGCTGCCTCCCCCACATCAATACCTCTTGCTGCAATGCACACCTGCTTCAGAAATGCAGGGCTGAGAAGCAGAGCCACGAGATACCTTGACCTTCACCAGGTGAATGTACAGTTGAGGCGAGGGTCACCTAGCATCTCCCCAGTGGTGAGAAGTGACTGGGAGGTGTGGCAGGGAAAGATCTAAATCCAAGAGGATAAAGAGGTGGAAGATCAGGCCAGGTGGGGAGAGGACAGAGCCCTAATGAGCAGATTTCATAAACCACCTGGAGTGAAAACAAAAACACAGACGTGCACATTGCCCAACTTCAGGGCTGTATGGAAAAGGGGAAAAAAAAAACAATAAAAAAATCCACATCTTAATACAAAAATCCTACACGATGTGTTGTGGCACGAAAATGTTTTTCACTGCATTTTTCATCTGTGATCTCACACAGCCTACGACGGGTACGCCCAACGCAGGAGGTATTTGATGGTACACAAACAGGGCAAACACATATACAATGAACCAAAACAAGGGCAGCAAAGATTCAGATCGGTCTGAGGTGGCATCTCATGGCTTCAGGTGGCCTCTGGAGATGGCTACACTGGCTCCGAGCATGGGCCCCCTTTAGATTCCTGAGGGAGGAATAACTGGGGCAAGAACAAGCTCAAATGGAAAGAAACGTGTGGAGTTCTGAGCATTCAGAACCAGCAGAACTCCAGACCAGCTGGTTGTGTGGCTTTCTCCACTGACGGTGCTGCCCCGCCATCGACAGAGGCCAGAGAGGGAAAGTACACCCCGAAGGCCCCTCCTGTGTGTCACTTACCCCACAGTTACTATCTGTCTCCCGTTTGCTCCACCCCTCCCCCCTTCTAATTGTTGGATGAGTTTACAGAGCTGTGTGCCAAAAACAATCAACTCTAGGGAACAGAGTTATACAAAAAAGGGCGTGTCGCCAGAGGGAGACGGATATCCATGGAAACCGCCACCTTTTCTCAGTAGCCTAGGTAAAGCCAGGGAGAGGGGGAGGGGTGGGGTGGGGCTCCACCCAGAACAGGGCCCCAGAAAATGCTGGGGTCGCTGATGACCTGAGGGAGCCACGTCTACTAAGGAGGATCAGGAAGTGGGGTCAGCCAGAGACCACCACCAGGCCAGGGCTGTTGGAACGCGAATGCACACACACACCACCTCACCCCATCACTGGGACAGCGGGCCATAGTAGCTTCGTGTACAAGCTTTGGAGCCAGACTGCCAGGTATGAGCTGCCATTTACAAGCTGTGTGACCCTGAGTAAACAAACTCCTTCAACTTCTCTGTGCCTCAGTCTCTCCATCAATAAAATGAAGATAATAATGCCCTTCCTGCATATGGCTATGAGGATGAAACACTGTATTTAACGTGTAACATGCTGAGAAAAGTAGCTGGCACATAGTAGGTGCTAAAAGTACTCAAGAAATTAAATCAATCAAAAGGGCTAAATGAAAGAACAGAGGAGGAAAAGAATGATAGTTCACGTTTATTAAGGACTATGTGCCGAGGACCTTAATACACTAATACAAATAACCATCACAAGAAGCCAATGAGGCAAGTTATTATCCTAACTAGACAGTTGAGGAACGAAGACGCAGAGAAGGATGTGACCCACCCAAGGTCACATACCAGGAAGAGATTTAAACCCAGGCCTGTCTGACACCTACATAACACGCTGCTTGGCAAGGATGGGGAGAGGGAAGAGGGTGGGGAGAAAGCAAGAGAGGGATGGATGAGCTTCTAGGAGGTTCTCTTTCCAGTCGGGACTTCGATGCACAGCAGTGCAACCCAGATGTGTTTTTTTCCAAGCTTACAAAGGAAAAAGGAAATCCCCTGAACCAGTGACCACTGATGGAAGGAATAAGTAGAGGAAAGCTGAGATGGCCAACAGGCTCAGGTATCCACATTCCTCAGGAGGTCCTGTTCCAGTCCCAATCCCAGGAGACAAAAGATGCTCTCCAGAATTAAGAGGTCCCTGGAGGGGAGGTAGCAGAATTAGTGGGTCCACCTCCCATCAATGAGGGCCCAATGCCTGGGGAAAGATCCTGGGAAGAACCCAAGTGTCTGCCGTCTAAGAACCCAGGCAGATTCTTGGAGGGAACAGGGCACAGACGAGGGGAACATAGGCCTCCCATGTTGCCAGGTCAGGCCCAGGGACACGCAGGAGGCCTGGAAGGCTGAGAGCTAGAGTCAAAGGCTGCCCATCCTGAACAGTCTGGTTCTTACCCTACTTGGAGACGGAGGCCACACAGGCTTGGTGGCTCAGCCCTTTCTGCCATCGACCACCCAAACTCATTCAGATATTTCCTTTCTCACTTGCTTTTTAAAAAAAATTTAATGTTCTCTATAATTCATCCGTCCCAGAAGATAATCGATAGAGCCCGTAATGAAAATCTGAGCCATATTTTATGGTCCGCTGCGAGCAGAAAGGGCCACATCAGCAGGTCCGGTTTCGGTGCTCCCTATCTGTCTTACCCACTGCCCCAGGGATTACTTACCCAGCCAGCCCTGCCCACAGCCCCCCACCCAGAGCTCTGCCCTTGGCCACCCAGGAAGGCATGGATTGCCCAGCTGGTAAAGAGACTCAGGCCACCACCCTGGCATCACCCTGATGCTCTCTCCACCAACCCCAGTCACAGGATAGTCACCCGTCATTGCTAGTGTCTTTCTGAAGCTGTCCCCTCCGCCCAGGACCCTGGCACCTCCCTCACCCTGGAATCTTACAATCCTCTATAGTCAGGACCCTTCCAGAAGCCAGAAAATCCTCACTAGGACCTGGAAGCCTGGGCAGGCCTCAAGGAGCCAGGTCAGCCCCCGCCATGGCTTTTGCTCCCCACCAAAAAGGCCATCTGCTCTTTGGGGGCTCCCAGGGCAGGGGCAGTTCCTAAGGAACACCTAGGACCCTCTGGTCAGTGGAGGGAAATAATGGTTGCTCATTATTACCACCTCGAGCACATTCCTCCCCTTCTTGGTCTCTGCCCTGTGAGGTGAAGGGTGTGGATGAGCCCGTCTGAGGAGACTCACGGTGGGCTGAGGGGGGCATCCCCTTCTGCTCTGACAGGACTCACTGAAGGAAAAGCAGAGTCCCACCTCTTGCCCTGGCACCACTAGTGGGAGCCAAACAACAGTGAGGCCAGGCTCCTCCCAGAACTCTTTGCTGCTTGGCACCAATCAGAGAGCGCCATGTCACCAGTGCTGAGATGGGTGACCCAGGGGGCCCAATCAGAGCCAGGGAATGCTCCAACATCGCAGGAGCAAGGGCTCAAATCAGAAAGAAGTGTGATCTAGCCATAGTGTGGACCACTACACAGGCATCAACAGACATTTACGGAAAGCAGGAAACTGTTAAGAGACAAAATTCATATGATTCTACCATTTAGAAGGCTGTCCAGTAGAACTTTCAGTACTGTTCAGTATGGCACCCACTGGCCATGTGCGGCTACTAACCACTGGAAATGTGGCAAGTGTGACTGTGGAGCTGAATTTTTAATTTTATTTAATTTTAGTTTAAGTGACCACACATGCCTAGAGGCTACTGTATTGGACAGCACAGATTTAAAGAAAGAAATTCTTAAATGTAAAAAAAGTTCTTAATAAAAGATTTAAATGCCTGTTATCTCAAGACAGTAGAACAATCATTATTAACTATAACAACAGAAAAGTGTTCATTGTTTACTCCACGTGTTAGGCTCAGTAGTCAATAGTTCAAGCAGATCATCACACTGAATTGTCACCGTGCTCCAAGATACATACGACCATTATCCCCGCTTTATAGATGAGGAAACTGAGGTTCAGCAATAAGAAGTAATTTACCCAAAGTAATAGTGCTGGGTGGCAAAGATGGGTCTCAAACCCAGGTCTCTCAGTTCACCTGATCTGTACTTTCAACTACACTATGTATGTATTTTTAAACTATTCTCTTCACAGGTTTTTTTTTTTTTTTTTTTGGATTTTCCAATGAGCCATGAACATGATTTGTAATCAGCAAGAACATGTCTTTTTCGAAAAGACCAAAATGAGGCAAATTATTTTTTCCCAGGAGGGAAGTTTATGGAGAGATTACTGGGGCCCCCGGCCAACTGGGCCTCTAGTTTTTGAATGGAGAAAAGAGAAGGCAGTGTGGTTGTAGGTCCCCTCTGTCCCTGCTGTTCCTACTGCCCAGATGCCTGGCACTCAGGAGGTCTCAGGACAGTCGATGCTGGGCTGAGGATCCTCCAGCAGCCAGGCTGCCAGTAGGATCCAGTTTCCTCCCAGCCTCACCCTGGACAGGTTTCTCAGCAGTTTTGCAATCATCACCCAGGTCTGCATCTTAAAGAAGGCAGCAGGCCATGGGGCTGTCTGCAAAAGACAACACACACCATTCTTACCATGAACCACCCTGTCCCACTACCTTCTAGTTGTTTTTGCCGTTGTTTAATCACTCAGTCGTGTCTGATTCTTTTGCAGCCCCGTGGACTGTAGCTTGGCAGGCTCCTCTGTCCATGGGATTTCCTAGGCAAGAATACTGAAGGGGGTTGCCATTTCCTTCTCCAGGGGATCTTCCTGACCCAGGGATCGAATCTGCATCCCCTGCATTGGCAGGCAGATTCTTTACCATTGAGCCACCAGGGAAGCCACACGTTAGTTACTACCTTCTAGAAGAGCCAGGAGCTCTGGGCCAGCAGCCCAAGCCTGGGATGTGCTATCTGCTCTCTGTGGGCATGGAGAGGATTGTTTTCCCAGAGGGGGACAGTCATTGGCCCCGTTCACCGACTCTTGGGACTACAATTAGGTTCAGAATAGGGGGATGAAGAAGTTCCCTTTGAAAAGTCTGTGATGAAGGAAAAAGGCCCAGCAAGTACTGAACCCAGCTAGCAGGATTGGAATCAGGAAGGATTGGATTTTGAGTTGTTTTTGCTTTTTTTCCATAGCACCAACCTGAAGGGTGGGAGGCAGGGAGGAATTACCCCCCACTTGATCTGGTTTCCATTTCAACGTTTTTTTTTCCCCCCAAGATGCACAGATTGTTCAGGTTTCAGGATAGGCAGGATAAATGTCCTTACTTAGAAGGTTTTTATTATCATTATTATTACGGATTTTTGGTTCCATGCTGTCTGCAGTTCTCTGTCATTTCCAAACTACCTTATGTTCCCCTTGGATTTATATATTTATTTTCGGGGGTTGGTTTCAGGTGCTTCTAGTTTATCAAACAATCAGCCCTGTGAGGTACGCTGGGTGTTTCCAGAAATTACATCACAAAAAATCATGCAATTAAAGTGTAAGAGGAAAAAAAAACATAGCTGTTGCTTAATTTTGTATTTTAATTAGCGACTTATTGTAAATGTGGACTTTTAAAATGGAGGTGCCTAAGCAAAGCCAGTCAACAAGTTTTTCTAATGAATTAATTTCACCTCTTCCCTCCTCCTCCTCCTCCTCATGGCAAATGTCATCTTCCAGATTTTCTTTGCCCTCTTTTTTTTTTTCTATTCCACTTTTTACTTCTTGCCCAACACATCTTAGAAGAAGGATGTGTGTTAGTCACCCAGTCGTGTCCAGCTCTTTGCGACCCCATGGACTGTCGCCCACCAGGCTCCTCTATGGAATTCTCCAGGCAAGAATACTGGAGTGGATCGCTATTCTCTCTCCAGGGGATCTTCCTGACTCAGGGATTGACTCCGGGTCTCCTGCACTATAGGCAGGTTCTCTACCATCTGATCCACCATGGAAGCCCCTGAAATAAAAAAAAATCAGGAACCCTGGCACCGAGGACTCTTACAGGAGCCCTTCCTTATATATGACCACGGAAGAAACCTTGACGGGAGGGTTCTGGCTGAAGACCCAGTGCGAAGTTTGCTGCTGTGCCCATTGCTCTCTCTCCAGCCCTGTTTCACTGAGGTCAAACCCCTCTGTGCTCAGCCCCAGAGATATCCCTCTGCTCTTGGAGAGAGAAGAAAGCCCAGTGCAGCACAGAGTGCCAAGGCAACAGGAAGAGGGTGGAGTCTCAGGCCACCTGGAGCCTGAACAGATACCAGGTGAAGAGATGGGAAGCTCCAAATGTTGTGAAACCCAAGAGACCTCTGGCTGCCTGGAAGAAGGGGGAGAGAGGGCATGGGAGGGAAGAGGAATAGGGAACACAGAGCCAGAGAACAGAAGCTGAAACCAGCAAGGTCTGTCCAGGTTGTGTGGCTACACAGAGAAAGCACACATCCGTGAGTCCCAGGCACCTCCTGGAAGGTAGATCCAGACCGCCATCATGGGTGTAGAGTCCTGCTCTTCCCCTTGTAGAAAGCTCACAGCTCTGAAGTCCCCTGGTGGTCCAGTGGTTAAGACACCACACTTCCAAGGCAGAGGGTGTGGATTTAATCCCTGGTCTGGGAACTAAGAGAGTTCACAGCTCAGGGGAGTAGGGGACAGGAAAGCCAACTAATCTTCCCCTGTTAGCCTAGTTTCTGGAACTGAAGGCTGAGAATGGGGAAAGAGTCCAATAGTTCTCTGTTCAGTCCTGTCATCCCAGGAAGGGTAGACAAGACTCAGATGTCCCAGCCAAGGGAAGACCCCTTGAAGCTGCTTCTGGCCTCCGTGTCCCTGTTCACAGGGACTCATCTAAGCCCTCCTATCACCCCAGAGGCTAGGCCAGCTTAATAAGCGTAGGTGTCCACCTGAACACCAGACAGATGTATGCTTCCTATTCAGTGCTCCAAAAACAGTACGGAGACACCATGGAGAAACACTCTTCTGGGGCAAGCCAGGGTATTTAGTACCATGGGCAAAACTCCACCGTGGCCATTTTTACTCTGAACAGGAAGAACTGCAATGCTGGGCTCAGGAAAGGTTGTCATTTACCTGCCCCTGCCTCACGACCACACTAGTGGGGGAGGTGGGCACTCAAGAAGGCTCTGGAACACCTGGTGGCAGAATCCTGGCCTCTGCTCCCTGAGATTCCCAAAGAAAGGAAGGAAGAGAGGAAGGAAGAATCTCCTTCCTCCAGGGAGGAAGGGGCTGGACCTCTGTGTCATCACGTACCGGTGGGAACCCAGACCCAACCTCATGACAGATCCTGCTCAATTCAGCTTCAATCGGAAAGGAAGGCACCCATCAAACAGGGGCCGGGCAGGGATGTGGGCACCAAGATTAGGAATTTGGAAAACCATCTGAGGAACCTGGCCCTGGGAAGACAGCAACAGGATTTAATACCTTATCCTGGCTGTCTGGTAAACACCCTGAACCATCCCCACACTCCGTTAGGCAGCCTCGGATCCTCAGGTGGGCTGGCGACGGGCAGGTAGAGACAGACGTGGGCAGAGACAGGAAGGGGGGGAGTGTAGGCCTGGGGGGAGGGGGGAGGGAGGAGCTGGCCTGGTAGGATAGGATGGGTGGCAGCCAAGCCAGACAGTCAATGAAACAGCTGACAGGTGCAAGGAAGGGGGGCAGGGAGAAGAGAAAGGTGAGCTGGGGGTTCAGAATACTTGGGGATGTCACCGTCACTCCCCAGGGGAGCTGAGTGGGTTGAGAGAAAGAGTCAGAGGCTTGCGGGCCAAAGACCTAAGAGTCCTGGCTGCCCTTTCTCCCAACTAAAGGAAAAATCCAGGCCTCATGCTCCTCCAAACCAACCAGGACCGAGAAGCTGGTGGAGACTAGCTTCCAGAGCTTAACTGGCCACCTATGAGAGCAAGTATCCTTTAGGATCACCCTCTCACCAACACACATACACAGATGGGCTTGGATTGTTGAGCTGCTCAGTTGTGTCTGACTCTTTTTCGACCCCATGGCCTTGTAGCGCACCAGGCTCCTCTGTCCATGGGATTTTCCAGGCAAGAATACTGGAGTGGCTTATCATTTCTTTCTCCAGAGGATTGTTCTGACTCAAAGATTGAACCCACATCTCCTGCATTAGCAGAAGGATTCTTTACTACCGAGCCACCAGGGAAGCCCACATACACACATACCCCACGCCAAAAAGATTGTCAAATCAATCAAAATGGAGCTTTCTTTTACTCTAGTCTAGAGCTGACAAAAGAAGCTGGGAGGGTAAGGGGCAGCCCTGAATGACTCAGAGGGGACTTGGCCCTCCAGAGATAGCTCGGGGTGAGTAAAAAGTAGACTACAATTAAAGAGGGGCCCAGGCTGGTCCTTGGGGGTGTTCCTGGGCAAACCACCTTTGCTACAATCCAAGCACAGAGGTCAGGCCTGCCACCTCCACCACCAGGCCCAAGCAGGCCACACAACAAATTCTCTTTTCCCATTTCCATCTGCTCCTAGATGTAATTACAGTTTTGGATTGCAATCCACCCAAAGTGTAACCCTGATGCACTCTCCCTGCTCTCAGAGAATCGGAAACCATTTCCAAAGCTAAAAGGCGCACCCCTTTTAAATGTTTTCATCAACTGGCTTCTTCCAGCCACACTCTCAAAGTTGCCCTGGCCACCTCCGTCAGCACTGGTTCTCTTTCTCTGCCCTCTCAGAACCACAGGATCTCCTGTGTACCCAGCAAGGGGAAGGAAGAGGTTTCCTGGACTGCTGTGGATCTGGGCTTGGAGTCCTCTGCCTTCTGCACATCCTCTAAACCCCAGGATCCCAAGAAATTCCATCCACGGTCACTTGATCCAAGAGCCCCAGATGGAAAACCTTCCTCCTCCAACCATAACCACGTGGAACACAGACCCCTCTGCTCCAAACATGACTCTGTGGGCCTGAAAGAAGCCACCAGGGGAGGCTGAGAGCCTTTGCCCACCCTCCCCTGCCCCAGTGCCAAGTTCTCTGCAGCCCCAGAGCAGAATACTAAGACCCAGAGCTTACAGATCTGCAGTCAAGGGAAGTCTCAAGCATCTTCCGCCACCATTTCTGCTCCAGGTTTTCTACTCTGGCCTTGCCCATATCAACAGTTTGAATCTTTGCATTAAACACACACACACAGAGACAGATGCACCACTCCCCAACAGGGAGTGAAAACATAGAGAAAAACCCCACAAGACCTAGGGTTGGGGCTGGAAGCCAGTGTCACAGGCTCACTGTTTCCCCCACACCAGGCAGGCAGCCAGAGAACCCAGGGCAATACAAGCTGTGGACCTCGCCAGACATTAGAACACTTGTTCGGGTCCTTACACTTTGGAAGCTGGTCCCCCAGTGCAGCGCTTCGGGCCACTGCTGCTGATACTTTTTCAGAGATAAACAAACCGGTTTGGATAAAACAAGAACCAACCTGAATTCTTTACCCAAAACTCAAAATGAAACTCTCCCATCACTACTTTCCTTCCCTTTCCTTCCCTTCTCTACTTTCCTATGCCATTATCCAGTTCCCTAAAATTCAAACACTCAATTTTTTTTTTTTAAGCAGTCTTCTAGCCTTTTTTGTTCATGGACACCATCATTTGGCCCAACTTGAAGAAATACTGGCTTATTGAAAACATTTTTTGTCAAGTTTCTCAAATATGCCCAAGTCAGAAGGAAGAAAGGAGAAGGGGACTGTGCCAGGGAGCCTCTTGCCAGACTGGCCTGGGTCTTTTCCCCTTGCTCTTTTTTAGGCTCAGGGTCCTTATTCCATGCTCCTATAGTCCCCCCAAACCTACAGCCTCTTTACAAGAGGTGGTGTGTGGACTGGACATCTGGTCTACGCCTCTTTTTTGAGTAACAGAAGCAAGAAGTTGCTCAGTTTCCCTTGGGGGTTCGGCAGGTTAATTGAGGCTCAATGTCAAGACAGGAAGGAGGCCAAAGAGCAGAGAAGAAAGACACAGCCCTGAGGATTGCCACGTGTGTCTCCCTGCAGGCTTGGTGTATGACGTGCCTGCCTATAACGAGAATCATTCATGATTGACACACCCTCACCCACCACCCTGTCCCACCCAATCAGGCTCCCGTGTCCCCTCACCTTCTCTGCTTTATGCACTAAGCTAGCTTGGAACCTCTGCCAGGGTTCTTGCCTCCCAAGTCCCCGTTGGTGGGGTCTGCTTTGGCCCTGTAGCTAATTTACACCCGTCAGGGTTTAAAATAGCAGAGGCATAAATGAAAAGTCCAATTTCTTCAAATTTGCATTGTAAAACCATCCTTCAACTTCCTTGAAATAAATTTTACTATTTTATTAGTGCAAACAAAATGGTAATAAAACACTAATACAGCGCCTTGTATCCAGGGGAAGAGCTAAAATTAACATAGAGCGAGCAGTGTTTGCTATTACATTCAATTACCTTTTTACTTGAGATTTACATTCTCATCCCCTTAATCTCCATAGTAGTGGCTTCAAAATCATTCCTCCCAGGCTCTGCCCTTCCGGAGCCCCCACAGCTGGAAGCGAGGCCTCCTGCCCAGATGGCGCTCACCCCGGGCACGGCGCCTGCCCCTTTCACCACAGCTGCCTCTCGTCATAGGGTACCACTTCTCAATCCTTGCTCTTAATTTTCTCACATCTCAGCCTCTGAGCACGCAAAGCAAAGGGCTCTGACATGAGGCACATTCAGACATGCAGTTATCAATGAGCAGGTGCACGGGGCATGGGGTTGGGGGCATCACTTCATGATCCTCTGAAGGCTGTCCCTGGCACAAGAAAGGGGCAGGCAGTGAGCTCCTGGGAGCCCTGGGAAAACTGGCATCTCTGGTTTGACAGGTTGTGGGGAACGGTTTGCTGCATGGCACAGCTGGGGCCTCTGGATTGTGGCAGGAAGCTCAGCCATCCAGAAGTAGAAAGGGACAAGGGACCACAGGGTCCAGGTTCTTACTCTCCACAGACAGCAGAGCTGAGGGCTTAGGAAGTGGCTGCTTGTGGGTGACAGAGGTGAGCCTAGGACACCCTCATCCTGTCTCACCACCATCCGGCCCCTGGCAACATAGGCCTCCGTCCCACAGGGGCCTCCCACAGCCCCAGGGAACCAAAAGCAACCCCCCAAAACGCTGTTCCAGCACGTTTGTGCTGATGGAGAGTGCTGACGAGACTGGGCCCTGAAGGTAGGCCTGGAGGTCTGGCGCCTGTGCAGACCCACACAGACGGTCCCTAAAACCGGAAGACCAGTCACCCCAAATACAGCCACAGAGTGTCTGAGCCACCAGGAGGGCTCCTTTGTTTCCTGTAAGCGGACAAAAGCAGGACTTCTTGTCCTTGGGGACTGGTCATCCCTGCTCTGAGCCATCAACAGAGATGACCATGTTTCCAAGTGGCACAAAGTCTTGGCTCCATAGCCGTCACTGACTAGCTGTGTGATCTTAGACAAGGTACCTCCCCTCTCTGGGCCTCAGTTTTTTCATCTGGAGAACAAGCGCAACCATCCCTGTGCTGTCTTCTTGTGAATGGTCACCATGACTGAAAGATCAGGAAGCCACTTTCAAGCCCACGGGCCTCAGAAGTTTGACAGTAAATCCGTTTCTGAGATGGTCTCTGCGAGGGCTGGTGGGAGTCCCAGAATGAGGCCAATAGGGCTGGGATGCTTATCAGGGTCTCAGACCTCGGTATTTTGAGTTCCAGGCCTGGCCACCTCAGACCTCCATGACTTCATTTGTGTGTGTGTGTGTGCAGGGGTTCAAGGCATGTGGGATCTTAGTTCCCTGACCAGGGATTGAACCCATGTCCCCTGAAGTGGACGTGCAGAGTGTTAACCACTGGACCACCAGGGAAGCCCTGTAACTTTGTTTTTAACCCACAAGCCTCCTTCTCTTACTGCTACCAAAGGCCCCAGATTATCCCTACAAAATTCTCTGAACTAATTTTGAAGAAGGAATTGCCAATCAGCCCAGGGTCAAGGCCACCTAACAGGTTCATTTGAAGAGATGGTTTGGGGTAGAGGGAAAAGGTAATACGGGAAAAAAATCGTTGTAAGTCCCCACAAATTTTACTTGTCCTAGCTATTAGAACCACGGGAAAAAGTGATTAAGACTAAAGGGGATATTTGTATACACAGTCACAATTACGCACAATCATATCACAACCACATATATAATCAGTTATACAACCATTCAATATCTCTCACACACAATCAATCTCACATATACAGCCACACACAATCATTCATACAACCATATACAATCACACGTAGAATCATTCACACATATACAATCACTCACACACTCACACACACAACTACACACCTCCCTACTGTTCCCAACTCTCCCCTCCCAAGGTCTTTCTTTCCTAAATCTTATTCCTAAAATGTCTTTCAATAAACACTGGGAAGAACATTCTAGTCCAACCTGGTACAAGGCAAATCTGTCTTCACCCCTGATTCACATGAAATTCCGAGTCCCACTACCACACAGTTGCTTCTGGGACACCAGGAGGTGGGAACCTTCTTTAAACCCAACCGGAAGTGACGGCAAAGGCTGCTGGCAGTACTGGCCAGAATAGTCAAGTGAAATGTTCACCAGAGGCCAACCTGGCTGTTCTTGCTCCGGCCCTTTCTGCCTGGATCCCACCACTCCTACCCCAGAGATGAGCGTCATGAAGTAGCTTTTACATTCCACAAACAAAAGGCAAAACCCCCCCTGCAAGAGGCAACCCCACACCCCAAAATGTGAGTCGTTTTATTTGGTTCAAACTGGTCCTCTGCATATTTTCCTCCTCATTTTTTTTCTCCCCACTGCGAAAACAAAAGAAAGTTTGTTGTTGAGGCGCAAACGTTTCTTGGGCCTTGTCCGAGTTCTACCTTGTTTTTCTTTTCCTTTCTGTCTGCCCCTCACCCCCACCCCGCCTTCCCTGCTTCCCCACCTTGGATAAATAAAGCACCCGAAGCTGGCACAGGCTGGTAAGGAAAGTACAAACTATCTCATAATTTTATAATTTTTTTAAACACACTGGCCTAGGGTTTTGGGCAAAGGACAAAAGCTATTGTTGAACAGCATAACACGAAGGTCTGAGTCACCGATACGCCTCGGCTTCTGGAGATCTCATAGGTTTCTGCGGCTGGCACAGCCATGAGCTCAGCACCCTGCGGGGGCCGTGGGTGCAGGCGCCCTCTCGCCTGGCGCTGCCCCGCCCCCACCCCCTCCCCAGGGCTCCCTACTGGGCCGACACATTGGCTTCGTTGGTTTTTAATCATAGGGGGGCATTTAAAGAAAATGTTGTGAAATAAAAAACAAATTGCCGTCATCCCATCACCCTCACGCTCTCGTCTTCACTGTAGAGGATCACCTTTGTCCATACGCATCTGTGATTTTTATATAGTTTCTACCCTGGCATTTGCCACCCTTGGCCCTTGCCGTGCTGTTTTGTTTTTTTACTCACATAATAAACATTTTTTCCATGTTTCGAAATCATTTGGAGGATTATTATGTGCCTAGGTGACAGTATTTCTTCCGCGTGTTATTCTCAGGCTGATGCTACCAGGCGAGAAGGGGAGAAGGGCTCTGGGGGAGACCTCTCCTTGAATTGAATCATTTATCCACCTGATTCTAACCAAGGTGGGGGCTTTGCCTGAGTGATCCGGATCACCTTGACCATGGGGGTTTGGACTTGGAGTGTGTACCTAGCTGAGGAGGAGGGCTCTACTGAAACCCTGCCCAACCTGTGCGAGGCCACGGACGCCCCGGCCCTGGTGCCAGGAGAGACACTGCTTCTAGCAATGGCCTTCATCCCCATGCTGACCTTCACCCCCACAAACTGCACTTCCTCTTTATAAAGCGCCCTGGCAGCAAAAAGGCCCATGACAACACTCAGCTCTCCATTTTTATATCTGAATATCTCAAAGCACTTAGCAAGGACTTTCATTTTCTCATTACCCCAAGGAGAGGAGGTCATTCGGGAAAATGGTACAAATATTCCCATTTGTCAAAAGCCAGAAGGAAGTGAGTTAAAAGGAAAATTCTACCACTTAACTGAGTAAAAACCAACCCAGGAGGGAAGGCAAGGGTCTTTTTTCCCACCCCGTTCACCCAGTCTGCTTTCGCCAACACAACTTCAGGAACCTCATTACCAAAAAGATGGCTCTGGGCCAAAACCAGGTTTCCATTTTTCCGAGAATCAATCACTACCCAGCCTCCCCAGCTCAGGAGACCCTCCTACCTTATCCTGGGTCTCAACCCAAACCATATTCTCCTATGATTATAATTATGTAAAATGTATATTACACATACATATAGTCACCAAAGGGGAAAAAAAATACAAGGAAATACACTAAATACTAAATGAGGTGTTGTTAACGATAGTTCAGTGACAGGTGGATTTTTTTCCTTTTATGTATTTTCAAAAACCATTTAAAATGTGGTTATATTTTCCCAGTGTATGGAGAAGAGGCTGTGCGTCAGAGTTCCATCAACCTGCACTCAAACTCTGACTCTCCTTTTACCAGCTGGGCGAACTCAGGTAAACTACTGAACCTCTCTGAGCCTTATTTTCTGATTGGTGCCATGGGAATCAGACCACTACCTGCCTGTGTCCTTCAGTCCCACAAAAGTCACAGCATCTGACACATAGTTGGCATTCAGTAAATGCCTATTTCCTTCCTCTTTAATGAAATGAAAATGTAAGACCAACTCGGCAAAAGATGAATAAATAGAAAGTAAAATTTAAAAAATAATAAAATGAACTCAGCTTGCTTGGTGCCCCTGGGAAATAAAAGCAGGATGCTTTACCTGCCCCCTCCTCGATTTCCTCCAGGTTTGTCATCTTCTAAGCCATCTCCCCTCGCCCCCCACTAGTGAGGCTCCAGCACACAGACCTCAGGATGCTAGTCCTGGCTCTCCCACGACTCACCTGGTGGGTGAGGGCGGCGGGGCTCTGGGAGGAGAGAATGAGCCCCTCTCTCAGGCCCTCCACCAGGATGGGCCCAGGTAAGCCCCTCCGGGAGCAAAGAGGCCTCGTTCAAGGACCCAGAGGACACACAGGGCGATCCCCAGGTTTGCACCTTGCTGGCAGCCGCCCTCTGGGGACAGATGCCAGGCTGCAAAGGCCACCTGCTCCTGGGGGAGGGCAAGGGCCACGCTCCCAACTCGGAGGAGAGGCCAAGAGAGAAACAAGACGGCACCAGCATCTGGGAGGCGGCTCCTCCCCAGGCCAGGCAGACCAGGCCAGGCCAGCCCAGGGGCTGCCACCTTGGGGGGGGCCCGAGAGTCCAGCCCTGGCCATGGCAAGTCTCCTCCCTGCTCCCTCCAGGGCTCCATACTGGGCCAGCATGTTCACTCTGCTGGTTTGGCACATATGCTTCAGCAAAATTCCAGTGGCCACAGCCTCTGAGCTGGGGCTCCAGCCCGGCCTTGGGTGTCCTGGAGCTGGGACACAGGGACAGGCCTGAGCCCTCTACCTTCCCACCTTCCTGATGATACATAGGGAGGATGGCTAGTAAGGGTAATAGGAGCAATAATAGCTCTCTTTTGTCACTACATGCCAGGCCTCAGGGCAAGTGCCTTACCAGACTTTCATTTAATCCTTACAGCAGCCCCATACTATAGGCAGTGGCATTATTCCCATTTTACAAATGGGGAAACTGAGGCTCACAGGGTTAGGGAGGAGCCTAAAGTCACAGTACTGATATGTGAGGGAGCAGAGATCTGAACCTGTACCTCTGCATGGGGGCTGCTCTCCCAACTCAGATGCTAAAGTGGCCACACTCCACCAGGCCTCTTCCAGAATGGGGCCCCTGGTAGGCTTCCCCAGCCACCGGGAGACATACCTCCAAAGAGGTGGCTGGAATTCTGCCAGAATGAGTGCCTTCTCACCCACTCAGGAAGAGGAGAGACATCACAGCTCCACCGAGAGAGGACAGTCAGGAAGCCATTTTACAAACATGGGGTGACTGGAGGAGTGTCTGCAAGATGGTGGTATTTCCTTCCCTGGCTCTCTAGGGACGTGGGGCCATGGGCAAGAGCCAGGTTCAATATCCTTTGGCTGATTTACTGGTTTGGACATGGTGGAGAGGGAAAACATGGGACAAGGGGCCTGCAGCACATACAGACCCTCAAAATCGCACTCTTCCCTTGTAAAACCGGGGATGAGGCCAGCTCCAAACGGTAGCAGCACCTTTTCTTTCAAATGAAAACATGTCCCCGATGGGACTGGCCTTGGGGAAGGCACCAGACTAGGTCCCTGAAGCATGGGCCACCAGCTCTCCAGCCGCCAGTAAGCAGGTCCCATGGAAGGTGGTGGAGCGCCGCAGGGTGGGGGCCGGTGGGCCACCGGGGCAGACAGTCTCCAATCGTGCTGAGCACAGCACATCGCTTCATTCAGGAACCCAGAGTCAAATGTACAGCTGGGTCTAGAGTTGATTCAGCCCTTAACTCGTTCGGGATCGCTGGCGGAGCCACGGAGGCGACGGAGAGTGGGGTGAGGGGTAGGGTTACAACAACCTAGAGAAGGGGGTTAGTCTGTTCCCAGGGATGGGGCAGGAGGCTGGGGCAGAACCCCTACTGATAATGTTGGTACACACTGAGAGGAACCACGATTCTTTTCAACCCCCCTCTCAAAACCAAACAAGCATTGGGAGTTGAGGGAGGGCTGAGAGTGAGGGTGTGTTAGGTGGGGGGTAGGGGTGAGGGAGCTTGTTTTCTACCCACTGCCAAATTCTCATTTACTGTCAGCTCCAATCCATTCGGAACTCACTGACTCAATTGCCTTTTCACGGGGAAAGGAGCCTGCACAATGCAGGGGACTTTTCAACTCCACATTAGCACACAGGGCACTGGGCAATGTCCAGGAATAAACACACACGTCCCTCCCAGGGGCCGCCGACCCCACCTCCCCCCTAAACAACCCAGCTAGCCCTGCCAGAGCCACATCTGCTCCTCCGACTTTGCCCCCCAAATTTTTTTTAAAATGTAGTTTGACTCATGGAGAAGAGAGTGTGTGTGTGTGTGTGTGTGTGTGTGTGTGTGTGTGTGTGGAGTATATACATATATATATAAGCATACTTATATGTGTGTTGGACGGGGTGGAGGGGTCTAACTCAAAATACAAAGGCCTGCAAGAATTAATTCTGAGGCAGTTCCAACTCTTTCTTTTGCCTGAAAAAAGGGGAGATGGGGAGAGAGGGAAAGAAGGAATTCATATTAGGGTTCCAGAAGTCTGAGAAGGTTCATTGCAGTGTTGATTAAAGAGAAATCAGCATTTGGTTGGGGAGTGTCCCTAAGAACTTAGCAGCACAAAAGCTCTTCAATAATCATTATGAAAATAATATCAACATTTATAATTATAGTGATTATAATAACAGTGGTCCCCATTTCTCAAGTGCTCGCTCGCTGTGTGCCCAGCACTAGACTCTAAGCACGGATACTCATCAGCTCAGTTAACTATCACAAGGACCCAGGTAGGCAGGCACTGTCCACTGTCAGCCCAGTTCCACGGATTCAGAGAGTTAAGACCCCTGCCCAGGTCACAAAGACAGTATGTGGGAAAGGGAGTTTAACCCTGCTTTGCTGAATGCTAGCCTCATCTGCCCCAGGAGAGAGAGAGGAAACATGCGTGGGATCTATAGAGAAGGCAGCCCCAGCACCATGGAGGCCTTGGCTCCAGACAGGGAGGCCCCTTTTACTTGTGGGTACGTCCCTGCCACCCATCCCTACCTCCATCACTGTCCCTTGAAGGTTGAAGGTTCATCCCTTTAGCCCAGGCTCTGAGGGGAGTATCACTCTTCCTCAGATGTAAGTAGCTACATGTAAGGGTATTTTAAGTATGCTCATAAAGTCCAATAGGATTTTATGTGATCAAAGTTTTCTTTCTTTGTGCTGCCCAACAAAGTAGCCACTGCCTGCTATGGAGTACTTGAAAATGTGGCAATTTCATTGAAGAACTGAGTATTCAACTTAATCTAAGTTGCCACATGGGCTGGTGGCTACTGTACTGAACAGAATCCCTCCAGCTACCCCTTTCCCGCCCAACTCCAGAGTTATGTGAGAAATACACAAAAAGTAACCAAAGACAGAAACATGGCCCACTAGGGAGGCCCCCCGCCCTGACCTGAACCACCAGGCATCTCCTCCACTCTGTCATGGCCTTTCAGAAATCACTGGTCTGCTTCCAGCTTATCTGTCTCCCTTCCTCTTTTCCTTCCTTCTTTTTTTAATCTTTCTTTTCTTCCTTCTTGCCCTTCTTCCCTCCCTCTCATTCCTTCCTTCTTTCAGTTCCTCTATTTCTTTTTCCTCTCTCCTTCCTTTCCTCCCTCCCTTTTTCTCCCTCCCTCCCTCCCCTCCTTTCTTTCTTTCTTAGAAAAAAGCATCAATTTAATTAGATAAATCCTCAGAGCACGTGGCCTGGAGTTCGTCATGGAAATTAACCTGCTCCCAGATCTCAGATAGTGAAACAAGAACCGGGGTGTTTTGGCATAGCACAGTGAAATGGGAGAGGCCGATGGAGTTTCATACACTTCATCTTCCATAAGTGCCCCTCGACCCTGCAGTGCTCCCCACTTCACAGCCCCCATGCCCTTGCCTCCTCAGGTCACTGCTGCCTGGCCTCCTCTATTTCTGCTCTGTGCCCTTCCTTCCTCACCTTGGCTCAGGTGTGGGGAGTGCTCCCCCCACCCCAGCCCCAGGCGGGATCATCGAAGGGGAGAGGGGAAACCTTGGCCTCACCCACATCATGCCCCTGCCCTAGCTCCCTTGGCTAGGCCCTTTTGCACCCCAGTCAGCTCCAGGTCATCCAGGAGCCCACCTTAGGCTTGGCCAGGGGCTGGCCTGTCAATCACCTGATTTTGAGCCCAGGGTCCCTACTTTATGCTGCTAGCTGGGCGAAGCCGGGTCCATGAAAGTGTACCGGACATCAATCCTTAGCGGGCGGTAGCTACGATCCCTCTCCTCTCACCTAATTCTCACAAGGTAGGCATTCCAACTCCCATTTTACAGACGTGGAAACAAAGAATTAGAGGAATTCATCCGCCCAGCTGACAGAAACACAGTTCACACGGGGCTCAGCCCAACTCCAACAGCAACTCTTGACCCTCTGCCAGGCACACGTCTCCACCACAGCAGAGACTCTGGGCACGCGCAGACCCCCGAGGGGCCCCTGGCACTCAGCACTTGGCTCCTGGGCCGCAAGAACACAGACAGAGGCCACAGGCACCCTGAGTGAGCTCCCAGGGTCTGCCCCCCATCCAACCCCCTTTCCTCCCATATCCAACGGCTTCAGGGAGACCTTTAACCATTCCCGCCCCTCAGCTCCAGGAAGGGTCAAGTCTGACAGCAACTGAAAAAAGAGGCCAATGACCCCTGCCCAACTAGGGGCATCTAACTCTGAAAGTGGGCACAGTCTTGCTTCTCATCCTCTTCTGATTCATCACCAAAAAATATCAGGAGGACTCCAAGGCAGTCCATAGATAAAACACAAAATTCAGAATTTCCAACGGACTCCATAGTGACCCACTCCTAGCAGGGCCCCCGCCCCCAGATACATAGACAGCTACCTCCCTCCACCCTCGCATCCACTCCCTGGTGCTCAGCAAATACATGCACACTCATCCTGACGTGGGTCTGGAATACACAGGCCTGTTCTAAACACTTTACGCGTTTTAGCTTATCTAATCCTCATATCAACCCCACAAGGTAGGGACTGTTACCCCCATTTTACAGATAAGAAAACTGAGGCACAGGCTAATTAAGCAATGTAAGGGCACTAGTTTGGCCCCCAGCTAGCTTGCTCCAGAATGCATCCTCTACAGTGTACACAGCTCCTCAATGAATCCATATATCCACACAGTTAAGCACACCACACATCTGGAATGGGCTCCCCTATACTGCCTGAAAAGCAACACCATCCTCCAATTCAGCCCCACGCTCACGGTGATCTCGATGACTTGCTTTTTTGGGCTTAATATTGTTTTTGAGATTCATCCAGATTGATACATATAACTGTTCAGTTTCTTTCTTTCTTTTTTTATTAGTTGTTCATTTTCTAAAAACTGAATTACACAACTTTTCTACACTCCCCCTCAAAAAAAGAACCAGCTCACAACCTGGTACAGAAATGAAACCCCAGCACCACACAATATCCAGGCTCGCAGCTTTCTGGAATGGAATTCACAGGGGTCCCCTTTGAGACTAATACCATGTTATATAAAACTGGCTCCTCTGACATTGTGGGCACCCTGCACTTGACAACGTAACCATGATAAATTCTTCATTACGCTTAATTATTTCAAAGGACCTTCACAGCTACAAGCCCAGCGGATGATCAGGGGAACCCTGTAAGGGAAAGAGTGTCAGAGGCCATTTGATAAGAGAGGAAACTGAGGCTCAGAGAGGTCAAATGACTTGCCCAAGGCTACACAGTGATTTACTACAGAATCAAAACTGGAATGGGGTCTCCTGATGCCTGCAACTACACCTCAGCAGAGCTCTGGACCACCCAAGACTTATCTTGTCCCCTCATCCCAGATGAGGGATGCTGGGGCTTGGCCCATAGTCCAGCACCCCCAACCCCCAACCAAGGATCAGATTTCCCTGAAATTCCCAAAGGAGCCTCCAGGACTAGTGGGCCCGGAAATGGCCCTCACATAGCGAGCTGCACAGCTGAGCTCCCCGGGGGCAAGGGGGGCGGGTGGAGCTGGAGACGCTGGCACAGCCCCCGTGGGTACTCTGCCAGCAATTAGTGCTGGGGAAGGGTGCCAGCCTGGCAGAGCTAATTCCCCCACCCCGTCTTCTCATTTACACACACACACACACACACATACACACACACACACACACACACACACACACACACACACACACACACACGCTTACCCACCCCGAGACCAGCAGCAGAGAGGCAGTGCAGCTTCCTTTCGGTAAATCTCGTCAGCAAGGCACACGCAGGGCATGCAATTTGGTCATTACTGCTTTAAACCACAGAAAAGCAGAATCCACCCGCCATTAACCCGTCCTGCTCCCCCTCCGGGCTTCACACCAGCTCAGTCATCAGCCTTCATCTCTAACTCCCACGCACCCCCTTTTGCATGCTCCCCAGAAGTTGCTTTCCAAAAGAAACAGAGTTTTAAACACACACACACACACACACAAAACCTGACTACAGTAAGTCAAACCTGAATTGTGTCTTCCTGCCCACCTCTGTCCCCAGAGAAAACAATCCATGGTTCTGATGTCACCTTGGCTAAGACCCCTCCTCAAACACCCCCAGGAACCCTGGACAATGCCAGTCGGATGAGGGGGAGGTAGCCTTTGGCCTGGAGGAGGAAAACCACCTAAGCAGGTGTGGCTCTTCAGATGGGAGCCTGAATATCGGCCCCCACCCACCTGCGGGGGCCTGGTGTCACAGCTTGACATGGCTCTGCGCTCCAGGCATTGAGGCCAGCAGGGGTGGGAATGGCCGTGAGAACTGCCCTCCTCACTGCCTGCTTTCTCCCTGCAGTCCTGGAGCACTGGAAAGAAGCCCACCAGAGCTAGGGACCCTAGAGGGGGCCTTAGTTGGCTTTACAAGATCTGTGAAATCCTTCAAAGTATAAGCAGTATTTGTGCTGAGGAAATTTTTTTATTGAGAACATTCTCAAAGGGGTGCACATGAACTCAAAAGAGGAAGAAGCCGAGAGCCCCCCACCAGCCCCACCCCCATCATGGACTCAGCAGTGCCTCAGGCCCAAATGGCAGGGAACACAGGGCTGGGCTCCAGCTGGCCCTCCTGTAAGTGACCTGACCGGCGGCCTTCCTCCCATGGGAGCTGCCCCTGGCCTCCTCCTCGCCTTGCCTGGAAGCTACTCACTGGGATTGCCGGCCCTGGGAGCTATGCCAGGCCCCCTGGGCCCGTGCCCACTGGCCCTCCCGTCTGTCAGCCAGGGCTGCCCGCAGACCCGGCAGAGGACAGGCACAGTGGAGCCCACCATCCGGGAGGAGAGAGGAAGCCAGCGGCAGCTTGTCTTGGAAAACCTTGCAGATGCTCTAAGCCACCTAGTGTCCAGAGCTGAGCTCTGGCCGTGGCTCCCAGAGCGGACAATGCACAGGAGCCAGAGCAGGAGCCCGGGGCCTTCTCCAGGAACCCGAGGCCCAGGGGTGGTCGGGGCCGAGCTGCCTGGGRAGACAGTGCCCAGGAAGGTGCAAAGGCCCTGAGCCCACAGCAGGGCTGACCCTGGGAAGATGTTCCCAACACCCCTGCTCCTTGTCCCAGCCAGTCACTGTCTCCTGGAGATCCCCAGGGTCGTCCCGGACAACTGTCTCCTCTGGGCTCCTCTGGGTGCCCCCACCCCAGCCTCCAGGCCCCCAGCGGAGTCCCCCAGACTCTGGGCCTGCCACTCCCCCAGGGCTGCTCCGGCCCCTCCCACCCCTCCTCTGCTCTCTCTTTTCTCTGTGTCCTCAAGACTCCTCTCACCTTGAGAAGTGTTAGGATTACCCAGCATTTACACTCAATGCTCTCCTTTATTCCTTAAGACTTATTAAGAATGATAATGAGTTTCGAAGGAGCCACACGTCTCCCTCTCTCTCTCTCTCTCTTCTCCATCCTTCCCTCTCTCTCTCTCTCTCTCCCCATCCCCCTCTGCTCTCTTTCTCTACGTGTCTTTTCCACCAAAGGCACACAGGACAAATCCAGACCAAAAGGGAAAAAAAAAAAAAAAATTCCAACAATATGGAACAAGGGCACTTGAGGATTTATATTCAACAAATCCTTCTCTCTTCTTCCCTCTCTCTAGTTGTTCTCAATTATTCAGATTAAAAAAAGACACACACACACAATTCCCCCTTCCCTTCCCACCGTCCAGGCCACCCCTCACTCTGCTGGACTTTGAACAGGGGGAGCAGGAGAAGGGCCCAGCTTGCCCGCACACCCTCATTAACGTGCAGCTCTTAAACGGTTGATTAATTTTTGCAGAATTTATGACGGGCTTTAGCATCCTCCCCACCCCGACACTGTGGCCTCCGAACCACAGCAACTTAACTTGGTGAACTTGAGGGGGGCAGAGACAAGGGTGCCCCCCTTTCCAGTGGTCTCCCGTGGCTGAAACCACAGGCTGCCTGGTGACTTCTGGAAGATGCATCGTTGATGCCAAAGGCCAAGCAGGAGACAGACCCGCTTACAGAGCGGCATGGCACCCAGAGGGGAGATCACCAGACAGCCAGAAGCCAGCCACAGCTAACTTTTGGCCATGTGGGACTTTTAAATTCAAAAATAAGGATGCCAGAAGAAAGTGGGCAGAGGGAAAACAATGCTCCCTCGAAACTGACAAGGATGCCCACGTTCCTGCCCACCCGGCCACACCACGCATCCCGGCAGAGGGACCGGCCTTATCGGTCTGCCGGGCTGCCCTTCAGAGAAGGGGAAGAACAGATCCTAATGAAATTACGGTTTTTAAAATGTCTATAAATTAAATCTCTCTCTCTCTCTGTGAATCTCCCCCTGCACTCCCTCCTCTACAAGGCTTGTTTGCCTCTCCTCCATTCCCTCTGCTCGTGTCTGTTTTTCTGATATAGACATCAAGAGGTTACGGGCTCAATTACAACTCCGCTGGAGTCTCAGCATCAGACTTGCCTGGCCTTCTCTTCTCCTCTTAAGAAACCAGATCCCAAATAAATCTCTCTTCTGCTTTATATTTTTATTGTGAATGCCAAAAGCCTCAAGATTCATTCAGTTGACTCACAGCCTTTCTTAACTTACTTCAGATGGGGGAACTATCCTTTTTAATTGTGTCCAAGTAGAAGTATAACATAAATGCTTTTCTCTTTATCTCATTCCCCTTTCTTAAGGACACACATAAACCCTTGGCTATATGTGAAATTTCAAAAAGAGGGGCAATAGCATATAAATGTGCCTAATTAGTGTCTGTCTATTGCGGGGGCTACTGGAGAATATCAGTTGGACACTTAGTATATTTCTAAAGTTACAGAGTGACATCATAAAGCTTCTTATTAGCAAAAGGTCCATTTGAAAAGGGTGGAACATAATGGTGATTTCTTTTTTTTTTAAAAAAAAAAGGAAAGGAAAGGAAAACATTGCTTCTACCCTCCCTGATACTGTTACTAGATACAGAAAGGAGATGTGCTGTCTATCATTTTACATCCTCAAAAGCTGCCCCCTCAAAAAAGGAAAAAAAAGTTTAAAAATCCAAATCATAGTCAATCACCATAGCTGTTGATTCCTGAGATGCAGAAACCAGCTTCCAGTTGTATGTAGGTCTAAGGGGAAAAAAAAAACCAAAAATAACTCCCAGCTATTATTCTGGAAATACGAACCAGAGGGGATTCCAAAAGGTACTTTTCCAGGAAAAAGCACTTGAGACAAAGACTGGAGAAAGCTGAAGTTCAAGGTGAATCAAAAAGAAAAACTTTGTCTTTCCAATTAACCAGACTGGGGAAAGGGGGCGGGGGTGAGGGGGGCCTGCACATTACTACCAACTCATTAATTTTTTCCTGTAAACAATGTAATTAAATTCTGCTAAATACAGGAGAAATACTCATTTTGGAGTGCCTTCCCCCACCTCAAAAGCAAATTCCTTCAGGTTACTCCCCCCATGCCAAGACTTCCCCTGCTGTACAACCTTCAGATGAATTTCCAACCCAGGCATGGACTGCACTGCTCTCGGCTGCAAGAATGACAGCCTCATATGTCTGAAAGCTGACACTTTAGCTTTTAAAAGAAATGGAGGAAAATAAGCTGTTGACTTCTTAGTTAAAGTATTTTCTTGTTCTAACTCATGTTCTTATGTCACTGGGCTAAAAAAGAGAGCGAGAGAAAGAGAGAGAGAGAAGAGAGATATGACTTTCCTTGAATGATCTGTTTAACCTAAGCCAGAGGAAAAAAAAGAAAGTCATTAATTACTTATGTGAGCTATTGCTTCAGAAAGACAATAAACCTGCCCGGTCGCCATGGATATGACATATTTGCTCTGAAAACAACACAATAATTAGCAAAGGGGAAAGATACAAGGAGAATATGCAAACTCGTGAGTTTAAAGCCACAGTGCTCTTTTCTACCGGTAAGCCTGTTCTGTTTGCAATCCAAATCAAACAAATTTTTAAAATATAGCAAAGAGGGAAATAACAGAAATGACTCCTCTCTCCTCTGAGCTAAGAAGTAACAACCACTCCACCCTCTTCCAAAATAAAATAATATAAAAGAGAACCAGGATGGTAGAAGGAGAAAAAAAAAAAAAAGTATTGCCTCTGTTTTATTTCCTATAGCAGGGGTGGAGTCTGAGGTTTGTTTTTTCTTTCTTTTTTTTTTAAAGTGTGCTCTTATTTAGCATTGGACTTTCTGGCCAGATATAAATTTATTTATAAAGCCAAATGCCCTGTGTGCGGCTCAACTCTCCCCAAAGTAAGTGGAGATATCAAGGAGTGGAACTGGGGGGCTCGAGTTGAAAAAGCAAAATAGTATACTCTGAAAGCATCAGCTCCAGAGAGGGACATCCACTCCCCTCACCTCCAAGAAGATAGAACCCAGGCCTTACTTTAATATTAAAAATGCATTAAATGGTTTTACCTACAACTTAGTCCCAGAGGATCATTAGGAAATGCAATCGCTTTGTATCATATCTGTCAGCGTGATAAATATCTGAGTTCAGAGTGGGTTTGCAATTCTTCAGAGTGTCACAAACCAAGATAATTTTTTTCTGCCTTACTTTCTTAATTCACCACATCCACTCCCTTCAAAGTCACAAGTCTACAGAAAAATACCTGATGAGTGGAGAAGAGGAAAAGAGGGGAAAAGCTGATATGCTTTCACACACCAGGCAGAGGTTACTGATATTCTCCTAAGAAGTAGAAAAATGAAGACTTTAAAATATTTGGGTGAGTATATTTTTTTAAGGACTCCATTAAGTTTGAGTAAAAACTCCTTTCCCCCTCTTCCCAGAGGCTAGTTTTCCAAAAACAGATGGTCAGGATCTAAATGAGAAGCAAATATACCTCAACCCCCACAGGCAGGGAAATCTAACTTTGAACTTCTTTTTAAATGAAAAAAAAAAGTGTGTGTGTGTTGGGGGGGGGCAAGATAAACTATTAATAAGTATAAAAAATTAGCTGAGCTACAAGTTTTGTTTTTCTTATTAAAAAATTCTTTAAACACAAGGAGAGCAGATATATAGGAGAGGTTCACATTTGACTTCCTATTTTTTTAAACAATAGTGTGTGTGTGTGTGTGTGTGTGTGTGTGTTTTCAAGATTGGATTCTTTGATCTTGAAAGAATTTTGCTCTTATATTATGGGGGAGAAGAGGGTGGTGGTGAAATGATCTGTTTTAAATGATGATGCAACTTAGGGATCAAAGCCTTGGCTTTCTTCTAGCCATAATAAGCAGTACTTGCCACAAAGCGTGAGTCTCCGGGCTCCTCTCCTTCGTAAGAAGGAAATAAAATGTACCGAGACTCAGAGAAAGACGCAAAGTGTTTGCAAGGTGCAAAGTCTAAAAAACATAACAAAAAAAGGCAGGGGGGTCGGAAAAAGGAGGGAGGCACTGCCCCTTTAAACGTTTTAGTGCATATGGAGTTTGATTTCTGAAAGAGATCAGTTTAACATCTCCATAGAAACCAGCAACAGATTATCATCAACAGAATAAATAACTAGTCTAATAAATTAAACAGGAGGCATAAGATCGCTGGAAACCTGATTACTGAAGTTCAACAATATTCCCCATAAACTCTCGTTAACCGCCTCTAAGGTGGCTAACAAGGTGGGGGTGGTGGTGTCAATCTCTCCAATTCGCCGGATTCCTGGGAGAGAGACGGTGGCCGCTGCCGGGAAGGGAAAAGTTTCCCACCTTGCCCTGGAGAGAGTTTCAGAGCTCCAGTAAGGTGAAAGCCAGAATGCCGAAGTTTGGGAAGTGGGAAAGCGGCTGGACGTCAGCGTAGGCAGTGCGAATCGCCGGAGATGGCGCGGGACGCGACGCCCGCCAGGGACGCACAGCCTCGCCGCCACCAGGGCGCAAACCTGGAGCTTTGCGCTCGGGCGCCGAATGGCCCAGCGCCCCCTCTGGGCACGTGGAGCGCAGCCCGGGCGCAGCCCCCGGGGACCAACTACCCCCCTCACCACGCCCGGCGCAGCTGCTCCTGCTCAGCCCGGACAGCTCCCTTTAGGACGGCGATGCGTGGTGTGTGTGTGTGTGTGTGTGTGTGTGCGCGCGCGCGCCGTGGGGTGGGCGCGGAGGGGGGCGCACCAATTTACCCGGCGATCTGTTTTCCAGTCCCCTCGCGCGCTCTCATTGCGCGTCTGTACCAGTTTAGAGGCGCCCTAAATTTACCAACTTTGCCCTACGACTACCCTGGCCTTTTCCCCCTTGCCGCCCCCATCTCTGAGTGTACAGGATGTTGGCGGGACAACCACACACTCAAAGGGTCGTGGCCTCAGACTCCGCCGGGGCAGCGACGCATAACCCCGAGTCACTCCTTGGTCCAGCCGGATTTGGGGGAGCTCCAGGCTCGTTGGAGGAGTGTTGTTGCCGCTTCGCTGGTGGACAAGTCATACACACCGTACATGCGCCCGCACCCTCCCCAGCGTGACTGGTAAGAGGTCCTCGCCGCACCCAGGGCCCACTTCCCAAGCTGCGGCTGGTCTGGTCCAGAGGAACTTGTGTGGAAGGGTGAAGCGGCCCCCCGACTCCCTCGGCACTCCTTTCCTCCCCCAACTCCGGACCCGGGTCGGGGATGGCTTGGAAGAAGAATCTGCGCCCACCCCCTAAAGAAAAATCTATTATTATTATCTTAATCTACGCCCCCAAAGTGTCCCTCCCGCCGTGATTGACGGCGCATACACCTGTTCCCCTCGCCGAGGAGGTTCCAACGCTGGGGACAGACATTCGCCCCCAAGCTCTACGGCAGCCCAGAGCCCGCCCGCGGCCCTCGCCCCGCCAGCCCCCGACCGCCGCCCCAGTGCACCCCAGCCTCGTACGTTACCACCCCAGGGGCCGCCCCCTCCCCTCCAAGGCCCGGCTCCCCAGCCCGCCCGCTCCCGGCCGCGCTGGCTTCGGAAAGAGAGAAAGAACAGAAAGCAAAACTTCCTGGCGGCCGACGGCCATCAGCTGCACATTCTGCAAATGCCACCGAGTAAAAATAAACCGGCCGCCGCTCCGCCCGGCCGGCTCACCCCGGGCGCACGACTCGGCCCCCTGCCCCGGGACTGTCGGTCCGGTCGGATCCCCCATTCCGGTGCGCCCCCTGGAGCCCCGCTCCCCGACACTCCTCCGCCAGCCACTGCGCTCTCCTGTGCCCTGAAACTCGACCCCAAGTGGCCAGGCGGCCCTGCCCTCTCCCCTTCGGTGCCCCCTGGTACTCCCACAAGCTACCATTCTCGGTCCTCCTCCTGGTGCTTATTTCAGCCGTGCGCCCCTGGATTCAGGGCTCCCCTTCCCCAACTGTTGAGCCTTGAGTTCACCCTCAGACCACTCTGGGGGGTACAGACCCCACCAGACCCTCGCCCACCTAGGCCGAGACCCCTAGGAGTGCACTGCTCTACCCGCCCACGGGCCCACCAGCCCGGCGTCCCAAGTCCCCGGACGCAACTTCTCTCCCAGCGCACACGACAACCGCGGCAACTCCCCCGAACTTTTCCCGGGACCCAGGCGGGCTCCAGCCGACAGTCACACGGCCCTGAGCCGGCGCCCCGGCTCCCTGTGGCCAGCCATGCCAGTCCTGCACCCTGGGAGGCTGGAGTGGGGGTGGGGGGCAGTGAGGAGCGCCACTTGCCTCGCCCGGGGCAGCGCACTTGAGACAAACTTCCCAGGCACAAATGAAAACGGGGGCGCCGTTCCCCCCCAGCCAAGCAACCTCTCGCCTTCGTTCTCCCACCAAGAGGCACCCTTTGGCACCTCACAGTGAACACTGCCTACCTCTGCCGGTACTACTTACACCCCGGTATTGGGGCACCAGAGTCTGTTGGAGGGGCTCCCCACCCACCCCTTCCCTTGAACAAAGTCTTGCAAAGTCACCCCAGGCGCCCCTCACCCCTGCCTCCTTCTCTGCCCCGGAGAGCGCACGAACTCTTGCAGCTCGGGGGGCTGGGGGGGAGTGTAGGGGGAAGGAGTGATTACCGGGTATTCGCGAGCACCTGCCCGCCCCCCGAGCCCGCACCGGGGGGCGCCCCCCACCCTATTTGCAAAGTCCTGCACTCGCGCCTGGCGCCTCCCCCTCTTCTCCGCTACCCCGCCGCCCCCTCAGTTGGAGTAAGTGACCCCCAGGAGCAGCAGCCCTCTCTTTCCCCGGAATCGCGTGCTGGGCATTCCCTGGCCGCGGCGGGCCACGCGCCGCCCTGTGCCCGGGTGCCAGCCCTCCATGCCCCCTGCCTCCCGCACGGCCGGAGTTGGGTGGCAGCCGCCGCGCGCAGGCTGGCTGGCTGGCTGGCTGGCTCTCTCGATCGCTCGCTCGCTCGCCCGCTCCCGGCTGCAAGCGGCAGCCCCGGGGGTGGGGGGACTGCACCCGGACAGGGGGCGAGGCGGGGAAGCACCCCGGGAGGGCCGCGGAGCTGAGGGGGTCGCGGGGGGGCGCGGCGGAGGGAGCGCCGAGTCTCTTACCTGCACTTGGGGCGGCTTTGGGTGACTTTCCAAGTCCGGGGGAAAAATGTGTGTGTGTTTGGGATGGAGCGCCGCGGGCGCGCATGCGCTGCCCAAAGTTGCCGGATCCCGGATTTTTCGCTCCCAGTCTCCGTTCTCGCCCGCTGTGATTATGGAATTCTCCGCGGCCGAGCGGGCGAGTGGGTGGCATGCAAAACCCGGGCCGGATCGCGGGGCCGGGCTCCGCTCCACCCTCACACCCCCAGACCTTCCCCTCCCGGTTTCTTCCCACCCACCGCCCCGGCAGAGCTCTGCTGGTGCGCCCGGCTAGACACGGCCTGCGGAGCAGCATCTGAGCGCAAGTCTCTCTTTTGCGGCTGGAGAAGCCTTCTCCCTCCCAGACTGAGTGGAGTAGAGGCCGGGGGACAAGGGAGGAGGGACGGGAGTGGGTTACTTCCCACCTGTTCTGAACCTCGCGAGCCACTTTGCTTCCCACTTCTCCATTGAAGAACTAGCTCTGTTTGGCAAGTTAGGATGTTAGAATTGCTGAACCCCAAAGAATGTGATGTTCTCACCGTTTGATACCTGCTTTGCACATATTTTTTGCCAGGGAGTTTTTCATTTAGTCCATTGTGCAAGAAATAAATCCCTAAGTGAACAAGATAGGTCGTGAAAAATGAACCTGGGGCCCAGGGTGAAAGGCGGGAGAGAGTTGCAGATAATGTACATTAAAACAATTGAATAATATTATTTCAGAGAGTGAAAGGATCTTGAAGAAAATAAAACAAGGCAGTAAAATAAGGAGTATCTTGGGAGAGCTAATTTCTCCTGCCCAGGCGATGAAGAAGGCCTCTTTGAGAGGAGACCTTCATACTCCATTGAAGATCAACCCCCCTTTTTTCCCTTTGCCCAACTTGCACACCTCCCAGATGGTTTGAGGTGGCCACACCAGGCTGAGTCTTGAGGTCAGCAGCAGTAGCTGTGGTCCTGCCTTTCACAACCAGACAGTCCCCATGCCAGGACTGAGCTAGTCACTGTACCTGTTTCCCTTTTGAACAAGGACAGGGTGGAAATGGATTTGAAAGAAAGGAGGAAACACATCCATGGTGAGATAAGGAGAAATTGACCACAATAGTAAACAAATAGCTACATGTTTTATTGAATAAATGAATAAAAATTCAGAGTATGACCAGCAGCTTGGGGAAGTGTTCAAGAGAAACACTGAACTAGGAGGAAGTGCTGTTGGCTGGTCAACACCTTTGTGGCCTGGTAGGCTTCAAGGCACCATCTGCAAGGTTCTCAGCAAAGCCTCTCAGGACTAGGGAGCAGTGAAGACCTGAGAAATGGGGAGGTCAGTATTCTAACTTTTGATTTGGGCTCATTCCACTCCTAGGACAGTGTAAATATGTGGTAGGCAGCTCGGGCTTGGGGGTCAGACCTCAGCCACTCACCAGCCGGGTGACCTTGAATAAGATATTTGACCCCTCTGTGCCTCAGTTTCCTCAACAGTAAAATGGGAATAATAATAGTACTACTATTTCCAGGGGGGCTTGAGAGGCTAAAATGAGTTAATGCAGAAAAAGTGACTTGGCCAAGGCAGTGATCAATCAATGCCAGTAATTGTCGTTGCTCCCTGGACATCCAGGGTTCCCTCTCCCTCTCATTTTTTCCTGTCCTCTCTCCCTCCCTTCTCCTCATCTGTCCTTTCTTCTCCCACAACAGTCCTGCACTCAGTCATTTATTCAGCAGGCATTTACTGAGCCCCAGTGAAGAGTGCATCCTTCCCAAGGCCAGGTAGATAAAAACGAACTAAGAGGCTTTGCCTCTGAGGAACTAATTGAGGAGTTTGCTCATCTCTCCCCTCCCTCTTTTCCCACCATAAGGCTCAACTGCCCCCTTCCACACACTCCCCAACAGCTACAGTCACCCACCAAACTTTTATTAAAACATTTATTCTTCCCTCCATTTTTTCCTCGGATGCTTCACAATTCTCCCATCCCCCAAGATGTCTTTCTATCGCCTCTGAAGGAACCTCATCTGGGGTGGTGGAAGCTGGAAACAGTGACAAGCCTGGGAGGAGGGAAGGGGACATTGGGGTGAGGTGAAAAGGGAGGGCTCCCTCTTCCTTTCCCACCACCCGAAACTAAAAAAAAAAAAAAAAGTAAAACAAACCGAGGGATCAGGAGAAAGCACTCCACCCAAAAAGTAGCCCTCATCTTGAAAACCTTTAGTACCTTTTCCCCTCTACCCTTCCTTTCGCAGGGACTGAAATCAGATGTTCTTTTCCTCATTTACTTCATCTTAGCATTTCCTGAGCTTTCCCTAAAATAAAATACAAACTCTTTCCCATGGTCAGCAAGATCTAGCCACTGCCTGCCCTTAGACCTCACCTCCTTCTACCCTCTCCTTGGTCACAATTGTCCCAACATACTAGCCTCTCGCTGCCCTGGAAATCGCCAAGCCTGTCGCTACCTCAGGGCCTTTGCACTTGTCCCCTCTGCCCAGAATGCCCTCCTTTCAGCTGCTTCCTTGCATCATGCTGCTCACATGTCACCTCCTCAGGGAGGCTTTCTCCGTAAAGCAGCTCCCAGCCTTTCTCCCTGTTTACTCTGTTTGAGTGTCTTCAGAGATTTTGCTTGTTTGTTTCTATATTTCCTGTCCAGCTGCCCCTGCTACAATGGGAGCTCCTTGGAGGCAGGGACTTTGTTTTGTGTCCCCTCATGTCCTCAACACCTCAGCCTGCACCTAGTGGGTCCTTATTCTCTGGAGAGAATGGAGATAAGCCTCTATGGTCCCCTGCCCTTGAGGGACATATCTGCAGGAGAATGACTAGAAAGCACCCAGGACAAAGTTTGGGCGAGGAAGGAGGCACTGGTACAACCTGAGGGTCACCAGGAGTTGCCAAGTTGGATCTGTGGCTTTGCCAAGTTTTCCACTCTCTGGCTTTTGGCCAGGGACCGATAGTGCGGAAGCAGATGGCTCTGGTTATCCGAGCCTCAACAGAAGAGGCTGCGCAGGCAGGAGGGGAAGTGGGGTCAACTAAGGACCCTATGGAAGCCATCCTTCTAGCCCCCTGCTTCTGGGAAGGCTGCCCGTGATCAAGACCCCCTCCCATTTCTAAATCTCCTGGGAAGACCCTCCCCACTAGACTGTGAGCGTCCCCATGGTAGGGTCTGTGCTTTTGTCGCAGAAGCTGAGGAGCCAAGTATGGTGCCATCCAGGAGGCTCTCAATGATTGATTGTTGAACAAATAAATTTAAGTCTGTCTCTATTTGTGTAACTGGTACAGCCTTGAAAGTAATCACAGCTCAGCTTCCTGGTCACAGTTTTTTGGTTTCTGGTCCTCTGCGGTGATGGAAAGCAACACCTAATTGTACGTCAATGGCTGTTATTTACCAAGTGGTTATTACGTGCCGACAGCACACTAGGCACTCGTATGTGTTGTCTTATTAGGTCCTCACAGCAACTGTACCAGGTGGTTACTGTTATGAGTATGCCCGTTATATGGATGAGGAAACCAAGGCACAGAGAATAACTTTCCCAAGGCTGAGGCTGTGCTACCTGACTCCAGAGCTGATGCTTTTTACCTCCAAGACGAGCTGCAGGGATGGGGAGGCGACCAAAGACTCACTCCATGACTTACTCCAGAGCAACAAGCATTTACATCTTTACTTTTTATAGAAAGATGAAACTGGAATGTGAGTACATTGAGAGAAGAGGAGGAAGAGAAGTTGAACAAATCTGTTCTTTAACCATAAAATCTTATTTCAGTCCAGTAAAAGACAGAAAGAATCAAAGAAATCAGAGGACCAAACACCAGATTTTATACACGTGAAGCACTCAGTAAGTATTAGCAAAGAATCACTATTTTTAAATGTAAAAATTACAGACTACATGCTTGTTTCCCTTTTTCCTAAGCTGCCTTAAGTTTGAGGTTCCCCTTGGGTGAGGTCTGTGTCTTTCGGGTTCACTAGATCTTGTAAGGTTCTGGCATCATAGTGGGTGCTCAATAGACAGTTAGTGACTGAATAATTAAACAAATGCCCGAGATAAGTGATTATGGTGATTACTGGGCAAGTTGTAATTAAAAATAAAAAAAGCTCAGTGCATTTTTTTTTTTTTTTAATTTACGAATGTCTCTCTCCAGAGTCCAGGAGTGGGAGGAGGGGAGAGAGGGGCTTTTTCCCAAATGCTAAGCTTGGTTCCCAGATCTCATCCAAGTTGACCAACTTGCCAAGCCCTTCCACCCCCAAATTCCCTCATTCCTTTTTGTAAAGTACGTGCTATTTGTTTCTGACTATATATATATATATATATACATATATATATAGTCATTATATACATATATATAATGTATTTATTGTAGAAAATTCAGAAAGTAGAGATAAACAGGAAGAAAAAGTTAATCTTCTGTAATCCCACCACACATGAATAATTCACTGCTGATGTTTCAATGTATTTCCTGCCAGTCTAGGATTTTTTTGTTTTTTGTTTTATATAATCAGCACATTGAACATTCCAGGTTTTTTTAAAGCCTGCTATGTGTATGTAGGGTTTCCCAGGTGGCTCTGTGGTAAAGAACTCGCCTGCCAACACAGGAGATGCAAGAAACTCTGGTTTGATTCCCGGGTCAGTAAGATCCCCTAGAGAAAGAAATGGCAACCTGCTCCAGGATTCTTGCTAGGATAACCTCATGGACAGAGGAGCCTGGAGAGTTCCAGTCCATGGGGTCACAAAGAGTCAGACATGACTGAGCACATACCAATGCATGTGTATGTGGCATGAACATTTTCTCCTGTCATTAAATGCTCTTCCACAACACGATGTTATGTGGACCCACAGCAGAGCTTGATCATAATTTACTTAACCAGTCCCCCACTACTGGAAACTTTGGACATCAAACTCACTCCCAATTCATTTCATTGTTATAAAGAATGCTAATGAATAGTCTTGTCCATAAATAATGGTGCATATTCTTTCCAGTGGAATTGTTGAGTCAAAGAGTGTGTGCACATTTCAGAGCTTTGATTCCTGGTTGCCAGTGCCCCCTCCCCAGAAGGCTATATGAACTTGCCCTCCAACCAGCAGCCTGTGAGCAAGTCCCATCTCTCCAAACACTCTCCAGCCTTTGGTATTCTCGCTCTTTTTTTTTTTTTTTAACCCCTGTTAATTTAATGGGTGAAAGAGTCTGTGATTCTAGTAATGAATCCTTATTAGAACAGTGCTGGCCACAAGCAGGGGCTGTTTCAAGGTTTGAGTGGCCTTGTTCAGACCCACAACTTTGGGCAGAGATAAGAAAAAACAGATGCTTAGGAGCGGGGAGTTGGAGGGGAGAACAGAGATCTCTTACAGGTTCTGGGGGAGCTTCTAGACTGTCTACCTGAGCCCAGGCTTCTTGGGCACGTGTTCAACTCTTGGGGGCAGAGGGGTGGGGTCTGTCAGTCTCAACAGAAATGAGCTCCTGCTTCCTCCTACCTCTCCACCCACACCTTGCAGACACCTCTCTCGACAGAAAAGCCTTAGGGATTTCTATGCCATAAATACTACCTGTTTTTCAAGCTCAGCATCCACACTTTGTACCTGCTTTCATTTCCCTGCCTGAGCTCTCACTCAGCCCCAGTCAAGGGACAGACTGTTTTGCTCTCTGAGTCAACCTTTTCCTTTTTCTAGTTGGTTCTAACTAATTTACTTTTTCGGTATTTATGTTTACCCCTACCTGGTAACAAGAAGAATTGAAGGTGACTAATTTTTTCCTTTTAGGAAATATACCCTAATCCCATTCTGATCTCTCTGATCCCTTTCAGCTTTAATATCCTCTGTTGTTTTTTTTTTTTAAATAGCTTAAAATTTCTGGGGTAAAAAGATTAACTCACATTCGATACTAACAGTTCAGAAAACACAGAAAAATATAAATATAAACAGAATGCAGAAAATTTCGAAACACCCACAGTCTGAAAGCCCTGTATTTGGATGTGAGCTGGACTTAAAAAATTAAAAGAATGAATTTAAGTGAAATCTACCAGTTATATCTATTTGAGCCCACCCCCCAGACTTTGGGGATGTGTGTGTGTGAATAGGAGTGTCTTTCACGCCAAGTGATATGGTATGTGCCTGATTTTATCTGTATGGGTGTGCGGGTATGTGTGTGTGCACGTGCACACACACACATACATTTGTGGGACATGCATCCCTTTAAAGGAGGGCTTGGGTCTACGCAGGTAGAGCTTGCTCTATTTGCACACTGGAAGACTGGGTTCATGCTGTCAGCAGAAACCTGAATACAGAAGAGTACGGCCAGGTGAGGGGCGGAGCTGACTTGTGACATCATCTCTTGAAAAAAAAATCCATGGGTGACACCTACCCCCTCCCATGCCTGCCTGGGAGGGGCAGGCCTGCCACCAGAACCCTACTGACCAAGGGAAACCAAGTGATGGAGAAGTTGAAAGGGCCACCTGTCCTCAGAGCACCAGCCACACTCTCAGGGCCTGGTGGTTCCTGCCATGTACCATGTGGACTCATCTCTCATCTCCGGCCCCTTTCTCCTTCCTCCCACCTCTCTCAGATCTGCAATCACCACAGATCTCCAAGAGCAGGAGCCAGATGGACTAGTCATGGCTGTGCTGCTCTGTCCCAGGAGGCAAGCTGCCTGAGGT
Source organism: Antilocapra americana (assembly GCA_007570785.1). NCBI lineage: Eukaryota > Metazoa > Chordata > Mammalia > Artiodactyla > Antilocapridae > Antilocapra > Antilocapra americana. The sequence continues at coordinate 28,791,023 of ML663557.1, forward strand.
TGGTGTGGCCAGACCACGGGCAAGAGGAAGCCGCCGTGCATCTCCGGAAGTGGCTGTGCTGGCTCCCGACTGGCACCTGTACAGGTACTGGCCACCGCCCATGGCACTGTGTCTCATGGAGGGCGGGGCTGGCTGGGGAGGCAGGAAAGAGCTGTTTTGCTGATGAGGTGCCCTCGTGTCACATGGACAGGAGTGCCAGGTAGCTGACTGTGGGTGGAGGAGGGCTCCCCGCTGTGCCAGCCTGGCCCGGATGTGAGCCCTGCCTGCCTCTCCAGCCTTACCTCTCAACACTCTCTCTGTCATACCTTTGCACACCCTCTGCCCCAGCCACACAGAGCTGCTCAGGGCTCCAAACATCCCTGCTTGGGTCTCCCCTCCAGGCCTTTGTCCAGGCTGTTCCCAGAAGGCCTCACCTCCCCTTCTTTATTTCTATGTTGTTGTTTAGCCACTCAGTCGTGTCCGATTCTTTTGCAACCCCATGGACTATGTAGCCTGCCAGGCTCCTCTGTCCATGGGATTCTCTAGGCAGGAATACTGGAGTGGGTTGCCATTTCCTTCTCTGGGGGAATCTTCCCTACCCAGGGATCAAACTTGTGTCTCCTGCATTGGCAGGCAGATTCTTTACCACTGAGCCACCTGGGAAGCCTAAGCAAGTATAAATCACCTCCTCTGGAGAGCCTTTCCTGAAGTCCTTCTGCTCCAAACTAGGTTAGATGCCTCCATGTGGTTTCCCACAGCCCTCTTGTCTCCTCTGTTGCAGCACTAATCACACTGGATTATAATTATCTTGGTAGACTGTGTGTGTGTGTGTGTGTCGGGGGGGTGTTAAATCTATGTTTAATCAACAGGTCTGTTGGAGTCTGGATTTCTAATTGGGTCACATGGGTTCAAGTCCCAGCTCTGGTACTCACTAGCAGTATGACCTTGTGCAAGTTCCTGACCTTCCTCAGCCTCAGTGCCTCCCTCTCTAAAATGGCAACAAAATACATATCTACCTCACAGGGAAAAATTAACTGAGATCATTTACACAAAGCACTTAGCCTGGATTCACGCATAATGGCCATTGTTATTATTATTCCCAGCATCTGGCAGAATGTTAGAAAATGTCAGGTGAAGGAGCAGCATCTCTGTGTGCGATGGGCAGTGTGTGTGGATACGTAGTGTATACCAGGGTGGTGGTATGAGGGGAGAGCCAGCCTGTACAGGGAGGCGGGTCCTGCATAGATGTGTGTGTCCACTCCGAAGGGTAATGGGCTGGTTATTTATGGTCATGCCTTAAGAAAAAAAAAAAGACAAATCAGTGTTCGGTAATGACAAAGTAATTACCTTTTTATTATTTTTTCAATAGGATTCAGAGGGAGTGTGGGCCTTGGCCATGGCTGGAACATTCACCCGGGCTTTGAGAATACCCCAATGCTTTGAGCTACCCCATTCTAACTGCCCCACCAGGGAAAAGGCTGGAGAGGGCTGAGCAGTGCTCCTGAACGTGGAAGGGCTTAGGGATTGAGGGAGAGGGCTGCCCAGCCTATAAAGCAGGCACTCCAGAGGTAGTTCTTCCACTTTCTGGCTGAGTTGTCCACATAGAAGGGGCTGGATTCAGAGCCCAGAACATTTAACAGAGGACATTTCAGAGTGGGAAACTGAGGCCCAAAGTGAGGAGGTCACTTACTCACCCATGACCACACAGCAAGTTAGTGGTAGAGTGGGAGCAGAGCCCAGGTCCCTAGGAAAATGCTCTTTATTACCACATGTCTCACTTGAAAATGGGGGTTTGCCTAGCCCTAGAGCTTTGCTTCAAATTTCTACCTGAAAGGGCTCTGGCTGGCTTGAAGGTGATTTTTTCCTCCAGGGTCTTTCAGCGGATGCTTGGAGACATAATTTCAAGGCATCAGGATGCTGGATATTAATTAGACTATTTTATGATACCCTGGGCCAGGAAGATCCCCTGGAGAAGGACATGGCAACCTACTCCAGTATTCTTGCTTGGAGAATTCCATGGACAGAGGAGCCTGACAGGTTACAGTCCATGGGGTCGCAAAAGGATTGGACACGATTTAGTGACTAACACACTATGATAAGCATTATCTATCTACTGAGAGCTCATGGCCAGTGAAGGGACCAAATCAGCTCTAGCCTCTTATTTATTCATCTATCAATCCACTCATCCATTCAATCATTCATCCCTCCAAACTTCTGTCAATCTATCCAACCTTCCATCCACCCATCCAACTTTCTATCCATCCATCCATCTATCCACTCATTCATCCATCCATCCATCCATCCATCCAACTTTCCATCCATCTACTCATCCATCCATTTGTCCATCTATCCATCCATCCGTTCACTTATCCATCCTTCCATCCATCCATCTCTTTATCCATCCATACATCCACTCATCCATCCACCCACCCAACCATCCACTCATCCATCCATCCATCCATCCAACAAACCTCTGAATAAGTACCCCCATGTACCAGGCACCCTGCTAGAACCTGAGGGTCTGGAGATGCTGAGATGAACAAAACAAAATATTGGGAACAGCCCATGAAGAAAATTTTCATGGCAAAGGAGACTTCTCAAAGACACCTAGAGATAAGTGCAGGTAGATGAGGTGACCAAACAGGGAGTCAAGCCCCTAGAGTTCCAGGTCTAGCCCTGTCACTAGCTTGCTGCAAGGTCTTAGATATGCCCCTTCTCTCTTTGCTATGGTTTCTTTATTTAACAATTGAGAGAGTCAGACTAGCTCAGAGTGCTTGTGGACACCATGTAGGTAAGATTTCCTGAATGGGTAGCCTTTTGAGTGGGAGGCTGTAAAGCCCCAAGGGACCAGGGGAGAGGAGCTCCCTTGGTTTACAGTGACAGGATGAGGACAGAAGATGCTGGAAGAATAAGAATGAGGAGATGAAGGATGGGGAGTTCGTCCCAGCTCCGCTCCACTGTGTGGATCTTCAAAGCATTGATCTGCTCTTCCTAACCTGCTGTGGGTCACCTAGACCTGGATCTCTGATTCCAGGTAACTGACAAGGCCCCTGTCCCTTTGTCCTCCCTTCCCCACCTCTGAGCTCCTGTCTCCTGCAGCTGTGATAACCCACACGTAGCACTCTGCCCTCTGGAATTTATTTTAAGGTCTTAGCTTGTTTATTTATTTTATTTAGAGATTTCTCGGTGCTTTGTGGGGAGGAAAATTCGAATGGGGTGATTATGAAATACTATTTCACCTCGCTGTTCATTCACAACAAACAAAGAGAAATGATTGGTGATTAAAAATGCATTCTCTCTGCTTGTTTTCTTTTGTTTTACCATTATGGAAATATTATAAATACTGAATACTAATCTGGACCTGCAGGGACCTCACAGACCTCCCAGAAACCAAGGCGCCTGCTCTTCCCTGGGGCAACCTCATGCTCTCTCATCAGGCCCAAAAGTATGGCTCAAACCCTCCTGAGAGGGTCCTAGGCCAGAAGACCCCATCACTGAGTCCTCACTGGACAGAGATAGAAGTTACCCCACTTCCTTGTCCTGTTTCCTACTTCAGCAGATCAAGTCAAGGAGAGCAGAGCTGTGAGTATGGAGTGCATGTGTACTCAGTTGCTCAGTAGTGTCCAACTCTTTGCAGCCCTATGGACTGTAGCCCACCAGCTCCTCTTTCCATAGGATTCTCCAGGCAAGAATACTGGAATGGGTTGCCATGCCCTCCTCCAGGGGATATTTCCCACCCAGGGATTGAAGCTGTGTCTCTTGCATTGGCAGGCAAATTCTTTACCACTGAGCCACCTGGGAAGCCTGTGAATATGGAGTGCACTTGATTAATCCAAAAGTCATGATTACAGAGCTTAACTCCCAGGATGGGGCTGCCTGTGCCTCCCTGCTCTGCTGTTTCTTGACTGTGTGACATTGAGCACAGAGCTTTGCTTCTCTGAGCTTCTGTTTTTTCCTCTGTAAGATGGGGATGAAAATGGAACCCACCTCATAGGGTCTCTTTGAAGATTAAATGGGATCATATGGCTCAGGTGGTAAAGAGTCTACCTGAGCTGTGGTACATATACACAATAGAATATTACTCAGCATTAAAAAAAATTCATTTGAAGCAGTTCTACTCAGGTGGACGGAACTGGAGCCTATTATCCAGAGTGAAGTAAGCCAGAAGGAAAAACAACAATACAGTATACTAACGCATATATATGGAATTTAGAAAGATGGTAACAAGAACCCAGCATGCGAGACAGCAAAAGGAACGCAGACGTATAGAACAGACTCGTGGACTCTGTGGATGAGGGCAGGGGTGGGATGATTTGGGAGAATGGCATTGAAACATGTTAAGTATCAGATGTGAAATCAATCGCCAGCCCAGGATTGTTGCTCGGGGCTGCTGCACCGAGATTTCCCGGGGGGAGGGAGTCGGGAGGGAGGAGGGAGGGGGGTTCTGGAGGGGGAACATATGTACACCCATGGCGATATCATGTCATTGTATGGCAAAACCAATTAAAAAAAAAAGAGTCTACCTGTAATGAAGGAAACCCGAGTTCAATCCCTGAGTCAGTAACATCTCCTGGAGGAGGAAATGGCAACCCACTCCAGTATTCTTTCCTGGGAAATTCCATGGGCAGAGGAGCCTGTTGGTCTACAGTCCATGAGGTTGCAAGAGTTGGACATGACAGCCACTAAACCACCAGCCACTACCACCCTAACATCTTATTACGGGGACTGGCAAAGAGAAGTGCTCCATAAATGTTGGCTCCTACACCGATTAATATTCCAAACTCTGAGAGATGGTGAGGGACAGGGAAGCCTTGTGTGCTGCAGTCCATGGGGTCACAAAGAGTCAGACACAACTTAGCGAATGAACAACAATACCGGTTAATACTTTTCTTCTTCCATGTCTGTTTCTCCCTCTGGAAGATGAGAGAGGTACACCAGCTGCCCTCTAAGCTCCCTCACCAGCTTTGATGGGTGAGGCTTCTATGTGCAGGTCAGGGTACCATGGGGACAATCCTCACCCACCTTGACTCTCTCAAAGACCTTGGCTCCTTCCTGGAATGCCTGCTGTAGCTGCCTGGGGCCTTCTATCAGAGTCTGCTTTCCATGGGCTCTTTTTGAACCATAAGCCTGGCACTTCCCCATTTATTTCAATCACAAACAAATAAATAGGAGTCAGAGGGCCCGCTCCTATTCCAAAGTGTTACTCCAAGTCCAGATAAACAGTGAGGTCTGTGGCGTCTGCGTTCTTTTTATCTTTCACTTTATTTAACCAAATTAACTGCTCTCCATGTCCCCTGCGTGTGAGTGTCTCTCTCTGTCATATAAAATACAATCACGCTTGCTTGCTACATGTTTCAGATACTTTATCATTAACATCAATTCCAGCCAAATTAGGAGTTTCTCCCAACATAATTGCCCTTCCCATTACCCAGCACTTTATTTTTTCAAAGCACTTTCCGACCATTAATTAGTTAACCCTTAGGACGCCCCAGAGCCGAGCTCAATGTCACCCTCCCTGTCTCCCAGCTGGGAAGGGGGAGGTGGGGAGGGGTCAGGTGGTTTGTTGGAAGTCACCCTGGATGTGGGGGCTGAAGGCTACAGTAGGACCTTGGTAATCTTCCTTCCAGCCTCAGACCCTCTGTCTGGGCCAGATCCAGGCCCGGGGTGATGGGGCTGGGGGTAGGGGTGGTCCCCAACACTTTTAAATCCACTCATTTCTGATCTTCTCTTCAGCTCACCAAAGAAAAGAGGAAGCAAAATAAAAGATCAGCTGAGTGGTGGCACCTTCTTTGCTGTGGGGAAACAGGGCAGAGGGAAGGGAACAAAATACCCAACGGACAAGGGACAAGCAGGTGCTATGGCTAAGACCCAAACCATTGACTTGTTCCCAGCACCAACAAGCAGCATTGAGTGTCTAAACGTGAAAGTTGTGTCCAACTCTTTGCAACCCCATGGATTTAGCCTGCCAGGCTCTTCTGACCATGGAAGTCTCCAGGCCAGAATACTGGAGTGGGTAGCCATTCCCTTCTCCAGGGCATCTTCCCAACCCAGGAACCGAACCCAGGTCTTCTGCATTTCTGGTGGATTCTTTACCAACTGAGCCACCAGTACTAGCAGATGCCAAAGTAACAGCCTTACCACCAAAATGTCTATAAGTAAATGAAGTGCTTTTGGTGTATAGTTAAAACTACTGACAACCAAAGTAAGGGAAAATGTGGGGGTTATTCACTTGGGCTCTTTCTCATTCCAGCTACCGAATGGGGCTCAGTTCCCTCTGTAATCCTGCCAATAATCCATCCTGTTCTGGTGAGGTGCAGTCATAATATTGGTTGGTCCCAAGCTAGGTGAGCAACTGGAAACTTTGGAGCAGACCTCCTAGATGGACTGAGGTGGGAGCCATCTGGGGGAAAACAAAGTGATTTATTTCTTGGACAGGGTTCTGGCTCATCAAGATGAACTCTGCTTGCAGCTGCTAAGGATATACTGTCGAACTACCAATATTTTACATTTACAGCCTCTCCATAGTCCTAAGTTTCTTAATGATTTTTTTTTTCTTAAAATACATGAGCTGGCTCCTACAGGGACATTGCCAGGAACCTTCAGAGAGGTTTTCCAAGCTGTCGTTGACTCAGAGCACAGTGAATTTCAGTGCTCTTCTGAAAAGTTCTTCTATTTCAGCCCCTCTTCTTCCCTCCAGTTGCCTTGAGGTTGGGGCCACATGTGCTAAAGCAGCTTTGCTTGTTAGAGACCAGCTACCAGTCTGGGAATTTCCCCTGCCCTTTCCCTACTCATCCCAGCCCACCATGCTCTATGAAGTCAGACTGCAAGGAGCTTTTGCCACCTGAAAAATAGGCTCATCCAGGGAGCCATGCTCACACTGACCAGTCACTGTCTGCAGTCATACATCCTGGAGTCTGAATCCCAACTCTGCCACTCGCTAGCAAGTTTGACCTTGGGAAAGGTGACCTCTCTAAGCCTCAGCATTTCAATTATCACATGTTATTGTGACGATCGAATGAGATAACGTAGGTGAAGGTCTTAGCACAGTCCCCGGTTCATAGTGGGTACTCATTGGACGTGAGCTCTCATTTTGGTCAAAGAGCAGATTGTAGGCTTTAGTATGACTTTCATTCTTCCAACCTCCTGCCCCTTATTGTCTCCATCTAATTTCTTTCAGGCTCTGGGTCTGAATATGTAAGTGAGGTGATGTGATTAGACAATACCCTAGTTCTCAAGCTCTTCCTTTTGTGGAAGAGAATAGGCATAGAAAGAGACTGAGATCTGGTTGGTCCCAAGCCTCCCATCTGCCATCCCCAAAGTGTTACCTTCTACATGGCCCTTGTGCTTCGAGTCTGGCTCCATTGCCAGTTGTCATAAGCACCATGAGAGCAGGACGATGTCTCGTCCATCCAGGGCTGCATCCGTGGATCCTATCCAAGTATCTGGCATGTGGCTGCCATGCCACAGAGACCAGTGAATACCTGAATTGCCCATTCTTCCTTCTGGACTAGGATTTTATTTTCCATCTCTTTTAAACTTCTGGGGCTGTAAGTAATGGTTCAAGACAGACAAAAGCCTTGGAACACTCTTTCCTTGCTGCCCCTGCTTTTCTAGCATCCCTAAAAAAGAAGATCCTGCTCATCCTCCCCTAAGCAACTATTTTCCCGTAATCACGCATGCATTTGTTCACAAATTCACCCAGCAAGCGTTGCTGACGGTCAAGTGCAGCTAACCTGGGTTGGAATATTGACTAGCTGGGAGAACTTAGACAAATGACTTAACCCAGTTGATTCTCAGATTCCTCATCTGTAAGATGGGCTAAGAGTGCCCAGTTCGTGGGTCTGTTGTGAGAAGTTGATAAGACTTAAGGAATGCCCTGCACTTAGCATGGTTCCTGGCACTTAGTAGACCCTGCATCAATGGTGTCTATTTTTATTGCAGGCAGAACTCAGTGTTAGAACCCTAGAAGGTGCAGCTGAATTTGAGTCTCTGTCTGTAAAACTTTCTGTAGTGAAAAAAGTCTTCTGTAGAATCATTAGTCCATTTTGGTGCCCAAATAATGCAATCCCTAAAATTTTATGACACATTGTCAATTCACAGAGCGCTCAGCTGGAGATGCTATCTCTTGCAGGATTGTTACCCTCATTTCACGTGAGGAAATCAAAATTCAGAGAGGTTGTGTGGCCTTCCTCAGGTCACAAAACAGAGGCATGTGGCTAACCCAAGAACCTCAGACTCAATTTCCAGCACTTTCCTCTGCCATTCCCCTCCTCTGTCTCGTCCCCCCTCCACTCCTTCCTCCCCACCTCTTGATGATAACTTTTACTTACAACAGATGTGGCCTTCTCCAGCACCCTTGAGTGGTCACCTGGCACTCTATGGGGCTGAGATACCCCATGCAGTTTCACTGTTAGAGGGAGGCTTACACTAGAGACCCCACAGGTGCCACTTTTGTGACAGCAATGGTGGAAACCACCCATTTCTGTGACCCTGCTTTTCCAGGTGATACTGATAGAGTGTGAACAGGTCAAATATGTTAGAAAAAGAAGGATCAGATTTGGTCTTTAAGAACCCGCCTGCCAAAGCAGGAGATATAAGAAAAGTGGGTTCGATCTTTGGGTTGGGATGATCCCCTGGAGGAGGGCACAGCAGCCCACTCCAGCATTCTCGTCTGGAGAATCCCATGGACAGAGGAGCCTGGCAGTCTACACTCTATGGGGTCACAAAGAGTTAGACAGGACTGAAGCAACTTAGCAGGTACCCACCCTGTGGCTCTCCCTTCAAGGACCCATTCAGGCCCTCACCCAGTGTCCCTGAGCCCATGCACTGAATAGGCAGCCCCTCATTCAGGTAGAACCCAGGCAGCCAAGGGATGGAACCATCTTTCCAGGTGGGTCCTCTGAGGGATACTGGGCCATGAGCCAGGGAGAGAGCGCCAACCTGTCTGCCCTGCAGTGCCTAGTTTGGTTCTGCTGGAACTGCTGTTCCTCCTCCCCTCACTAATAGCCAGAGGTCAGTGGGGCTCAGCCTTTGACTTTCAGCATCTCATTGAACTTCATAGACAGAGGCTGTCATCATTCCCATGTCATGGATGGTCAGACTATGACTTAGAGAGGTGGAAATTCTTAGCTCTATGCTCCCAGCACGTAGGTACATAGTAGACTTGAAAAGTGTAGAGAGTCTGAGACTCTCATAAGCTTGATAAATGCTTATGAGATAAATAGAAACATGACCAAGAGAGTGAATAAATGAAAGAAAGCAGCTCCTATTAATCGGTGGGAGGAGCAAAGGGAGGTACCACGTGCCAGCCATGTTTTCTAAAATTTCAATTAGCTGTTTACTCTCTGCAGCAATCCTGTGGGTAGATACCATCTTCATCACCTTTATACACGCAAACCAAGACTCAAGGAGATTAAATCTCCCTCATGGGCACACACATAGCAGGCCGGGCCAGCTAGGAAATGAATGCAGGTAGTGGGGCTGCAGGAGCTGTGTGTGTTACCCCTCTATGCCATGGAGGATAAGCAAATGGTAATGGGGGGGCGGGAAGGAGAAGATAGGGGGCGTCCAGGAGCTCTGCCCCTGTGGGCGTCCTTCTGCCTCTGCACCACAGTGTTTCCAGCCAGCATCCAAGCGGGGGAAGCATTTTCTCTCAGTCCTGGCTGCCCTCCCCAGCACATTCCCACCGTTACCTACACAGGGAATTAAGACTCAAATCCTCGTTTGACACGATGCAGGAGGATGCTAAGTACTTAAGCACTAATTAATTAGTGAGCTGTACCCGCCGCCACTAGCCGCTGGAGGAAACCTCAAACAGACCCCCAGAGCGTCAGTGCCCTCCCCATCATGGAGGCTGGAGGCCGAGGCACCACCAGCCAAGCAAATTGGGGGAGCAGAGAGGAGGGGGCTGTCCGGGAAGCCCCAGGCCCAGACTCTGGTGAGAACAGAGTCCAGACCAGCTCTGACCCCTGCCTTCCAGGCCTCAGGAATCAGTGGGGGCTGGAGTTCTGGGACCCTGCCTCACCCAGGGCTCTGGAAGAGACTATTCAGCCTCTCCAATGAGACCACAGGCTCTCAAGACAAGGCCGGATCCAGAGGCTGCACTGACCTCCCATGGTTTCTAGACAGTTTCTGGAGCCCTTTGTTGGGGGCAACACACTGACTGAAACCGCCCACCCTGGCTGGGCACCATAATAACTATTTGCATGAGTTATTTTATGACAGGAGGTCTTAGTAAGGAACACAGAACTAATAAGCCACCACCAACTGGAAAATTTTGTGAAAGGTCAAAAGGAGATGTCACGTGTCCAACCACCTCCCCAAATCCTCCTCGCTGGCATCCATCTTGGCTGAGCAATGCATGCGCCACTAAGAAGGACCCTGAGTCACAATGATTGGACAAAGAAAACCCAGAAAATTATCCATCACTGTAAAACCCAAGACTTTGAACCACGTGGCAGAGCAGTCCTCCTGGTTTCCCGTACCCTCCTTCTCTCTGCCCTGGGGTTTGGGAGCTTCCCAATAAAGTCTCTCGCTTTGTCACACACATGTCTCTTTGGACAATTCATTTCTGAGGGTTAGACAAGAGCCCCCTTTCAGGCCCTGGAAGGGTCCCCCTTCCTGCAACACCTTAAGACCAAATGGAAGCATCTTATTATCCCCAGTCAACTGGGATGTGTTTTTCCAGTAGTCGTGTATGGATGTGAAAGTTGGACAGTGAAGAAAGCTGAGCACCGAAGAATTGATACTTTTGAATTGCGGTGTTGGAGAAGACTCTTGAGAGTCCCTTGTACTGCAGGAAGATCCACCCAGTCCATACTAAAGGAGATCAGTTCTGGTTGTTCACTGGAAGGACTGATGTTGAAGCTGAAACTCCAATACTTTGGCTACATGATGGGAAGAATTGACTCATTGGAAAAGGAATGCTGGAAAGGATTGGGGGCAGGAGGAGAAGGGGACGACAGAGGATGAGATGGCTGGATGGCATCACCGACTCAATGGACATGGGTTTGGGTGGACTCCGGGAGTTGGTGATGGACAGGGAGGCCTGGCGTGCTGTGATTCATGGGGTCGCAAAGAGTCGGACACAACTGAGCTACTGAACTGAACTGAACTGAGACCAAGGGGCAATGGGGCCTCCCAATACTGATGGGCAGGAGTATCCTAAAGCCAGCTTCACTGAGGGAGGGAGCACCAGCTTGGAGTTGAGCTCTTCCCACTCTCTTGACCTTGGTCTTACCATCTGTTGCTGGCCAAGGTCAGTCAATCTCCCTCACAGGGTAACTGGAATCTAGGTTTTTGAAATCAGACTGGGTTTGACTCTTTTCTCCCACTTCCCAGCTATGTGCATGACCTCAATGCAAGTCATTTTCTGAACCTCAGTTTTCTTAGCCATATAATGGGACTCACAGGTCTGTTGGTGGGCATATGTGAGGTGATACATGTCAAGCCCCTTATGTGGGGTGCCAGGCACATAGTAATCACTCAATAAATGGTGGGAGTCATAATAGTAGACCTTATCATTATAATCATCTAAGGAATCTTCACACTTGACTCTCAATTCTTGGACCCTCTAGGGTGACCAGTCATCCTGGTTCACTTAAGTGTGCCGTGCTGTATGTGTGTGCTAAGTTGCTCAGTTGTGTCTGACTCTGCCAACACTATGGACTGTAGCCTGCCAGGCTCCTCTGTCCATGGGCATTCTCCAGGCAAGAATACTGGAGTGGGTTGCCATGCCCTCCTCCAGGGGATCTTCCCAGCCCAGGGATTGAACCCAGGTCTCCATCATTGCAGCCAGGTTCTTTATCATCTGAGCCACCAGGGAAGCCAGTTCATCGAGACTATCCCCATTTTAGCGCTGAAAGTTCCTTGTCACAAGAAACCCTACAGTCCTGACTATCACAGGGATAGTCCGTCAAACCCCTGTGCCCTAAAGAGGATGGATGGAGAGGGGAGACCCGGCAGTGCTAGACGGAAGCGTTCTCCACAATGTCTTCTCTCTAGTCAGGACTCCCTGGGACCCCAGACCCTGAAGCTCCCTCCTCCAAAGTAGCTAGATTCAGGAAGGGCGGCAAGTGGCCCCTGGAGTCTGGGACAGAATCTGTGGTGGCAGGGCCCTGGGGCTGTATCTCTGATAATATTCCAGCCTGCGTCAGCTCTGGGGCCCGCCTCCTGCAATATTTGCTTAACAATCAGCCCAGAAACGGCATTGTTCAGGACAAAAATGAAAAACATTGGGCTGGGACTTGTTGTTTTTTCTTTGGTGTCCAAATTCCTCTGGGCCCTTGGGAGGGGAGACGGTATCTCGGCACCGCCACCTCGAGGCCAGGCAGAACCCAGAGTTGGGACATTGGACACTGGGCTTCTGTTCCCGCTTCTACCCACTAGGACTTGGGGCATAATTCCTCAGTTTCTCCAGGTGCTCGAGAAGGGCAGCTTTGCACTAGGAGTTGAATGAGGCAGGAGAATAGTTGGTTAAGCTAAAATAGCTATCACCTTAAGTGTTTTATTGAAGGCCCCCCCAGCTCTCCACAAAAGTCTCATCCCCATTTTACAGATGAGGAAGTTGAGGTTCAGAGCACTCACCTGAACCAACATCAAAATTAAAGTCAATCAGAGGAGGTGAGAGGGAATTTTGATTTGGCATCTCAGGGAAGCCAGATTCTTCCCAGAAATGGGCCTTCTCTTCAAATGTGTGTTTGCTTGTTAAACACCTTTATCAAGGACGGAGGAAGTGAGCTAGAGAAATGAGGGCAGGGGGGCTTTGCCCCTTTCTCCAGAACTCTTGAGCTCTTAGAGAGTCTGGACGCCCTTGTACGAGTACCAGCTTTCCCCCAATCCCACCCAGCCTGGAGAGGACTCTCTGCCCAGTCCCCACCAGGGTAGCCCCACCAGAGGGGGTGCCCGATCATGTACAGGATGGGGAGGGCAAGAGGCAGGCCTGGCTCACCTGCCAAGACTGGCAGCTTGGCATGCTGATGGGCGTGGGGTGGAGACTGAATGTGCCCCGGGAGAGGTGTCGGCAGCCATCAGAGGCCTGGCAGGGCCAGGGCCGGCGCTCCTCGAGCCCCTCTGTGTTCCAGGCACTTTTAATGCCCCACCTTCAGTGTTTTCACAGCAACTTCTTGAAGTCTACTCGTACACATCCTCAGATTCTAGGAAGAGAAGGAAGGAAATTGAGGCTCAGAGAGACAGTTCACTGGCCCACGGTCACTTAAAAGCAGACTCGAACACTGTCCTGACCCTCAACTTGGCATAACCAGGGTTGGCCCTCTGACATCAAGAGATGGTTCTGGGGTCAGGCCTCTCAGATTCAAATCTTTGCTCTCTCACTCACAGCGGCCATATAAATGACATCACTGGCCCATGCCTCTGTTTCTTCATCTGTACGATGGGGCAATAACACAACCTCCTCCTTGGTTATCATGAGGGCCCAGTGAAATGATGCCGGGCACCTAGGAGGTGCTTGACAGAGGGTGGCCACTGCTGTCACCGCCTGTAGTGACTCAGGCAGCCTCTTTGAAAGCAGCAAAGCTGGCAGGGGTCCCCCCAGCACTGGGGGCTCTGTGGGTTCAGGATCCTGTATCAAACTTAAGCCTGGTCCTCCGGCTGCTCCTCAACCCCTGCTGCTCAGAAGGACTCTTTTCAGCCTCAACCCCCAGTATTGGACCATTCTAAATGCCCTGGTCTTGCCAGGACCACTCAAGATTGTCTGCCTGTGAACTGAATGAGTGGACCCCTGCCCACCAAGGTGCTCCACCTTTGCCTGCTCCATGGTGGGGAGGGACCTCCCTGGCCTGAGACCTCCTCGGCCCTGAATTCTCACCCCAACTTGCTCTCAAACTCAGGTAAGATTCTTTCCAGTTCTGGGCCTCAGTGCTCCCATCTTGCATCTGAAGGCAAGCCTGAATGAGCCCCAAAGGTCCCCAGAGGCTAAGATCTGGGAACCCCAGACTCTCCAAGAAGAGGAAGGAGGAACAGTAAATCTGGACACCCTCAGGCTCTCCTGAAATTCTGCAGCTGCTTCCTGAAAGGACACAGGCCCCTGGGCTGGCCCTGCCCGCCTGCTGTCACGCAGCAGTGGATTTGAGGCCATCAAAGGTCCCGATTCCTTCCTGTGACTCCCAAGGTCCCGCTTGGTGTGATGCTGCCACCCTCTCCTCCCTCCTCTTTGGCCTCCCCTGCCCGGACACATGGCTTTCTGGTTTCCCTCGAAAGCACACTGTGGTCCCGGCCCTGGCCTTTGCTTGTAGCATGGCCTTTTCATGGGACCAGGCTTTTCTTGACCGGTCCCTGCCCATACTGCTTTGTTGTCAGGTCTCCTGGCCATCTGCCCTAGTCTTGGTCACATGACCCTCCTCCAAGCTCCCAGAAACCCTTGTTTTTCCTGAGTGTAAGACCACCTGATCCCTGCCCTCACACAGCTCAGCCTCCAGGGGAGGAAATGAGGGAAATCCACAAGCTCATTCATTCATTTATTCATTCAGTTCATTCTTCATCCAACCAGTATTTATTAGGCATCTCTATGGGCTGCTACCCACAGAGGGCTAGCCTCAGGGCTAAGCCTGAGGCACCTGCACCCCTGGGGACTAGAGACTTGGGGTCCTGGGGGGAACAGGTGGGGGGGCGTCATACTATTTAGCAAAGTGCTACAGGAATGTATGATGTGATCTATACCCCCCACAGGCTTGAGCACACTCCCAAGGCCAGGACCGTGTGTTAATAATTTTTTGTCTTCCTCCACTCCGTCAAGTTCAGCACAGGGCTTGGCACACTGTAGAGGCTCCAACAGCGTAGGCTGAAGAGAACTGTAGGGTGCTGTATGTTTTACATTATGGTGTTGTGAGTTCCAAGTGGGAAAGGGAGATTACTGTGAGCTGCAGCAGTCAGAGAGGACTTCCTGGAGGAGGTTCAGGAGCAGGGCCTTGAGGACTATAGAGGCTCAAAAGTTGGCAGGTAGGAGGGCAGATATTTTCCTGGCATGGTCGGGGCTGGGATAGAGGTGGGAGGAACAGGGCTGTGGAGTTGAAAGCAAGATGGGGGCAGATGGGGCATCTGCATAAACACAGACGGTCCTGTCTGTGAATTTCATTTGGGAAAGATCCAGACTGCCCATCTGACCACCACCATGCCTGGGACCCCCTAAGTCTTGCTCTGGTTGGGGGTGACTGAGAGCCCCAGTTTTTGTGCACAGGGCAACCAATGCCTGTTTGTCAAAGACATGGGTGCCCTGCCCCCAGCCCCAGAGCATGGGGAGTGCCCTGGGCAGGGCTTGCCCAGGCCTGGCATTCAGACTGCACCCTCCGCCCTGGGACGTCCTGTACCAAGGAGGGCCTATTAAAGGGACAAAGGTCCTCATGGGGTGCAGGCACCCCAGCTCAGCCCTGGCAGCTGGCCCAGGCTTGGGCTGCAGCAGGAACCCCAACTCTCAGCCCTGCCAGCTCAGACCTCAGGGAAGAGATGGAAGAAGCAGGGTCCTGGGTCTCCCTTCCTTGGGGCAGGACCCTCCAAGTTATGTGAGGACAGGATGCAGCAATGGCAGGTGCTTCCCACTTGGCAGGGCACAGGCAGGAGGTGGGAAACAAGGCACTTGACAGCATGGACCCTGGAGTCCAGCAGTCTTAAATTCAAAACATTTTTAGTATCATTTCATTATATAGGTATTCCTTAAAATCATGTTGGGCTTCCCTGGTGGCTCAGTGGTAAAGAATCAGCCTGCTAGTGCAGGAGACGTAAGAGATGCCAGTTTGACCTCTAGGTGGAGAAGATCCCCTGGAGAAGGAAATAGCTGCCCACTCTAGTATCCTTGCCTGGGAAATCTCATGGACAGAGGAACCTGGTGGGCTACAATCCTTGGGAGTCTCAAAAGAGTTGGACATGACTTAGTGACTAAACAATAACAACAAAAGCATATTGTTTTTCTTTTAATTTTTTTGCTGTACTGAGTAGCATGTGAAAACTTAGTTCCCCAACCAGGGATTGAAGTTAAGCCGCTACAGTGGAAGTGCAGGATCTTAACCACTGGACCACCAGGGAAGTCCCTTAAACTTGAACCTTAATTCAGCCCCTACCCACTATGTGAGCTTGGGCAAGTGACTTGACCTCTCTGAGCTTCAGTTTGCTCATAGCTGAGTGAAACGGGGTTAAGGGCAACATGTATTATTCATGATTCCTTAAGAAAATGCCTGAAAACACTACCAAAGAACCTATTAATGGCACAAAATTGGTGTCCAAAAAGGGATAACTGTTGCGCGTTGTGCTGTGGAAAGAAGGATGGATAGATGGGTAACACAGGTTGGTGGTGGGCCCTTCCTGCAGTTCCTGGCAAAAAGGAAGCGAGACAAGAGTTTGTAACCTCTCTCCAGAGGTTTCTCAGGGAGTCAGCCAGGGGTGGGAGTGATCCAGGGGCCCTGGAGACGCCCCATGGGGTGGGGGCTGCACAGAGCGCTCCTCAGGTCAGCACAAGACCCAGGTTCCCTATCACTGCATCAGGGCGTGGGGGCAATCAGCTGTTAGAAAGTGGACCCGGGTTTTATTATTGTTGAATGTTATCATCCTTGATAAGAACCAGATTAAAAGGAGGGAGGGGGAAGCACAGGTGGGGATGAAAGGGTGGGGGAGAAGCAAAGGGCAGCGCTGGTCATGCTGAGCAAGCCCTTAGCTGCTCTTGGGGCCCTGGCCGGAGTCTGGCCACGACCCCACAGCCAGGCCCCTTCCTGGGGGTGAGGGTGAGGGGCCTGGGAGAGGTGAGGATGCAGAGATGGGAGAGGAACTGCAGGCACCTGCCTGGTAGAGTGAAGGGTGGGAACTCTGAGTTGAGGGCTCCTGCAAGGGGACATGGTCCCCCAGCTGGCCCTCTTGGCAGCTAGCTGTCACTAGGGGCTGCCTGCTGAAGCGATCAAAGTGAAGGACACATCTGAGTGCGAGTCCAGCTCCGCCACTTACAAGGCAGGTGACCCTGGACCAATGACATCAGCTCTCCAGTCTTGCTTTTCCGGTCTGTGATGCTGATCGCTCTGCCTCCTCCAAGGTTCAGGATTCCAGAAGGTGAAGGAGGCAGAGGGCCTGCCACACTGAATCACTCTTCCCTCCTTCTGCCAGGTTCTTTGAAACCGTCACTGTTGTGCCTGCCTTATCCCTGATCCCTTTCCCTTCTGCCATCAGAGGGATCTGACCCTGGGACCTGCTGACCTTCGGCCCAGTTCTCCCTAAAGCTTCCAGGCCCTTCACCTCTACGGGAGGCACACAAGGCCTGTAGTCCCATTCTACAGATGGGAAAGTAAAGCCTAGAGTGGGATAGTGGCCTGCCCAAGACTGGATTTGAAATCAGGGAGTCCTGGTTTTCTGTTCAGGGCACTTCCACCTTCTTGGCCAGCATCCTTGGTCCTGTGATACCTAGCAGGGGTGGGGGCTTGGCCTAAAAGGGTTTCAGAGTACTGGGGTGTCAGGTTAGTGTGGCTGCAGGGCCCCCAGCCCCCTAGGTATCTCTGCCCAGGGCCAGGACTCCCCACGATGGGCCCCACAGGCATTCCTTGCCATCAGAGAAGGCTATAAAAAGCAACACTTTTCAGCCCCAGAGTGTGACCTGTGCGACTTCACAGAATCCAGAGAAAAACAAGAGATAACCTTGGGGAAGCCTGACCTTCAGGCGGGGCACAAGAGGGAAAGGGGCACCTCTAGGCTGTAGCTTGGCTTGAGTTTGAGACGGGTCATGCAGCATGGTGCAAAATGAAAAACAGAGCTTCTAGATGGTAGCTGGAATTATTATTTAGTAGTTATTATTAATCATTAATTTATTTTTAAGTCATTTTTATTTTTCTGTTTCTAGCTTTTATTCATCTTGTTTCTTTTATTCTTTATCATTAAAAAAAAAATTTTTTTTTTTGGCTGTCTCGAGTGGCATGTGGGATCTTAGTTTCCTGACCAGGGATCGAAGCTGGGTCCCTACAGTGGAAGCACAAAGCTGGACCACCAAGGAAGTCCCTTAATTATTAATTTAATTGTGCGTGCATGTGTGCGTGCTCAGTTGTGTCCGACTCTTTGTGACTCCATGGACTGTAGCCCTCCATGCTCCTCTATCCATGGGATTTCCCAGGCAAGAATATAGGAGTGAGTTACTGTTTCCTTCTCCAGGGGGTCTTACCGACCCAGGGATTGAATCCGAGTCTTCTGTGTCTCTTGCATTGGCAGGTGGATTCTTTACCACTGAGCCACCTAGGAAGCCCAATTTAATTTTAAGCTAATATTATTAGAGCCACTGAATATTCAGCCATGGCCATAGGCTGGCTCTGTGCATTGACCCCCTTGTCCTCCTAAATCCTGATGAGGTAGCTCTTTTTTTTAATCCCATTTGAGAGACCAGGGAACTGAGACTCAGAGAGGACCAATAGCTTGTGCAAGGTCACAGCCAGAAAGGAGAGGGACTGGGCTGAACAGCCCCCCCCCCCATGACGTCCCACTCAGCACACTCCAGCTCCAGGTACGTCATCTCTGCTCTTCAGACACTCTGGACTCTCTGCTCAAGACCCTCACATCCACTGTTCCCTCTGACTCAGGGGATTGCCTCCTCTTTCCACCTCCTCACCCCTCAGATTTCAGCTGGAATGTCACTTCCTCCAGCAAGCCTCCCAAGACAACCTCACTTATTCATTCAGTTGATACATATTTATTGAGCAGCTACTGTGTGCCAAACACTGTTCTGGGTGCTGGCGACACAGCAGTGAAAAGAAGTGACAAAATCATCTGTCCTTGAGGGGCTGGTAGATCAGTGAACTCTGAGCTCCTCTAGCTGGGGGAGACATTGCCCCGTGTTGGAGGTGGGGGTAGATGAAGCCACAAGATAAACCTAGCACATCATCTCAGTATGTCAATTTCTTACTTAAATTTGGGGGGAGGGGCTGGGAGGAACATTATCTAAGCAACACAGATCCATGATAGTAGTCCCCAGCCTTTTTGGCACCAGGGACTGGTTTCATGAAAGACAGTTTTTCCCTGGACCAGTGAGGAGGGGGGTGGGTGGGTGGTGGTTTGGGGATGATTCAAGTGCATTTACATTTACTGTGCACTTTAGTTCTATTATTATTGCATCAGCTCCACCTCAGATCATCAGGCATTAGGCCCCAGAGGCTGGGGACGCCTGCATTATAGCATAGCACCAGGCCACTCTAGTAAGCAGCTGCCCTTGGCAGCACTTTGGGGGAGAAGGTTTGAGACTTGGTGCCCTGACAATGGGACTGACCCAACTTGAGAAAGCCAGATGTCCAAAGGACAGGGGCTAATCTCCTCTGGCCAAGTTCAGAGCCAGGGAGGCCAGAAGGGGATAGAAGCCAGGAGCCCAAGTTCAAGGCAGGCTCTCATCCTGTTGGCTCTGCCCACCTCCTCACCAATCTGGGTCATCGTTTCCCTGTGGGTAAAATGATGGGCTTGTTCTAGAGCCTCTCTAGGTTCCCAGTAGGCCCAAAAAACCTGTCGGACTCTAAGGCCAGATGTAGTCGACTTGCTTCCTCTGGTCCTGCCCCATCTTCCCATGGTCTTGCCTCTGCCCCCTACCCACCCCTCTCAGCATGCGTCTCCTGCCCGAGACCCAGCTGAAGGCAAAGACCCTGCCTCACCCCACATCCAGGCTCAGAGGGAAGAAAAAGGAGAGGCAGGAGGAAGGTCACATTTCTTACTTGGCCCGCTGCCTGGTTTTCATTAGGCCTGCTGCCTAATTTTCCTGGGCGGCACTTGCTGTCTTGGCGAGTCTTTCGTCTTTCTTAACCATTTTGGAGGAAAACGCCGTCACGCCCCGTCCCCCTCACTGCTAGTATCGTGGCCTGCAGTTCTTCCTGCTGTGTCACCTCAGTGCCTCGTGCTGCCGTGTCAGCCCACATCCCCTTTTCCTGGAGTCCCCAGGCACAGAGAGTGGCAGCTCAGACTTGATTAATACTCACTAATTATGACCCTTAGCATTTACCGAGAACTTACTAAGGGCCAGGCCCTGTGAACTCAATAACTTCCCCCCACAACCTTCTTGAGGCGTGGACTACTACCACTCCCATTTTAAGATGGAGGCATCATGGCTCAGAGATAGCACATGGTGAAACCAGGACCCCAAAATCAATGCCTCTAAATACTTTTCCATATGAACTCAAAGAGCCTATGAATGCCCTTTGTTATTTGTTGTTCAGTTGCTAAGTCATGTCCGACTCTTTGCGACCCTGCTGCAGCATGCCAGGCTTCCCTCTCCTTTACTATCTCCCGGAGTTTGCTCAAATTCATGTCCATTGATTCGGTGATGCAATCTAACCATCCCATCCTCTGCCACCCTCTTCTCCTTTTGCCTTCAATCTTGCCCAGCATCAGGTCTTTTCTAATGAGTCAACTCTTTGCATCAGGTGGCCAAAGTACTAAAGCTTCTCCTGGCTAAATGCACACATGCCACCCCCCCTAACACACATACCTTTGTATTCTAGAATTTTCCCTGTCAGTTCCAGAATAGCATTTTTTCCTCAAGGTTAAGGAGCCAAAGCCCTTGGGGTAGTGAAATGGGAAAGATTGAACTCATTTTAAAGGTGAGGGAAGTGGGGCTGCCCAGGCAGGACTTCTGGGCCCCAAAGTTGATGTCTGGAGACCTCAAGGGCTGGGCCTCTTTCAGGGATCAAGATCAACAAATGATGGGACCAAGGGGAAACTGAGCCATCTGGGAAAGGGTGAGGACAGTCAGGGTCCGCCTGGGGAAACCCCAAGCCACCGAATTCCAGACAAGCAGAGTCATAGAGCTGATGCTGAAAGCGACTTAGTCCCCACTGTGGGCTGAATCCTCCTGTGGGCAGAAACACATGGCGAGAAGTGGGGGAAAGACTACTTGGAAGTCTAGCTGATGCCCTAGCTAGACGGGGGAGGCATGGGCCCTTTCCAGTCTGAAGGGGGAGGGAGCATGCTGCTACCCTCAGCCATACCACTCCACCTACTTCAGGAAGAAATAACCAACTTTCCCCTGGACCCAGAGCTCAGCCGATCCCAGTGAGCTGCCCAGCATCTTGGGGCCAGGCTCACAATAAAAATCCTGCAGTGGTCAGGGTCAAAGAGAAAGAAGGAGAGAAAGAGAAAGGTAGGGGGGACCCTCTAGTGCCTGACATTCTTTTTAGGATGCCCACAAAAGATAATGTGACCTGTAAAATCTGCAAGCTGCTTCCCAACCAGTGGCGCCCGGGCCCCACGCCCCCCTCCCACCTCCACTCTCCTGCCCTCGGGCCCAGTCTGCTACCCTGGCTGCCCCATGGGGCTCAGGCCGTCAGACCACTGGGAACCCTCTGCCGAGGTGGGTGTTGGTGGCGAGGGCCCCTCCCTCCCCCTCCTCTGCACCCCATCTGCCTGGGCCCTCGGGTCACTGCTGCCAGGCCAGGGGGCGGAGATGTGCCGGGGCAGATCCTGGCTCTCCTCTCCCAGGTGAGTCACCCCCGTGGGAGTGTGTTGATGAGTCTGAATCCCTGCTCTTTGTTTTCAGCTCCTGGGAATTCACACACTGGGGCAGACACCCTGTGTCCTAGAAGCCTGGGTTCTAGTTCCAGTGTCACCATTGACTGGCTGCTTGAAACCATGTAAGTTCTGAGCTGCTTTGGGCCTCAGTTTCTCTACCTTTAAAAAGGAGGCGAAAAATCTTGCCCTTTGTCATTTTGCAAGAAGATAATAGTAACAAAGGGCTGCTCTGATGGCTCAGAGGTCAAGAATCTGCCTGCCAATGCAGGAGACCTGGGTTCAATCCCTGGATTGGGACGATCCCCTGGAGAAGGAAATGGCAACCCACTCTAGTATTCTTGCCTGGGAAATCCCATGGACAGAGGAACCTGGTGGACTACAGTTCCTGGGGTCTCAAAGAGAGAGATACGACTTAGGAACTAAACAACAACAACAAACAATAAAGTGAAAGAGAGTGGGTCATAGCATGGGATGATGACAACAATCATCACACTGAGCACCTACTATGTGCCAGAGGCCAGATTAAGGTTTATAGCCTTCCAACCATCTTATGAAGTCTTTGGCCCTACCCCAAACCCTGCCTATTTAAAGGAGGAAACTGAGACTCAGAGAGGTTAAGTAACTCTCCAGAGGCCCCATGATTTACATGACCAACCACCAGGCTCCCTGGCCTCCCACAGTGGAAGCTAAGGACATCCTGTGAATGCCAGGCACAGCGATCACTGTGCTGGCTGAACCCTCCTTTTTCCTCCAGCTGGGAACCAGCCCTGGGAGGGGAAACTGGATGTTACCCTCCCCAGCTTGGTCTCCAAGGGGCCCGCCCCTGCCGTGGGTTGGACAGGGTTGAACTCTGTCTCCCAAAGCTCAGAGGTACACACATCACAGCCGGGAAGCTTTTCAGATGTGTAGTTCTGCCTGGGGAAGACCCTGCCAGCTGGGTTTCCCAATTTCCCAGACTCCATGTCTTCGCCCCAGCCTGGGGAGCAGGCACTTCCTTGGTGCCCCAAGGCCTCCTGAGAATAGTCCCTGAGATCACCCTTCCTTTGTAAGGTCCAAAACTTTGAGTTCCAGGGACTTTCCTGGCTGTCCAGTGGTTGAGACTGCAGGGGGCACAAGTTCGATCCCTGGTTGGGGATCTAAGAGCCTCCATGCCCATGGGGTGGCCAAAAAAATAAATTAAATATCTTGAAAAAAATTTTTTTGAGTTCCACGTAACCTCCTCTCTGCCCCTCTCCTGGGGTTCATCTGATATTTCTAAATGTGTCAGCTGGCCAGTGAGGCCAGGCTGGAAAAATACTCCCTCCCAGGCTGAAGCCTTTGGCCATATGCTTCTGTTCCCCTCTTCACATTTCTTCACATCCTCTGATTCATGTTTCCCAGCTTCTTATGCACCTTAGGAAAGCCACTGCCTCCCTCTGCGTCCCCATAGTGACAAAACAGTCATGGCAGTGGACGTTGTGTGTCAAGCACGTGCTGTGTTAGGCGCTCTCCGTACAGTCTTGCAGATGAAGGAATTGAGACTAAGACAGGTCCAGTGACCTGCCCAAGGTCACATAGCTCATCAGGGGTAGAGCCAGGATTCAAAACCCACATCTCCTGGACACAAAGGCCCTGGCTTTTAACCAAAAGGTTCCTTCCAGCTGTGCCAGCTTGCGAGGCTGTTGCTGATTCAGTCTGAGCTTAGAGCAGGTGTCCCACGAGTGCTTCCAAAGTGGATGAACGTTCCCAGGGATGTTCAAATGTGTGAAAGCACAAGTGAATAAATGAATGATCTCCCCCTCCCCATAACTATGAAAGATGGACAGCATTTTCCTTGTGTGTCAGATGAAGAAAGTGAGGCTCAGAGAGGGAATGCAACAGGCTTGAGGTCACCCGGCGAGCTGAGGGCAGAGATGAAAACACAAGCCCTTTGACCCCCATCCCAGGACTCTTCCCCCCAGATCCCAGCCAGCCAGAGGCCTTTCCTACTTCCCTCCTCCTCTTGTTGTCTCAGCCACACCCTGGGCCCCCGCTCTGCCTCGCATCACTGTGGGAGGCTGTGGGCACAGCATCGTCTTTAAGCTGCCCTTTGAGGGACGAACTGAGGAGGGGGTGGGGGGTGTCTCCACCCAACATGCAGGGCGAGAAGCCCAAGCCCGTCCATCTGAGATGGGGTCAGTGCAGGGGGTCTTTCTCTGCAAGCACTTACGGCACAATTGATGGGAGAAGCGCTCATCAAACGAGGGACAAATCATAAAGTTCGGGAGATGGAAATTAGGCACGGACAAACGATCCAGGTGCAGGGGAGATTTATGGGGGAGGCTGTATTCTAGCTAATGATTTCTGCTAATGATTCTCCGAAGTGTACAGTGGCACGGAGCCCACGCTCCATGGGGTGACATGAACCCTGCGGGCCGGATGAAGGACGTTCCTGGGGAGACAGCGATGGCAAGGGGATGGTGAAGGATGACCGAAGGGACCCCAGATCCCCAGCCCTCCGGGGATGGCTGGAGGAGACGGGGTTCTCAGTGTGTAAGTAGGTTCTGCCGAGATTTATCGCTCGACCCGGCTATTTGGCCCTTTCTCCACTCGCCCTGAAAGTGCCTCCCTGCCTGGCAGCTCTAAGTGTTGGCGGGGTCTGCCCACTGCTGACACACACATTTTCAGAGCCCACCACCATCTTTCATTCCACCAGCCCCCCTCACAGACGCAGGTTTCTGGCTGCAAACGGTCCCTCCCCGCCCCCTACCTTTTCTCCTCCCCCATCCTCCCCTCTGTAAGAGTCTATCCTCCAAAATGTTACTGGCCCTTCTTCCACTCTCAAGTTTCAACACCCCCAAGGATGCCACTTCCAAGGACCCCAGGCAGGGACGCCCCCAGCATCTGGCCCCACAGCACCCAGTCCCTGTCTGTTCTCTTCCATCACCTGGCTCAGGGATGCTGACCCTCTCAGCTGGGACAGTGCCTCCCAAATCAGCCCTAAATTCCACCTGCTGTGAACCAAGTCCAGCGTCCTGGTTCTGCAGTGGAAGACCCAGGGGAAATGGAATGGTGCTACCTTTCAAATCCATAACCAGAAAATGTTCTCAGGAGTTAATTCACAGCTCTCGAATGGCAAGGGAATTACATTTGCTTCTTAGAGTCTTTATGTGTTGTCTGATTTCTTCACAATGAGCAAGTGTGTGTGTGATTTTTTAAAAGTGAAGGTTAAAAATGAGGCAGCTGGTGGGTAAGAGGGTGAAGGAATGAGGGGCTCAGGGTCCCTCCACACCTTGGCTCGGGCTACCTCTGTATCACCTGCACAAACCCCCTCTTCTCTGCTGAGTCCCCAGCAGTGCCCCAGCCCAGGACTGAGCACACCACGCTCATAAGCTCACGGATTCCTCACATCAATTCTGCCATGTGAGTTTATTACTTCCTCCATTTTTCGGATGGGAAGATTGAGGTTCCTAGAAATAAAGAGCTTATTCCTGTCCTCGTGGTTCAGATAAAGCAGAGTGATGTTTGAACTCAGGTCCCTTGAATTCACACTCGTGTTCCTTTCGCTACATCAGACCCTGCCCATCTCCTGGGTCAGCCCAGGGAGGGCCTAACATCAGAAACAATTTCAACGTCCAGTGTGAAGGAACTGGCTAAATAGAACATAGAGTAGAAACCTTATGTAATAAGTGATTGTAGCTTTCTATATATCCTGACATGGAGAAATGTTCAAAAGATGTCAGAAGTGGAAAAGGTAGTTTCCAAAACAGTTTGATGCACAGCACCCTGCTTTCCCTAGTGGAGAAAGATCTTTGTGTGGATGCATGCATTGAAAGCTGAATTTTTCCCTCACTGTCTGTGATGGGGAGGGACTATTTGGGGTCTTCTCTTCCGTATTGTCTGAGCCTCCTAGAGCAAACATAAGTGACTTTAATTATCAGAGGGGGAAAAACTAGCAAAGCTACTATCGTTTGGAAAACAAAAAATGAGTAGCTCCCAAGAGTGAGCCAGAGGCAATGTGCAGGTTGGGACCTCACTGTTGGAGCGCTTCAGGTCGCCCTTGTCATTTATCCTCAGAGCATCACTTCTGATGGCAGATACTGCTACATGTCCAGAGAGGGGGTGTTACTTTGGACTCCACTCTCCCCCTTACCCTTCAAGGCCCCTACCCCCACCCCTCCCTGGCCCACTTGCCACCCACTCTGGGTATGATCAAAGGCCAAAGTGAAAATGAGATCTGAAACTTCAGCCTGGAAAAGCAGCGACACGCTGATGCCTGGATAAGAAGGATCACCGCTCACCACCTGGGTGCCCCCCCCCAATGCTGGCACCGCCCCTTCCCTCTCATCACTTCCAACCTGCATCCTAGGCCTACATCCCTGTCTGGGAACAAGGCCCCAAGTGTCCTCCACCCCAGCCACTGCTGGAGCAGATTGAAGGGCCTGCTGGAGATGCCCCTGCACTGGCCTCATGGCTTTGGACTCAGGCAGCATCTCTAGAGGTCTCCTCTGATACAGTTAGCAAGTTCCTGGGGAGGTGACCCATGAAACTGGCTAGATGGAGTGACTGGATCAGCTGCTGGGAAGACAGAGCCCTGGTGGGCTTGGATTGGGACGAGCTGGTTTCAAGGGAATGAGTTGGGGGCTCCTTGGACTCTGAGAGGAGGGAGGACCAGCAGAGAGTTAAAAGAGATGCAATAAAGACAAACTGCACAAAGCATCATAGAAGGATCATGAACTCTGACATCAGAACCACCCACTTAAAATCCCAGCCTGGCCATTTCTAGCTCTGTGGCCATAGGCCAGCCACTCAACTTCTCTGAGTCTCCTTTTCATCATCTGTAAAATGGGGATAATAGTAATAACTTCACCAAATAGAGGGATTAGCTTTAATGTATCCAAAACACTATATAATTGCTACATACTCATCTATTACTATTGTCCTTGAATTTAGATAAGAGACAGTAGGCCTAGGAGGACCACAGATCTTGTCCAGCATCGGAAAGATTTGGGGCTAAATCACAGACTCAGTCTGACCACCCAATGACTAGACAAGGGGATTGGAACAGGAAGAGAAAGGGGAAGGGGAGAGAGCAGAGATAAAGATATGTCATGATCTTGCCCCATCTGGGTCACCAGCTGCACCCTAGGAGTGATGATTCAGCTGGTGAGACGTCCCCACCCAGAGACTGGTCCCACAGGACGCGGCCCAGGCCCACGGGCACAGCAAACACACGCTGGGAAGTCCCGTGGAGCAATGCTCAGAGTCACTCATCAGCTCAATGGCTCAGGCACCCCCTGGCCTCTTTACAACTGGCTGAGGACTCAGAGCCAGCTAACTGACTCCTCTGAGGCAGGGCAGGCCCAACGAGATCAAGGAATTTGCTCGAGCCACACAGCAAGTCCGGTTCATCTCAAGTCTTGTGCGATTCATCTCATCCAAATCCAGAGAGGTCAGGTCACTTGCCCAAGGTTGCACAGCTCAAACATAATAGAGATGGAAGTCTAATGCTGGCCCATGATAGCCGAGTCTGGCTGGAGATGGCGCAGCTGTGAGGCTCAAGGCTTTTCCTAAATCTCCGAAACTCTGGAATACTCACAAGAAGTGGTTCTGAGGGCTTGGGTGCTCAGCGGGGCTTCACCAAGGCTCCTGAGGACCAGATTTGTGGGAGATTTTCACAATAGGCCTCGCCCCCAGGCGTGAGAGATGGACAATCCCACTTGTTCACTTGCCTGCAGGGACTCGTTCCTGAGCCTCCCCAAACACCTCTCCTTCCACTGGGAATGCTTTGTTTGCACCCCTACTTAAAGCTCTCCAGCCTCCTCCAGCACACTCCTTCCCCCTATGCCATCTGGTCCTCCACCCCAGTGCCCTGGGATCAGCATGCCTGACTCTAGCCAGCTGGGTAACTTCTCCAGTGTGCTTTGTCTTTCTCTTCAGAGTGTGTGTATGTGTGTGTATCCTTTCGTTTGTTACTTCATGACATTTATCACGTGTGCATGTCTTGTCCCCCAGCAAGGCCCCAAGCTCCCCAAGCTGGTAACTACATCACCACTGCCCTCTATCCCCAGCCCCTCTTTCCACAGTGGAGGGTCAGAGGGTTCCAGTCCAGGTCAGGTCTCGCTGTAAACAAAAGTAACTTTTTAATATCTATTTTTGCTTATTTATTTATTTGGCTGCACCAGATCTTGGTTGAGGCATGTATAGTCTTTGGTTGTTTGGTTGCAGCATGGGAACGTTTAGCTGCATGTGAGATCTAGTTCCTGGACTGAGGATTGAACCTGGGCCCCCTACATTGGGTGCGTGGGGCCTTAGCCACTGGACCCTAACTAATCTGATGCCCAAGGGATCATTTACTTTACAGAAAGTCTTTGCTTAGGAAAAGATGTTCAGTAGGATCCCTCAAACATCCAGCTTTCCTGGTCCTAAAAAATACATTTTCCCATAGAGATTCACTCTTGAAGGAGGGTTTGGCAACCCACTCCAGTATTCTTGCCTGGAGAATCCCCATGGACAAAGGAGCTTGGTGGACTTCAGTCCATGGGGTTGCAAAGAGTTGGACATGACCGAGCGACTGAGCACATAGAGATCCCACTTGTCTGCACTGCTGTGAGCCTCGTAGGCTGGGTCCGCCGGCAGTGTGAGAAGCCCACATGCCTGTCTGTGCTGTCCACCTCTTTGGCATGGCATTCAAGGCCTTTCTCAACCTAGCTCTGACCTGCCTTTCATAATAGAAATAAAAGCTATGGTTAAAAAACAAACACAAAGAAACAAAACCAGTGGTGATGACAGTGATTGCCATTCACTCGCACCTACTGGCTAAGGACACCTGACATAACTGTCACTTCTTTCATTCCTCAGATGATTCTGATACGGCATGTCAAAGGTCATCCTCAGGGTAAAGAGGGCAATGGGGAAAATCTGAAATGTCCCAGAAAGAAGGGGGGACTCGAGTCCAGGCTGACTAGTGCCCCGGGGCACAGCCCTAACCAGTGAGCTGCACTGGCCGGCTATTGGTGGCCTCTCCTGCGAGGCAAGCTAGCCAGCCCCACCAGTGCAGACCACCAGCCTCTACATACAAAGTTCTCCTGCCCCAAAGTTCTCCCTCTCTTTGTCCTCTGGTCCAATTCCCATGTACCTTTTCAGACCCGGCTTTAATGTCACCCCCTCAATGACCTACAAGGAATCAGTTCTGGTGGCCCTGCATTCCGATCTCTGTGTGACACCGATGTCATGACCATTGAAACTGTCAATACCTGTCACCCTTGTTGAACTGCAAGTTTAGCCACTCAGTTGGGATGTATTAAAATCATTGACCAAGTCAACTGATACGTGATGAATACCTACTCTGTGCACTCAAATGGTGAAGAATTCGCCAGCAGTGTAGGAGACCTGGGTTCAATTCTGAATCTTCCTTCAGGAAGATTACCCTGGAGAAGGGATTGGCTACCCACTCTAGTATTCTTGCCTAGAGAATTCCATGGACAGAGGAGTCAGGTGGGCTATGGTCCATGGGGTCGCAGAGTTGGACAAGACTGAGCAACTAACACTTTCACTTTACTATGTACCAGGACTCACGGTATGTGAGACAGACAAAGTCCTGATCTTATGGAGGACACATCCGAGAGGGGAGAGAAACAATATATCTGTTGACAGACATGTGAACAAGGTAATTTCAGATGGTGACAATCGTAGGAAGAAGGCTGCAAGGTAATATTCTAGAGAGAGCATGGAGAAGCTGTGACGCTGGGCTTCATCAACGTGAGTCCTTCTCTTTGCTTAATCTGGCTGTATCTAATGATATCAATCCATGATCACTTGTTCATTCATTCATTCAATCTCTCATTCACTGAGCACAGACTATGCTGGCCTCTGTCCTGTCCAAAGCCCTGGGGTCCCTGGGGAAGGTGAAACCAGGGAGACTGAGGCTAGGGAGGGGAGGGAGCAAGGTGGGGGCTACATGGTATAGAACATTTCCACTCCCTCTGATCAGTCATGCTTCCTAATTCAATAAGGTGAGAAGGAGCATAATTTGATCATATTTGTTTTGCATCACTGCAAAAACAGAAAATGAAGGGCTGCAGAACCACACCAATTTACTTCATCCGACCTTGATTAAAAGAAAATTAATTGTCGCATCTCTCAGGATATCACAGGCAACAGCCAATGCCTCACCAGGATACCACAAAGAGAGGGAAAGAGAGCGAGAGATGCGGCATGCCCTTTCGTCTAACCACTTCCAGCCCGGCTGGCAGCAGACGCAGCAAGCTGGGGAAGCCTCTCGCTGCACAGGAGGCTGTTGGCAGATGGGAGGGGGGCCCTGAGCCCTTCCTCTTTTCTCCCACTCATCTGAGTGTCATTCCTCCCCCAACCCCCACTGCCCAGAGATGGTTCTGTGGATTGGAGCCCCCATCCCAGAGCCCTCCATGGGCTCCCAAAGACCCTCAGGGGCTCCCCTCCCATCCCTGGGGCTGGCAGATGCCTCGTGGAGGAGCTCCAGGGAAGATGTTCCCCCCACCAAAGAGCCAGGCCCCACCCCCACCCCAGGCTGCCCAGCCCAGAGGGAAGGACAGAAGGAGGGGACTTGGCGCTGCCCGGGTGAGCCAGGGCAGGGGGGGGCGGAGTGTCAGTGGGGAGAGCATCTCATGAAAAGTTAATGCCCCCTTGCAGGTTGTTGATTTTTGTTTGTTTTTCTCTTTTTGCCAGAAGAGAAGGCTCTTTCATTAGCCCAGACTGTCATTACCCAGCATTAAATTTTCATAGAGCAGGCGGGAGGCCGGGCAAGGGGAGGCAGTCAGGGGGGTGGGGGTGGGCTGGGGGCTCCCTGGGCTGGGCCTGCTGGGGGCTGAGACAAGCTCCCCTGGGTCCCCATCTGCACACTGCTAGATTTTAGTAACAATAATCGCCTTTCTCTGTCACCCTCAATGAGTTCAGGACGGCCCATGGACTACAGTCTATGATCTTCCTAATGCTCCTATGTGATGGGTTCTGATTATTCCCATTCTACAGATGAGAGAAACTGAGGCTCAGAGAACTTGTGTCTCTTGCCCATTACAGACAGTAAGCAGTGGCGTCACTGACTCCCAGGACATGCTCCCACGTGGCTAAGAGGTGAAGAAAGCAGTAGAGAGGTGGAGAGGTTTGGAGACAGACGCGAGCAGGGTAAGGACTCGGTGTCGTGGGTTCTCTGCCCTGGAGGGAGCAGCAGGAGCCTGGCCCCCAGCACCATCCTGGGAGGTGGGTGGGCGGCTCCTCTCAGCTGGGTGAGGGTCCGTGCAGGCAGGGCCTGCGTCCCGCCAGGCAGGTGTCAGGGCCTTCACAATGGTGCACCTGGCATGGGCATCGGGCCTGCCCATTCAGCCCCGAACAATCACTGCTCCACAGCCGCTGGCCTAGCAGTCTCCAGGGGCGGGAGGACAGGAGGGCAGCAGATGGGCCTCGGGTGTCAGATTTCCAGCCTGGGGTAGGGGGGTGCAGACAGCCCTGGATGCGGAAGAGGAGGGATCAGGCGCCTTCTCACCCCCTCATGACCCCTCCCAGCCTCTGGTCCCTGAAGGAAGGTGGGAGGGACAGGGTGGAGGATGGAGGAGACTGTCTGCCCACCACCACTGCCACCTAGAGCAGCATGGAGAGGAAACAGTTACCAGGCCAGGACTGGGGTGGTGGGTATCTTGTGGGGCTGGGGAACCCTGAGAAGACTGCACTCTAGTCTTCCCACCCATTGGAGCAGCTCACACAACCTCTCTGGGCCTCAGTTTCCTCATCTGTAAAATACATGTCTACTTGCTAAATATTTTCTGAGCCATTGCTATGTGCTGAGCACTGCTCTGAGTGCCAGAAAAGCAGGAGTTAACAAAAAAGACACAAACCCCTCCACCATAAAGGTCACATCTTAGTGTAAGAGACAGACAACAATCAAGAGAAATAAGGCTTCGCTGGTGGTCCAGTGGTTAAGAATTTGCCATGCAATGTAAGAGACACCTGTTTGATCCCTGGTCCAGGGAAGATCCCACATGCCAAGGACCAACTAAGCCCATGGGCCATAACTACTGAACACACAAGCTTTAACTACTGAAGCCCTAGTGCCTAGAACCTGTGCTCTGTAAGAAGAGAATCCACTGCAATGAGAAGCCCTTGCAGTGCAATGAAGAGTAGCCCCCACTTGCCATAATTAGAGAAAGCCTGTGGGCAGCAATGAAGACCCACTACAGCAAAATAATTAAAAATAATAACAATTAATAAACTATTATTGTTGCTCAGTTGCTAAGTCATATCCGACTCTTTTCGATCCCATGGACTGCAGAATGCCAGGCTTCCCTGTCCTTCACTATCTCCCAGGATTTGTTCAAACTCACGTCCACTGAGTCAGTGATGCCATCCAACCATCTCATCCTCTGCTGTCCCCTTCTCCTCCTGCCCTCAGTCTTTCCCAACATCATTTTCCAGTGAGTTAACTCTTGGCATCAGATGGCCAAAGTATTAGAGCTTCAGCTTCAGCATCAGTCCTACCAATGAATATTCAGAGTTGATTTCCTTTAGGACAGGCTTCCTTTGTGGTTCAGCTGGTAAAGAATCCGTCTGCAATGTGAGAGACCTGGGTTTGATCCCTGGGTTGGGAAGATCCCCTGGATAAAGGGAAAGGCTATCCACTGTAGTTTCTGGCCAGGAGAATTTCATGAACTGTATAGCCCATGGAGTTGCAAAGAATCAGACATGACTGAGCAACTTTTACTTTCACTTCCTTTAGGATTGACTGGTTTGATCTCCTTGCTATTTAAGGGACTCTCAACTCTCTTTTTTAAAAAAGAAGAGAATTAAATACTTACATGGATAAGGAGGGAAGTAGAGGAAGTGGGCAAGGGGGTTACAACACAAGATGGGAGGTCAATCACTAGAAGAGGGGGATTTCCCTGGTGATCCAGTGGTTATGAATCTGCCTTGCAATTCAAGGGGCTCTGGTTTGATCTCTGGTTAAGGAACTAACCTCCCACATGTGGTGGGGCAACTTAGCTCACATGCCATGCCACCACCACTGAACCTGTGCACCAAGACTTGATGCAGCCAAATAAATAAATAAATACTTTTTAAAATCCCCAAAAGAGGTTATCAGCCAGGCAGAGGTCAGGGAAAAGCATTCCAGGCAGAGGGAACAGCAGGTGGATGCTAAGAGTACCTGCCCTGAAGAATTTTTATGGGGCTGGAGGAGGGGCAGGTGGAAGGCTCAGAACAGGGACAGGCCCATGGTCTGGACTTACAAAGGACGCACCAAGAGCAGTGCTGACAATGGCCCTCATCAAGTTTCTGTGCTGGTTTGTCTACCCTGTAGCCTGTGAGCTCCTGAAAGGTAGCATCATTATCCCCATTTTACCCATGAGAACACTGAGGCTTGAGAAGGGGCAGGAAATAAGTCACATCTTGTGTGCTGGGTGCTGAGCTCTCCTGTCCTTCGTCAGAGGTGACACATGGTACAGTCAGGACACCATCAGGCTGGGACTTCTGCCCCAGGTGGAGAATAGGATGGTGAAGTCAGAGAAGGAACAAATGCCCCACAGTCAGTACCTGCTCAGCCCATCTTCGCAGGGTGTGGGTGTGGGTGGGTTTAATGTCCCTGTGCTTTGGGAAACCTTCCTTGTCACTCTGAATTTGGCTTTGAGTCACCTGATGCCCATGTGGGTGAAGACAGGAGGCTCTGAGAAGTCCAAACTCTCCTCATGTTACAGAAGCAGAAAGCAAGGCCCAGAGAAGGCCTTTGGAAAAAGCCTTATGCATCCCAGACCTCAGTGATTGCATCTGTACATTGGGACGGGGGCTATAATGGACATATAGGGCCAACTGCCCTGACCTTAGTGATTGCACCTGTACACTGGGGCTGGGGCTATAATGGACATAAAGGGCCAATTGCCCCAGGGGTGGGAGGTGTTCCCTCTATCCAAGGCCAGGAAGGGGAAGCCTGAGAGATCAAGCGGGAAGACTCTCCCATCAAGTGAGAAGACCTACTACGGACGCTGGCACACACTGAAGGGTCCTTAGAACAAGGAAGCACTGGCAAGTGTCTGAGGGTATATGCAGCAGGCATGGAGGAAAACGGTGGCACACCTGGCAGGGGTGCTGATGGGGGTGAAGGAGAGGCTGGAAAAGGTGGCCCACCCACTCCTAAATTCCACTGTGATTGCCTCGTTTCCTTGGATGATGCTCTTCAAGCAAAGTCTCCCTGGACTGGTGTCAAGAAGCCTGTGGGGCCCTTCCTGGGACCAAGAGGGGAGCTGCAAAAAGATGAGGGGTGACAGCCTGGGACTTCCCTGACAGTCCAGTGCTCAAAACGCACTTCTGCTGCATAGGGTGTGGCTTCGATCCTTGGTCAGGGAATTAAGATCCCATGTGCCATGCAGTGTGACCTACAAATAAGTAAATAAAATTACTTTTACAAAAGGAGGAAGTGACAGCCCACTGGAGGAGGAACTCGTGGGCCCTGGAGTTACAGCTGCCTGGGCTCAAGCCTAGGCGCTGCCACTTAACTAGTGCACACCCCCAGACCTTCATAGGGCCTCCCCGTGCCTCAGTTTCCAATGGGTGCTAGCCTCGTGGGGTTTGGAGGAGGATTCAGTGAGACTGCGTGCAAGGCCCTCCTCATAGTCTGAGCACAGGGTCAGTGCTGGGTGTAGGCTTCTGCAGAAGGACCCTCCAAATAAAGAAGTGGGAAGCAGCCAAGGCTGGAAGAGTGCAGGAACTCTCCAGGTTACAAGGCTCAGGGGCTTCCTGGTGGTCCGGGGGTTAAGAATCTGCCTTCCAACCCAGGGGGCACAGGTTTGACTCCTGACTGGGGGCCTAGGATTCCAAATGTCATGGGGCAACTAAGCCTGAGTGCCACAACAAAGACCCAGTGCAGCCAAATCAAGTATTTTTAAAAATAAAATAAACACTGTTTAAAAGATTATACAGCTAATAAGTTACAGTCAGGATTTGAACTCAGGTCTCCCTCATTTCTGAGCTGTCTCTGGCACACAGTGGTGGAGGGGAAGGGCCAGGGGAGTCAGGAATGGGGGGCTTAGCTTAGGTGCAGTGAGTTGGTTCCCGGGCCCCTTCAAGGCCCAGCCGGCTCTCCTAAGACATCCCCGCTGTGTTGGGGGCCTACCAGTGCTGTCTTACTCCTTGTAGAGGTGCCTACCAGGCAGCCGATGAGGGATAAGGGCGCCCTGCTCCCCCTTCCAGCCTCCCCAGACCTTGGCTGGGTTCCTTCCCTCCCATCCCCCACTCACTCATTCTAGGAACAAAGGCAAAGCGGCAGCCCCACTTCCTGGCGGTGCTGATTATCTAATTCTCTACCCCACAATTACTGCTTCCTGAGGGAGGCATTATCCCGGGAAAGCCTGCCCTCCTGCCTGCCCCCAGGGACTCTGGGGTGTTTATGGTAAGGGTCCCCATCCATTCAGGGGAGCCTCCAGGGGGCCAGGCTAAGCCTGACCTTGCCTTCAGGAAGTGGACCCTCCAGTGGGGACACTCTGCCCGCCCCACGGCCCCACCCACTGCCTCTCCCTGGATTCTGGACTCTTGACTTGGATGGGACTCAGGTCCACGGGCTCTCATGAAGGTCAAGGACAGGCGTGTGCAGGCATATTGCAAGGGTGTATGTTAACACATGTATGTGCACATGTGTGAGCAGCGTGCTGAGGTCTAAGTGCATAAGAACATACAAATACAAAGATACGAATGCATATGTGCCTATATGACAGTGTGAGTGAGAATGTGCAAAGGTGTGTATGATGATTCTGTGAGCACATATGTGAGTCGGTAACACAAGTGATCACATACATGAGTGTCTAGGTGTGTACAGATATAGATACACAAATGAGTATTTGTGCACAGCTAAGTTTGTGTTGGACTAAAAACAAGTGTAGTGTGAGAGGGTATGACAGAGTGTGGACAGGATCACCAGAAGCTGGGGTAGGAGAAGCGGGGACCCCTACTCCCTAGCTGAGGAGCCAGCTGGGCCTGGCAGTGGTGAGGGCGGGGGAAGAAGGATGGCCCCCAGGCCAGCAGGCCAGGACCTCAGACCTCTAGCCTAAGGCCTGCTTCCTAATGGGACTAGAGTGCCCATCCTTCCTGTCAAAGGGAAGGAAGTGCTCACCTAGGGCAGGTGGAGCTGGTTGCAGATGCAAAAAGACTCCGAGATGATTTCCATCTTTCATTTGCATACATTTCCATAGGATCCATTGATTGGTTATTCGAAAGCTCCCCCAACCTCTGTCAGCTTGCAGTGGCCTCACCTGGAGAAAAATTGAGGATGGGCTCCGACCCAGGACGGAAGCTAAGTACCCCACAGGCCTGGCCTAGATGGGACTGGGTGCCCACTGAGATCCTGGCCTTTAAGCGTTGCTCACCAGCGCAGAGCAAATAACATTCCTCAAGTCTCACTTGTCACTTTGTGAAGGTGCTTATGGGCTGTTGCATCAATGAATAAGCAAAGTTGTAGATAGGGGTAAAGCAGGTGCTAGCTACCTGGGTTTCTCAAATCTTCAAGTGAGTTCTTAGCCATGGGGTCCCCAGAACCCCTGAGGTGGGGCCTGGTCCCCTGGGCCAGGGGGGCCAGCCCTGAGAGTGGATGTCAGATTATCTGAAAGCTGCTAGTCAGAATCCTATCTCCAGCTTTGCCTTGCCCCCTTACCACCCCTCTGCCCTCCACACTAAGATGCGATCCAGAGGCATGACTCCTTCTGTCCACAACAGGTCCAGATGCCTGGCCAAGCATTTTTGGCAGTGCTCCTGTTTCCCCAGGTCTCTGAGTCTCTCAGCAGCCCAAAGGGCAGGGAGCAAGAGGCGGGTGAGTTTTCAGAGACAACGGAAGAATTGAGAGACCCAGCCAAGGAGAGTGTGTGTGTGTGTGCGCGTGCGTGTGTGTGCCATTCACCACTGTGAGTGTGCATGATATAGTCTCCAGAATGAATGTGGGCCTGCAGGTCTGTGTGCACAGGTGTGTGTTTGTGTATTTTGGGCATGTACTCAATGATATGTCAAGAAAATAGAAGTTTTCAGTGTGAAAGGTCCATATGCCCCCTTCTCTGCCTTTTCATTGAAAGTACCTCACTGCCCCTCAGTGAGCAGGATGGTTTGACAATGATACGGCCTTCAAATTCTTCTTTGAGTAGAAACACTTCACACACATGTATGTGTGTACACATGTGTGCGTGCATGCTAAATAGCTTCAGTGGACTCTTCACAGCCCTATGGACCATGGCCTGCCAAGCTCTTCTGTCCATGAGATTCTCCAGGCAAGAATACCGGAGTGGGTTGCCATGCCCTCCTCCAGGGGAATCTTCCTGACCCAGGGATCAAACCCGTGTCTCTTCCGTCTCCTGAATTGCCAGGTGGATTCTTTACCACTAGCGCCACATGAGACACCTGTAGATACTTGCATGTGCGTGACTATATTATTAGATAGGTGTGAACACGTGTTATACATCCATGTGTACATGAACATCCATGCACATCAACTATAAACCTGCTGCTGTGAACACCCACAGCTCCTGCATCTGTGTCTGACCCATTCTTGTTCAGATGTCCTGTTTGCCCGTGTGCTTATATGTGGCTCCTCCGTGTGCAGGCATGATGTGTGAACTCAGCACCACACTGGCAGACCCCTTGACATGAGTGTGCTGAGGTCCCCGAGGGGACATGTGTGCCCAGGGCTGTGCCCACACATGGAAAGCACATGGGGTCTGCGTGACCGTGTGCAGGAGGCGTGTGCACAGGACAGCATGTGTTTGCACATCGGGAGTTGAGGATGTTTAGTAATTAAATCCCTTTTCATCCTTCTGCACCTGTCTCCTTCTGAAAGCTGAGAGAACAGACGTCAAACGGGACGAGGGCTGGATTGAATACAGCCAATTCTGAAATATTTATTAGCTTGTGACTCTGCTCAATGGAGGAGAAGGAATGCCAGCTAATCCACCCAGCAGTGCTCACTGCAGGGACATTTTTCAACAGGGACTTCTCATATTTCAACGACGGCCCACTCTGTCCAAAAATGGGAGAGTTTTCATCTGGGCCCACATGGAGTTCTCCAGAACTCTGGTTAAGGAGACCAAGCCTGAGCTCCTGTTCCTGGGCCCTCCCATCTCCGGCTCACCCCTTCCTGGGGCCCCTCCTCAGGCACAGTACCAATAAACGAGCAGATAATCATGCTGGTCCATGCCAGCCACCTCTTAGGGGGCCCTTACTCTGTTCCAGGCACTGTGTATAGGGATTTTTATACATTTTCTCAATGAACCGTCACAAAAATTGAATGAGATCACTACCAAATATTACCCTCTTAATTATGCTCCCATTAGGAAAATTAGAAATATCCAACAAATAAGGAAACCAAGGGTCAGAGTAGTGAAGCAACTTGCTCAAAGTCATCAGCTATTCAGTGGTGGATCCAGGATTTGAATCAGGCCCCCAAGCTTAAACTCTTTATGACTACACCTGATTCCTCCTAAGTGAATACAGTGGCCTACTTCATGCACTGTGCTGAGGAGATCCGTGAAAAAGAGTGAGGTGATCCATCCACCAGTGATATTTGCCACTGTGACAGGTGGAAAGGGCTGTCTATATGCTGTCCCTGATCCTCATCCTACCCCAAACCTGCTCAATCCCAAGTCTGCTCATCTTAAGTCTTCCCTTCTTATAAATGGCAATACAATTCCTCTAGTCACCCAGGTCAAACATTTTACGGTCTTCCTTTACTTCCCTTTCTCTCTATGCCACATCCAACCCCTTGGCAAATTCTGATGTCTCTACTTGCAAAAGGGATCCAGACTCTGACCACTTCTCACCATCTGCATAGATGTTTCCCAGTTTGAATCATCATCACGTTCCTTTGGGTTGTTGCTGGGAAAGATTGAGGGCAAGAGGAGAAAGGGGAAGCTGTGGATGAGATGGTTGGATGGCATCACCAACTCAGTTGACATGAGTTTGAGCAAAGTCCGGGAAATGGTGAAGGACAGAGAAGCCTGGTGTGCTGCAGTTCATGGGGTCGCAAAGAGTCAGACACAACTGAGCAACTGAACAGCAACAACAATTATGCTTCATAGCCTTTATTTGACATTCTTTGTATTTGTTATTTTCATTCATTTCAATAATGACAAGTATCTATGGAATATTTGCGTATACTACTCTATTCTATTCTGTTCTACTGTTCTTGCATCACTGGTTCTCAGTAAGTTGAGTGTGATGTTCCTGGAAGTGGTTTTCTTCAAGTTTCTTCTAGGTTCACGAAGTTTCTGAATTTGTGGGTTGATAGTTTTCATCAAATTTTGGGAAAATGTGGACACTATTTCTTTAAATATCTTTTCCATCCTCACATCTCCTAGAACTAAATTATACATATGTTAGACCTCCTGATGTTGTCCCACAGGTCACTGAGGTTCTGTTAGGTTTCCTCCACCTGTTCTTTTATCCCCTCTTTATTTCACTTTGTATTATTTCTACTGCTATGATTTTAAGGCCATTGATATTTTCTTCAGCCATGTCTAAACTGCTGCTAATCCCATCCAGTATATTTTTTACTTCAGATGTTGCATTTTTCATCAATAGAAATTTGATCACTTCCTATATTTTTTATTTCTCTCATTGGGTATGTTTTCTTCTACCTTCTTAAACATGAAGAATATATTAATATTTATCAGTCTAAAGCCCTTTTCAGCCAGTTGTATCATCTGGGTCTATCTCTATTGACTGATTTTTTTCTCCTGGTTATGAGTCATAATTTTCTCCTTCTTTGTTGCCTATTAATTTTTACTAGATGGGCATTTTAAAAATAAACTTTAAATTCTGGAATAATTTTAGATTTATCAAAAAAGTTTCAAAGATGGTATAAAGAGTTCCGATACACCCCATACTCAGTTTCTACCATTGTCAGCATCTTTCATTACCATGGTATATTTGTAAAAGCTAAGAAACTGATATTGGCATATTACTATTAACTAAATTTCAGACTACATTTCAGTTTCACCAGTTTTTTCATTAATGTCCTCATTCTCTTCCAGGATCTGATCCAGAGTATCATACTGAATTTAATTATTGTCTTCCTTACCATGGGCTTCCCTGTTAGTTCAGTTGGTAAAGAATCTGCCTGCAATACAAGAGACCCTGGTTCGATTCCTGGGTTGGGAAGTTCCCTGGAGAAGGGAAAGGCTACCCACTCCAGTATTCTGGCCTGGAGAATTCCATGGACAATATAGTCCATGGGGTCACAAAGAGCTGGACATGAGTGAGCAACTTTCACTTTCCTTATCATATTGATAAGGGTATTAAAAACCAAGATCTGGCTGGGTATGGTTGTTGCTACTAACATCTCATTGTTTCTAGGTCCTCACAGCAGACATAACCATGTATACACACATGTCTGTAATTGGTTCTGCATCTATCCATCTGTATCTACATTACTTGATAGGGATGTCTCCAGCTCTAATCCACGGAATTCATTCTAACTTCCCATCCTTGCATATCTATAACCTCCTTCTCCAATCACAAGAAAAGTGGCTCCCACCATCTACCATCCATGCATTTATTTGTTCAATCAACATCTAAAAGTGTACACTGTTGAGTACTGGATTTGCTTGTATTCCTTTATATATTTCTAGCTTAATTCCAAGAGCCAGCTATGTTACATGGAATTGGCTTGATATCATCAAAGAAGGCTTGGTTTCTAACTTTATTAGCCATTAGTTAATGGCTTTCCTGATAGCTCAGTTGGTAAAGAATCCACCTGCAATGCAGGAGGCCTTGGTTCAATTCCTGGGTTGGGAAGATCCACTGGAGAAGGGATAGGCTACCCACTCCAGTATTCTTGGGCTTCTCTTGTGGTTAAGCTGGTAAAGAATCTACCTGCAATGCGGGAGACCTGGGTTTGATCCCTAGGTTGGGAAGATCCCCTGGAGAAGGGAAAGGCTACCCACTCTAGTATTCTGGCCTGGAGAATTCCATGGACTGTATAGTCCATGGGGTCACAAAGAGTCGCACACTACTGAGTGACTTTCGCTTTCAGCCCTAGTTAAGAGCAGCCTTAGTCTGGGGCTCACTTGGTCCCTCTGTTAAGGCAATGCCTTTCCAAGAACTCTACCTAATGGGAAGTCTTTCCGGCTCTGTCTGGTGTGAGAGGGGACCCCTTCTCACATCTCTGCATGTACTCTCTGTGCAATAACTTCCTATTCAATATTTTGCTCCATAGACTCTGGTCCCTTGGCTTCCCTGAACTTCCACTGTATCTCCTCAATTCAGTGAGACCACCAGGCTCCATTTGGCTTCCTCTTTGCCTTCCCTATACTCTGGCCTGGTACTTCTCTCTCTAAATGGCAAGCTGGGGACAATTGTAGGACTCACTTTATCCTTTTCTTCCCTTAGAGATCACTGTCCTGTGCTACCTGTTGCCCAACATAGAAAACCATGGTTTCACAGGTTTTTTTTCAGTTTTCTAGTCCTTTACAGTGAGGACTGGTCTTGTTGCTCCATGATGTCTAGGAACAGAAGTCCAAGCACTGTTCTAGATGCAGAGGGCAGGACTTCCCTGGTGGTCCAGTGGCTCAAACTCCACGCTCCCAGTGTAGCAGGCCTGGGTTCCATCCGAGATCAGGAAACTGGATCCCACAAGCTTCAACTAAGCCTTCACATGTCACAACTAAAGATTCCATGTGTTACAACTAAGACCAGTGCAGCCAAATAAATAAACAAATATTTTTAAAAATCGATGCCAGGGACACTGTAGGGAGTAAGTAGACCAAAAGCCTCTATCCTTGAAGCTTGCATTTTAACGCATAGGTCAGTAAATGTCTGTCAAAGGCTAGGTAGTAAATATCTGGGCTTTGTGGACCAAGAGGCCAAGTCAAGTTGTAACCACATCCCCACCACTGCAGTAAACTGGGCAGAAGGAGTGGGCTGCGATAACAGCAACAGTCTCTGTGTCTGCTGCTCAACTCTGCCCTTATAGCATGAAAGCAGCATGGACACAGGTAAATGAATAAGCATAGCTGCATTCCAATGAAACATTATTTAGACATTGAAATTTGGATTTCATATCATTCTCACATCATGGGTCTTGTGTGTGTGTGTGTTAGTCGCTCAATTATGTGCCACTCTTTGTGACCCCATGAACTGCGATCTTCCAGGCTCCTCTGTCCATGGAATTCTCCAGGTAAGAACACTGGAGTGGGTTGCTATTCCCTTCTCCAGGATATCTTTTCAACTCAGGGGCTGAACCTTGGTCTCTCACATTGCAGGCAGATTCTTTACCATCTGAGCCACTAGGGAAGCCCTCACAGGTCATGAAATACATAAAAAAATTTTTTAATCATTTAATGTAAAAACCATTCTTAGTTCACCAGCCAGTCAGATTCAGTGGGCCACAGTTCACCAACCTCTGATCCAGTGCAAGAGATGGAAAGCAATCAAGGTAAGTTAAGAATACGGTATTTTAGATAAGTGCCAAGGAGAAAACAACAACAGAGACGAAAGAGGGAGGCAGATGAAGCCTTCGATAAGATGTCTGTCCAGGTAAGTCTCACTGAGAAGGTGACTTTTGTGTCAAAATCCAAAGAAAGTGTGAGAATGAGCTGCCTGGTGTTTACAGTAAGCGAGAGAGCTTTATTTGCTATTAGTCTGGCATCTGCCATCTGACCAGACTGAACTTCTTGAGAGCCAAGACTGTGTCCCTGCCTGGTGCTGAGCCGCGCTTAGTCAAATACATTTGTGTGTATGTGTGTATGTGAGAGAGAGATGAGCAGAACTGGGTTTGAATTGCAGCTCGGCCACCTTCCCACAGTGGAAGCTGGGGAAAGATTTTTCACCTCTGAGTCTTAGATTCCTCATCTGTGACGTGTGAGGCATTTCATCAGAAGGTGTAGGATTGATGAGATGGCACATGGAGTGTGCCTGACTTGGCCTGATGCTGAGTTACAGGCTACCATTTTATTAGAAAGAGACAGAAGCCCTGCCATGGAGTAGCCCCTGGGTTGGCTCTGTGAAGCCAAGGACCTGGCTTCCCCATCCCATGTCTATCACCTCTGCCCCAAGAGGCCTTGAACTCCCTACAGCTGAGCCCAGAGCAAAGGGACCCCACCACTCCTATTTGCCATAGGGACATGGACAGAGGAAGAAGAACCGTGCCAGGAATCTAGAGCCCTGAGTTCCAGTTCTGACTGTATTACTGTCTCCCTTGAAACCCTGAACAGGGTCCTTTGACTGGACAGTGTCTGTCCTTTGACTGGACAGTGATCCCAAAGAGAAGACAAATAAGCTGGGCCCTACAACTGCCCCAGCTGACTGCCTGGAGAGTTTCCAGGCTGCAGCACAAGGAAGGAAAAAAACTCATAAGCAGGGGAGCCAGGATTCAAAACCAAACCTCAGTCTTAACCAGCACGTTGATCTGCTTCCTCCAGGGCCCAGCCAGCTTTGGTCCAATGGCTCCCTGGAAAGCAATGGGAGTCCCAATACACAGGTTTAAGTCTTACCATTGTCACTTCCTGGCCACGTGACCTCAGATGGTCAGAGTGGGAGGCTGAAGCTGCCTGTAGGCAGGACTCCTTTGTTCTTCTCATTCAGGCTAACCTCAGTCCTCACCTCTCAGAAAGCCCTGACCACACCCCCACAGAAGCCCCAGTTACTGTCACTGTCCCTTGTCCTGTTGGCCTTTCAGGGCCATCACTACCAGGGCTGATGACTACCTGGTTTCCCTTTCCTAAATTGCCTCATGTCTTCCCTCCAGATTGTAACCTCAATGAAGGTAGCACTGATGTGGGTCTCATCCATCACTGGGTCTCCAGCACCTAGGACAGTGCCTGGCAGACTCTGGGTGCTCAGAAGACACTGTTAACTGGATGAAGTCAAAGAACCCTCAATGATCTTTCTGTCAAGTGCCTCACCTTCGCCCCATTAAACAGATAGGGGGAGCGGGTGGCTGAGGACCACAGAGGGGAGGAACTTGAAAAAGGGTTTAAGGCAGAGCAGGGCTTGAACCCCAGCCCCGTTTCCCAGCCTCAGTTTCCACATCAGGACAGTGGGTTTTGTTCTGGTGGCCTGAATGCAGGAGACAGCAGCCAGCTCCAGTTAGCTGAGGCTGGGAGACAGTAGGGATGACCTCTTCAGAGCCGCTGAGCAGGAGACCTGCGAGAGGAGAGTGTCTGAGCCTCAGAGCACCCCAAGTGTCAGGACAGAGCCTTCTGCCGGTGCTGCAGCCAGGGGAGGGGTTACTACTACTATTATTGTTTCCCCATCTACTCTCAGGGTCCTGCTAAGGTGCAACTGTGACAATGTATGGGAAAGTGCTTTGTTCTTTGTGAATCTACAGTACAGTGACAAAGATGAGGGACCTTATTTTACTGTTATTACCAACAATAATGATATTATGAACTTGTATTTTCATGGACATCCTTCCAAAGGGTATAAATATGCTCAGACACTCAGTTGTGTCTGACTTTGTGTCCAACTCTTTGAGACCCCATGGACTGTAGCCCACCAGGCTCCTCTGTCCATGGGATTCTTCCCACAAGAATACTGAAGCAGGTCTCCATTTCCCTTTTCAGGGGATCTCCCAACCCAGGGATTGAACGTGTGTCTCTTGTGTCTCCTGCATTGGCAGGCAGATTCTTTACCATTAGTGCCACCTGGGAAGCCCATAAATAGGATGACTTGAATGTATCCACTGTGGGGATTTCTCTGGTGATCCAGGGGTTAAGACTGTGTACTCCCAATGCAGGGGGCCAGGGTTCAATCCTTGGTTGAGGAACTAAGATCTTACATGCCACAATGAAGACTTGGTGCAGCCAATAAATCAGTAAAAATAAATCCATATTTAAAAAATCCATCCACACTGACAAGC
This sequence comes from Antilocapra americana, assembly GCA_007570785.1. Classification (NCBI taxonomy): domain Eukaryota; kingdom Metazoa; phylum Chordata; class Mammalia; order Artiodactyla; family Antilocapridae; genus Antilocapra; species Antilocapra americana. Next base: position 28,835,268 of record ML663557.1, read on the forward strand.
AACCCTAAGAGAGAGGAAAGCAGGGAGGAGCCTCTTTGATCTTCCAGGACCTGTAGAGGTGAGGCCAGTCATCCGTCCTAAGGTTCATGTCCATGGCCCCGCTAGACCCACCCAGCCACCCACAGGGCCCAAGGAGCCTTTTCTCCTCTGGTCTACTGGCCAAAATCCAGCCCAAGCACCTCAGAGCTTGACTGATTCTTCTAAGGCAGGCCCTAGTGGGGCCTCCAGTCTATGGGGGCAGGGACAATTCAAGGGTAGTCAAGGCTGGTTTGAGTCTGACACCACTGAATTCATGGTGCCCAGTCAGTCATTAGCCAGCCCCTCAGGACAGACAGAGCATTAAAAGAGGCTCAACCCATAGGAGCCACCCGGCTGTCACATTCCCAGCCCCAAATCCTCAGTCCCCAGGCCCTACAATGGCAGCTGAACCAGGCCCACTCACGTTCTCTACTCCCTCCTGAGACCCAGCAGGTGCCTGTGTGAGATCTGAGTGACAGTTGAGTGGGGGTGCCAACTCCAGGGAGCCACAGGGGCAGCAGAGGGGCCTTGAGTCAGCTGGTGACCAAGGTCGATAAATCCTGTCTTCCCTGAGCATGCTCTGAGCCAGGCCTCTGGACACCCGAGGTTGGAGGTAAAAGGCAAGTCGCTGCCCTCAATGAGCCAATAATCAGTGTAATGTGAAGGGAGACAGATGACCAGACCACTGCAACGTGGTGTGGTCAGCGCAGAGGAGATGGCCAACCAGAGGGTGTGCCCACCGTGCTGGCCACAAGAACAAGTGGAGTAACTCAGGGTAAGAGGAGAGAAAGGAGATCCCAGGGAGAGGAGATCCTGGTCTATAAAATGGTAACAACGTGTGTGTCGTGTTTTACACGTGTCGTGTTTTACAAGCAGGAAGGGGAAACTTCTTTTAAACTGGGACTCACAGGACACATTCAAGGAAGTATTCCTTAGTCACCTATACAGACAGGGGTCTCAGGTCCCCAAGTTTCCCCATTAGAACCTCCCCAGGCCTGTGTCCCTGGGGAGGTACACCCTGGGTCCTGGGTGTACCCACATTGCCATGGTTCTTGATATTATTCACCCTAGAGTCCAGGCCCTGCAGGAGCTCCTAGGTCACCAGGCCCACCCTGGACCATGCCAGGTGTTAGGCAAAAGACAATGCCCACCAAGCCCCTCGTTGACATACTTATATCTGGGCCCCAGTGTCCTCAAGTTCCAGCCTAGTCCAGCGCTCATTCCTCCTGGTTCTAGGCATTTTGCTTCTTGCTACGTTTCCACCCTCACCTTGATCATTACTCTTGACACATAGAACTAACTGCGACCTTAATGGCCCCTCACAGATGATTTGGATCTCCCACCTTCCTGACTCGGTCCGCATTGAGGGAGATACCCCCTGTGGTTTGATTCCAATATGTCATGGTGAGGATGACCATCCACAGGACAGCTACCTTTGACCACCGTGATGACCACCATTGCCATCCTCAATCCAGGCTTGTTCACCTCTGTGCCCCTGCTCTGCCGGTTTCCTTTGCATGGAATGTTCTTCCCCTTGACACCCCCATGGTGATGACTTAAGAATCAACCCCCTCCCCTAAGTTTGGATTGGGATCCCCTTCTCTGCTCTCTAAGATCAGGAGCCTTGGCATGCCATGATCCCCTTGTCTCACTGCTTGTCTGTCTGGCCCTTGATGGTGCGCCTGTTGGGGGCAGGGCTGTGTCTTCTGCAGCTTTATATTCCTGGCACAGAGCCTGGCTCAGAGTGGGTGCTCAGGAAATATTTGTTGAATAGATGAATGCTTGTTAAATAAACGTATGAAATGTTGCAAATCATGAATCAGAGAGCTTTTGGCAGGAAAGAAGAGGGGGAGATGTGCTATGCTCCTCCAAGGAAGGGAGTAAAAGGGGGATCAGACTGAGGAGGAGAGTTGGGGGGCATTTGGTAAAACTTGCTGAGTAAGGGTAGAGCTGATTCAGATATACTCCATCAGCTGAGAAGCCCTCTCAGACCATAGCCTTCAGTTGGGTGTTTGGGGAAGTGGGGTCAGGGGTTCAACTGCCCACCAGCCTGTCTCTCTCCTTGAGGACCCTGAGCCTGGAAGAGGCGGAGGAGGAGGAGGGGGCAGGGTAGCCCCCTTGCAGCCACGAGCACCATGGCCTCCACTCGACCCCTTTAAGACAGCCCGGGCGGCCTCCCTTTGCTTGTTGAAACTGTTCAGTTTTCGGACAGGACAGAGGAGGGGGGCAGGGGGAGGTCACACCTGTTGTGGAACTTGAGAGAAGGCTTATTTATAAATGTTCAGGGCCCGGGATTCTTGCGGAGCTGATGTCCGGAGGGGAAGGTCACCAAAATGCTTGTTTATAAAAGCAACAGCAACTGGGAACACCATAAACGGGCTAAACGATGAAATTAACAAGCTACCCGAGGCGGGGCACGGCGGGGCACAGCGGGGCCTCCGCTGGCTGGGCACCACCGCTGGCCAGAGCCCCAGGCCTGCCTACAAGCCAGGTCCCTCCCCTGCTGCAACAGCCCTGCCCACCCCCCGAGGTCTGGCCCCCCTCCATGCCACCCCCACCTCACACTCGCGCTTGCCCCGTCCCCACCCAGGGAGACATAGTCCATGTGGCAGCAACTATGGGGTGCAGCCCTTTGCTAAGCCACCCCAGCAAGGACCGTATCTTCATCGGCCCACCGTGAGCACTTCTGGGCCCCCACCTTCCCTGAGCCCCCAAAATGTGTCTTGTGGTGCCAAATTGAGAGTGGTGGGGTGTTTTTTATTTTTGACTCTCTGAGGCTGGCTGCAGCCCTCCAGCCTGCCCCCGCCCTACCTCAGGGTGAGGCTGGGAGCCCCCTGGAAGTGGCAGGGGGCGGACATTTCTCCCATGCTCACCCCTCCCAGGACTGTCTTGTCCAATTCCCAGTTTCAGGAAAGCTGTGTTTTCTTTGCGTGACTGATGGCTGAACAGGTGGCTTCTGGGTTAGAGAGTGTCAAGTGAACAGCGGCCGGGAGAAGTGGCCCTTTTATGGCTCACTTTCGCTGCCCGCCTGGTTCTTGGCTGCTGACAGCTCCCTGCCCTCCCCCACCCCCACCCCACCCCCTGTCAGGCTGCCCACCCATCCTGACCCTGCAGCCCACCAGACAGGGCAGTCAACACACGAATTCCTCAGCAAGGGGGCATAGGTGTAACTGAGGGGGTGACGCACCCCGCCCTCCTGCATACCATCACCCACTTACATGCGTGCACACGTCACATGTGTGATCACAGACATTCAGAAGGTCACAGGAGGAGGACACGTGTTCTCTTGGATGCAAAAACACCTGCCTCCCTTGCCTCTCTATATTCCACCAAATTCAGTAAGGGTCACACAAATGACTATGCCTGGCAGGGTGCTCAGACAGTCCTAGCCCCAACATGCTCAGCCCCAGACACACTAGGCCCCACACTCGCTCTACCTATCTTGCACACACAGGGCTCCCCACTGGCCTCTCCCTCCAGCTTTTTGCCTCAGTTTCCCCAGGTGCGTGGCTCGCTGTCTCTGAGTGACCCCTCATCTCTTTCCTTCCTCTCTACCGTCTCTGAGTCTGTCTCTGTTCCCTTGGTTCTCTCTTGGCTCTCTCGCTCCCTCTCCTGTTCTAGATAAATCTGCCTCTGTGTCTCTCTCTTGCCCTCTCTCCCCTCCTGTCTCTCCCCACTCCCTCCGACTCTCTCACTGGCACAGAATCCCCACCCTTACAGCATACCCTCCAAAGTCATCATCGTCAGATCTACTTTCTCCCTCAGCCTCACTACTCAAAATTTGTGTGTGTGTGTGTGTGTGTGTGTGTGTGTGTGTTTCTGGCCACAGCATGCAGCATGCGAGATCTTAGTTCCCCAACCAGGGATTGAACTCAAGCCCCCTGCAGCGGAACCACAGAGCCTTAACCAGGCAAGTCCCATTACTCAGAATTTCTGAGAGGGGCTGCACTTCAGCCGGGCCTTGCCATGGGCCCCTCTGGGGTCACTGGTGTCCTCGTGGCCCACGGACGACCCACAGGCCTCTCACCCCAGGGCGGGGGTCAGGGGCAGAGACTAGCTTGGTTCAGGCATCTCTTGGCTCAGGCTAGGAGTGGGCTGTGGGCCTCACACCTCTCTTCGGTGTAGGAGTTGGGGAGGCCTCAGATGTGAGATCGGGTATCATGTCAACCAGTAGGCCATGGCAGTGGGGCTGGGCTTGTGGGAGGGGGCACTGCCAAAGCTTCTTCACCATCATCCTTGGCCACTATAATGAGTCCCCCAGGCATGCCCAGAACCCTGTGAAAACTGTTCAAAATCCTGGATCCTGGCGCTCCATTCAAGGAGAGCCTCCCCAGGGAAGGGATGGATGTCAGACCTCTGTTTAGACCTTGTGTGTGTTTCGCTCAGTTGTGCCCAACTCTTTGTGACTCTTTGGACTATAGCCCACCAGGCTCCTCTGTCCATGGGATTCTCCAGGCCAGAATACTGGAGTGGGTTGCCATTCCCTTCTATAAGGGATCATCCAGACTCAAGGATTGAACCTGGGTCTCCCGCATTGCAGGAAGATTCTTTACCATCTGAGCCACCTGGGAAGCCCCTTGAGGAGGGACAACTGAGCTGTCCTGAGCATGTTTCAGCCTCAGGAGTCAGGGAGGTGAGGGGCCCCAGACAACTTGCTGGTCTAAGGCAGACAGAAGAGCCTGGGGAGGAACATTAGAGGTGTCCAGTCTGGGAAAGACCCTCCATCTCCCTTCATGCCTAGGGGCATCCCAGCTTCCCGCCTGCTCTTCTCAACAGCTCCTGAATCTGCAGGGAAGCAGACATGGTCTATTTCAGTGACAGAACAGGAAGGGACCTTTGCAGGGCAGCACTTGCTCCTGAGGCCAAAGATAGAGATAAGGTGGGCCCAGGAGACCACCCCCACCATGCCTGAACCCTCCCACACCCACACACCCTTTGCCTCCCACTTTTCTGCCTGGGCCTCATTTGATTACATGTTCATTTGGCAAATATTCACTGAGCACCTACTGTGTGTCAGGCACTGTTCCAGGAATGCTGATAAGCCCACAGTCTAGAGAGAGGGACAGACAATAAACAGAAAAGCAAATATGTAGTTACATCTGGAATAAGCTCAGCGAAGGAGGCAAGATCATGCCACTGTGGACATGAAAAGGAAGGCTCCTCAGAGGGAGGGGGCAGAGGCCTCTCTGAGGAGGTGGGCTTTGAACCTCAAGACCTTCCTTCCACCCTGAAGGTACCTCCTCTCCAGGTAGGAAGCCAGGATTTCACACTCTACCTCACCACTGACAGTGGACAGACCCATAGTGGATTAGTAGTTGTAAAAGCTTCAGCTGTAAGTTAACTTGTTGAGGACCTACGAGTGCCAAGCACTCTGCAATTTACCTCTCTGTATGACCTCTTTGGGGCTTCCCTGGTGGCTCAGATGGTAAAGAATCTGCCTGTAATGCGGGAGACCCAGGTTTGATCCCTGGGTAGGGAAGATCTCCTGGAGAAGGCAATGGCTAACCCACTCCAGTATTCTTGCCCGGAGAATCCCATGGACAGAGGAGCCTGGTGGGCTATAGTCCATGGGGTCGTAAAGAGTTGGACAGGACTGATCGATTAACACTTTCATTTTCATGATCTCTTTTAATGCACAGAACAAGCTCTAGGGAGATACTCATAAAAGACTTTGGAGATAGATGTATACATATAGCTTATTCACATTGTTGTACAGCAGAAACCAACACAACATTTCAAAGCAATTATACTACAATTAAAAAATAAAATAAATAGGAAAAATCAGAGTGGAGGAGACTTTTAAAGATGAGAAAACTGAGGCTCGGAGAGGTTATGTGGCTTATTTGATGTCACACAGCTTGTGGGAAAAAAGGAGCAAGATTTGTGTGACCTCTGCCTCCCCCATGTCCATGCTCCTAGATTCTCTTCCTGCTTGGGAGCCATTTTGGCCCCAGAAAAGAGGGAGCTGGTGGGGCAGGAGAAACTGGGGGAAGAAGAGGGCTCTGCCTCCCTTCCCAGCCCTTCTGTTCCCCATCAGGCCCTCTAGACTGGAACCCTAGTCCCCCTCTTCTCCTCTACCTTGGACTGTGGTCCCCACAGTCCCCCAAATGCTCCCAGCAGACTTACGACTCCAGCCCCTCAAATCATCAGGTCCCCCGCCACTGCAGGCACTCTGGGTGGAGTAAAGCCCCACCCCAGTTCCCAGTTGCCATTGTCTTCTCCAGACAACCATTAGCATACGTGCAGTGCAATTACCCTTCAGCTCTCCTGGTCCTGGGCTGACGTGGAGGTCCCATCCCCAGTGATTTGGGGGAAAGGGGGGTTATTACAACTCACAAAACCTTAAATTAAGAATTGAATAAGGGAAGCGTCGCATGCCACTTCTGAAAGGCTGCCAGCCGGGCTGGGGTGGGTGACTGGTGTGTTATACACCGAGAGGATGGAGGAGCTGACAGATGTGGGACTGGTAGCAAGGCAGGAGCTTGGCTGGTACCCTCCATGACAAGGCCCAGGGCCTGCCCAGAGTCTCACCTGCTGGGTGTGGATAGTCAGACCCCCAAATATCCCCTGTGACTGTAGGATTTGCAAAAGGCACAAGTAGGGCTTGATCCAGATTATGATGAGGAGGCAGGGGTGTGTGATCAGTCTTCCTAGGGAACTTGAAGTAGAGCCTGAGCATTAAGGTGAAGTTAGTGTGGGACTCTTCTGGCTGTCCAGTGGTTAAGACTTCAAACTTCCATTTGTATGGGTTTGATCCCTGGTTGGGGAACTAAGATCCCATATGCCAAGCAGTGCAGCCCAAAAAAGAGAGAGGGAGAAGTTATCCAGGTGAAGTGAGGAGGGCATGATCTAGGCATTGGGACTGGCTTGTGCCAAGGTCTTATTGGGGAGAAACCACGGCACATGGCAGGTAAAGAGCTAGAAAGACGGTGGAGACTGGAAATGGAGCTGTAGACAAGCAGGGGACCCTGAGGAAGTCGGCAGGGTCCACTCCCTGACGCGCCGTCTTGGCCAGCATACAACTTGGGATTTGACGGTAGGGCTGTGGGAGGCGTACACAGTATAAGCATGCTGCATTAAACCAGGTGGTAATGGACAGGGAGGCCTGGTGTGCTGCGGTTCATGGGGTCGCAAAGAGTCGGACACGACTGAGTGACTAAACTGAACTGAACTGAACCGTGGCCACAGTGCAGAGAACAGACTGGAGTTGACAGGGGCTCTGGGGACCCTCCAGGAGGCCCACACAGTGCTCCTGGAGCAACACAGTGGCCACTTGGACTAGAGGGGGAGAAGGGGACCACCCTGAGTCGTGCTTGTGGTGGGATGGATCACAGTGGTGATGGTGGGGTTGAGCATATTGTATGTGGGATGTGTGTAGCTTGGGGAGCCTAGGTGGGAGTGAGGTGGAGGGGCAGGTTGGAGGGTGGAGGGAGAGAAAAGATTTAGGTTTGGGTATGAATGGATATCACAACCCCCCTAAGCCTCAGTTTCCTCCAACTGTAAAGCTCAGTGTGATGCCTGGCTCCTGCGTGAGAAGGTCGGAGCTCATGGTGGGGGGTAGGGAGCCTGGGGTGGGGGTGAGGGCATGAGGAATGCAGACATGACCTAGAAGGTGTGAGCTGTGACTCCACTTGTTCAGGTGGGGCTAACAGAGGGGACTCGAGGATGAGGGGAGGGACTGCACCCAGAGCTGCAGGGCAGGAGGCTGTCACCCCGTTCTGTTGCTCCCCTGCTGTGTGTCCCTGGGCTTGTCCTCTCATCCTCAAAGGGGACCCCCTGGCTCTGGTGCTCTTGGAAAAGGGCAAAGCCCAGGACCCTCTTCCAGGAAAGGGGGGCCTCAGCCCAGGCTCAGGGGGGCTTTGTGGAAGGTCAGCTCAGACCCACCCTCACACCAGCCGTGCAGCCAGGAGCTGGGCTTTCTGTCTCCATCAGAGCTTGGGGTTGAAGGTGAGAGTCCCGAGGCCCCTCCCTTCTACTCTCACGCCTCTCCTGTACCCTGAGCTGGGCACTGCACGCCCCACAGCTCTGGCATCCCCCCTCCTTCCACACACCTCCCTGGCTGGCAACTCAGCCAGGAGCCAAGGAGAAGTAGTGGCTTCAAGGTCAGCAGGGATGCACTCACGGGTAGTGGGGAGATGGGGCTGAGATACCCCCACCCCTCCACCATGGGGACAGAGGGCAGAGAGGTCTCCTTCTGAAGCCCTGTGACCCTGGGCTGCAGGGGAAGAGTGGGGAAGCAGGCGAGAGCAGCCCCTTCCCCCAGCCAGGAGCCCTGGGCCTCTGCTCGTATATCTGTCCCTGGATAATGTATATCCAGCTTATGGAAAATATTCATAATGCTCCTTACACCAAACTGGCCCCCTTCCATAGTGCGTGATCTAAAATTAAATCCATTTCAAATATACAGTAGATCGAGTCAAGCTAATATAAATGAAACATGATTAATAGGCAAAATGCTGTCCTCCTTCTCAGGCATGGGGGGAGGCAGGGCTGGGGCCACTCTCCCTCTCCTTCCCCACAACCCCCCAGAACCCCTAAGGCCTCCACGCCCCTGTCTGTCCTCATTTCAGATTCCTCTCTCCCTGAACCTCAAATGTGGACCAACCTTAGAATTTGCCCAAACGGTGCCAGGCCATGAGAGCAGAGCAGTTGAGAGCATGGACTTTGGCATCAGGACAGAGCCAAGCCCTTGAGCAGATGGCTTAGCCTCTCTGAGCCTCAGTTTCCTCATCTATACAATGGGATAGTAACAACCCCTTGCCTTGTAGGGTTGTTGTGATGAAGAGATGATGAGATCAATGAGATGATACTGCAGGTAATGCACAGAAGTAGCCAGCACCCCCATAAAGACAGTGAACCGCAGGTAGGTGGCCCCCAGAGGTCTGCTCCTTGGGCCCCCATGGGAGTCAGTATCTGTAGCCCCCTCCGGCCACCCGATCAGCCGGCAGAACAAGGGCCAGCCAGAATTCCTGCCATTGCAGGATACGCTGGGTGGGTTATTTTTAGTTTGTTGGCAAGTGACTGTTACTGACCAAATGTTCCCACCACTGGGGACAGACTCTGCTAAGAGGGCACTTGTGTGCTGAGCCCAGGGTGGGGAGGGGTGTTTGTGGCCCATCACCAGGGGCTCCACGTGTGTCCCTGTTGCAAACACATTTGGACACAGTTTCTGCAGCCGTTTCGGAAAGCAGAAGGCCTGGGTGGAGCCAGGCAGCATGCACGCCTGGACTTTCTCTCCTTCCCAGCTGGGCACGAGGGTGCCTCTCACTAAGGACGCTCCTCGGCGTGGAACGAGAAGCAATGTCACCCTTGGAGAGGAGTGGAGCTCTCGGCTCACTGGCCAGCATGCGGCGTTCCTCCCTCCAGGAAAGACCCGGGCTTCCACGGACTGTGTGTGCGCGCATGCGTGTCACGTGCATGTCTGGTCATCACCTTCTGGGTGGTGTCCCGCTCCAGGTATGGGGGCCCTCTCCTATCCACCTGGGCCCCCACACCCACCGTCTTCCTAGGTTTCTCAGCCCCACACCATAACCCCCAATTGCGGGTGATCATCTGAACTTCCAAAGGGGAGCCTCGTCTCTTGCACAAACCCTGGAGTCTTGGGGTGCCTTCATTTTTCCATCCAGAAAGCATCTCCAGTCCCAGTCCTTCCTTTTTCTCCCTGAGGGGCGGGAAGGAGACAAGTCCTAGGGGGTGGGAGGGGGCACCGTTGACTCTTTTCTTGTCATTGGCCATTTGCTGCCTGCTTCGCCGGGCGTGTTTGGAGCATGTTTGCATAAAGTGGATGCAGGCTGCAATTCCGTGATGAATTCTATGAATACTAATCCGCTACTACCCTTGACCTTGGGGTCATCGAAAGATCAAAACCAAACCATTTAATATTTTCCTTTTGCAGATCAATAGAAGCATAAATTCCCCCTCAATGACAAGTATAATTTCAAACAGATCTATAGAAGGCATGCGTGCATTTCCAGCCGCAGACATTCGCTGCCTGCCTGGGCTTTTGGGGAGCAGACAGGAGTTTCTTGCCTTTTCTACCATTGAATTTCTTTTTGCCTTTTTTTATGGCTCTGAAATGCTATTTTCAGCAGCTGCTGTCATATAAATATCTCTTGTTTTTCTTCTCCTCTTTCCCTCCTGGTGAAAAGGGCAAGGGACCTATTGAAAATTCCGCTTTATCTCTTTCAGTTGGGTTCAAGTACAGGTCGAATAATCGATCCCTCCTCCTTTTCTTTTTTAAGTTTCCTGTCGTTCTTTTTGGCCAGATCAGCAGTGGAGAGAAACCAGGAGGGCAGTTCTCTTATGCAGATCCTCTCAGAGGTCTCTATTGCTGGGTCTCTGTGTGTGTGCTCGCTCATGCACATGGGCAATCAGCGATTGAGTGGGGGGTGGTGTGAGCGTAGAAGTGTGTGTGTGTACCTTTGTGTACACGACCATGCATGCTCATGCTAATTCAAACTCTCACCCAGAACTTGAGAAGGGTGGAAACAGAAAATCATCAAAGAGAAGAATTTGAGGGCTGGAGTGAGCATCATTAACCCGTGTAGCTCCCAGGCAGAGCCCGGGCTGGGAAGACTGGGAAGGTCTCCCAGCTGGCTTTTCACGCTTGCACCTCACCAAAGCATCTGAGTCTTTTTAAGAATACAACTCCTCCGAGGGGGGAAAGATGCAAATAGAAAAAGGGAGAAACAAAACTAAACAAAACAAAACTGGAGGCGGAGGGGGGGGGAAAGCCAAAGAAAAGAGAAAGGGAATTAAACCATTAATCTGCCCAGATTTTTCCACTTCACAGAGTAATCAGTTCGGAAGTGACTGAAATAAAGTGGAAACCACGACTGCCACCACCTCCTCCCTTTAGTCCGTGTTTCTTATTTTCAAAAAATTAGGGAGCCAGGGAGGAGGGCTCTCTGTCCCACACATAGGCCCCTAGTGTCCGCTCCAGAGCGGAGACGAAGACCCCAGCCCTTAGCCGCAGCTTCCCGGTGCTGTGATGCCGGAACGACGGCCACCCTGAGCTGGAGGTGCAAAGCCAAGATGATTTAATTTATAGAAAGGACAAGGATGTCGTGTAGCAGATTTAATCATCGGAGAGTTTAAAAAAAAATAAGGACTGGGCTAATGTCGTAATTTACATTTCAGGATAATAAAGAGAGAAAGACAGCAAAGGAAGGGCCCGTAGCCTGCAAGAGGCAGTGAGGAGGGGAGACCGACCAGGGGGCCGAGGGAGCCCAATAGATTTGCCTGAAACACCAATAAATTTAAAAACAAACCCAGAAAGCTAAAGACAGCCCCTGGAAAGTGCTGGGAAAATGGACCATCGATTTTAGACTTGATCTGCATTTTGTATTTTAATAATGCTCTCTCTCTGTCTTTCCTTTTCTCTCTCTCCCTCTCTCCCTCTCTCTCTCTCTTTTGCAAAATATAAAAGCTGATCTGATAAATATTAATTTGAACCATCATAATGTATTTGAAAATTCCAGCTAAAATGTCACCACATGGAACATTAATGTAATATTTCAAGGCCCTGAGAGCAATACTCATATTGATTGCATTTATTTCACTCTAGGGAGGAGAGATAATTCTTCAATGTGGGACACATCTGGGAGCCAAGGAGGCAGGGGCTGAGGGGAGAAATGCGAAATTATATATGGTCATAAAAAATACAAAACAGAAAATCCTCCCCAAAACTCGCCCCTCTCCCGTGGCGTCCCACACCCAAACTTGACTTTGTAATTTCTCAGCATGGTGTGGGCCATGGAAGCCCATGTGCCTCTGGGCACATGGCAAAAGCTTGAGCATGTGCCTCTGGGGCAGTTGTTGCAGGACTGAGCCGCCTCTCCCGGGCCCCACTGCGTGGGCCCTGCCTCCAGGCTCCGGAAGGCATCGGGGGCCCAGCTGGGGTGGACAGACAGACAGAGCGCCTGGCCCAGCTGGGATCCCCCTGAGCTGTGGGGTGAAAGTCTGTGCATGCACAAGAGCTGCGGGGTCCTGGGAGGGGAGAGAGAAAGGAGAGAAGGGGAAAGGAAGGGAGGGTGAGAAGGGGGGGCAAGAGGGGAGACAGAGAGACAGGCAGGAGTGAAAAAGGAAGGAGGGGAGGGGAGTCAAGGGAGGGCAGAAAGGAGGGGGGGAGAGCGAGCAGGGAAGGGAGGGGCAAGGGGGAAGGGGGGCGCGGGCCGTCTGGAGTTCCAGTTCCTCTCACTGTCATTAAGGATATTGATGTGCTCAGGCGTCAACGAGTCTTTGCACAAGTGAAAGGAAATCCGATGCTGGTGATGACCCCAAGCACACGCCCTCCAAGCCCCCTGCCCGCCTGGAGCAGAGACCTGGGAGGCCTGGGGGAAGGGGTGTGCGGTGGTAAGACCCCGTAGAAGGCTGAGATGCTGAGGCCCTGTGACTCCAAGCTGGAGGCTGCTCCTTTCAGCACCGATGCCTAGGCTCCAGGGTTGGCTGCCTGGCCTCCTGCCTCCCTGTTGGCTGATACCTGCAGCCCAGATGCAGACTGAGCAGGAATGCTTCCCTGGCTTAGTCTTAAGCCTACCTTCCTCCTTGTTTCTTGGGAGTGCGTGGGGTGGGCCCTTACAGCACTCCTAGAAGGCCAGGGGCGGGACAAGGGGAGGCCCCAGAGGCCCAGGGACTGGCGAAGGTCAGGTGCATTTTTGTCATTCTTCAAATCTCTGCACAAATGTCACCTTCTCACAGAAGCCCTCCCTGGCCACCTAGACAGCCACTGACACACACTCCCCATCACGCCTGCGTGTTTTGTTTTAAGTAGAGCACTTGTCAGTAACTGGGATTATCTTAATTTGCGTGTACATGCTTTTTCTCTCTCTTCCCCTCACTTGGAGATTAAGTTTTTAAGGTCAGGGACCTTGTCTAACGTATTCACCTTTATATCCCCTACAGCAGACGCTTCTAGGCGTTAGTTGACTTGATGGAAGGATGAATAAATGGATGGATGGATGCTAAAGGCTCTGCCCTTATGTGTACCACCCTCTCCTAGCCTGAGACCCCTTTGAGCCGCGTGACCCAGCATCGCCCTCACCCCCGACCCCTCCCAGCCCCAGCTCCCGCTGCCGCCCGCCGCCTGCCGCCAAGGCTGCGCACCCCCGCCTCCCCTGAGCCGTCATTCGCGGAGCTGCCACAATATTGTGAAGGCTCCGAGCTCCCGCTCCTCCGCGCAGCCCGCAGCCCGCGCGGGGAAAGCGAGGGAGGCGGCGGGCGGGCTCCTCAGCGATGAATAATGCATGACTAAGGCGCCCCCTACCGGCAGCCGCGGGCTCCGCGGGGACGCGGCCTTGCCGCGCCCCGGACCTCGCAGGGACCAGGTGGACAGGCCCGGTCTCACTGCCTTGCCCAGGTCCAGGGAGGAAACTTCCCCCCCCTGTCATCCCTCCTAGATCCAGCCGTCAAACCCTTGCCCTTTCGGGGCTACCCTCCCTCCTTCTGTGTGGGGAGCACCGCTTTAGGGGCGTTTGGGGCGGTGAGTCGGATGCACAAAGCTGGGACAAGCCTCTGGGGATTCTGATCCCGGGAGTGGGGAGTGGGATGGGGAAGCCCACCTCCCTCTCATCCCATGGCTTCTATACCAGGATTTGAGCTGAGCAGGCAGTGTGTGGCCTCCAAAAAGGACCAGCTGGAAGGCGGGGGAGAGCAGAGAACACGGCTTAATCCGCTTATAAAAATTAGTACAAATTATTTGGTGACATTTTGGTCTCTATAGCTCATGGTAAATATATAAATATATAATTATCTGATTAAGTTAATGTTATCAAAAAATTAGTGCCAACAGTATCACAAGTGTTTCCAAGTTTCTGCAGAACATTTAGAACACTGAGATGTTTTTATTATTTTTTTTTAATTTAAAATATGGGAAAGCCCACTATATATGTGTGATCATCTGTCATTTTAGAATAAAATGTCTTCCTGGGAGCCTCCTTTCTGGGAGGAATGGACCTTCGTGGCTGCCTTCCACCAGGAAATGCCAGGTGGCAGAGGGCACGGGTCAAGATTGATAATCAGACCCCCTGCCCCTCAAGGCCTGGAGTGATCCCCAGTGGCTGTGATCTTGGGTTCCACTGCCAGGATTGCTTTTTCCCCAGGCTTACCTCATCCTAACAGGCAGGTGGTGAAAAGGGAGCCAGAGATCTCCCGTTGAGCGAGTGGCTGCTTTCCTCTGGGTCATGCAGGTCCTGGGGAGCAGGGGCTCTCCTCCTTGAGAATAGACTCTACTGACACTCCCCAGGTCCCCAGTCATTCCTCCTGTAACCTGACCCACTGCCCAGCCTTAACAAACCGGAAAGGAGGGGCGACCCTTCCAGAGGCTGGAACCTCAAATTTCTGGGAAGGGGCTCCAGCCCATCTCTCAGGCATCTGCTGAACGACTGGCACGTGTTAGGGTCTCTGGTCCCAGCAACGCCCTGGGAAGGCGGACTGTGAGCCCCATGCTACCGATGAGGAAACTGAGGCTCAGAGAGGTACAGTCATGGGCCCAAGACCACCCAGTTCAGATTTGAACTCAGACTTACACTCTGCAGAGCCTGAGGTGAGAGGCCTGGGTTAGGGAGGAAGAACTCTAGCCTTCTGCCCAGACCGTCCTCTTGTGTCCTGGATCCCATGCCCCGCTAAGAGGTCAGACTTGAATCTCGAGCTGGATCACAGTGCTCCTGGTGAAATCTTGGGGCAACACTTGGTCTGGATGACTACAAATCGGTTGCAAACTTAAGTGCCCTGGGGACTGGTAGGCATCACCACACATGGGATATCTATGGTCCCCCATTAGTTTCCCAAATAGCTTTGGCTCTTAGGAAAACAACAGTTCAGGGCAATGACTGACAACCTACTAGCAATCTTCACCCTGGAATCTTGCTCCTTCAAGTGAGGCCCAGGTTCCAGCCCCTGTATGACTTTGCTTTGCTCTGTTGCCTCACCCAATAAGTCTGACCTCTCTGAGACTCTGTTTCTTCATCTGTAAACTGAGGATAAAAACAGTACCCATATTACAGGGGGTTGCATGGACCAGGCGAGTGGAGGGATGTGCAGGATTTTGTAGGGCAAACCAGGGTCCTGCCAGGATAATTCTTGTTAGTAAGTTGGGGTCCTCATTAGTGGCTCTGTTAGTTTGGGTTTCCCCAAAAGCAGACCAGGGATCTGGGTGTGTGCCGTTTGAGAATGATCCCACAGGAGAACAGTGAGGGGGTGGGGAGGTAGGAGGAGGAAGATGTGTCACTGAGCAGTTGCCACAGGGCTCATGAGTCCTGCAGAGACTAGAGCACAGTTCAGGACTGTCCCAAGGTGTTTGTGTTGGTGGGGGTGACAGTGGGGCGGGGTGTAATTTATCCACCAACTCCCATCTGTCATTGGTTGATTGGTTGAGTGAGAGTCACAGGGGGTGGAGCTTGCACCTAAAGACCAGAGAGATGTCCTTGGGGTGCTGAAGTCAGAGTGATGGTAGCCCTCAGCTGAAGCTTCAGGTGCCTTTCGGGGGCAGATGGAAGGACAAAGCATGGGCCAGCGCCCACCCCTCTTCCTTCCTCTTCACCAGTCGCTCCTGTCAATATTGGTGCCCACTCTGGGCCACACCAGGCTCTGGAGTCAGAGATGGGCCAGATTCAGCAGCAACCTTGTCAAGTTAGTGGGAGAAAGCCCAGTTTTCCAGCGAATGAATGTTGAGAGAGTCTTCTGGCCTTTCTCGGAGCCCAAAGGCAGAGTATTCAACTTCTGGGGCTGAGAAGGCTTCCTGGAGGAGGGGACAGTTTTGTATCAGAACTTTGAGCCAGAGACTCACTTCTCTGTCCTGGAGCCTAAAGGGACCTCACCCTCACTGTCCAAAGTTCCTTCTGGCTGTGGTAGCTAATATTGAATTGCTGGGCGGGGCTGTTAGCTCTGCTCCTTCATCATCCTGGATGCCAGGACAGGACAGCTGCCCTCCAATCCAGACTTTGTCCCACCCCTGGGGCTGCTGGGTTGGGGTGGGGAGTCTAGGCGGCAGGCAGCAGTGAGAAAGCAGTTCTGGGCTTAGGAACTGAGGGACTGTCTGAGGTTAGCCACCAGGAAGTTCCCAAAGCTTCCTGAATGACTAGAGAGCTTGCTTCAAATTTCGATACAGGTTTCATTCAGACCTCCTGACTCAGTATTCAGGTAAGAATACTTCTGCGTTTTCAAGCAAGCACCCCAGGGCCTCATGATGCTACTTGTGGACTTGGGTTGGGGACCCATCTCCTGTTCTGTACTGAGCTCATGGTTACCTCCCCCGGCCCACCACAGACTTCTTGTGGCTGCCATGAGCTCCTGGGAATATCCCTCCCCCATAGCTCCTTGCGTCATCTCTCCTTAATCATCCCCCCACCACCGGATCTGCGTTGCCAAGGAAAGGGGGCGAGACAGAGGAGACAGTCTTCCCAGGGATGCCCTCTCTACCTCTGCAAGCTCCACCCCGCAGAGACCCGCCACCTCTGTTCCCTGGAGAGCATGGGGAAGCATGGGGGCTCCTCTGTGACTGAATCTGTGACCTCCTGTTCATTCATATGCATGGATCAAATTTTGGAAATACAATTAATTACCTGTTGTTGTGTCTGCTTTAATTATTGTCGTGTTTTCTATGTGCTTAACACAATTTAATAAACAGTCAGGGAAACAAAATCTTCATGGGGGCCAGGGCTCGGGAGAAGCTGGGCTCTGTCCCCAGCCCTGGGAAGCACTTTCCACCTGTCATTCATGGTCACATCCATTCATTCTTTCATGTGTCTGTTCATTCATTCTCCAGCCAGTTTGTCATTGATTCATTCACTCAGTCCCTCATTCATTCAGGTATTCATTTATTCATTCATTCATTTATCTAGTAAACATGCATTAGCTAAGCCACATGACAGGCTCCAGGAGAGGTGCCAGGAAGGTCATGATAAATAAAATGAGAAGGTCCCTGCCTTTTAAGAGCTGACAATCTGGTTGGAGACAGACAATAAATAGATGTGGAAAATACAGATTGAGCCAGTACGGCCAGGGAGGACTTCTTGGAGGAGGCAACATTTAAACACACTCCCTATTTTATTCACTTGTTCATTCATCCATTCGAGCAGAACAGGCTGTATTCCTGGAGAGAGCAAGAGACAGAAGACCTAGTTCTGAGCCAAGACCCAGGGGGAGAGACAACTGGTGTCCAAAGTATTACAACATAACAGGAAACATGGTGGTGGAGATAGGAACAGTGGGAGCGCTGAAGCTGGAAAAACAGTCAGGGAAGGTTTTTCCTTGGGAGAAGACCTGGAACAAGTCTTCTAGGGCCCATAGAAGGTGAGTAATCTGAGCCTCCAGGGGATAGCTGGAGGATGGCTGGATAGCTGGATAGATGGACCATGAACAGCTCTTCTGACCAGAAGGACTGGCAAGTAGCTGTTACAAATGCTGGGCACAGTAGTGACCTGGAGAGGGAGGAGGAGGAGAAGGGGTCTGGTGACTAAGATCTCCTGGTTCCCAGCCCCCCGCCCCAGGACTTGGAGTCAAAGGGAACTGGATAAAGTTGAGTCTTGGTGAAGAAACAGAAGTTTATTAGCCAGAGAAGAACACTCCAAGTAAACCTTACACATGAGCAGACCTAGGGGCGGGAGGGAGCTGGCATGCTTAGGGGGAAGCCTAGCTTCATGGCAGAAGGTGGAGCCTTGGACTCCCCTGGTGGTCCAGTGGTTAAGAGTCTGCTAGCCAGTGCAAGGCACACAGGTTCGATTCCTGGCCTGGGAAGTATCCACATGCCATGGAGCAACTAAGCCTCTGTGTGGCAACTACTGAGCTCACGTGCTCTAGAGCCAGTGCTCCACAACAAGAGAAGCCACTGCAGTGAGAAACCCATGCACCACAGCTAGAGAGTCGCCCCTGCTCGCTGCACCTAGAGAAAGCCTGTGCACAGCAACAAAGATCCAATGCAGCCAAAAACAAATAAAAAAAAAAAAAAGAGGAAGATGGAGCTGTAGTCCTAGGCAGTGGGAGACAGGTGGCTGGATCACAGGGGACTGTAGGGATGGCACTAAGGAGCCCAGGCAAGATCCTGGACATGATGAGGAGCCCTGGGCGGGCCCTGGTCAGAGTATCCATGCTAGTTTACAGATGTGTCCAAATGCCTGCCCAGGGCCAGGGATGTAGTAATAAGCAAGACATGTCCTCCACCCAGGCAGACCGCTGACTCTGGTCATAAAAGTGTTGCTGGGGTAACCACGTAGATACCCAGGAGCCCAGAATAGGGGTTAAGCTTAGGAAAGAAAAATTAAAAGCTAGTAACACTTAGTATTTATCAAGTCCTTCCTCCATGCCAGGTGCTTCCATTTGTTATCCCATTAATAATAATAATCGTAGGAGCAGCAGCAGCAGTAATAAGTAATACTTATTTTGTGCCAGCTCCTTTCTGTTCAATGTGCTTTTACCCGTATTAATTCCTTTAATCTTCACAACAACCCATGGAGGTGGATATTAGCAGCACTATCCCCATTTGACAGATAAGGACATGGAGGCTCAGAAGCTGAGTGACTTCTCCCAGGAATAAGTGGCTAAGCCAGGATATGAACTCAGAGCCTTCCACTTCCCTGGTCCATGTGGGCTTCCTCCTGCCCTACCCCCCGCCCTCACTAAGGGATGTACTGGGGGCTGAGGGGTTGCAGGCGCAGCTGGCACTGGATACCCCCCACAAGTCAAGGGCCCCCTCCTCTCCTCTCAGGCAGCCCCTGGCTACTGCCTTCTCCTGCTGACTGAGGCTGGTGTTTTATGAACCCAGAACCACAGCAAGATTCTCCTATTAATTTATTGGTATTGCTAATTAAACATCATATTCGCAAATGTAAATTTCCTAATGGCCTCCCTTCCATTTCCGAAGTTTCCTAAAAGAGCTTTCTTGTTATGGTTGTCAATTGAAACCAATTAAATCTCACCAGATGGGTGGGCTGTGGCTGGCTCAGGGGTCATCAAGGGGATCTGGGGCCTCTGGACAGGGTCTAGCTGGGGCCCTTGTTGACCACAGAGGGTGACTAGGATCCAGGAATGCTGGAGAAGGAGGCAGAGGAGGCCCAGCCCCAGGCTCTTGGGTGTCAGCTGCTGTCTCCCCAACCTCCCCCAGGCGAGGAGGAGCTCTCCTCTGGCTCCTGACCCGGTGGCTGGCCTGAGCCTCTAGCTCTTGGCAAGGCTGAGTCAGGAAGGCCAGAACTAGGGTAAGGAAGGAGGTGGGTGGTGGAGGGAAGAGAGAATCTACTGGGAGGCTCCAGGAATTAGTGAATGCCT
Source organism: Antilocapra americana (assembly GCA_007570785.1). Classification (NCBI taxonomy): domain Eukaryota; kingdom Metazoa; phylum Chordata; class Mammalia; order Artiodactyla; family Antilocapridae; genus Antilocapra; species Antilocapra americana. The sequence continues at coordinate 28,854,543 of ML663557.1, forward strand.
GTGCTTGGAGAAGACTTAGGGATTTTTTTTCAAATGTGTGAAAAATGGGGAAACTGAGGCACTGAGAAGAAAGTGACATGCCAAAGGCCACAGAGTCAGTAAGTAGAAGAGTTGAGACCTAAACAGAAATCTGTCTGTAATCTCTTTGAGAATGGGATGAGCTATGGGCCCCCATCCCTGCAGAAAAATATGCCCAGGGATTACAAGATTGCAGGGACTTTGTGATGTTCTACACCATGGCAACCCCCATTCAGTAGCAGTATAGTGTTTAAAAGCAATGGTGGGCTTCCCTGGTGGCTCATAAGTAAAGAATCTGCCTGCTAATTCAGGAGCCACAGGTTCAATCCCTGGTGGAAGCTCCAACGTGCCTCGGAGCAGCTAAGCCTGTGTACCACAACTATGGAGCCTGTGCTCTAGAGCCTGGGAACCGCAACTACTGAAGCCCACTCTCCCAGAGCCTGAGCTCCACAACAAGAGAAGCCATGTCAGGGAAAAACCCACGCACACTGCAACTAGTGAGTAGCCCCCACTCGATGCAACTAGAGAAAAGGCCTGTGCAACAACAAAGACCCAGCACAGCCAAAAATAAATAAATGAAAGCAATGACTCTTGGATCAGAAGTTACCACTTTTAAATCCCACACCCAACAAGCTGTCTGCCTCTCTGAACCTCAGTCTCTTCATCTGTAAAATGGAACAGCAGTCTCTCCCTCCCAGGGCCATGGAAAAGATTATTTGACAAAGCATGTGAATACCCAGTTCTAGGATGGGTCTCATCACATCAGAGCTTAATGGGGAGAGGGCTCTGGCTGTTGCTGGCCTAGGTGCAGGTGGACCCAGGGAGGCTGGGAGAAGGGGAGGCCACACAGGCCTGACGTTTGGCCTTGTGTTTGGAATGATGGTCACCATTTACTCAGTGCTGAGACATCACAGGTGTCATCTCAGTAATTCTCCCAGATCATAAAGAGGTACTGTCTTTGCCTCCTTCACAGATGGGGAAACCGAGGCTGGGGAAGTCCAGGACTTGCCTGGCCTGTGGGTCTCTGGGGGAAGGTCTCTCTTCCTCCAGAGTCTGAGTCAGTAACTGCTATGCCTTTGCTGAGAATGAAGTGGAAGAATTAAGAGTGGATCAGCTCCCAGGACTTCAAGCCCCTGCTCTGCAGTTCCTTTCCTGGGAGGCCACTGAGCATGTTCCCTGTGCAATCAGGGCCTCAGGAAACCCCCCCCCCAAATATGTCAGAAAGGACTGATGGTCTCTGCAGCCTGATCTAAGACCCCACACTGTGCCACTGTCTAATGTCCCTCCCAACACCCCTAAGCACAGCCTCTGGGGAGACGGGCAGAAACGGGAGCCTGTGGGGGAAACTGAGTCAAAGGGCCAAGGTCCTGGCAAGGATGCAGAGGACGCAGGAGACCCTTGTCTTGTCCCTGGCACCTGGGCAAAGCCAGGGAGTGGGGCTGGTGGGGAAGAGGATGAGCGAGGGGCGTCTCCCAGATGCCAGAAACCACCGTCCTTGCCCCACTCTCCACAGCCTGCATGGCTTCCCTGAGTCAGTATCTTTAGGGGACCAGTGGGTAATCTGAGTGTTTTGGTTGCTGCTTGGGAATCTCCATTAGGGAAAGTTTTAAAAATACACTCTATTGTTGTTTATTATTAATGGTAATGACACGGGGAGCGAGGCTGCTCATCAGTTCCCTGTAGTCCCAGGCTTCTAATGTGCTGGGTGGGACAGCTGCTAACCGGTGCCCTGCGTGGAGCATAAGTGGGTCTCAGTCCATGAGACTGGACTTGGGGTGCCCAAACAGTTAAAAAAAAATTTTTATTGTGGTAAAATATACAGAACACAAAATTTAACATTGTAAGCCTTCTGAAGTGTGCAATTCAGAGGCATCAACTACATTCACAAGGTTATGCAGCTGTCTAGTTCCTGAAATTTCTCATCACCCCAAAAGAAACCACCTGCCCATGAAGCAGTCACTCTCCATTTTCCCATCCCCTGGCAACCACTAATCTGTCTCCTGTCTCTATTTGTTGTTGCTGTTTAGTTGCCAAGTCATGTCCAACTCTTTTGCGACCCCATGGACTGTAGCCCACCAGGCTCCCCTGCCCATGGGATTTCCTAGGCAAGAATACTGGAGTGAGTTGCCATTACCTTCTCTAGGGAATCTTCTTGGCCCAGGGATTGAATCTACTTCTCCTGCTTGGCAGGCAGATTCTTTACCACCGAGCCACCTGGGAAGCCCTTCTGTCCCTATGGACCTGCCTTTTCTGTATCCATTAGACACCAACTCCAGTTTCCCCTCCTCCCAACCCCTGGTAACCACTGATCTACTTTTGTGTCTATGAATTTCTCTCTTCCAAGTTCTGCATATAAATGGAACCATGCCCCATCTAGCCTTCTGTGTTTGCTTTCTTTTATTTAGCATCATGCTGTCAAGGTTCATTCAGTGTTGTGGCAAGTAGTCTGTGTGTGCTCAGTCATGTCCAACTCTTTGCAACCCCATGGACTGTAGCCTGCTAGGGTCCTCTGTCCATGGAATTTTCCAGGCAACAATTCTGGAGTGGGTTGCCACTTCTACTAGTGCTTCATCCCATGGTACAGCAGCATAATATCCCATTTTGTGGATAGAGTACATTTTGTTTATCCATCATTCATTGATGGATATTTGGGTTGTTGTCACCTTTTAGTTACCATGAATAGTATCCATATCTCAAGCATAGTCTTCTGCATTTTGAGTAGGGCGATGTCTCTATTCTGGTGCACAGATGTCCTGACAGCAGATAAAAGGTCAGGCTTTTATACCGTACGTGAGGATGTCCAGGCTTCAAACCCCCAGCTCAGGGGCCTGAAGGACCCCTTTGGTGCCCTCATTAGGTAGATGGGCTCCCATAGGGTCCAGCCTGAGGCTGGAAAGTTTGAAAGGATACAGGTTCCAGCCACAACAAGGAATGAAATCGGGACATTTGCAGAGACGTGGATAGGCCTAGAGTCTGTCATACAGAGTGAAGTAAGTCAGAAAGAGAAGAACCAATATCATATATTGATGCATAGACATGGAATCTAGCTCTGAAGCTGAAGCTCCAATACTTTGGCCACCTAATGCCAAGAGCCAGCTCATTGGAAAAGACCCTGTTGCTGGGAAAGGTTGAAGGCAGGAGGAGAAGCAGATGACAGAGGATGAGATGGCTGGATGGCATCACCAACTCAATGGGCATGAGTTTGAACAAACTCTGGGAGATAGTGAAGGACAAGGAAGCCTGGCATGCTGCCATCCATGGGTAGAGTCAGAGATGACTTAGCAACTGAACAACAGCATGGAATCTAGAAAAAATGGTACAGATTAACTTCTTTGCAAGGCAGGAATAGAGATGCAGACATGGAGAATGGATATGTGGACACAAGGTGAGGAAAGGGAGGGTGGGATGAATAGGGAGATTAGAACTGACATGTATACAGTAGCACATGTAAATAGATAGCTAGTGGGAAGCTGCTGTTTATAGCACAGGGAGCTCAGCTCAGGTGCTCTGTGATGACCTAGGGGGGTGGGATGGTGGGTGAGGGGAGTAGGAGAGAGGTCCAAGAGGGAGGGGATGTTATGTGTACTTACAGCTGATTCACTTCTTTGTAGAAAGTGAATGCAACATTGTAAAGCAGTAGAAACTAATGCAACATTGTAAAGCAATTATATTCCAATAAAAGGGGGGTGCAGTTTCCTTGAGGTGGGGAGAAGAGGGGCAGGGGAGTAGCCCGCAAACACATGACTATGGGATGGTGAGGGCTGGATGAAACAACCTTCTGGAGACCCTTGTAGGCTACCACACAGACAGAAGTCTCTGCCTATTTGGCAGTACCTTGGGGCATAGATCAGAGGACCTAGATGATCAGAGAGGGACAAGACCTTGCTGTGGTCCAGTTCCCGGGCATTTTAGCAGTGAGGAAACTGAAGACAGAGAAGAGGGGAGACCTCTTGTGTCACCCACAATTTCAGAGCTACCATTGACTGGCACTTCCCAACATGAGTGCTCTTAAACCACACACATTAAGGGGCCTTCTAATGTTGTTTCCATTTTACAGATGGGAACATGAAGGCTCAAGGAAGTGAATCCCTGCCTGAAATGTAGAGAAGGGACAATTCTCAGGTGTCCCCAAAGGGAACCCAGAAGTTTTCCAGCTAAACCCATGTCACCGTGACCAGTGGCAACTGCCCTGGAGGTTGGCACTAGATCAATCTCTCCCAGGGCGCTGACCACCCCTGCACGTTCTGCCCAGGCTCTTAGCCAGGAGCTGGGCTTCTTAGGAGGTGGCATAAATAATAGCAGGAGCACAGACCTGAGGGCAAATCTCAACGCCACTCCTTGGTAACTCACTTTATCCTGCTGAGTCTCAGTGTGCTCATTTGTAAAATGGGGAGTCTTGCTGACCCCCACTGCAGAGGGTTACTCTAAGAGTTAAATGAGTTGATATATCCAGAAACTTGCACAGAGCCTGGCATGAGTGCTCCAAAAATGTAGCCTGAACAAACAAACCTGTGTCCCCACCAAACCCTGTGTGAGGAGAGCTGGGCAGATCATCAGCCGGGAGATCAGGGAGACTGGTGCCGCCCCCCTGGGATTTGTAACTGGGAAGGAATGGTGCTCATGGTCTCCACGGGATAATCAAAGAGGACACCACCTTAATTCCACCTCCATCAGACCTCTGCCAGAAGACACGACCCTTTCACCTCATCAATATTCAAGAGCTTAACAAAAAAAGCTATAACTAGGGAAGTCAGAAATAATGGAAAGCAGTATTGATTATTTTATGGTGCGATTAGGGGTAATTACATCTCTCAAATTTTATTTTAATGTTACTTTCTACTACTTTTAGCCTTTTAAAATTATCCCAAACATCCTCATTTAATGGAACACACATGCCTTCAATTTCAATGTGAAATACTTTTTTTCTGCTAAAGTGTGACCTCAATATATTTGAAAACATAAATTACACCATGTATAAACCATAAAAAATGAATGATGAATTTAATTCTGGTGAAGCGTGAGGGATTGAGGAGGCAGGCAGGCAGAGGTGCTGTTTATCCAGTGCGGAGGGGACAGTCAGAGGCAGGAGGGGGCAGTGGGGGGCAGAGGAGGTACCTGACCTTCAGGGGGCACAGGAACAGGGCTCAGCACTCTCTGGGACACAGGCCTGGGAGGGACCGCTTGCCCCAGTGCCCTCCCTCATTCAGGTGAGCTTGTGGTCATTTCTCCTGCCCACTTTCTCTGGGAAATGTTTCCAAGATCTTGTAGATGCATGGTCTGACTTGACCCTCCCAGCCTAGCTCTGCCCATCATAGATGGTGTGGTGTGGTCACTAATGTGCTGTTGCTCCATTTTATTGGTTCCATTATACAGATGAGCAAACTAAGGCTGAAGGAATTCAACTAAAGTAACTCAGGGAGCAAGTGCTGGGGTTTTAACACTGGCCGCAAGCCAGAATTGGGGGACTCTGCAGCCTGAGAGCTTCCAATTGTCAGAAAAGAGCCTGTAGGAACTGCATCCCCATGGTCCTAAGGGCAGTGATCAGAGTGGTTGAGGACTGATACTTTGGAGTCAGAAAGCCCTGGGTTCAAATCCTGGTCCCCTTGTAGTGCTATGAGGACTCTCTGTCACTGTAAAGCACCTAGCAAGTTATTTCTGATCCTCCTTTGCCCAGGGTTTGAGGCTGGGGCTTGAGGGCAGGAGGGTTTGCCACCAGGGATGGTGGTCTTCAAAATGTGGGCAGGGATTTCTCCTATGCCCTCAAGGCTCGCCTCTAATCTTAGCTAACCCAGAAACCTTAGCTCTGGGTTTTTCAACTTCCTAAATATTGCTCACCCCCAGGTGACTGACAACTCATTATTTGGGGGGAATGACTGCCACCCCCGCTATATTGTGAGCCCTCAGAGGGCAGGGACCAGCTCTCTTTGTAGTTGTATCTTTGGCAACATTATGTTGTGGGAACTTGAGAAAACTGCATGAATGAAGTGCTCTGGTAAACTGGGGACTGCGTTGTTAATTTCATCGGTCAGTTTCCAGCCCATCGCAGCACAGTTCACAGGACGCCTCTCTCCTCTATGGAACACTCTCCTGTCTTGGCTTCCCACCTCCCAGGTGGCTCCTTACCTCCTGCACGTTTCCTCCTTCCCCTCTTCACCTTGGGTCCATCCTCAGGCTTTCTCTCCCATAGTCACCCCCAGGGCAACCCCATTCTACTTGCACATTAATGTCCATCAGATTAATGCTATCCTATAGAAATAGCATGCAAACTTCTTGGGCAATTTGATATTTGGAGGTACCTACATTTTTTTAAAAAAGAAAACAGTAAGGTAAATACTGTATTTTATCTAAGCAAATATATCCAAAATTATTTCATTATCACTCCAACTTTTTAAAAAAGCAATAATGAGCTACTGCAGTTTTTTTTTCACCCTAAGCCTGTGAAACCCAGTGTGCATTTTACACGTATGTGCTGTGCTTAGTGGCTCAATCGTGTCCAACTTTTTGCAGCCCCAAGGACTGTAGCCCACCAGGCTCCTCTGTCCATGGGGATCCTCCATTCAAGAATACTGGAGTGGGTTGCCATGCCCTTCTCCAGGGGATCTTCCCAACCCAGGGACTGAACCCCAGTCTCCTGCATTGCAGGCAGATTCTATACTATCTGAGCCACCAGGGAAGCCTTTTTATGTGTATAGTCCATCTCAATCAGACCAGCTGCATTTCAAGTGCTCAGTAGCCACATGTGACACTGGACACTGTGTGGGGCAGCTAAGCTTTCTACACTGACTGTTTCCAATCCATACCTTCAACCCAGACCTCACGTCTCAGTGAACACTTCTCATACTCAATACCTTCATTCGGAGGCCCAAGGGCCATCTCAAACTCCAGACTTCCAAAATTGAGCTCCTGTTCTTCCCCCCACCAGCTCCACCCACAGCCTTCTTGTCTCTATTAATAGCAGCTCCAGCCTTCCAAGGCTCAGATCAAAATCTTCAAAGTGACCCTTGACTCTTCTTCCCCCACCAACTCTCCCCACTCATCTGATTTATCAGCAAATCCCGTCTGTTCTGTCGTCACAACACATCCAGAATCTGACCACTTCCCACCTCCTTCACTGCTGCCACTTGGTCCAAGCCACCAACACCTCTCCCCTAGATAACTCTGGTCACCTCCTCTATGGTCTTCTTGAGTCCACTCTTGCCTTGGACCCTACCAAAGACACACTGCCCAGATCCCAGAGTGATCCAGTAAAAGCATAAGTAAGCACCTGACACACCTCACAACCCTTCAGTACCACCCACAGTGAAAGTTCAAGTCCGTAAATCTCAACACACATAAACACGTTCCTGCCTCAGGACCTTTGCAATTGTCTGCTCCCTTGGCCCAGACGGACTTTCTCATAGATATTTACAAGGTCAGTGCTGTCATCTCCTTTGAGTTTTTGCTGAAATATCACCTTTTAATTGAAGTCTTTCTTAATCTTTCTATTTTATTTATTTGGTTGCACTGGATCTTCATTGCTGCAAGCAGCCTTTCCATAGTTGTGGTGAGTGGAAGCTACAATCTAGTTGTGGTGCGTGGGCTTCTCATTGCAGTGGCTTCTTTTTGCAGAGCACGAGCTCTGGGGCATAGGCTCAGTAGTTGTGACTTGAGGGCTTAGTTGCTCCGTGACATGTGGAATCTTCCCAGACCAGGGATCGAACCCATGTCCCCTGCATTGGCAAGCAGATTCTTATCTACTGTACCACCAGAAAAGTGAAAATGTTAGTCACACAATCATGTCTGACTATGCAACCCCATGGACTGTAGTCCATCAGGCTCCTCTCTCCATGGAATTCTCCAGGCAGGAATACAGGAGTGGGTAGCCATTCCTTTCTCCAGGGAATCTTCCCGACCAAGGGATTGAACCTGGGTCTCCTGTATTGTAGGTAGATTCTTTACCATCTGAGCCACCAGGGAAGCCCTTTAATCTTCCTATTTTAAATTGCCACCTTCTCCTCATCCCCCACCTCTCCTTTATTCTCTTTTATTTCTAACACATACGTAATTTACCTATCTATTTTATTGACTGACTGCCTCTCCCACTGGAATGTCAGCTCTGCGAGGCCAGGAATTGTTGTCCTTTTTTCTGTTTCGTTCACTATTCCTCCCCAGCAGTGTCCACATGCATGGTGCCTAGCCTGTGTTAGGCATCCATAAATATTTGATGGAGAAATGAATAAACATTTTCAGTACCAAGTAGATAGTCATTTGAACCAAGACTATTTATTGAATTCTGATTTTTTGAAATGTCACCTTTATTATAAACTAAACTTCCATGTAAACACGGAACTGTTCCTTTCCATTGATTGATTTATCTAATCTCATTCCAATACTACACTTTTAATTACTATGGCTTCATATTCTGCCAACTGTTAGGGCTATTCACCTTTGAAATTTCTTTTTTAATATTACTACACATTTTCTTTTTCATATGAACTCTGCAAGTGGACTATCACATTTGACAACAATTTATGCCAGGAACTTCACTGAGACTGAATTAGATTTATTAATTCATTTGAGAATTATTTCAATAGTCATCACATCCAAAATATATCTCTCCATTTTTTAATAAAACTACTAGAGGAAAATATTTTCATATTCTCTGAATAGGGACAACAAGACATGAAATCCAGAAGCCAAAATTTAACATTTCTTTGTCAAAAAGATTATTAGCAGGCTGGGAGAAAGATGATTCATATCCAGAATATATAAAAATTGTCCGTTAGAAAAACGGGCAAGAAATACAAACAGACATTTCACAGTAGATAAAATTTAAATGGCTAATAATCATATATTCTTTTAAGTTCACATTCAATAATAAGGTAAATGAAAATTAAAACAGCAATGAATTTTCTGTTTTGTTTTTTGCCTGACAAATTGGCAAAAATTAAGGAGATTGATAATATTGAGAGATGATAAAGATGCAACTAAAGAGTACTCTCATACAATGCTGGTAAAGGCATACATGATTCAAAATTTGAGAGAACAATTTGTTAATATCTACTAAAGTCTAAAAAAATGTTCACCCAGCAGCTCTACTTCTAGAGCTTTCTTTACCAAAAAGACTCACTTGGGTGCACAGAGATGTGTGTGAGGATATCTATTACCTTGTTTATGATAGAGAACATTTTAGAAAAAGCATAAATGTCTCTCAGTCACAGATTGGATAAATACTTATAGCACAGCCAAACTACGAAAGCTTGAATAGGTACTTAGAAATAGTGAGGTAAAGCTATAAAAATCTATACAGATCACAGAAAGATCTCCGTAGCATACTGTCAAGTACAAAGAAGCAAGTCAGAACAATAGATGTGGTGTGATACCATTTACATAAAAGATAATTAAGATATCTGAAAAACTGGCAAAAGGCTTGAACAGACACTTCTCCAAAGATATACTACTGTCCGAAAAACACGGGAAATGCAAATCAAAATCACAATGAGATAACCGCTTCACACCCACTAGGAAAGCGATAATCCAAAATGCAGATGACAGCAAGTGTTGGCGAAGATGTGGAGAAATGAGAGCCTTCATATGCTGCTGGTGGGGCTGTAATGGGCTGCAACCACTTTGGAAAACAATCTGGCAGTTCTTTAGAAGGTTAAACATAGAGTTACCACATGACCCAGAAATTCTCCCCTAGGTATATACCCCAGAGAAATGAAAACAAAACACACCAACTTGTATATGAATGTATATAACAGCATTATTCACTATGGCCAAGAAAGTAGAAACCAATATGTCCATCAACTGATGAACGGATAAGTAAAATGGTATAGCCATAAAGTGGAATATGGTTGGGCAATACAAAGGAAAGAAGTATTGCTGCATGCTACAGCAAGAATAAACCTTGAAAACATTATACCTAAGTGAAAACGCTTATTCGCAAAAGACCACCTATTGTATAGTTTCACTTATATCAAATATCCAGAACAAGCAAATGCCATAGGACTAGAAAGATTCGTGGTTGCCTGCTGCTGCTGTTTATCACCAAGCCATGTCTGACTCTTGCCTAGGGCTGAAGAAACTGAGGGGACTGGAGAGTGGCTGCTAGTGGGTATGGCAATTCTTTGAGGAGTGATGAAAATGTTCCAAAATTGGTGTGGTTGCACAACCTGAATATTCCAAAAACCACTGAACTGGACACTCCAGTGAGTGAAGGTGTATGGTATGCAAATTATATCCCAATAAAGCTGTTTTTTTTAAATTAAAAGATAATTAAGATTTTTGCATTTGGTACTTTCTAACTAACTAATCACAGTCATGGGCATGGGCTCCTGCCCACAATCCAGTCTCCTTTAAAATCATGGTGAACAATCAATCCATGATGGACAAAATACCAACATTCTAAATAAAACAGTATACTATTCCCAATTCTGCTTTTGCCATATGCTCCAACAAGGCTCAGTTGAGCAGTTACTGATCTCGTCTTTAAAATTATGGTATTTTTTTCACCACTGAATTCTTGGCATTAATTTTGCTTTTTTAAAACTATTGCATTAAAGTATTTTTTTTAATCTTGGTTTCTGAGAGGTGGTTTTTTTTTCTTCCCCCATTGCTCCTTAAGTTCTGCACCCAAGTGCCTCATTCACCCCACCTGTGTCTCGGTCCTGGCTCCCAGAACTCGTGCGCCTGGCCTTGGCCTTGTCCCCAAAAGACCCACCTGGGACGACCAGGCTCCCAGCCACTAGAAAGTGAGGGCGGGAAGCTGCAGTGTCCTGTCCCAGGCTGCGGACAAAGGCCTGGGGCGGCCAAGCCGTCCTCCCCAAGACCTGGACAGAGGGAGACAGAGAAATAGGAAATGTGGAAGGAAACCGAACCAGAAAAAGGAGAGACAGAGATAGAGAGACAGAGACAGAGGAGATCGAGAGTAGGGGCGAGCCGGGAGAGGCGGAGAGGAGCGAGCGGGCGCGGGGCCCAAGGTCCCACCGCGGGTCGCCCCTCCCCGAGTCCAGCCCGCCCTCGCCCCCACCCCCAGCGCGGGAGGCCCCGGAACGACCGTCAGAGGCGCCCCGGGGAGGGGGCGCTCCCGGCCGCCCGCCGCCTGATGCGTATCGATCGGCGCCCGGGGTCGGCGCGGGGGCACCAGCTGCCGGCGGGCGGGGCGACCGCACATTAGCGCGGCCGGGGACCACTCCCCGGAACGCGGGCCGGGCAGCCCATTAGACGCCCCCGGCCGGCCGGCCGCGCGACCACCGAGCGGGCGGGGCGAGGCTGGCTCCGCCGAGGCTGCCCCTGCGGCGGGAGGGCGGCTGCGGGACAGGAGGGGGTGCAGGAGCCTCCGAAGCCCCACCTCGGCCCAGGGCCGCTGTTTCCTCGGTTTCCTGAACTCCCCTCCCTCCTCTAGGCCTTTGCACGTACTGTGCCCTCTGCGGGGACGCGCCCCCATCGCTCCTCACCCAGCTGAAGGTCACTCTTCCTTGGCTCCTGCTTGGAAGTGGATTCCTTGGGAAGCCTTCCCTGATCCCCACCCCACCCCAACCCCGACAAAGGGCGCCCTCCTTTATACCGACCTCCTGAACAGATCCCATGAAAGCTGGGGGTTAGTCATTGGGATCAAGGATCGACCACCCCAGACGGTCTGTGCACCTGATGCCAAGAGCCAACTCATTGAAAAAGACCCTGATGATGGGAAAGACTGGGGGCAAGAGGAGAAAGGGGCAACAGAGGATGAGATGGTTGGATGACATCACTGACTCAGTGAGGTTGAGCAAACTCCAAGAGATAGTGAAGGACAGGGAAGCCTGGCGTGCTGCAGTCCAAAGAGTGCAGCGACTTAGCAACTGATCAACAAAGAGGGTCTGTGAGTCGGGGTGTGTGTGTGTGTGTGTGTGTGTGTGAGACAGCTGGGCTTCTCCCTGGGTAGTATATTGAGGATCCTGACACCAGCAGGGCCCCCCCAACTGGCACACCTGTAATGAAGGAATAAACACCAGAGCTAGTCAGGAGGCCAAATCTGGAAAGCCCACAAGGATCTTTGGCTATGACCTCTCCTCCCCTTACTTATCCTTGGAGGATGCTGTTGAGCAAATTAGAGTCGAATTCTAGTTCTGCTTAATGGCTGCATTACCATGGGCAAGTTGTTTAACCTCTCTGGGCCCCCACTTCCCCACTGACAGCTTTATCAAGGTCTGTGTTCTAATTCCTGCTCCTGCAGGAGACCCCCAGAGATCTGTATTCAAGCTGGAGAGGGGACTGGAAACCCCATAATGTGTGGTTGCAAAGAGCTTGAAATGCTCCAGTGGGGAGTGGGGCATGCAGGAGAAACAGGCCACCTTCACACTCTGCTGGGGAGTGGTGTTGGGGATGGGGGACTTTCTGGCCCCAGTGACTTCCACATTATCTTAGGACTGTTTCTCAACCTCATTTTCTCCCATGTGTCACTTCTCCCTTGACCTCACTTCCCCCACCAACTACCACCCTATTCTCTGCCCCTTGCCCAGTAAGATTCTGTGAAAGAGGTCCCTTAGCCCACTCTTCTCTAGTCTCTCTCTTCCCATCCTCTTCTGAACCCAGGCGATTCGACTGCTCTGGTCCACGGCACCAGTGACTCCACGTCGCTAAGCCCAACAGCAGTCAATTCCCAGCTCTCAATTTACTGGCCCCATGGGTGCTCTGGATCCAGGTGGTCACTCTCTCCTTCTTGGAACCCTTTCCTCCCTCCACTGGTTCCCTCCCACCTCCCCGGATGCTCCTTCCTGTCCCCTCTGCAGTATCAGAAGCTGGTCTCCTGACTGTTTTCCTTGTATGCCCCTCCCTCCATGATCCCTCTTCTCAGTACTATAGCTCTTTGAATACCAATAGTTTGTATTTGCTGACACTCTGTATTGCTGACACTTCCCAAATGTGTCTCTCTGGCTCATACCTCTCCCTAGTGCTCTGGTCTTGTCCATACATCTATCACTCAACATCTTCACTTGGGCAACAGGCAGACCTGCCTCTAACTCATACAGCCCTTTGCAAGTTAGAAGAAAGTACTTTTCTTAAGTAATTTAACAAAGCAACTTCATACTGTGCATTATTCTGTCTGACTGTAGGCAAGCTGGCCAAGAGAAAGTGGAACACACCTGCCTGTTCCAGGTTCTGCTGGGCAACCCCAGACCCTCTCTTGTATAGGAGAGGAAGACAGGGAGGGAGCACTGGCTCTGGGATTTAATCAGCAGCATCCACCTTAAGTTCATCTGAATGGCAGGTCCATGAAGCAGATTTCTTGTTAAATCTGTGGCCAGAGCGTATGGGTCCCATTAGGAAGCGGGGAAGCTTCTGGAGCATGGCTGTGTCCCCTTGCACACACCCCTCTGCTTGGCCTGGATCTGCTTGGAAGGACTTTGCTGGGAGCAGCAGCCCCTACTGGGGCTCATATCCTCACTCTTGCTCACTTGTACCCAGGTGCTCAGGCTAGTCACACAGTGAACCCTCCTTCCACCACCCTTGCCCTATGAGGTGGCTGTAGCAGGTTTAGAGTTGGGTGGGGGTAGGGGGTGGAAATCAGATCCCTAAGAGAGTTTGGTAAACAAGAAGAGCAGCCTCAGGGGATGCCCTAAGCATGACTGCAACAGGACACAGTCCTTCATGCATGTTCAGGATCTAGAAGTTAGATAAGTCTATGAACAGGATGAAACCTTCTTGGAGATGCTGCCCTTACACAGTGTACAACCTGTGCAACCTTACATGGCAGTCCTACTAACAGGTCTCTGTATTATTCAGGATAGGTTAAATTACGTTGTGATGGCAAGTAACATCTGAATCTCAGTGTGTCTTAGAACAACAAACATTTATTTCTTTGTGATGACACATGTCCAGGGCAGGTGGGCAGAGGGCTCTCCTTCACTCAGGGTCCCAGGCTGATGGAGGTTCCACCAAATTCCAGAGATAGCCTTGGCAGGAGACCAGAGAGCTGGAAGTGATTAAAGCTTCAGCCCAAAAGTTAAACATTTCACTCCTGCCCATAACTCTCTGGCTGGAGTTCATCCCATGGCCATGTCTAACTTCAATGGAGCAGGAAGTACCATTCTCCTGTGTGCCAAGTGGAGAACAGGATACCAGGCTGGCAGTGATGGTTCCCAGGTTTTCTCAGCTGTACTAAATACATCTCCTCCTCTCCAGGGTTCAAGATCCAGACTTTGGAGGCATCCTTGATCCCTCTCTCATTAAAAAAAAATTCCACAGCCAGGTGATTTGTAAATCTGTCAACTCCATTTTCAAAATATATCCAGAAGGAAACTACTTCTCCCCGACCCCACCACCACCAGCCTGGACTGAGCCTCTTTTATCTCCAGCTCCGCTGTCACAGGGGCCCCCTCACTACCACTTTTGCCTCCTACAGGGATTCTCCACCCAGTAGCCAGCGGGATCTCATTAGAGGTAAGCTGAACCACATCACTGTTCCGCTCTAAGCCCTCCGTCACTCCCACTTGCCTCAGAGAAAGTCAAAGTCCTTATGGTGGCCCTCAGAGCCTCAAGATCTGTACCCCACCCCTTGCCTCTCTGACCTCGCTGTGCCCCACTCTGTCTCTCACTCTAGTCCAGCTCTGCTGGTCTCCTTGTGCTTCCCAGACAGACAGCTCACTCCAGCCTCAGGGCCTTTGCACTTGCAGGTCTCCATCCAGCATACTTTCCCCTCAGATCCCAGTCTAGCTCCCACGCTCACCTCCTTCAAGACTTTGCTCTAATGTCTCCTCTGTGAGGCTTTCTTAATTTTCACTGCACATCCACCTCTGTGTTCCCTTTCTGTTGTTTTCATTTGCTTGGTTTTGGCCAGGATACTTTCTAACTTTCAAAAATGCAAGGATTTTACTTATTGTGTTTACCATCTGTCTCCCCAGCTAGAAGATAGGGCAGAGATTTTTAATCTGTCTGGTTCTCTGCTGTGTACTTATCAACTGTAATAGTTCCTGGCATATATAGTAAAGTAAAGGAAACTGAAGCCGCTCAGTCGTGTCTCCGACTCTCTTTGCGACCGCATGGACTGTAGCCCACCAGGCTCCTCTGTCCATGGGATTTTCCAGGCATGAGTGCTGGAGTGGGTTGCCATTTCCTTCTCTAGAGGATCTTCCCCACCCAGGGATTAAACCCAGGTCTTCCGCATTATAAGCAAGACGTTTTACCATCTGAGCCACCAGTTGGTGCTCAGTAAACACTGTTGAATGAATGAACAAACCAAAGCATGGCATAGTGATTGAGAGGTCAGGCCCTGGAACCAGACTACTGGTAGTGTTCAAAGACCAGCTTTGTCATTTACTATCATGTGATTTGAGATAATTCATTTAGTTTCCCTGACCTTTGGTTTGTTCATCTGTACAATGGAAATAACAATAGTACCTACCATGTGGAATTATAAATTTCAGTGAGCTAATGCATTTAAAGCTGTCTGATACCTGGCAAAGATATGCTTGGCGTATGTTGGCTATTACTATTTTAAAATATTGATCTTATAATTTTATAAAGAAATAGTCAGAGGTTCTGATTATGAGACAAACATTTACTTAAAATAGTATTCATCACAGAGTTCTTTTAATAGCAAAAAATTGGAAACAATCTAAATTTCTAAGAAGGTAAGTTTTGTTAAATAAAATACAATACATCCTTTGAAGGAATACCAGGCACCAAATATTCAAGTTCTCAAAGAATATTTAATGGCATGGGAAAATGTTCAGAGCCTACTCAGTTCAGTTCAGTTCAGTCACTCTTTGCGACCCCATGAACTGCAGCACGCCAGGCCTCCCTGTCCATCACCAACTCGGGGAGTCCACCCAAACCCATGTCCATTGAGTCAGTGATGCCATCCAATCATCTCATCTTCTGTCATCCCCTTCTCCTGCCCTCAATCTTTCCCAGCATCAGGGTCTTTTCCAATGAGTCAGCTCTTCTTATCAGGTGGCCAAAATATTGGAGTTTTAGCTTCAACATCAGTCCTTCCAACGAACACCCAGGACTGATCTCCTTTAGGATGGACTGGTTGGATCTCCTTGCAGTCCAAGGGACTCTCAAGCATCTTCTCCAACACCATAGTTCAAAAGCATCAGTTCTTCGGTTCTCAGCCTTCTTTATAGTCCAACTCTCACATCCATACATGACCACTGGAAAAACCATAGCCTTGACTAGATGGACCTTTGTTGACAAAGTAATGTCTCTGCTTTTAAATATGCTGTCTAGGTTGGTCATAACTTTCCTTCCAAGGAGTAAGGATCTTTTAATTTCATGGCTGCAATCACCATCTGCAGTGATTTTGGAACCCAGAAAAATAAAGTCAGCCACTGTTTCCACTGTTTCCCATCTATTTGCCATGAAGTGATGGGACCAGATGCCACTGCTAAGTGAAAAAACAGTATATAATTCTTAAATTGAGTGATGGATACCCGGCTGTTTTATAATGGTTCTTTAAACTGTATGTATACTTTTATATGTATTAAGTAATTCATAAAAATGCAGGGAAGAAAGCAAGATACAGATACCTTATCCCAATTTAGATTTACATATTTTCATGCACCTTTCTGGGCTTCCCTGATGGCTCAGATGGTAAAGAATCTACCTGCAATGAAGGAGACCTGGGTTTGATCCCTGGGTTGGGAAGATCCCTGGAGAAGGGAACGGCAACCCCACTCCAGTATTCTTGCCTGGAGAATCCCCATGGACAGAGGGGCCTGGTGGGCTACAGTCCATGTGGTCACAGAGAGTCAGACACGACTCAACAACTAAGCACAGTACAGCGCAGCAAATGCACCTTCCTACACTCTTCCACATTCAGAGAAAATAAAAAGACTGAAAAAGAATGGACCAAAATGTTAACAGTGGTTCCTGCTGGGTGATCAGGTATTGAAAGACCTAAACAATCTTTCCTATTCTCTATTATACTTTCTAGATTTCTTGCAATGAACAAGAAAAAAACTGAAATGCCTTAGCAATCAGGAAAAGATGGTGATGGAGAAGGTTAAAGATTCAGGTAAGAGTTTTCCAAACTGCACATTTGTAGGTGATCACGGAAACAAACCCAAGTTCCCTAAGGTCAGTGAGAGGAGACCACGGTAGGGTGAAGGGAATACAAGAAGTTTCCCCTGTGCAGGAGTCTCAGAGTCTTTACTTCAGCACAGGTGTTGGCTGCCAGTAAGACAGGGGTCCTTGCTGCCCAAATCCCTGAGTATGAACTGACCCTGGGAGTGCTTGGTGCCACCCTCAGCCCCTATGGGGCCTCTGTGCTGGCCTCCCCAGGCTATCCAGACAGGATTTAGAGCCTGGACCTGGGTCTGCCTCTTCTGGTCTGTTTGCCAAGCCTCTCTCCATCCGGGATGTCCTTTTTCTGCACTAACCCACCCCTACCTGTACTCAGGGCCTCTCTCTCCTCGTGGAAGCCTAGAGCGATCCAGCTCCCTTGAGCTCCAGTGGCAAGAACCGAGTCACCAGATTGGGGGGGGGGGGCAGTTATTGATGCCTCCACATGATTTTGTGATTTTACTTGGATGAGGGAAGCACTTTATCCTCTCAGCTGACCTGCAAGGACCCTGGAGGCCAGGCTGCCTCTGGGGGCTTCCCCAGGCCTCACAGGGCACCCAGCGCAGCCTTGACACATGCAAGAAGCCCACCACCTCCTTGCTGCTCTCCGCTCCCAGAGGTTGCTTCTGTTCACTCTCCCAAGCCAAGACACTTAGCTGACACCAAGCTTCGCAGGCCCCATCCCCCCAATTCCTGCTCCCCTCCTTTCAGAAGACCACCCCCCTCGCCCATCCCCTCCCCAGAATGTTCCCTGTGATGCTCAGTGCAAGTAGGAAGGACCCTCTTCTTGGGTACTGCTAAAAAGAGCTGTTTCTCCGAAAGCACACCTGTGCCAGGCCCAGGGGCACCGAGATAAGTGTGACACACGGAGAGATACCAGCCTGTTTTTCTGGAACTGACTCACCCAGAGTCTGAATCACTTCCCTTTCCTAGGTTTCGGTTTGCTCACCTCTCCAATAGAAACAGAGGGGAAAAGATCCTGTTTCTGGTCACTGAAGACCCTGTTGTCTATGTGTACATCCCCGGACTGGTCTGGAAGGAGGTGGTTATTCCTGCCCTGTGTCTTCTTGGGGAACATGGGTCTGTGAGTTCAGTCCTGCGATGGAGCACACCTGTATGAAGGGTTCCTTTCTGCGGGTGTGGTGTCTCAGCGATCTGACTCTGGCTCTGTGACTTCCTGGTATGTGTGTGTCTTTGGGCTGCAGACACATGCCTGTCAAATGGCTCCAAGTTCCCTCCTTCCTCGCTAGGCCCCTACTGAACTCTACAGGCCTCTGAGCATGGATCACAAGGCTAGAGTCCCAGTCAGGCTGGGGTCTGCTGGGGAGTGTGGGGCAGAACTTCATCCCCCCATTCCTCCAGTGCCCCTCCAGAGAGACTGCACAAAATCCCCACCAAGCAAGACAGGGCTGAGAGGGCCACCCCTCCCAGCACACCTATTCCTTGGAGAAATGTGGTCCCTGAGCCCAGCCAGCCGTGTCCTCTAAGGCGCTGACCATGAGCCCAAGGTGTCAGTGGCTCCCTCAATACTGTTGGGTCCCCCCCATGGCCCAAGACTCGCTGTGGAGTCCCCATAGCGCCCTCCCTGTTCCCCCCAACAACTGGGCTGAGCAGCTGGGGAACACCTCCCGTCCTGCCTACAGGGACCTAGCTTTGACTCGCAGCCACAAGCAAATGGAGCGAGGACCCCTGGCGCCCTGGCTCCCCCCCCAACCCGTGGCTGCTCTTCCCGCAAAATCAATCATTCTGCCACTGTGTTTGCGGGAAGTTGAGGGGGGGTGCACGGGCAGGAGACTCACAGGGCATGCACTCCCTGGTGAGGTGGCACCAGTGGGGGGCACTCCCAACCAACCCCTGTCCCCAGCTCCAGGCCCCTTCCCTGTTGGCCGAACCAGGCCCTGAGCTCAGGAGTGGTGTGGGTGGGAGTTACCCCAGGAGTGCGGCCAAGGGTGGGATGGATCAGCTGGGCAGAACATGGCCCCTGGGAGGCGGGGGTGGAAGGCTGTGAGGAGAAGGGTGAGTGTCACTATGTAAGCCGTGGTAAGTGTCTCCCGAGTGGGAAGTTGGACCTGATTCGCTCATTCATGGGTTCAGGCACCTTCCTCACTCCCCTGCAGATGAGGGAGGTGACCGTCGAGAAGCCCTCTCAGCCCTCCAGGAGCCTGCAGGTTATGACCCAGGAGTCTCAACTGTGGGTGTTGGGTGGGCCGAAGTGAGGAGAGAGAGCCCCAGGCACCTCCTCCACAGTTGGCCTTGGCTGTCTGGATCTCACTAATAGGGAGCCAACTCCCCACCCAGGGGAGAGTGACCTTGCCTGCTCCTCTTGGGTTACAGGGAATGCCCCATCTTTGGGGAACAGATGAACTATCAACCCTACACCCTCCACTCCTACCATCACTGCTAATAAAGACACAGTCAATGCCTAATGTTTACAAAGAGCTTTAGCAGATGAAAAGTGCCTGGTGAGGATGAGCAGGGCAGCAGGCACTATTGTTTCCACATTCATTTTACAGATGAGGAAACTGAGGCTCAGAGCAGTCCACCTGTTTACACAAATGAGCAAATGGCAACAGTTTAGGCTCAGTGGTGAAGAACCCACTTGCCAATGCAGGAGACGTAGGTTTGATCCCTGGTTCAGGAAGATCCCCTGGAGTAGGAAATGGCAACCCACTCCAGTATTCTTCCCTGGGAAATCCCATGAACAGAGGAGCCTGGGCCGCAGTCCCTAGGGTCGCAAAGAGGCGACTTGACTGAGCACACAGCACAGGGTAGCTAGAGGTACACGGAGGAGGCCTGAGTGAGCAGGGCCAGTGATGGGAAGTGGAGCGCTGAAGGGGCCAGAGGACCATCTCTCGGGAAATGTGTTCTCCTGGGACAAACACTGGATGAGGAGTCCTGCAGCCTGGGTCCAACCCTGGCTCCCGCCCTGGCTCACTGAGCAAGCTTCATCTCCTCCCTGGGCCTCTACTTCCCCCTCTGTAAAATGGAGTTAATAATCCCTGCCCAGCCCTGCCTGTGGGATATTGCAGGGAGCAAACCAGTGTGACCGGCTGGGAATGGGCTTTAGAAACTTCAGGGAGCTGCCAGCACCTAGGAGTCATCAGCCCACGTCTGCCTTCTAGCAGCTCTGTGCCGAGAGGGAGGCAACCCATCTGGACCCTGGATCACAGAACCTGGAATCTGTCCAGCTTGGAATCCCAGAGCCATGCACCTCTGAGCCCATTGGGCTTACCTATTGCTCTCTTCTCCAGGCTTCAAGGGTTATGGTGGGAACAGAGTATGGCAGCCCCAAATTCAGCAGGAGCTCCCACCGCCTGCCTTAGAACCTGGGTTGCAGAGGGGGAGCGTGGGGAGTCCAGGCTGCCAAAGTGAATATTAGCTGCTGTGAACTAATTTGATGGTGCTGATAAAGGCTGGCCTGCCTGGGGCCCCAGAGCCCCACCCAGCCCCCCACTCCACCCCCGCTGATAACATCGAGGCTGAGTTGTCCCGGCTCCATTCTCCGTGATGAAATCCCAGCTCAGTCGGGCTGGCTAGCGCTGCAGTTACCAAATCGCTATAATTGAGATTAATTTGGGTGCCTGATTGGGTCAGCCCTCACAGGCACCCATTAATTAGTAGGGGAGGCTCAAAACCCCAACAGCTGGGCCCTGCACCCAGCAGGAGCCAGGACCTTGGGATGGGGGTGCTGCTGCTGGATGATTCCCAGGTGGGTAAGATGAGGGTGGGGTGGTAAACTGGACTGCTCCCTCAGACCACCCCATCCAGAGCTCTTCCTCCCCTACCGAGGAAGGAGGGGACAGCAGACCTTTGACTCAGACCCAAAGGCAGTTCTAGGTCTCCAAGGGTTAAAGGGCTTATTACAGGGGTGGGGAGGAGGGGTGGGGGGGTGCTCAGAAGCTTCTTGGACATCAAACAACTCTTGCAAAACTTCCAGATGAGTTAAGTGCAAATGAATTTGAAACAGACAATGAAGTTCCCTTTATTGACACCTGGGCAGAAAAATGAAGGGAAAATCGCCCAAGGGGGAGCTCATTTAGGGATTTTTTTTCCTGAACCCAAAACACACAGGGAAAAACAAACCCACCCGTCTACAGTGGCTACAAAATGTGCCAGAGGCAGGCTGGCACGTCCTGACTCAGAGCTGGGCTGGCAGCGAGCTGGGCATACACGTGAGGCCTGGGCACACGCATGTGAGTGGAGAGCGGCAACACAGACTTATGGAGAGCTGAGAGCACTGGGCACACACGTGCGCGGTGGGGCAGGGCCCCGGGAATGCAGCACAGCCCAGGCTCGCTGGTGGAGGATGAGGGCAAGCGTGTGTGGGCAGATGGAAGGAGGCCAGATGGGGGTGGGGGTTCAGGGTCCTCTGGGGTGAGGAGCAGAGCCCCAGGGCTCCCCAAGGTGGCGGCAGCAGGGCTCCCCCATCACATGAGTGCTCCCAGCCAGGGCGGAGGGGGAACCTCCCCATTGCCTGGCAGGTGCCCCACCCGCCCTGCCCTACTCACCTGACTTGCTCCAGTTAATTGCCTGGGTGTTTTATTTTTTACCGGTGAATCTCACCGAGGGACACAAGCAGGTTCTGAGTCACCAGGAACTGGCCCCCACTTCCGCCCATTCTGAAGTCTTACCCTTGCCCCCACCCCAAGTACCCAAGGACCCTGAGGCGGCTGGGGCCTGGCCCAGGGTCTGGGAGGTGTTCCCACCACTGACCATCGCCCCCCACCCCCGGGGGGCCCAGGGCCTGTGACCTCCTCTGGGGGCCTAATGGAGCAGCCTCCCCACTGCAGCACATTTGCAATTCATGGCTCCGGCTGAGATTGCATTAGGGCCCGGCTGTCACTCGTGATGAATGTTGCTTGTTTTCCAGAAAAAAACGGGCTCTGGATGCAGAGTGACAGTGCCGAGGGAGGTACCCAGTCCTTCCCTGGGCTGAGGACCAGGGTGTGGCCTGCATCCTCAGATGCTGGTCAGTGGCCTTGGACCTTAACATGTACATGGGGCTCTCGGGGAGGGGGGTCCCTCACATCCTTTCCTGTTCTCCAGGCCCGTCGTGTTACCTGTCCCAGGGAGTTCCCCCAGCAGCCCTGCTGGAGGGGACTCTGTTTGAGTGGCTCCACTTGACAGATGTGCAAACTGAGGTTTGCAGGAAGAGGGAAGTTGAGGAAAGTGTGTTGACCAGAGGTGAACTGGAGAGTGGTTCAGGGGTCCTCGGGCACAAGGTGGTTTCCTGAGGATGAAGGTCTGGGGGACTTAGAAGGGAGGTAGATTGAAGGGGGAAGAGGAAGAACCCCTGTAGGCTCCACTCTCCCTACTCCATCCTACCTGCAGAGGCGAGAGCCTCCCCAGGGATGGGAGCCGCTGTCTGTGTCTGCTCACACTCTGCCAGGCTCTGCCCTCTCTCTCCCCCGCAACTTCCTGTCTAGAAGAGGGGAGTCCCGACCTGAGGCTCCGGGCATTGCCTCTCCCTAGCCACTAACTTTGATAGAGGCACACTGCTCCAACCCCAAGCCCACAAGCAGGTCAGCGGGAGCTGGAAACTGGGGCACAGAAATTAGTTGAAGATCTCAGCTAGAGCTCGTCCAGCATGTTCTCACCCCCCAGCCTCTTAAAGAGCCAGCATTCCCCAGGCCTTTCGGAACAGAGAAGCCTAGAGAGGCCTCCCTGATGACCTGCTGTGGCTCAAAAGTCCAAAATAACTTCCACTTTCCCAAAATTTCCCACGTTTTATCCTGTTTCACCTTGGCTCCTGCCCTTGCCATCTGGGAGCCCCAGCCTGGTAGGGCAGCAGACAGAAAAGTGATTCTATCCATGAGGGTCTTATCAAGCCCGTCGTTAGAATAATAGCTCATCTTGGGGCAGCTTGTATCTCTTTCACCTCTGTGATCTCACACAGTTTAGCCTGAAGCAGGCGGAACGGGCTGAGCCCCCATCACAGGTGAAGAAACTGAGACAGAGTACGAGTGGCAAAAGGCATATACCTTACCTTGTGTAAAAGAGACAGCCAGTGGGAAGTCGTTGTATAACACAGGGAGCTCAACCAGTGGGATAGGGTCGGGGGTGGGGGTGGGAGGGAGGTTTCAGAGAGAGGGGACAAATGTTTTCCCATGGCTGGTTCATGCTGCTGTTTGGCAGAAACCAACACAACACCGTAAAGCAATTATCCTCCAGTTTAAGTTTTTTAAAAAGGCAGAGTCTCTGTCTTGGGTTGTGAGTCCTGGTTTGTTTGCTGTATATTCCTGTCCCTCGAACAATGCCGGGGTTGTGGTAGGTATTTGCTGAAAGAGTGAATGTATGAATGAATGGCCTCAGCGACAGACTGTGGAAGCTGCGGGCTGCTGGAGAGGCTGAGCCACAGAGCCAGGTGCTCAGGCCCTTGAGGCCCCCTCTCCTGATCTCCCTGCTTCACTGTGCCCTCGGCCCAGGAAAGACAACCCGCCGAAATGGCCTCCTGGGTTTCCCAGGGGCAAAGCCAGCTGATGCAGGTGGGAAGCCAGCTCTCACCCAATCAGAGATGTGGCTTCTTGGCATCCAGCCCCAGAGTCCCAAACCCACCCAAAGGGACCCAGTAAATGCAGACCTGAAGAGGAAATAAAACATCTTCTCTGGAGGGGTCTGGAGCCCAAATTGGACGCCAGATATGCCATCATAATAGCAGTTACTGTGGCCTACACCAAGCTTGTATTTCTTCTCTAGAACAGCCCAACTGCTAGGGAGGTGCTGTCTTTCTCCCCATTTCACAGATGTAGAATAAGACTTGGGCTTCCCAGGTGGCACAGTAGTAAAGAATCCGCCTGCCAATGCAGGAGATGCAAGAGACTCAGGTTTGATCCCTGGGTTGGGAAGATACCCTGGAGGAGGAAATGGCAACCCACTCCTGTCCGGAGAATCCCATGGACAAATAAGCCTGGAGGGCTACAGCCCATAGGGTTGCAAGAGTCGGACACAACTGAGCAACTGAGCACACACAGAGTAAGATTCAGAGACTGACAGATTGGGACTGCAGTCCATGTGCCCAAAAACATCCCTGGTGATGACTGATCCTCCTGCCAAATCGTTTCTTGGCTCGTGAAGCAGCAGGGTGCTATTCCTCTTGTGGTCCTCCCCTCCCTAGTTCAAGCTCCTGTCCTGGCATTTTTGCCCAGTGTGGGAAGCCTCACCTAGAATGCTAGAGTCCACTCCCATTGACTGCCTGTCCATCGGTCCCAGAGCAGTCCAGGGACACCACTGCCATAGGGCATCCCTCACTGTCCAACATGTGGATTTCATTAGCAACAAGGCTAGAGGTCCAGCTCCGGGTTCCCTTGAGCGACCCTCCCTGGCGCCCCAGGGACCAGGCAGTTTTCCAGAATCAAGATGTGCCAAGTCCCTGCCCCTTCGCCATATGGGCGGATCATCATATGTTGGCCCTGCCTCCCTCGGCTGTGAACAGCTGCCCGGCAACTCTGGAGCACGTCAGAGGCCATGGCTTAGGGCCAACATCCTACCCACCCTCCAACTGCACCTTCCAAGAGAAGCATGTGTGTGTGCTAAGTCACTTCGGTCACTTTGGACTGTAGCCCACCAGGATACTCAGTCCATGGGATTCTCCAGGCAAGAATTCTGGAGTGGGTTGCCATTTCCTACTCCAGGGGATCTTCCCGACCCAGGAATCAAACCCATATCTCTTATGTCTCCTGTGTTGGCAGAAGGGTTCTTTACCACTACTAGCGCCACCTGGGAAGTCCCCTCGAGAGAAGCATGGAACCAGGCAACAGGAGCATTGACTCTAGAGGCAGCTGGCTCTGGGTTTAAATCCTCCTGCTGTCCCAGCTGTGTGTCCTTGGACTGATTACTTCACGGCTCTGAACTCCAGCTCTCTCATCTGTAAAATGGGCATGACCATGCCTCATAGGCACAGTGAATACGGGGCTCACATGAGCTATATGTAAAGCACCAGGCACACACTAGGGGCTTGCTAAGTGGGAGACAGTCTATGACCATTCTATTGACTGGAGATGCATTTCAGTGCTCTGAGCCATTGGGCACCATCCCCAGGTCCCTGGGTCCCATCCACTCTTGTCATCAATCAGCACTGCTGTGCCACTTCTACAGCCATCTGTCAGCACCAGCTGCTGCCTGCCTCCACCAGGGCACCATACGAGGCCTGGGGGCCCTGCCATACTCTATGGCCCCCACCCCCTACCGCCCCAGCCTGCCTTTGGGCTCTGAGATGTGGGGACTCCAGCAGCCTCCCCAAATCCTGAGAGCACCTCCTTTATCCTCATCCTAGGGCTTTTCTGCATCCCCAGGGGCTCCTCACCAAGGCCTGGGGCCCAGGGACTGGGCTGGAAGCCCCTCTGTTCCCACAGCAGAGCCCCCGCCCCTCCTTCCCCTCCTCTGCTCATACCACATCCTGCCGCAGCCCTGCCTCTATTTCATCAGGCCAAGGATTGCTTTTTAAATAAATCTAAAAAACTCCACTTCCTCCTTGGCAAGTTCATTTTAAGTCATTTTATCTCTTTCCCCCCTATATTTTTCCCAAATAATGTGATTAAGTGACTCAGCGCCGGCTGCCTCTGGCAGGCCTGGCCTCTAATTCAGTTTGAGGACGGCCACCTCTGACCCCACTCCACTCTGGCTAAGAGAACACTTAAGCGATGTCCTACCGCTTCCTACAGAGAGAGGCTGGTGGGGGGGGGAAGCGAAACAAACTTTCACATAAAATTATGGTATATGGATAATTGAGAAGTTTAAAAACATGAATCTAATTGTACAGTCCCCGGAGAAACCCATATCGAGCCACCCTATAAGAGGCCTGGAATCTCCCGATGATGATTTATTGCTAAATCCTAGTATTTTTCAATACATTATAGTTCTTAAATTGTGTTTAAATTGAGTGTAGAGGAGCAGAGGCCATTAGGAGATGCAGAAATGATGATTATATTTAAATATTCATGCACGCAGTACCTTATTATTGAATCTGAACACTAACAAAATCAATATTAAGTGCGGTTTGACATGAATTTATTTATGAATTTCGACTTTCTAAGTACTGTATTTTTTCACTCAAAAATTGTGAGTATAATGTAGTAATGATATCAAAACACAGTGTCAGAGAGCATTAGCTGGGGAGGTTATAAACCTCTGGATTAGGGGGCCCCAGATTGCCCTCAAAAGTGCTTAGTACACAAAACCCAATTCCTTTTTTTTTTTTTTCCCTTCCCTGTTTCTGAATCGTACAAATCCACATACACTCAGAGCAGGCAGCGGGCAGAGTGGGGGAGGGCGGGTGGCTCAGCCAGAGTGGCAGGAGTGGCTGAGGGTGCTTAGCTCCTCCAGGATGGGGTGCAGGGGATCCAGGGCTCTCTGTGGGGGCTCCCTTGACCTCCGGATCTGGGAAGCAGCCCCCTGGCCAAGGGGTCCCGAGAGTCTCAAGGGATGTGCTGCTCCCACTCCCAAGAGGGAGACACCATGGGGGTTGAGGGGGACGCTTAAGGGTCTCTTTATTTCTGAGACTTTTGATTCTGGGGGCAGGATGTAAGCTGGTGGGATCTGGGTCAAGGAAACCCAGACGCAAGGAGCTAGAAATAGAGCCTTTACCCCACAGATTCTGGTTGGGCCCCCAAGTATACCCCAGGTGGGTTTAGGCCACCTTCTCCTGCTCAGCCTACCAGGACCTGCTGCCTAGATGTGGGTGCTGATGCTGGTGAAGAGAATGAGTGTGCCAGCCCCCACCCTTTTCTGGGCACCCTTCCCTTCTGTTCATCGACAGCGCCTCTTTCCTGTGGCCCCTGCCTGCTGCCCCCAGGCCACCTGCAGCTGCAGGGTTGCCCCCTGGAAACCCTTCCAAAGATCTGATATGTCTGCTTGTGGGCTTAGGTGACACCCAGTCCATCACAGCCACAGTGAGCAGTGGTCCCCATACATGTGGAACCACCTTGCCATGACCCATTCTTACATTCCCGGA
The DNA here is from genome assembly GCA_007570785.1 of Antilocapra americana. Lineage (NCBI taxonomy): Eukaryota > Metazoa > Chordata > Mammalia > Artiodactyla > Antilocapridae > Antilocapra > Antilocapra americana. The sequence continues at coordinate 28,881,538 of ML663557.1, forward strand.
CCTCGCAGAACCCCATGCAGACACACACATGTGCACATATACACACACTAGAGTGAAAAGACAGTGGGCAGCTGGAGTGAGACCTCATTCTTTAGATGGAAAGTGACTTCTGGATCTGTAGTCTTTTGGACAACATGCAACACGCATTTGCATTGAACTAAATACAGAAATACAGTTACTATCCCTGATGTAAGCTGACACCTCTCAGTCCTCCCCTAACCGTCATACAATCCTGACTCTGATGTGACTCTGATGGCCAAACTGTCTTCCAAATAGATCCATGACCCCCATCCATAAACCTACAAATACTCCACAGCACAACACTCACCATATCCTGCCTCCAGGGGACCCCCCCCCTACAAATAATGTAACATACAAGCCCACACACCTTGACACTCACAACTCCCTACCTCTCCCACACAGAAATAATCACATGGGTACACACACTAGCACACACCCTCGAACACAGACCACCATCATCTTTACATGTAGCCCCACACACACTTCAACACACGGACGCCCCAACACAGATACATCCCCCACTTCTGACACCGAAAGTCCTCGGCTCACGCACACGCCTGTCCTGAAGCTGGCAGGGGGCCAGGTGATCAGTACAGTCTGTCCCACTGTGGGTGGAGGCAACCTGGGGTCAAGGGTCAAAAAGCACTTAGAAGCTTTGATTCAGAATATTCATCAGTCTTTGGGGAGGGGAGATGAAGCCCACACAAGGGGAGGGGGAGGAAAAAAACTCAACCTCGACCCTAAACTCTTTTCCAGTAAATCGATGTATTTTGCTATAATTTTATTAGGAATATAAAAGGAGCCTTTTCAAAAGTGCTTAGGACGCAAAAAAAAGAGGCGGGCGATGGAAACATTAGTCTGTCTGTATTAGCAATCCCATAGTCACATTTTATTGTTACTGTCAGGATGCAAAAGCTGTGCTTAAAACAAAATAATACATAATGTATTACTGAGGCATAAACATCAGCGAGCTGTGAGCGGTCGGCGTTTTTATTTTAAAAAGAAGATGCGAGAAAAAAAATATATCGAGGGACTGAGGGTGGGGGAGGGGTGCTGGCAGCCTCTGGGAATCAGAGTAGAGCTGGGCTCCCAGTCCAAGACTGGGGAGCCTGGAGCAGGGGTGGGGGCTGACCCTCAGTGATAACTTCAATCACAATGTTCCCCCCCTTTACAGCTCCCCACAGGAAAAATCTGTCCCCCAGAGTAGCTCCAGGTTCAAGGACCTCCCATCTTCTGGATACATCCTTCGCACTTTGTGGTTTACAAAACTCTGGCCCTTTGTCCTTCCCCCACCCTGACTGCCACTGTATTCCACAGAAGGGCAGCTATTCTTGTCCCTATTTTGCAGATAAAGACATTGGGACTCAGAGGACAGTGATCTCTAAGTCACAGAGCCTGTGAGGGATGTGGTCAGGGCTAGAATCCAGGGCAGAGCAGAGTCCCAGTTCAGTTCCCCTCCCACAGTTCCAGCTACCCATGTGTATGACCCTCTCCAGCCTGAACCCCTGGCTTTCTGGGGTGATCTGCCCCACCCTTGCCCTCTGTAATCCATTCTTCGATATCAACAAGTATAATCTTCCAAAATGCGAACCAAACCTTGCCTCTCCTGTGCTAACATCTTTCAAACACATTCTCTCCCACCTAGGAAACAATCTGTACCCTGGCAGGGTCCTCCTTCTTCTAGCTCTGACCTCCTCTGCCACCTCTTTCCCCTTCCCCCTGTCCAATGCTCACTCTGAGTCAGATCAAGTGACCTTCGATCTATGTCTTCGCCTCAAGGTCACTTCTGCCTTAAGGCCTGGACTTCTGTTGCTCCCTCTGCCTGGAAAGTCTTTTCTGGCCCTTTACATCAAATACCACCTCCTCTGAGGAGTCCTCCCAGATTACCCAATCTAAACCTGATCCTCCATCACTTTTTGTTTTATCTCTTTGTTTCTTGCTTATTTCCTGTTTCCCTGAAACTAGAGCTTACGTCCCAAGAAGGAAGGGACCTTAATCATCACAAGGTCTCCAGTTCCTGGCACATGCACAATCAGTACGTTCATGGAAGGATGGACAGACCAATGGGTAGACAGCACTGCCAGCTGGATGTCATGGTGGGCTGAGGCTGGAACCCATTTGAGCCTTTTATCCTGCTTCAATCCCTAGAGTTCCGAGGGCAGGCCCAGCTTCCCACGTATGGGGACTCTTCCAGCCAACCAGAGCCAGAGCCCCCAGTCTGGGCTGGACCACAGCTGAAAACAGGGCCTCTGGATTTCAGCATCACCTGGACCCAGCACTCCCTCTAACACCAGGGGCAGCGCCTCCCCCATCCTGTACTTGCCCCTCAAGTTTCCCACAGTTCTCCTTGGCCCTCCGAAAAAGTTGGCTCTGCTTCCCCACCCCAGGATCCCCCTCCAGGTACATCCTGTATTCTCTCCTCCATTTCCTGGGCCTTTGGTCAGGCAGCTGCTGGGGGGACAGGAGCATGGCTCTTCCATCCTCCCATGCATCCTGCTCTCAGGCCCTAGCTTCTCCCTTCCCAAACCCACCCCAGCCCTTCAAGTCAGTCCCCCTACTCAGAAAGCTTCCTCAGAGCCTCTGGCCAGCTAGCTCTGGGGCCCCATGGTTCTCTCTGGGGTGCCACTGACCCTAATGAGAGAGATTTAGGGAAGCAGTAGTTAAGAGTGGAGCCAGGAAGACAGAGTTTGAATCCTGGCTCTCCTTGCTAGCTTTGTGACTTGGATACATTGCTTTAACCACCCTGTGCCTCAGTTTCTTAATCTGTAAAATGGGGACATGAATGGTGTCTTCTTCATTGGGCCTTTGCGAGGCTTATAGGGGAATGTAAGGTAAAGTATTAACATCCTTTAACACAGGGCTTTGGGGCCACCGTGCCGTTCAAAGGAAGGACCGTGGGGGCAGGAGGTCCAGCCAGCGCCAGAATGAGGGATGCTGGGACCAGCCCATCCACCTGTGAGCCTTTCTGGGGCAGCTCCCCTCTGTCTCAGGGCTCTTGGTGCCACCTAGTGGTGGGCAGGTGGCATCAGGGGGCCTGGCAGGGGCAGGGTGGGGCTATGGGGCAAGATGGATACCAGAGAGGGGAGAAGTGGTCAGGAGCAGTTATTCACCTGTCTTGCGGGGCACTATCTGGGGCCAGCGTGCACTCAAGAGGCCACTCCACCCCAGGTCTGGCAGCCTTCCTGGGAGAACACAGCAAGGAGGAGCCACCTCCAGGGCACCCTGTGCCAGCTCAGGAGTCCCCGCCAGCCCCGCCAGCCATAGCTCAGATGCCTGTGCTATCATTGAGGGAGAATACAAGTGAGGCAGGGGAGGAGCTGGGAATGTCCTCTGCAGCCCTCAAGTAGCCCAGCCTCCTGCCCATCACAACCCCTCCCTCCTCAGGACCCAGGACAACAGGAGTTCCTGGGTGTCAGGGCTGGATGACCCTGTCCATTCAGCCCCCAAGTCCTTCCATGCAACACATGCCTGTTGAATCCCTACTATGTGGCAGGACACTGGGGAGGCAGAGGGAACAAGACAAAACCCTGGGATTTCCGTGGTGGTCCAGTGGCTAAGACTCCAGGTTCCCAGTGCAGGCAGCTGGGTTGGACCTCTGATCAGATAACTAGATCCCACATGCCACTAAAGATCCCATGTGTTGCCACTAAGAACCAGTGCAGCCAAACAAAAAAGGGCAGATGCTTGCTGTTGTTCAGGCACTCGGTCGTGTCCAACTCTTTTTGACCCCAGGGACTGCAGCACACCAGGTTTCCCTGTCCTTCATTATCTCCCAGAGTTTGCTCAAACTCATGTCCATCTAGTCGGTGATGCCATCCAACCACCTCATCCTCTGTCACCCTCTTCTACTCCTGCCCTCAATCTTTCCCAGCATCAGGGTCTTTTCCAATGAGTCAGCTTTTCACATCAGGTGGCCAAAGTATTGGAGCTTCAGCTTCAGCATCAGTCCTTCCAATGAATATTCAGGGTTGATTTCTTTTAGGATTAACTGGTTTGATCTCCTTGCTGTCTAAGGGACTCTCAAGAGTCTTCTTCATCACCACAATTTGAAAGCATCAATTCTTTAGTGCTCAGCCTCCTTTATGGTCCAATTCTTACATCCATACATGACTACTGAAAAAACCGTAGCTTTGACTATACGGACCTTGCTTATTTGAAAGTAAATGAGCTTGTATTGGGTGGGGGTGGGGGTTGGGCAACAGGTGGGGAGAAGGAGGGGAAGAAACAGAAAAGCAAATAGCAGAAACTCACCGTGTGTTTAGCCAGCACAGATGGTTATAGTACTGTGGGCTACAAAGTAGGGGGGAGGGCAAGCAAGGGAGGTTGTGGTGCAGCAGGGTGCGGGCCCCACAGCATCAGCTGGTGGTTAGGGCCCTGGACTCAAAGCTTCCAGGATGCCCGACTCTAACCTAACTGTGAGGCTTTGGATGAGTTATTGAACTTCTCTGGGCCTGTTTCATTGTTGGTGAAATGAGGAATAATGAGTTACTATCTTACTACCTGATGGGTGGGTTTGTCCCCAGGATTGAATGAACCTCAGAACGCAGGGAGAATCTGAGGCTTTAATTGTGGCAGCAGTTCTAGGACCCTCTGCTTCTCAAGACCCCACTCTAGCATCACCACCCACACACACACACACACACACACACACACACACAGAGCCAGGAACACCGGGGGCCATATCCATATCTGTGTAGACATGCCCAGTGATCTCAGGAATCAGTGTTGCACTTGGACAGGTGTGCAAGGCCCTGAATGTGCAAGGCCATGTGTGCCTATGGAAGGGAAGAAAAAGACACCAGGAAACAGAAAAGAAGAGAGAAAATTTTGGAGGTCTAGTTCCCATCCAGGGACAGAGGCTGATACTCTGGATTAGGATTCCCTGGATGGTCCACCAAAGATGCTGCCTAGACTCAGCCTTCCTTGCCACCACCCAAGGCTGGGGTTTCAGGGCCCTTCCAAACTGTGGAAGGCTTTGAGACCTGGGCAGGATATGCCCTTGTGTGCATGTATGCTCACTCATGTTTGGTTCTTCACAACTCCATGGGTTATAGCCCACCAGGCTCCTGTCTGTGGGATTTCCCAGGCAAGAATACTGGACCACAAGGGAAGTCCTGCATTGTCATTTCAACTCAATAGGTCCTAAATACCTACTATGTGTTGGGCATTAGGGATCCAGAGAAGAATAAAACTCATTCATTTAACAAATGATTATTGGGTACCTATGTGTCAGGCACGGTGCTAGGCGTTGGGAATATAAACATTGAAAAGATTCATTCGTTTGTCCTTTTAGTGTACGCTAACTAAAAATCAACGATGTGCCAGGTGCTGTGCTGGGTCACAGAGATGAAACAGTCTGTGCCAACCCTCAGTTGCTCACAGTGAGGCTGGGAAAACAGACTTTTGGGCAGATTCATGCCCTCCTCCAGGGGATCTTCCCAACCCAGGGATCGAACCCAGAGCTCCTGCATTTCCGATATTGGCAGGCAGAGTCTTTACCACTGCACCACCTGGGATCCCCATGGAGCCCCTGTATTTCAGGCTGAGGGTCCCTGCATCAGGCTGCCTTGTGTCAGAAGCTGGACCTCCCCAGGTACCAGGGAAAGAGAGCAGTAGCAAGCCTCAGTCTCCTGCATCCTCTCCCCTACTGCATCCTTGCTCTCACTCCTGCCTCTGAAGGGCCCAGGATGCCTTCCAGCAGGTGGTAAACCTCACCAAAGCGCCAGCTGTCCTTCAGTAGTCGAAGACAGGGATCAGTGTGCAAGAACCGGGAAAATAGGAGGCTTCTCATCTGGACACTGCCAGGCTGGGTTTCAAATCTCCCCACCCCCATGGACTGGGAGGGGGCTGCCTGTCAACAGCAGAGCCCTTGCCTTGTCATCAGACTCAGAGCAGCGTGTCAGCAGCTGGCAGGGTCTCCCTCCTTTCACTGGGCAGCCTGCATCAGCAAGGGGACAACTGAGGCAGAGTCTGGGCTTCCAGTCTGATGAACGCAGTGAATCTGTCTGGAGGTCTGTTTTCCCAGCTTCACTGTGAGCAACTGAGGGTTGGCACAGCCTATTTCATCTCTGTGACCCAGCACAGCACCTGGCACATCTTCGATTCTTAGTTAGCATATGTTGAATGGACAAACGAATGAATGAATGAATCTTTTCAAAGTTCGTATTCCCAGTGCATAGCACCAATAATCACTTATTGAATGAGTTTTATCCTTCTCTGGATCCCTAATGCCCAACACATAGTAAGTATTCAGGATCTATTGTCATTTCAACAGAACTTCATGGTGGAAAAAACAATGCAGGACTTCCCTGGTGGTCCACTAGTTAAGAATCTGCCTTCCAATGCAGGAGACGTGGGTTCCATCTCTGATCTGGGAGGATCCCACATGCCATGGAGCAACTAAGCCTGTGTACAACAACTACCAAGCCCACTCTCTAGAGCATGTACTCCGCAATAAGAGAAGCCACCACAATGGGGAACCTGAGCACTGCAACCAGAGAAAGCCTGTGCACAGCAATCAACACCCAGAGCAGCCAAAAATAAATGAATAATTTTTTTGATGACGAAGTGGGCTTCCCTGGTGGCTCAATGGTAAAAGAATCTGCCTTCCAGTGCTGGAGACACGGATTCAATCCCTGAACTGGGAAGATTCCACAGAGCAACTAAAGCAATGAACCACAGCTACTAAGCCTGCGTTCCAGAGCCTGGGAGCCTCATCTACTGAGTGCTGCAACTACTGAAGACGGCGTGCCCTAGAGCTCTTGCTCTGCGACAAGAGAAGCCTGCAAACTGCAACTAGAGAGGAGCTAGAGAGGAGCGCCCGCTCTCTGCAACTAGAGAAAAGCCCACGAAGCAACGAAGACTCAGTACAGCCACATAAATAAATACATAAAATTATTTTTTGTAATGACAAAGCAAAACTCCTGAGGGCCTGTGTGGTCCAAAGGGGACTCCAGTGATAGGCTTCTGCTTAGACTGGCCCCAGCCTCAGCATCCTGGGAGGGCCTGGGTTCTGGGCACACCCCATGATCTCCCCAACCCCATCCTCTTCCTTGTCCAGAGTGGGGTGGGGGTGGGGAACTTTGGCTCCCTTGGCACAGGAATTGATGGGTCAAAGGCAGGAGGGAGGAAGGGGAAAGACAGACCCTCAGACAGACACCACTGCAGTGCCCCCTCCCCACAGAGGGGACAGCAGGGCCCCACAGGGTCCCTGGAGGCCCTTCCCCTGACAAATCAGGTCATCCTAATGCACCTACATGCAAAGGGCTCCCCACAGCCCCGCACCTACAGAGCCTTGCTTCCCGACCCTCTGCTCACTCAGTAAGTCGGGATTGGTGAGGGGGACCAAGTGGAGGGGGAGATAAAAATTCTTCTTGGCAGTTTAAAGAGTTTTGGCATTTCCACGAGAGTGCATGTAATATTTAAATTACTTCCCCACAGCACGCCCTCATGCCTGCCTTGGCTTCCCCAGGTGAATTTGTAGGCGCTGAAATGGTCTAATTTCCCGCACAAGCCATGTCAAATATAATTTGGGTGCAAAGTTGGTAATTATACGTAACATCAGTCTGATGTTAAAAACACTGAAAAATTTAGCAAGAAGACACTACTGGAGAGACATAAGTCTGAGGCCCAGCCAGAAAAAGGCAGGCCCAGGCCCTGCAGAAGCCAACGTCTTTAATTAATGATAGCATGTTTTCAGAGACTCAAAGGACGCGGGTCCCCAACTGTCTGAAACTCCTTTGTCTTCCAATTACCAGCATCTGGGGAGAGGGAGGCAGAGAGGAAGTCGAAGGGGGGCACCTCGGTGGAAAGCTGCCAAGGTACGGGCAGGAGCTGTGGCTCACCTGAAGACCAAGGTCCTGCTGTCAGGTGACCCCACCGTGTTCTTCTGTCACCAGAGACCAAGCCCTCACACAGGGTCAGCGGGAGGAGGGGGCTCGTTCCCCCTTGCCTCTCTGGGTGAATCGTGGGGAGGGGGTGAGGTTTGGCCACTCGCCGAGCAGATCTGACAGTCTTAGAGGATCTGGAAACAATGCCTGTCCCCATCCTGATTTACGTAGGCCTTTTTCTTTTCTTTTCATGTGGACCATTTTAAAAGTCTTTATTGAATTTGTTACAGTATCACTTCTGTTTTATGTTTTGTTTTTTTGGCTGCGAGGCATGTGGAATCTTAGCTCCCTGATTCAGGTGAAATCGAACCTGCATGCTCTGCATCAGGAGAAGTCTTACCACTGGACTGCTAGGGAAGTCCCTCTTTTCTTTTCAAACAATTTAACCAACTCTTGTTAACAATTTAACAATTTAACCACATTTAACAACATTTAACCAATTTAACAACAGTTTAATCACATCTTGTTTGCTCGGCTGTGTTCCTGGGTCTAGCACATAACATGAGCTCAATAAATACATGTTACCTGAATGTACTGTGAAACTAGTTCAAATTGTTTCTCACTCTACCTCTGTGTGGATCAAGAGGGACTCCAGCACAGGAGACATTCGAGAAGCTAAAGGGACAGGAGCTGAGCCTGGATTAGGTTGGTGATTCCACACTTATGAGCACTATAATCTTGAGACAATTGCCAAAACTGTGCCTCAGTTTCCTCATCTGCGTAATGGGCATAGTAATAGATCTACCTCTGAGGATGACTGTGAACTCTGGGTGAGATTCTTGGAAGCATAAAGTGCTCTCAACAATGCCTGGCAGGTAGCTCTTGTTTTGCTAAAAGAGGCGAGGGAGGTGTGGCTTTGTAGAATGGCTCTTTAGAAGGGAATTCCAGAGGCTGTATAAAGAGAAGGAGCTGCCAGCATGGCACCAGAACCTGGAGTGACAAAACAGAGACTTCCAGTGGACAGTTCGGAAAAGTTTCTGCCATTAGGGACATGATAAGAATACCTTCTTGACTACTTAAGAAATCTTTAATAAAATGTCATCCGTCTCTTGATACATGATGTGAAGTTGTGCTTGTTTGGGCCATGTGGCCTCCAGGTGGGCAAGGACCTGAGCATCTCCTGCGAGAGGTGACTACATTCAGAGGTGGGTACTGTTATTTATTTATTTGGCTGTGCTGGGTCTTAGTTGCAACATAGAGATCTTTGGTCTTCATAATGACCTGTGGGATCTTTAGTTTCAGCATGCAAACCAGTACGTGGGATCTTAGTTTCCCCATCAGGAATCAAACGTGGGCCCCCTGCATCAGGAGCCGAAGTCTTAGCCACTGGACCACCAACAAGTCCCCTGTTACTGTTGTTAATGTTTTGTTGATGCGAAAGCAGGGCTCAGAGAGATTAAGTGATGGGCCCATACTTCACACTTTGGTGTGGTGGGTTTGCCTTCCCACTGTTCACTTTTAACGGTCTGTACTCCATCGAACAGACCAGAAGATTCTGCCAAATAATAACAAAAGCCAGAGCTGACATGAAGCACTTTACTGAGAGTCAGATGTCCTGGTTTACCCCACTTCATCCTAACCGCCCTCGGAGGCAGGCACCTCTGGTATCCCAGTCTAAGAGATGAGGAAGCTGTGCCTCTGAGGGGTTGACTTGCTCCAGGTCACAGGATGTGGGATGTGGAAAGAAATCCAGGCTGACCCCAGAGGAGCCCTGCCCTCAGAAGGGACCATCTCCTTTTCAAACACTGCTCGCATTCTGGATGTCTGCCCCAGCTACACCTTCTACAAAGTGGTCCTCGGCCCTGCACATTGGAATCATCTGGGGACCTTTAAAACCACTGATGCCCAAGTTTGAAGGGGCCAGGGTTGTGCCTGGGCAACAGGGTTTTTTATAAACTCCCAGGTTGTCCTAACCTGAGGACATTCCTTCTGTTTCAGCTAAATCTTCCTGAGCTTCTTCAGCTGTAACATGCACACGAATCACCTGGTTGTTGTTTGGTCACTAAGTTGTGTCCTGTTCTTTGTGACCCCATGGACTGCAGCACATCAGGCTTCCCTGTCCTTCATTATCTCCTGGAGTTGACTCAAACTCATATCTATTGAATTGGGGATGCCATCCAACCATCTTCATCCTCTGTTGTCCCCTTCCCCTCCTGCCCTCAATCTTTCCCAGCATCAGGATCTTTTCTAATGAGTCAGCTCTTTGCATCAGGTGGGCCAAGTATTGGAGCTCCATCTTCAGCATCAGTTCCTCCAATGAATATTCAGGGTTGATTTCCTTTAGGATTGACTGGTTTGATCTCCTCGCTGTCCAAAGGACTCTCAAGAGTCTTCTCTGGCATTACAATTCAAAAGCATCAATTCTTCGGCTCTCAGCCTTCTTTATAGTCCAACTCTCACATTTGTACATGCAGCCTCTGCTGCAGATGTCTCTGGGTTGGGGCCTGGGATTCTGCATTTCTAACACGTTGAGGCTACTCCTCTGAGGATCAAGCTTTGAGTACAGAAGCTCCACACCAACAATGCTAAAACATACTGTATATTCCAATCATCTATGGAGTTTGAAAAAGCTTAAATGCCTGGGTCCCAACCCAGAGATTCTGATATCATTGGAAAGGAAGACTAGCAACTGGGTGGGGTTGGCGGTGTGCTTTGAAAAAATACCAATGCCTAGGCCACATCCTCGGCCAATTAAATCAGAGTCTCTGGAGTGGCACTTGGGCACCTGAATTTTTTAAAGCACCCAGGTAATTCTGACAAACAGCCAGTCATGAGGACTAAAGCTATGGGCTGCATCTCACATAGTGTTTGGAAAGTGAAAGTGCTAGTCACTCAGTGTTTGGAAAGTGAAAGTGTTAGTCGCTCAGTCGTGCCTGATTCTTTGTGATCCCATGGACTATAGTCTGCCAAGCTCCTCTGTCCACGGAATGCTCCAGGCAAGAGTACTGGAATGGGTATCCATTCCCTTCTCCAAGGATCTTCTAGACCCAAGAATCGAAACCAGGTCTCCTGCAATAGATTCTTTATCATCCAAGCCACCAGTTGCCAGATCCTATCGAACTTAAGCTTTTTCAGAGTTTTGCATTCATCGAGTCTGAGATAGGACCCAGGAGTCAGCATTCTTAATGCCCTTCCCACGGGATCCTGGTGTAGGTGGACCTCAGACTCCTCCATCTTCCTCATCCTCAGCCCCTGCCCAGCTGATCCCTCTACACAACATCCCACCTCATCCCACAATAAGTATTCCCTAGGCTAGTGGGACCCCACTCCTTAGGACTCTGGGAAGCCCCTTCCCCAAGGGGAGATGAGAAAGCCACAGAGGGAGACCAGAGGTGAGGCTGAAGATGGGCTAGTCCAGGCTGCAGCCTTCTGTCACACCTCTGTGGCTGACCGGTGCTCAGAGGTCGGCTTCATCCTGCGACAGGCAAGGAAGGAGGACTCCTGGCTTCTGAGGAAGGCAGGGGTGGGGCAGAGACTGGAAAACCAGACAGGAGGACTCCTGTCTAGCCAATTCCTCCCCTTGGCTCCCTGCACCACCCACCTGGGCAAGTCAGGACAGCACTCCCACCCCATGCCTCTATTCCTGTATTCCTCAAATAAAGAGAATAATCTTACCCCACCCCACTGTGTGTGTGTGATTGTGTGTGTTTTCTTTTTAGATTAAAGTAGTAAGTGCTCAAGGCAATGAATTCAAACAGATCAGAAGCATGTGAAGTGAGGAGTCACTTTTGGAGGAACCACTGTTAATAGTCTCTGTGTGTTTCCAGACAATTTCTGTGCATGTACAAGCAAACCTCCGTGTGCACCTTTTAAAAAATGAGATCGTATGTTGTTGCAATTTGTTTTTTGCACCTAGCAATATATTATAGATATTGGAAATCCACAGGATCTATCTCATTCTATTTGAAGGTTGCATAATATTCCACAGTGCTGATATACCATTGTTTATTCAGCCATTCTTCTATTGGTGGACAGTTAGGCCACTTTCACTTTTTTGACTACAATAGATGATGATGCAACAGACATCATTATTTGAGTGCCTCTAGATACTTCTACAAGTGTGTCCCTAGTACATTCCTGGGAGTAACATTAAGGTTCACTCAACTTTCTCTCTCATTTTAACAGAGACTGAAAAGGTGAATTTGCAAAACCCATGTATCTTTAATGAGAAGAGACAAGTTGGTAACAAACAGTAACTCTGTCTAGAAGTGGATGGGACTGCCATGGGTTTCCAGAACAGTAGGATTTCATGTAGACACTAATTAACGTCTCTCTTATTTCCATCATAACCGGCAGCACTCACACTTTTGCCAAGTCATGACTGCCAGCACCACCAGCCAGACCATCGACACCAATGCCGTGACCAAAACCTCCATGAGCATCATTTCCACATCAGCCTGTGTTCTCAGTTGCAGACAACAGAACCCACTCTGATTTAACTGGAAAGGTATTATTAAAGGGTATTAGACAAACATCTAAATGTAAAATCCAAAACTATGAAACTCCTAGAAAAAAAAAAAAGAAAAATTCTTTAAGACTTTGGGTTAGGCAAAGATTCCTTAAGACAAAAGCACAGATCGTAAAAGAAGAAAATTGAAGAATCTAACATAACCAAAATTTAAAATGTCTGCTTTTGAAGACACTGTGATGAAGACGAAAAGACAAGCTACAGACTGAGAGAAAATATTTGCAAAAACGCATATCTCACGAAAGACTGATAACCAGATAGACAGACAACACTCAAAACTCAAAAGTAAGAAAAGAGACAATCCAACAAAAACATGAGCTTAAGATTTGCATAGACACTTTACCAAAGAAAGAATATGGGTGGAAAAATAAGCACTTAATAAAGTGCTCAACATCAGTAGTCATTAGGAAAATGAAAATTAAAACCATAATGAGATATCACTGCATACGTATTTGAACCTTTCCAGTTTTTAAAGCTGACAGTACAAATGCTGGCAAAGATGCAGACCAGCTAGAATTCTCATACATTGCTGGTGGTAATGCAGAATGACACACTTTGAAAACCTGTTCGGCAGTCTTTTGGACTCTCTGGGAGAGGGCAAGGGTGGGATGATATGGGAGAATGACATTGAAACATGTAAATTATCATATGTGAAATGAATTGCCAGCCCAGGTTTGATGCATGATACAGGGTGCTCAGGGCTGGTGCACTGGGATGACCCAGAGGGATGGAATTGGGAGGGAGGTGGAAGGGGGGTTCTGGAAGGGGAACACATGTATACCCATGGCGGGTTCATGTCAATGTATGGCGAAACCAACATGATAATGTAAATAAAATAATTAATTAATTAATTTTAAAAAAGAAAACCATTCTGCAGTTTCTTGTAAAGTTGAACATATTCTTAACACATGGCTCTCCAATCTCACTCCTAGGTATTTACCAAAGAGAAATTGAAATATATGTCCTTGTCACACACACAAAAAAACCACTGTATGTGAATGTTTATAGAAACTTTATTCATACCAAATATAGGACTCAACCCAAATGTCCATCAGCAGATGGATGGATAAATAAATAATGGTACATTCATTCAGTGGAATACTATGCAACAATAAAAAGGAACAAATTACTGGTATATGCAAGGACATAGGGACTCTCAAGGCAATATGCTAAGTTAAGGAAGCCAGACTCAACAGGCTACATATTATATAATCCAATTTATATGACATTCAAGAAAAGGCAAAACTATAGCAACAGAAAGCAAAGAGGAGATACAGAGCCTCTTGAGGAAAGTGAAAAAACTGGCTTAAAACTCAAAATTCAAAAAACTAAGATCATGGCATCCAGTCCCATCACTTCATGGCACATAGATAGGGAAACAATTGAAACAGTGACAGATTTTATTTTCTTGGGCTCCAAAATCACTGCAGATGGTGACTGCAGCCATGAAATTTAAAAATGCTTGCTCCTTGGAAGAAAAACTATGACAAACATAGACAGCATATTAAAAAACAGAGACATCACTTTGCTGACAAAGGTCTGTATAGTCAAAGCTATAGTTTTTCCAGTAGTCATGTACAATGTAAGAGTTGAACCATAAAGAAGGCTGAGGGCTGAAGAACTGATGCTTTGAACTGTGGTGTTGGAGAAGACTCTTGGGAGTCCCTTGGACAACAAGAAGATCAAACTAGTCAATCTTAAAGGAAATCAACCCTGAATATTCATTGGAAGGACTGATGCTGGAGCTGAAGCTCCAATACTTTGGCCACCTGATGTGAAGAACTGACTCATTGGAAAAGACCCTGATGCTGGGAAATATTGAAGGCAGGAGGAAAAGGGGATGACAGAGGATGAGATGGTTGGATGGCATCACCGACTTGATGCACATGAGTTTGCGCAAGCTCTGGCAGTTGGTGATGGACAGGGAAACCCGGCATGCTGCAGTCCATGGGGTCCTAAAGAGTCAGATGTGACTGAGTGACTGAACTGAACTGATAGCAACAGAAATCAGATGAGTGGTTGGAAGAGGTTAGGGGTGGCGGAAGGGATTCAATAGTCTCATGATGTGCTGCTAATGTTAAACAACCATCTCAGGACAGGTGGGAGAGAAGATAGATAGTTGGAGATATATATGTAAGTGCATTTGTGTATATATAAGTATATATGTGTATATCACATATAAAGCACATATATACATTAACTTTTTATTACAAATATTGCTGATATAAAAGATTCATAGATTGTATTTTTTTCATCTGGGTAAAATTCACATAGTATACAATTAATTATCTTAAAATGTAGAATCCAATAGCATTTGATGCATTCACAGTGTTGTACAACCATTGCCTCTCTTTAATTTCAAAACATTTTCATCATCCCTGAAGAAAATCCCATACTCCTCAAGCAATCACTCCCCATTCTCCCCCTCCCATCCCCCGGCAACCACTGCTTTGCTTTCTGTCTCTATGGATTTGCCCATTCTGAATATTTCACATAAAGGGAACCATACAGTGTGGCTTTTTATATTTAAAATAACGTTTTCAAGGTTCATCCAAGTTGTAGCATGTATCAGTAATTCATTACTTTTCATAGCTGAATAACATTCCATTGTATAGATACACAATAATTTGTTTATCCATTTATTCACGATTATTTGGGGGTGTTTCCAACCTTTGGCTATATGAATAATGTTGCTGCCAATATTTAGGTACAAATTTCTACATAGATATATGTTTTCATCTCTCTTTGGTATATACCTAGGTGGTGGAAGGCACGGCAACTCACTCTAGTATTCTTGCCTGGAGAATCTCCATGAACAGAGGAGCCTGGCTGGCTACATTTCATAGGGTTGCAAAGAGTCAAACATGACTGAGGTGACTTAGCAGATATGCATATACCTAGGCATGGAATTGCTGGATCATATTCTAATTCTGTTTAACTTTTTGAGGGACCACCAAACCATTTTCCACAGTGGTTGTACCACTTTATATTCCCACCCACAACGTACAGATTCCTATCTCTCCATATCCTCGTCAACATGTGTTATTTTGCCTCCCTCCCCATTTTTTACTATAGCCATTTTAATGAGTATGAAGTGGCATTTCACTGGGATTTAATTTGCATTTTCTTAGTGACAAATGGTATTGAATATCTTTTTCGTATGCTCCTTGGTCATTTGTTTATCTTCTTTGAAGAAGCGTCTACTCAATTCTTAACCCACTTTAAATTGGACTTTATGTCTTTTTGTTGTGGAGTTGCAAGAGTTCTTTAGATAGTCTGGATATTACACCCTGATCAGATACATGCTTTGCAAATATTTTCTCCCATTCCATAGGTTGTCTTTTCATATTCTTGATAATTCCCTTTAATGTACCATAGTTTTTAATTTGGTGAAATCCAATGTATCTATTTCTTTTTTCATTTACTGCTTGCACTTTAGTATCAAGTCAAAGATTCCATTGCCAAATCTGAAGTCATGAAGAAACTCCTATGTTTCTTATAATAGTGTTACAGTTTAGTTCTTATATTTAGGTCACTGATCCATTTTGAGTTAATTTTGGTACAAGGAGAGAGGTAAGCGTCCAAATTCATGATTTTACATGTGGTTATCCAATTTTCCCAGGACTACTTGGTGTTTTGGGGTTCTTAATGGCAGGGAGGCAGGAAAAGATGGGGGTTAGGGCTGCAGCGGGCAGCATGCAGGATCATAGTTCCCTGGGCCAGAATTGGTACTCGTTCTCCCTGAAGCGGATGTGCAGAGTCTCAACTGCTGGACCACCAATCAAGTCCCAGACCTGCAACTACTTGTTGAAGAGATTGGTCTTTCTCCAGTTAAATGGTCTGGGCACCCTAGCGGAAAATCAATTGCTCATAGATGTCCGGTTTATTTCTAAACTGTCAATTCTATCCCATTTGTTTATATATCTATCCTTATGTCACTGTTTTTATTACTTTCACTTGTAGTAACTTTAAAAATCAAGAAGCGTGATCCCTTCATATGGTCTGCACTTCCACCCTCCCATTCACATGTTGAAGCCCTAAGCCCTAGTACCTCAGAATGCAGTTGCATTTGGAAGAGACATTAGAGAGGTAATCAGACTGATATGAGGTCACTAATGTTAGATGCTCAGTTGTGTCCTACTCTTTGTGATCCCATGGACAGTAGCCTGCCAGGTTCCTCTGTCCATGGAATTCTCTAGGCAAGAATACTGGAATGAGTTACCATTCCCTTCTCCAGGGCATCTCCCCAACCCAGGTATCACACCCAGGTCTTCCACGTTGCAGTCAGATTCTTTACCATCTGAACCACAGGGAAGCCAGGCAGACCACAATCTAATATGGTTGGTGTCTACATAAAAAGGAAATTTGGACATGGACATGCACAGAGGGCCCCTTCAAGGATCACAGCCTTGTGAAGGGGCTTGCGTAACTCAATGAAGCTCTGAGCCATGCTGTGCAGGGCCACCCAAGACAGATGGGTCATAGTGGAAAGTTCTGACAAAATATGGTACACGGAGGAGGGAATGACAAACCACTCCAGTATTCGTGGTGCAAGAACCCCATGAATAGCACAAAAAGGCAAAAAGATATGACACCAGAAGATGAGCATCCCAGGTTGGAAGGTGTCCAATATGCCACCAGGAAAAAATGGAGGACAATTACTAACAGCTTCAGGAAGAAAGAAGCAGCTGGGCCAAAGAGAAAACGATGCTCAGCTGTGGATGTATCTGATGGTGAAAATAAAGTCTGATGCTATACAGAAAAATATTGCATAAGAACCCGGAATGTTAAGTCCATGAATCAAGATAAATTTCCAAGCAGGAGATGGCAAGAGTGAACACTGATATCTTAGGAAGCAGTGAACTAAAGTGGATGGGAACGGGTGAATTTAATTCAGATGACCCTTATATCTACTGCTGCGGGCAAGAATCTCTTAGAAAAAATGGAGAAGCCCTCATAGCCAAAAAAAGAGTCTGATATATAGTACTTGCATGCAATCTCAAAAATGATGGAATAACCTTGGTCGTTTCCAAGACAAACTGTTCAACATCCCAGTATTCCAAGTTTATGCCACAACATTGCACTGATGCTGAAGAGGCTGAAGTTGAATGGTTCCATGAAGACCTACAAGACCTTCTAAAACTAACACCATGAAAAGATTTCCTTCTCATTCTAGGGGACTGGAATGCAAAAGTAGGAAGTCAAGAGATACCTGAGTAACAGGCAAGTCTGGCCTTGCAGTACAAAATGAAGCAGGGCAAACACAAACAGAGTTTTGTCAAGACAATACACTGGTCACGGCAAACACCTTTTCCAACAACACAGGAGACAACTCTACACATGGCTATCACCAAAGAATCAATAATGAAATCAGATTAATTGCATTCTTCAGAGCTGAAGATAGAGAAGCTCCATACATTCAGCAAAACAAGGCCTGGAGCTGACCGTGGCTCAGATTGTGAGTCACTTGGTACAAAATTCAGGCTTAAATTAAAGAAAGTAGGGAAAACCACTAGGCCATTTAGGTATGACCTAAATCAAATCCCTTATGACTATAGAGTAGAGGAGATGAATAGACTCAAAGGACTAGATCTAGCAGACAGAGTGCCTGAAGAACTATGAGCAGAGGTTCGTAACATTGTACAGGAGGCAGTGACCAAAACCACCACTGCAAAAAAGCAGAAAGAAATGCAAGAAGGCAAAGTGGTTGTCTAAGGGGGCTTTACAAATAGCTGAGGAAAGAAGAGAAGCAAAAAGCAAGGGAGAAAGGGAAAGATATACCCAGATGAATACAGAGTTTCAGGGAATAGCAAGAAGAGATAAGAAGTCCTTCTTAAAAAAGCAGAGGAAAACAATAGAATGGTGAAGACTAGAGATCTCTTCTAGAAAATTGGAGATTTCAAGGGAATATGTCATGCAAGGATGGGCAGGATAAAGGACAGAATTGGTTTGGACCTGACAGAAATAGAAGAGATTAAGAAGAGGTGGCAAGAATACACAGGAGAAGTATACAAAAAAAGGTATTAATGACCAGGATAACCATAATGGTATGTTCACTCACTTAGACTCAGACATCCTTGAGTGTGAAGTCAAGTGGACCTTAGGAAGCATTACTACAAACAAAGCTAGTGGAGGTGATGAAATTCCAGATGAGCTATTTAAAATCCTTAAAGATGATGCTGTGAAAATGCCACACTCAATATGTTAGCAAATTTGGAAAACCCAGCAGTGGCTACAGAACTGGAAAAGGTCAGTTTTCATTCCAATTCAATTCAATTCCAATTCAAACTATCGTACAATTGAACTCATCTCCCAGGCTAGCAAGGTTATGTTCAAAATCTTTCAAGATAGGCTGAAGCAGTATGTGAACCGAGAACCTCTACATGTACAAGGTGGATTTAGAAAAGGCAGAGGAACAAGAGATTAAATTACCAACACTCATTATATCACAGAGAAAGCAAGGGAATTTCAGAAAAACATCTACTTCTGCTTCGTTGACTACACTAAAGCCTTTGACAGTGCAGATCACAACAGACTGGAAAATTCTTAAAGAGATGGGAATACCAGACTTACCTGTCTCCTGAGAAACCTGTATGTGGGTTAAGAAGCAACAATTAGAACCTAATATGAAAGAACTGACTGGTTCAAAATTGGGAAAGGAGTATGACAAGGCAATATATTGTCATCCTATTTATTTAACTTATATGCAGAGTACATCAAGCAAAATGCCAGATTGGATGAAGCACAAGCTGGAATCAAGATAGCTGGGAGAAATACCAACAACCTCAGATGTACAAATGATACCACTCAAATGGCAGAAAGCGAAGAGGAACTGAAGAACCTCTTGATGAAGGTGAAAGAAAAGAGTGAAAAAGCTGGCTTAAAACTTCACATTCAAAAAACTAAGATTATGGCTTCTGGTCCCATCAGTTCAGTTCAGTCGCTCAGTCATGTCCGACTCTTTGCAATCCCATGAATCACAGCACGCCAGGCCTCCCTGTCCATCACCAGTTCCCGGAGTTCATCCAAACTCATGTCCACCGAGTCGGCAATGCCATCCAGCCATCTCATCCTCTGTCGTCCCCTTCTCCTCCTGCCCCCAATCCTTCCCAGCATTAAGGTCTTTTCCAATGAATCAACTTTTCCGGCCAAAGTATTGGAGTTTCAGCTTCAACATCAGTCCTTCCAACGAACACCCAGGCCTGATCTCCTTTAGGATGGACTGGTTGGATCTCCTTGCAGTCCAAGGGACTCTCAAGCATCTTCTCCAGCACCACAGTTCAAAGCATCAGTTCTTTGGCTCTTAGCTTTCTTCACCATCCAACTCTCACATCCATACATGACCACTGGAAAAACCATAGCCTTAGCTAGATGGACTTCTGTTGACAAAGTAATGTTTCTGTTTTTTAATATGTTTTCTAGGTTGGTCATAACTTTCCTTCCAAGGAGTAAGCATCTTTTGATTTCATGGCTGCAATCACCATCTGCAGTAATTTTGGAGCCCAAAAAAATAAAGTCTGATACTGTTTCCCTATCTATTTGCCATGAAGTGATGGGACCAGATGCCATGATCTTAGTTTTCTAAATGTTGAGCTTTAAGCTAACTTTTTCACTCTCCTCTTTCACTTTCATCAAGAGGCTTTTTAGTTTCTCTTCACTTTCTGCCATAAGGGTGGTGTCATCTGCATATCTGAGGTTATTGATATTTCTCCCCGCAGTCTTGATTCCAGCTTGCGCTTCTTCCAGCCCAGCATTTCTCATGATGTACTCTGCATATAAGTTAAATAAGCAGGGTGACAATATACAGCCTTGATGTACTCCTTTTCCTATTTGGAACCAGTCTGTTGTTCCATATCCAGTTCTAACTGTTGCTTCCTGACATGCATACAGGTTTCTCAAGAGACAGGTCAGATGGTCTGGTATTCCCATCTCTTTTAGGATTTTCCACAGTTTATAGTGATCCACACAGTCAAAGGCTTTGGCATAATCAATGAAGCAGAAATAGATTTTTTTCTGGAACTCTCTTGCTTTTTCGAGGGGAAAAGTGAAAACAGTGACAGATTTTATTTTCTTGGGCTTCAAAATTGCTGCAGATGGAGACTGCAGCCGTGAAATTAAAAAATGCTTGCTTCTTGGAAGGAAAACTATGACAAACCTAGACAGTGTATTAAAAAGCACAGACATCACTTTGCTGACAAAGGTCCATATAGTCAAAGCTGCGGTTTTTCCTGTAGTCATGTATGGATGTGAGAGTTGAATTATAAAGAAGGCTGAACTCTGAAGAATTGATGCTTTCAAATTGTGGTGCCAGAGGAGACTCTTCAGAGTCCCTTGGACAGCAAAGAGATCAAACCAGTGAATCATAAAGGAAATCAACTCTGAATATTCACTGGTAGGTCTGACGCTGAAGCTGAAGTTCCAATACTGTGGCCACCTGATGCAAAGAGCCAACTCATTGGAAAAGACCTGATACTGGGAAAGACTGAAGGGGAAAGGAGAAGAGGGCAGCAGAGGATGAGCTGGTTGGATTGCATCACTGACTCAATGGACATAAGTTTGAGCAAACTCCAGGAGATAGTGAAAGACAGGGAAGCCTGGTGTGCTGTAGTCCATGAGGTCACAAAGAGTCAGACACGACTGAGTGACTGAACAGCACCAACAATGCACAGAGGGAAGACCATGTGAAGACAGAAGGAGAAGAAGGCCACATACAAGCCAAGGAGAGAGACCTCAGGAGGAATCGAACCTGCCTGACACCTTCCTCACGTCTAGCTTCCGAAATTGTGAGAAACTGCATTTCCATTGTCTAACCCACCCATTTCGTGGTACTCTGTTATGGCAGCCCTAGCAAGCTATTACATTCCTCCAATTTAATTTTGCTTTTTCAATATTGTTTCGGCTATTTGGGGACCCTTGCAATTCTATATGAATTTAAAGGTCAGCTTTTCAATTTTACCCCCAAAAAGGCCATTATAGTTTTGATAAGATCACACTGAATCTGTGCATCTCTTTGGGGAAAATTGATTAAACACACTAAGTCTCTCAATCTATGAACATAGGATGTCTTTCTATTTAAATAAGTCTTTGATTTCTTTCAGCTGAGTTTTGTAGTTTTCAGTGTTTGAGTCTTTCACCTCCTTGAGTTTTTCCCTCTAGGTATTTTCATCTTTGGATGCTATTGTAAATGGAATTGTTTTCTTATTTCCTTTGCAATCGTTTCTTGCTTTTATAGAAACACAACTGATTTTTGTATGTTGATCCTATACCCTGTAATTTTGCTGAATTTATAGCATACAATTTACAGATAATAAAATAGTAAATTTCATATAGCCAGTGGATTCTCACAGAATGTTGTAGTTAATTTCACCAAACTCATGTGTCTGTAGCCAACCTGTGGTTGCAACTGGCAAACATGTGTTGCTCTGACTTGAATGTCAGTTAATATTTTCCCTCACATTAAAGACTGAGGTTGAAACCACCTACGCTCACATCACTTGGAAACCGAAGACTCAAACCCTCTCCACTCCCCCCAACCCAGTCTACAGTAACAAGACTTCTCAATACGCCAGGCCCTGCATTGAAAGATCCTCCATAAAACAAGCTTCTAATTCTCAACAAATTCTGACCTTGTCTCCCCACCTTGACACACAGGAAAATCTGTCAGTGCAGTGGGTTTTTTTACCATGGTGAGAAACAAATTCAGCTTTGTCTTACCAATGGGATATTGGGATGATATTTGGGGAGTAAGACAAGAAGAAAACAGCTAATATATATGTCAAAACTATTTTCAAGAAAGACACATAGCATGTGACATCACTTGTATGTGGAATCTTAAAAAAATTATATAAATGAACTTATACACAGAACAGAAATTGACTCACAGACATAGAAAACAAATGTATGGTCACCAAAGGGAAAAGAAGAGGGATAAATTGGGAATTGGAGATTAACAGATAAAAGCTAATATATAAAGCTAGATAAACAGTAACAGGCTACAGTATAGCCCAGGGAACAGTACACAATATCTAGTAACCTATAATGGAAAAGAATCTGAAAAAGAAGACATGCATATGTATCACTGAATCACTTTTCTGTATATGCCTGAAACACTGTAAATCAGCTTCAATTTACAAATATAATTGAAAAATTAATTGAGTTTTGAAAAATTAGAACTTCCTTCGCTCCCCAACGATGTGAATGACTTCTTGGCTGAATCAGATAACAGTGCTTAACTGTGTGTTAGTCACTCAGTCGTGTCCGACTCTACAACTCCAGGAGCCCGCCAGGCTCCTCTGTCCATGGAATTTTCCAGGCAAGGATACTGGAGTGGGTTGCCATTTCCTTCTCCAGGGGATTTTCCCAACCAGGGATCAAACCCAGGTCTCCTGCCTTGCGGGCAGATGCTTTACCATCTGAACTACTAGGGAAGTTCGTGCTTAAATACCAGACGAATATTTCCTAATTTTTTGTGCCATTTGCAATGTAACGGTTACAGACAAGCACATTTTTAAGTTTAATCTGCATTATTTGTACTTTCTCCATCATTTTCTTATGTCTAGACAATCAACAAAACAATAAGTCAAATCCCAAGTTGTAGCTATCAATATCTCTGATGCAAATTCTCCCACCAACATGAGGTCACTGAACTTGAAGCAGAGAAGAGCTATCATTACATAGTATTTCTACCAGTTATAATAAACGTAATCTCACAAGCATAAGTAGCAAAAGGTAGCAAAATCATTAAGAAGTAATGAGTTTATTACTGTTGTTTTTAATATAAGTTATTTGCTAGTTTATATAATTTAACATTTAATGAGGGCTATGTTTAACAATCAGCTTGAAAATTTCCTGAAAATTCAACAACTGACTCTCACAAAGTGAGAGCTCTAACACACCACTAGGATGGACTATGGAGTGGCATGGGGGAACTTTTGAGGGTGACAGAAATGTTCCATATCTTGATTGTGGTTGTGGCTATAAGACTATGTAAGTTTGTTAAGATATATAGAATTATAAATATAAACGGTAATTTTGCTGGATGTCAGTTATACTTCAATAAACCTGAAATAAGTGAGTATTTGGGAACATACAAATTTTCCATAAAATCAGACTTGGAGCCTGGAACAGCACCCAGGGCTATGGGAGAGGCTTCTGCTGCTGTCACTGAACATAAGGTGTGGGGGTTTGCACTGCCAAGGTGGGCAGGGAAGCCCGTGCCAGGACCCCACCCGTGTTGCCACTGGAATCTAGCTGTCTCTCCACCCTGCTCCAACAAACCCATCCACCCTGAGCCTGCCAAGTACCTCTGCTCCATCAGAACCCTGTGTCTGCCTCTGACTGATGGAGGTGAGAACACACGATGTCACTAGCTGCAAGGGAGGCTGGAAAATGAATTTCATTTTCTTTTTTTTTTTTGGCCGCACCATGAGGCATGTGGGATCTTAGTTCCCTGACCAGAAACTGAACCTGTGCCTTTTGCAGTGGAAACACACAGTCTTAACCATGGGACTGCCAAGGTAGTCCCTAGAAAGTGAATTTCTGATTTCTACCTTTGTGGAACAAGATTCGTAGTACAGGAGACATCTTGAACCTAGGAAGAGAGTTACAGGATACAGAGTGGCCCCATAAACAAGAAAACTGTCTCCTCCAATGACACCAACTACTGTTAACAGTACGTGACTATGGACACCTGCAACCATGTCATCTCAGTTATTGTTGTAAGTCTGGTCCCAGCCCTTCTGTGTGAAGGCCACAGGGATCATTGGCGACAGGTGGCAAACAAGCCCCTTCTTAGAGAAGCTTACCTCCTGATGGGAAGTCCTGGTCATCCATCCCTCAGGGCAGTGTGTACTCAGCTGCCACAGGAGGACCTGAGATAGGCAGGGCTGCGGGAACCAGAAGGGGAGGGCCACAGGGACTGGGAAGGAAAGGGAAGACTTCCTGGAGAAGGGGGACATTTGAGCTGAGCTTTGAAGAGTGGGAAAGACTTAGACGTGGGTAGCCGAGGATGAGGGTACCTCATAAGAAGAGGCCTTTGGGCAAAGGCCTGGGTCAGGAATGTGCTCCTCATGCTAATGGGTTTGGCTAGTGCAGAAATGTAGGCCGTGCTTCTCGGAATTCTTGACCACAGCTTCAAAGTAAGAAATAATACATTTCACTTGCAACATACACATATATAACATACAAATGAGTAAAAATTTCACAAAGCAGTGCCCACCCTGCTACACACAATGCACTCGGATGCTTTCTGCTCTAATTTATCCCGTTTCATCACTTTCTTTTTCAAATGCTGGTCATCACTCATGGAATTGACTTCATGACCCATCAGTGAGCCATAACCTGAAAATCACAGATGCAGGGGCCATTGATCTGGAGAAAGAAGCAGGGGTGGGACCGTGAAGGGCCTTGCACACCAAACCATGGCATTTTCTGTGTCATTGTTCTGTTTCTGACCACACCACAAGGCTTGCAGGACATTAGTTCCTCAACCGGGGATTGAACCAGGCCTGAAAGTGCCAAGCCTTAACCACTGGTTGTTATTGTTCAGTCACTAAGCTGTGTCTGACTCTTTGCAACCGATGGACTGCAGCATTCCAGGCCTCCCAGTCCCTCAAGATCTCCCAGAGTTTGCTCAAGTTCATGTCCACTGAATCAGTGATGCTATCCTAACCACTGGACCGCCAGGCAATTCCCAAACATTTGAACTCTTCCCTGTAGATTCTTGATCCCAGAGGTCTTATGTGGAGTTGTGATTTGAAGCAATTACGATACACCATCTATTGATCTTTAAAATGCACAGAGTGTTTGACCCAGCAGTCCCACTTCTAGGAATGCAGCCTGGAGAAACACCCTCCAAGGAGTTCACGTTAGGGTGTTTGCTGCCACATTGCTTCCCACTGGAAAAACTGGAAGCAGCTAAATACGGACTGCTATGCAGCCCTTCAAAAGAATGAGGTCTGTCTTCATCGTGGAGAGATTTCCAGGACATTCCACAGGGGGATGATCAAACCATCTCAGAGCCAGACCTGTGGTTTGCTCTCAGTTTTGCATAAAACACACTTGTATCTGTGTATGCACATTTACATGTGTGGATCACTTTTTGTGTGTTACTCACTCAGTCGTGTCCGACTCTTAGTGACCCCATGGACTGTAGCCCGCCAGGCTCCTCTGATCGTGGGATTTTCCAGGTAAGGATACTGGAGTGGGTTGCCATTTCCTTCTCCAGGGGATCTTCCCGACCAGGGATCGAACCCGAGTCTCCTGCATTGCAGGCTGATACTTTACCATCTGAGCTACTAAGGAAGCCCCATGGATGACTTTTTAAAAGATCTAAAAGGAAATTTGGACGCGTGCCACCACATGGATGAAGCTTGGAGACATTATGCTAGTGAAATAAGCCAATCACAAAAGGACAAAGGTGTGATTCTACATTTAGGAAGGACCAAGAGTAGTCAGCTTCACAGAGACAGAAAGTAGAATGGTGGTTGCTGGTGGCTGGTTGGAGGGAGGATGGGGAGCTAGTGGTTTACGGGGAGAGTTTCAGTTTGGGAAGAAGTTCCAGAGATGGATGGTGGTGATGTTTTCACAACAATGTGGGTCTACTTAATGCCACTGGATTGTATTCTTAAAATCAGTTCAAATGGTAAATTCTGTGTTATGCGTATCTTACCACATATACCAAAAATGATTTAGAAAGCCCTACACCAGATCTTGGGCTTCCTTGGTGGCTCAGATGGTAAAGAATCTGCCTGCAATCCAGGTTTGATCTCTGGGTCAGGAAGATCCCCTGGAGAGGGGAATAGCTATCCACTCCAGTATTCTTGCCTGGAGAATCCCATGGACAGAGGAGCCCGGTGGGCTACAGTCTGTGGGATCACAAAAAAGTTGGACATGACTGAGCGACAAACACTTTCACTTCACTTTCATACCAGATCTAACCGTGATTGCCATGGGGAGGGGAGTGAACTGGGGCTAGTATAGTTAAAGGGGGTCTTTCACATTTTACTCTCTATGCTTCTGCATGGTTTGTAATTCTTGAATAACTCATATGATTTTTTAAAAACCAATTAAATATATACATAAAGTTCAAGTGAGCATAGGAGGGTTAGAGGATGGAGATGAGGGAGGGGTTAGGGTCCAGACAAGCCTGGAGGAGCTGGAAGGTATGGCCAAAGGGGTTATCTTATTAAGACCAAAGCTGAGTGCAGGAGGATGTCAAGTAGCTTACTGGACGAGGAGGTTATAATCCAGTGTAGTCAACATTAGGAGCTCTGGGACCCCAGAGAAGGTGCTTAGTATACCCAGAGTATCATGGAGGACTTCCGGGGAGAAGTGACTGGAGCTAGGAGCATGGACTGTGAGTAACTCAGCTGAACAATAGCAGCAGGAGACTCGGAGGCAGTATCCTCTGCAGCCCAGAGACTGGAACCCCAAGCACCCTGGGCTGGAGGCCGTTGGTCTCACCACCACAAAGGCACAGTTCCAGCCCTCTCCCCAGAGACTGGCAGGATGGGAGCAGTTATGCAAATCACCTCCTGGGTGCAGCAGGAGGGGGGATTGGCAGCTGCAGAGCCTCCCTGGCCTGGGGGTGGGGGGAGCAGATGCCTTGCTCCCATTTCTTCCCCCAGCCCTCCTGTGAGAGCCCCCAACCCTAATCCCATCTGGTTCACATTGGTCCTGTTTGGTTCCAATTGTCTCACTTCCTGCTACCGTCTCTGGGCACCCCAACCCCTGCCCCCCTATCTATGGGAACAAACCCCTCCCTCTTCCCTTCCCTCAGCCCGCAATAAGGCCTTGGTGGGGGGAAGGATCCCCGGGGGTGAGGGTCCCCAACAGCCTTGTGTATCTCCCCTTAACCCCTCTCATGAGCATGACAGGTCATGTCACTGCCCCCCAATGTGCCTTCTGCCCATTATTCCAGGGTGCCCTGGCTCTGGTAATGCCTACCAGCATCCTTCCAGGTCTGGCCCAGACACCTAGGAGCCCCACTATCCCCTTTTCTTGGTCCGCCTCAGCTCCTGGGGAGGGGCGTTCCATGTCAGGCACTGTGCCGGGCTCCTCTGTCCCTGCACCCAGGCCTCCCTGGGAGGTCCTTGGTAAGAGTGAGCAGAGAAGGTGTGTTTACATGGAGGGCATTTCTCTCCAGAAGGAAATAGTCCCTAAAGCCACTTCCAGGCATTGCTGAACCTCAGAGATAGAGCTGGAGAGGGTGGGGGTGGATGTGTCATGGAGCAAAGGGCTGATGACACAGGAGATGGCTGTGAATGCTGATGACTCCAGAATGCAGGCGCTTCAGATACCCACCCACATGGAGCCAGCAAAGTGCTTTGGAGGGAAGGTCAGAGAGTCCCCTCCGCTTCCACCTCTGGGATCAGCTGGGAGTGCAGCTCCCTCTCCAATACCAGACTGTGCCCTGGTGAAACGTGCTCTGTAGCATTTGTCCCAAATGATCACTAATCAGTAACAAACTATGCTTACCATAAGCCAAGCCCCTAAAGTGTGTTAACTCCTTTAATCCTCTTGGCAACCCCATGAAGGAGCTATCATCGTTGCCATCATCATCCCATTTTACAGATGAGAAAGTTGAGTCAGGTAAAGGTTAAGTAACTAGCCCAAGGTCACACAACTGATAAATTGTGAAGCCAGGATCTGGGCCCAGGAGCCTCTTAATCTTGGAGGCCAGGAGGCCCCCAGAGAGCTGGTGTCTCTGATTCCATCACTGCCTCCCCTGTGACTGGACCAGACTCTGGATTGGGAGCTCCTTGAGGGAAAAGGGGCTGAGGTGCCTCGATGCCTCCCCCACAGCCAGCACTAGACATCTACTCATTCATTCCCTAGAGTTTTTCCTGAGTACCACAAGGCAGTCATTTGCCAAAACCCCTCTGAGCCTCTAATCTCTCATCTCCAAAATTCAAATGTTGTCTGAGCAGAGGGGTCCAAATAAGATATTTCAGGCCATGAATGTAATTTTAAATCTTCTAGTAGCCATGTTTAAAGGAGTTAAAAAATGACAGGTGAAACTAAATTTAATAGCATACTTTGAACCCAATATCTCCAAAATACTATCATTTTAGCATGCAATCGATGCAAAACTGATGAATGAGATATTTGGCATGCTTTTGTTTGTACTGGCCCCGAGAAATCCCGGGCGTATCCCCTTTCTGGCACTCCTTCCTATGGACTTGCAGTACAGTCAGTGCTCAGTGGCCACATGTGGTCGTCGTACTAGGCAGCACATCTTCAGGCTGGAAGGTTCAAGAGAGATCAGAGGACACTGGTGTGTTAGCCTCCAGCTCCCAGTTGGGTCCAAGGTGGGAACACATCCAGGTGTGAGGGTCCCAGCCCCTTCCTTCCCTCTGCCTGGCAGAGCCTCCCCTTTCCTGCTCCAGGAGGAGGGAGGCCCCTCTGGGGTGCCCCTGGGGCTGAGATGCTGCTGGCTTTCCGGGAAGAAGCAGGAGGAGGAGGGGGAGAGCAGTCTGGGGCCTCGAGGAGGGAGCTGCTGCCGCCTGGCACTGGGACAGAGTTTGTTTGCACCTCTTTGAAGCCGGGAGATGAAAGCCGGGCCCACATGGCTGCCTTTGATTCCCTCCTCCCGGGGCCCTCGCAGCTGCAACCGGGCCAGGCCCAGTCCTTCGCTGCACCCCAGGGAGTAGAAGAAGCCCCAGACCAAGGGTGTTTCTCCCCTGGGTGGTTTGGAGTGTAAGCAGAGGAAGCACCCTCCGTCCTAAGACATCTACCCTCCTATAGACAGACCCACCCAAGGGAAGAGTGACAGCTTCCCTGGAGATGATGGGGCAGGTGTGATGTGTAAGATGCAGGGGTGCCTGCAGACTCGAATCTCTCCTGCTAATGCCTGAGAATCCACCGTCAGTGGTCAGGCCTTGAGAAGAAACACAACAAGAGCATGGCTCTTGAGAGTTAGGTGGATCCCTTTACCTCCCTAAGCCTTTTAAACCAACAAATGTTTACTGAGGACTTACTGTGTGCTTTCAAACTGTGGCACTGGAGAAGACTCTTGAGAGTCCCTTGGACAGCAAGGAGATCAAACCAGTCAATCCTAAAGGAAATCAACTCTGAACATTTCACTGGAAGGACTGATGCTGAAGCTGAAACTCCAATCCTTTGACCACCTGATGCAAAGAGCTGACTCATTGGAAAAGACTCTGATGCTGGGAAAGATTGAGGGCAGAAGGAGAAGAGGGTGACAGAGGATGAGATGGTTGGATGGCATCACCGACTTCATGGACATGAGTTTGGGCAAACTCTGGGAGATGGTGAAGGACAGGGAAACCTGGCTTGCTGCAGTCCATGGGGGTCACAAAGAGTCAGACATGATTCTTATTCATGACTGAATAAGAACAACTGTTTGCCAGGCACTGTTCTAGGTGCCCTCCAACTACATATCACAGAGCAGATGGAAGGAAATGATGCGTGTAAAGTGCTTAGCATGGTGACTGGCATGTGGAAATTGCTCAGTACATGTCAGCCAGTATCACCATCATTACTGCCAAGTTCTGCGGAGTCTCTTAACCTCTCCAAGGCACTGAGAGAAGAGGATCAGCTTCTGGAAGAGTGCCCATCCCCATTCTTTGGCCTGAGCTCTCCTGCCTCCTCTCTCCTAGGTCCCTTGGGGCAGGTCCTGGCCTAGAAGGGAAACCAGGAACACTGACCAAGACCACTGATGTCTCTGGTCCAAGAATAGCAGCTCAAATCACAGGTATCATGCTCAGGGACCTCTTGGCTATAATAGACTCAAAGTCACATCTGGGATCTTGTTGATCCCCTCCCCTAACTCAGGCCTGCAGACCACTTGCAGCAACTGGAGGCCCAGGGGCTGCAAGATCCTTTAGAGCAGCAGGGCTTGGGGCATCTGCTGTACCAGGGGTGTGGCTTCTGTGATCCAAGACCTTGTATCATCTTGGCAGCATGGACAGGGTGTCCTCAGCCCTAATCCCTGTCCAAACAGTTTCTGGAGTCTCCCAGCTGCTGTCTTACCTCAGAGGAAGAATCACCTTTGTCCCCTTCCTCTGGCACAGGGCACCATCTGCACCATCTTGCTCACTGCATCCCCACACACACACTGCTGGTTCACATTGCTCAGTGCACAGCAGTGCACAGAGCAGATTTTATTTTCTTGGGCCTGTGAGCCCCTCAGGGGTGAGCCCCTCATTCCTGGCCCTCTCCTTCTTGACATCTCGCTGCCTCTCTTGGATCAGAGAAGAGACATGGTAGAGCCAGGGCTGCAGATGAGAGCCAAGTGGGTAAGACCCATGTCCCAAGGGCTCCTGGACAACCACTGGATTTGTAGGGGCACAGATGCAGGAAAATAGAAGGAGAAAAGGTTGAAGCAATGACAGATTTTATTTTCTTGGGTTCCAAAATCACTGTGGATGGTGACTGCAGCCATGAAATTAAAAGATGCTTGTTCCTTGGAAGAAAAGCTATGAGAAAACTAGACAGTGTATTAAAAAACACAGACATCACTTTGCTGACAAAGGTCTGTAAAGTCAAAGCTATGGTTTTTCCAGTAGTCATGTATAGATATGAGAGTTGTACCATAAAGAAGGCTGAGCACCGAAGAATTGATACTTTTAAACTGTGGTGCTGGAGAAGACTCTTCAGAGTCCCTTGGATTGCTGGATCAAACCAGTTAATGCTAAAGGAAATCAACCCTGAATATTCACTGGAAAGACTGACACTGAAGCCGAAGCTTTATATTTTGGCCTCCTGATGGGAAGAGCTGATTCATTGGAAAAGACCATGACGATGGGAAAGATTGAGGGCAGGAGGAGAAGAGCGCGACAGAAGATGAGCTGGTTGGATGGCATCATCAACTCAATGGACATGATGAGTTTGAGCAAACTCCAGGAGATGGTGAAGGACAGGGAAGCCTGGCATGCTGCAGCCCATGGGGTCACAAAGAGTTGGACACAGCTGAGTGACTGAACAACAGATGCAGGTCATTCCCAGGTGCATCTCGATTCTCACACATGGTCGTATCCATTTCACAGAGGGGGAGATCAAGGCTCTTTCACAGACACACTTTTAGGAGGGAAGGCAGCCGCATTGGGTGCCAGGTCTGATTGATTCCAAAGTCTATGTTCTTTTCACTCAACTTGCCAAGGAACCCAGCTCTCTCAGCAAACTCAGAGCAGCCTAGTCTGAAACTCCAGGGCCAAGAAGCCTGCCCTGTAGATAGATGTGCTGGAGCAGAACACTGGCCTTACAGACAGACAAGCTGGCTGGGGAAATCACCAACCCTGGAGCCCTGGGCAGGTTGCCTCACCTCAAGACCTTCTTCTTCTCTTCCAGGGATTTCCTGAAACATGCAGGTTGGCAGGATGAAAATATAATTTTGCTTATTTATCCATTTTTGGCTGTACTGGGTCTTCATTGCTGTGCGGAATTTTCTCTAGTTGGCATAAGTGAGAGCTACTCTCTAGTTGCGGCGCATGGGGTTCTCACTGCAGTGGCTTATGTCGTTGCCAAGCACACACTCTAGGGTGCGTGGGTTTCCGTACTTGTGGAACATGGGCTCAGTAGTTGCGGCTTCCAGGCTCTAGAGCACAGGCTCAGTAGTTGTGGCACATGAGGTTAGTTGCTCCGTGACATGTGGGATCTTCCTGGATCAGGGATCAAACCCATGTCTCCTGCATTGGCAGGCGGATTCTTATCCACTGAGCCACCAGGGAAGCTCCTACATAGTTTTTTCTTTCTACTTCAGTTGTTACAGATTTATTCTATTCTGTAGTACACCAGAGAGATGTAACTAGCACATCCAACTCACAGTTGCACAGATATTTTGGTTTAGGCAGTGTCTATGTAAGTGAGAAAGGTGCGTTGACTTAAGGGATGATACTAAGCAACTAAAAACACAGGTGGAAGGAGGATGTGACTTATCAGCTTCCCGTGTCTGGGGAGCAGGAGCTGGTACAATGACCAGCCTCAGCCAAAGGGGAACACCAAGTGGCTAGGGGCTGAACGCAGGGTACCCTGGCCCCATTGGCTGGGGCAAGCCCTATGGAGGCTTGGACAGGAGAGGGAAGCAGGCATGGAGGCAGGAAGAGAGGGAGACGGCAGCGGGGCTCCAGGCTCACCCCGGCTGGCTGGCCTGCGCACCCACCCGGCCCTCTGAGCCTGGAGGCCACATTGCTGCCTCCCCTCCCTGGGCCACGCCGTCCACAGCTGGCTGATGTAAAACACACATGTTTTGACTGAAGCCGTTCTCCCCCCACCTCCTGAAACACGCCAACATTAAAGGGAGCGTAGCTTTGTAAAACTGAAACTGTAAAACGCTTCTGAAACCCAGCCCGGGGGATTAAAGAAACCACATGAAAAGGGATTTGGGACGACCTGCACCCTGACTTCCTGTTCAGAAGTTCGTTCACCATGTGCCTCCCACCAGGCCGGTGGCATGGAGCAAGGAGGAGGAGGGAAGAGGAAGGCCGGGCCCACAGGGCCCCCAAAAGTCCAGCGCTCCCTGAGGTCCAAGGCCTGCCAACCTCAGCCATGGCCCTACCAGGCCTCCAACCTCTGGAGGTTCTGAGAAGACACCCTGTTGCCCTTGCCCTTGGACACCCTCTCTTGTCATAACAGAGGGGTCAGGCGAGCAAATGAGACCCCAGCCAACCACCATAGACCTCCCTCCCAGTTTCTACCAGTCTCCCCTGCTATTCCCAATGTGGTCTTCACTGGCCCTGGAGCCTCGTAGAGGCGGGAAGTGTTTGGACCACAGCTCGGCTTCCTGTCCTAGCATAGCTAAGAGCCTCCCCAAGGCACAGGAACTGGCTATGAGTTTGAATCCCAGCCCTGCCCTTCTTCGCTCAGGGGATGACCACAAGCTCACACTGGAAGCTCCCACTATCCCCTACCCATGTCACTGAACAGCGTGAGGAATGCTGTGTGCAAAGATGCTGTGACTGGGATGATGCAAAGGTGGTCCTTCTTCCACTCTTACAAGATTGGGGTTGGAGTTCCCATGGATCTCCCTCTTGCTATGTATGTGATCTTGGGCTCGTTACTTTCCCTCTCTGGGCTCAGGATCGTCATCCTTGATAAAAGAGGATAGGATGGGCTGGGCCAGAGGAGAAGCCTGGCCTATGGACAGACGTCATATCCAGTCCTGCATGGACACACACTCACCCCTAGCTACACACATCATACACACACGGAGACACTTCACAGGCCACTTGGTGGCTACCCCCAGCTTCATTACAGCCCTCCTTCCCTTATATAAACTCCCCATGCCCTCCAGTGTCCCCCGCAATCACTTACCTAATATTAGGATATTAAAAAATATGGCAAGATTTTAAGAGACTTATTAAAATGCAATTAGCAGCGTGTACGACTTAAGCAGGGAGATTATTTTTAAAAATGACTTGATTGTGCAGAATACCACGCACCTTCCCAAGGCCGTAAACCTGCCAATCACACACATTTTCAAATGAGGAGATTTCCCTGCTTTCTCTTTGTCCTTCAGGGTTTTCTCCTGCCCCCAGGGACCATGAAGCCTGTGGTCCCCCAGCCATCTGCCCACACACAGACACTCTGAACCCCGCAAGAGGCCCCTCAGAAGGAAGCGAGTGGGTTAATCAGGTCATGCCAAGCCTAGAGAAGCTTCTAGAAACTGGCCGGAGAGTAGGCATGGGGATGGAGACGCTCCCATCCCCCCACTCATGCCCACCCCTGATAAGATTTGGGTCTGGCCGGGGCTGCAACCGCTGTTAAGGATGACAAACTGTCCTCGGAAGGAGCTGGGGATAGGAAGGACCAAGGGAGGAGGAAGAGGTCCCGGGAAGAGGGCTGCTGCTGACCCCCTCTGAGGGCTAAGCCTCAGAGGCACCCTGCCAACGCCCCCCACCTAGGGCCCACTCGCCCGGCTGGAACGGTGGGTTATGCTGCCCCCTGCTGGCTGCTCTTCACCATGCAGTCCCGCTCCCCGGCCCGGCGGCTGAGCAAAGCAGCGGGGCTCGTCCAAGGGTCAGTCCGTCTCCAGCTGCAGGTCCTTAAGATGGACCCCAGAATCCTCCAGGCTTTAGCCTAAAGAGAACCACACCTCTGGAAGCATGGGGCCCGCTGTCTGGCCACCCCCACCCAGGCCGCCCCACCCCAGGCTGAAGGAGTTTATCAAATGTGCTTGCTACTTCCTGGCATTAGGCTCCCGCTGGCACTTTTATTCCAACCATAAAAAAGCTATTTCATTGAGAAATAAAGTCCCATCTCCCTGACGTGTAACTCCTTTCAGAGCTCTTATTCAGCTGCCAGGCAAAATTTATGTTTCCTGGAGGCTTTCTCCTGGGATTGCAACTGGAAATTGGGGAGAAGGGACCGGAAGGGGGAATTTCCTTTCTGGCCAATGGACATGTATTTATTCCTTTGACCTAAGGATCCCCAGAAACTCAAGGTATCCAGGAGGGAGCCCTGGCCTTGGAATGAGAAGGCCAGGTTCGAGCCCTGGTTCTGCCACCGATTAGCTGTGACCTTGAGTAAGGCCGAATTTGTTGTTCAGTCGCTAAGTCATGTCTGACTCTTTGTGACCCCCATGGACTAGAGCATGCCAGACTTCCCTGTCCTTCACCATCTCTCAGAGTTTGCTCAAATTCGTGTCCATTGAGTCGATGATGTCAACCAACCACCTCATCCCCTGTCACCCCCTTCTCCTGCCTTCAATCTTTTCCCAGCACCAGGGTCTTTCCTAATGAGTCAATTCTTCACATCAGGTGGCCAAGGACTGGAGCTTCAGTATCAGTCCCTTCAATGAATATTCAGGGTTGATTTCCTTTAGGATTGACTGGTTTGATCTTCTTGCATAGGATTGACTGGTTTGATCTTCTTGCAATCTAAGAGACTCTCAAGAGTCTTCTCCAACACCACAGTTCAAAAGCATCAATTCTTTGGCACTCAGACTTCTTGATGGTACCACTCTCACATCCATACATGACTATTGGAAAAGCCACAGTTTTGACTAAATGGACCTTTGTCAGCAAAGTGATGAGGCCGAGTTTTGTCATCTATAAAATGAGAAGAACAAGTCCCCTCTTCCTCAGAGGGATAGTGCTAGACTCAGTGAACAGATGGGGGGAGAAATTTCTTGGATGCTGTTGAGTGCAAGTATTGATGGTATATGGAGGCAGAGGAATTCTCTGACTCTGAGGAGGCAGGGGGCAGGGGGCCCCTGACACAGATTCTCCCAGGTGGTGGTCTTCAACTGCCTTGTGCATCAGAATCACTTTGAGGACTTACTACAACACAGCCTGCTGGGTCCTGCCCTGTGAGTTTCTGAATGGTAGGGGCAATAATTTGCATTTCTCACAAGTTAGCAGGTAAAGCTGATGCTGTTGGTCTGGGGCTCCACTTTGAGAACCACCATTCTGAAGGTTTTAAGATCTAGGCTGTGAGACAACTCAGCTTGGGCCTCAGGGGAGGCATGAGGAGCAGGTGGGAGGTCACCTGTGGAGTCAGGTAGATCTGAGTTGTAGCCAGCTCCATGGGAATGAGGATCAGTCCACAGCACCCTATCTTGTTCCCCTACTGGCTTGGCCAGCCCCCACCCCAGAGTCCAGACCTGTGAGCATGAGTGTCAGTAGGTGGACTGACCTGGGCAGGATGGACCTTGGAAGGGGATGGATTCTCTCAGAGCTGCGTTAGAGATTCTTGATTGCCATCTTCAGGGGTTGACTGCCAAGTCACCCTAGAGCAGGGGTTCCCAACCTCCTGGATTTAATGTCTGATGATCTGAGGTGCAACTGATGTACTAATGATAGAAATAAAGTGCACAATGCATGCAATGTGCTTGCCTCATCCAGAGATCATCCCCCCAACCTACCCACCTACCCTGGTCCATGGAGAAACTGTCTTTCACAAAACCAGTCCAGCGGTTGGGGACTGCTGCCCTGGAGCATTGGTTCCTGTTTCCAAACAGCCCCATGCCAAAGCAGGAGCTGAGAGAAGTGAACTGACTTGCTCAAGGTCACACAGCTTGGGCAGGACACCCAGAAGAGAGCTCTTCTCACCACACTGCCTCTCTGGTTATGCAGTAATTTGGAGGATTACTAAATTGATGACTCCAATTCTAGCTTAAGTAATATTCAAATACCCAACAGAGACTTGCAGCTAAGGCTGAAAGAGCATGTTGTGATGGAAGAGGTCTGACGTGGGAAGCATCTAAAATCTGGAAATCCGAGACCTTCCACAAGGGAAAAACAAGGAGCCAGGATGTTTCAAGGTGTGAAAAATGGCTTTGTGCTCAAGGAGGCAAAACCCAAAAGGGAAACTGGATCACTGACTGTTCCTGTAACACGAGAAAAGGACAATAAACACATCACAGATGCTGGATTTTACACACAGTCGTGGGGGGAATGCTGAGGATCCAAGCTGTTGAGGGTGGGGGCCCCAGATTTCTAACTACTCCCAGATCTCAGGTTGTCTGAGATCCCACCCAGCAGGGCACTGACCGGGAGGGGCAGAGCCACTGTCTGCCAGGATCTCACCGATCACAGTCATGTCAGCTGTCAGCCATAAACAAATGACTGCATGACCACAGGGGAGGTCTCAACAGGAAAATCGGAGGTCTCTAGGGCAGAGAAAACACTGGTGCATGTGTACACATGGCTGCAGGTCAGACCCAGATGCCACCCAGGCCCTGCCAGACCTGGAGCCCCGATTCCAGATCCAGGCTTGTCCTATATTGAGGGAGAACAGGAGACCTCCGGAGAAGCGGAATCACTTTCTAATTAAGCACCACTGTCCCGATTTTTGAGCCGATGCAGAGCTGAGCGAAGGGAAAGAAGAGAAGGAAAGTGGTTTGTTCCAGCTGTGCAGCACACTGAGCTGGGAAGAGTGCCCAGAGCAGTTAATGTCCAGACCCTTTCAGCCTTGCAAATCGCCGCCTGCCTGGGGGGTGAAGAGCCATTTATGCCAGGTAAAGGCAGGCGATTTCATTAACTCCATTCCCTGTGTCTCGTCTCCAAGGGCACGGGTGGTTAAATGTGAGCAGGACTTGGTAAAGGGTCAGCCTGGTTGGCAGGACTTGCTGAGGGCTGTGTGCCTCTGGTCTTCGAGGTCCTGAAACTGAGTGGCTCTGCAGAGGTGGAGAGGGGAAGAGGCGGGTGTGGGGCAGGGGCACGGGGCAGAGGAGAGATGAACTGAGTCAGAGACTGATTCCAAACAGAAACACTGCAGGCCTGGGGATTCCCTGGGTGATCCAGTGGTTAAGACTCCATGCTTCCAGTGTAAGAGGTTTAATCCCTGATCCAGGAACTGAGATCCCATGTGCTTCGAGGGCAGCCAAGAAAATATATTTCAGAAAAGAAGAAAGACTGCAGCCTGGTGTTTTGGAGTAAAAGATGTGACATGTCTCAAATGTCACCAGCAGTCACCTCCACCACTCCAGCCACCCCAAGTCCTCGGGGTACAGGGCAAGAGTGGCCCAAGCCCTCAACGAGGAGCCCTTGGAGTCACCTCTCCTTCTCGTGGGGCCTCTCTCACCCTCCCCTTTTCCCCTCCCTTCTGCTCTTGTCCCTCTGATGTTCTGCTTTTTAAAATCAGAATAAAGCAAGGCTCCTGCTTCAGCCTTTAGGCTCTGCTGGTCCCCTCCTCCTCCCTACTTTCTCCCACTGGAAGGCGGTCTTTCTGTCCCTTCCACCCTCCTCAGGACCGTGCTCTTTCCAAACCAACTTCCTCAGAGGGTCCGCCCCCACCATCCTACCCAAAGCAGCCTACGACGTGCCCGCCCATGTTGTCCATTTGGGGCTCTTCAGAGCACTTGGTGTGATCTAGAATCGTCTGTGTGTGTGTGTTTGTTGTTGCTCCGCCTGCCCCTCACGTGCATGCACATGGGGCTTTCTCTGTCCCATTCCCCCTTTCTCTGCAAGTGGACCGGTGCCTGCACAGAGGATGCACTCCATAACTAAGGGATGCAGTCCAGGAGATGCTCTACAGGAAGGGGAGTGATCTGGGGAACCAGCCAACAGTGAGCCCACGACAGCAGCGCTGGGCGCCCACCATTTCCCCACCAGCCTCTGCAGACCTTCTGGCCCCCCAAGCCCTGGATTCCTGTGAGTTGCTCCAAGCTTCGAAGAGGTCAGGTCTCCTTTCCTCACCAGTCCAGGCCACCCAGCCAGCTATCCAGGTCAGAGGCTTGGTCCTCCTCCTGCTGGCTTCCCCTCTAGGTGTCAGGCTTGCCCTGGCATGGGGGGCTGCCATCCCTGGGCAGTGGCTACCCGCAGGGGAAACACCTGGCGGGGCGGGAGGGTGCGGAGGGGGCAGGCCTTGGAGTCACGGCTCCGATTCAAGAAGGGAAATCATCTGAGCTTTTAAAAAATTAAATGGAGTCGGTAATTTGATTTCAGAGAGAAGCTGAAAACCTCGTAATGGCAGGAGCAGCTCAATTCCGTGGTGAAAAGGAAAAGCCTTAAATGGGGCTATTAAGCTTTTGCCTGGGATGGATCTGCCCGGAGAAGTAGGAAGGAGGGAGGGCAGGTGGGGGGGAGAAGTCATCCTCGAGGTAGA
Source organism: Antilocapra americana (assembly GCA_007570785.1). Classification (NCBI taxonomy): domain Eukaryota; kingdom Metazoa; phylum Chordata; class Mammalia; order Artiodactyla; family Antilocapridae; genus Antilocapra; species Antilocapra americana. The sequence goes on from ML663557.1 coordinate 28,920,424, forward strand.
GACCGTTTATCAGCCAAGACAACCCTGATTATTTATTTATTTATTTATTTCACGTTCCGGGCGTTGCTGAAGGCCTCCTCTTCTTGGCTGCATTTCAAATCCCACTTCCAGTGACGGGCCAGCCTCAGGGTGGGGGTGGGGCTGCTACCCTTCCGGGGAAGCGCTGAATACCCACTCTGGCTCAGGCCGCAGCTGAGCTTCTGGGCTAGAGAGCCTGGGAACACTGGTGTCCCTGGGGGTCAACAGGGGTCAAGGGAGCTGTCCGAGCCAGCAGAGTACCAGCTGCTGCCATGGGAACCAGAGGAAGGGAGTGGTGAGTCATGAAAACAAAACCCCATTCCTCTCCTGGGGTTCCTCCTATGAGGTTCTCTAATGACCTGGGGTCATGGCCCTCTGAGGCCCAGGGGAGAGGACTTCTCACATCACAGCACCTTATCAACACCTACCTTCTCAGAAGACGTCTGAACTATTGTTGTTCAACTGCTAAGTTGTGTCCAACTCTTTGTGACCCCATGGACTGCAGCACACCAGGATTCCCTGTCCTTCACCATGTCCCAGAGTTTGCTCAAACTCAAGTCCACTGAGTCAGTGATGCCACCCAGCTGTCTCCTCCTCTGTCGTCCCCTTCTCCTCCTGCCTTCAATCTTCCCCAGCATTAGGTTCTTTTCCGATGAGTCAGTTCTGCATCAGGTGGCCAGAGTATTGGCGCAACAGCTTCAGCATCAGTCCTTCCAAGCCATGAATATTCAGGCTTGATTTCCTTTAGGATTGATGGGTTTGATCTCCTTGCACTAGAAGAGACTCATAAGAGTCTTCTCCAGCACCACAGTTCGAAAGCCTCCGTCCTTTGGCGTTGTCTTCATTACGGTCCAACTCTCACATCCTGAGCTATGGCTGAAGGCTTATCATGCTCCGCTGGAATAAGCAAACATCCTCTCTGCCTGGGCCTGGGAGCCTGACCATTCAGCCTCTCTGGATGGCAGCAGAAATGACCTCAAGAAGGGCTCACAGGTTGAGTTAGAAGCCTGTGTCCATCTTCTCAGTGGCCCCTGAACAGACCCATTTGGAAGAACCACTGCCACCCGGTATGTAACTGATCTGGAAACTGAGGCACAGAGAGGTTAGTGCCTTGCCCAAAGTCACCCAGCTAAAGAGTGGAAGGACTGGGACTTGAACCACAGCAGTCTGGCTGCAGAGCCGACAACCCTTCTCCTTTCCCATGCCTCACACATTTAACAGCAAAAAGACAAACACAAAAGCCCTGGGTGTGCACTCATGGGTCGTCCAAGCAGGTGGGTGTGCATGGGTGTGTGCTCAATCTTGTCTGACTCTTTTGAGACCCCTTGGACTGTAGCCCACCAGGCTCCTCTGTCCATGGAATTCTCTGGGCAAGAATACTGGAGTGGGTAGCCATTCCCTTCTCCAAGGGATCTTCCCAACCCCAGGATCCAACCCACATCTCCTGCATTGGCAGGTCACTGAGCCACCTGGGAAGCCCCAAGCAGGTGGCAGGCATGCCCAAATAATGCCCACCCCCCCTCCCTTGCACTAGTCATCCCTTGGGGCACTGCCAGCACTCACCCCACTAAAGGAGTCTCTCAAAGGCCCTCGTGAAGTTCTGAAGCTCAGGAGACCTGTGCCCTCCAAGGCTTAATGCCAACATGGGCTCTGTTGGCTCCTACTGTGGGGAGGGGGGTCCCCAGGCCAGCAGGGAAAGGGTCTCTAGGCTCAGCTAGGCTGGGTGAGGAAATGGGTGCTCGTGGGCTCTTTGCTTGCTTCACAAGTGTGTGCTGCCCCTGCCCCCACTCGGCCTGCTCCACCAGCGGCCTGTGCGCTGACTTGAGGCCTTGGACTCTATATGACTCTCCCATAGATGAGGCGGTGGGCTTCTCGGAAGCAGAAGATGGAGACTCTCAGCAAGGGATGTCAGGTGGCTGCACTCTGCTGGCAGCTTCTCAGCAGTAAGAACTGGCAGGGGAGCTGCTGGGCCCTCCCTGTGCTCTGGCCTGAGCTCAGGTCTGAGACCTTCAGTCGGACACCAAAGCCTGGCACTGCACCTTGGAAGTAACTGTTGGGATAGTGATGGTGGCATGTACCCCCAGCAGGAGGGTTAATCCCCTCCAGGTTCCGACTTGGTTCTGAGAATGACAGATCTGGGTGCCCTCTGATCCCTCCCCAGGTGGCCCCACAGCTTCCATTCTGGAATTGGTTTGCTAGCACTTTCTCAGGGAACAGTGGAAAGCCAACACCTCTCCAGCCCAGCTGGTCTTCAAGGGCCTTGTCAATGGCTGGACCTCCTCCTGGCCAGGCCAGAGCCCCAGGCATGGGCTAGTTGGCAACCACCCACCTCCCGTGACAACCCTCCAGTAGGAGAGGGCCTCCTGGTAGCTGAGGGGAGGCTAGACTGTCAGGGTCACAAATGGCCTGAGACACCCAGAGAGGCGGGTGGAAAGGAGGCAGCTGAAGGCAAATTTTCCTGGGGGCAGGAAGACTGGACAACTACTATGGGGAGATCGCAGGACTGGGTCACCCCACTTTCCCTGGGGGAGCTGATCCTCTGGGAAAGCAAAAAAGGAGCCAGTAGGTGAGCATCTTCTTCCACAGGTCTGGCTCTGCAGAAATGGTCCAAGCCCCTTCTGCAGTGAGAGAGAGTGGAGAGAGAAAAATTTCCAGAAATAAGATGTGGTCTCGACCACCCTGAGAACGGCAGCCTGAGGAAGGGCTGGTGGCAGCTGCGACCTCAGGCTGGTTCTCTAGGCCCAGTTCCTGGCCTCAGGCCACAAGTCCTTGGAGATGTGCCTCAGTTTCCCCCTGTCTGTGTGCACAGCCACAGACCCTCCCTACCGCCTCCTTGTGCCCAGTCCCAAGGCCCTGAGGAGCTGTGAGCCAGGCAGGACAGCTGGACTGCACTCAGGTGGAAGCTCTCAGCGAGGGTTGGGGGCGGGTGGTGTTGGGGCGCTTTCTCCAGGGATTGGCTGGATTTGAGGAGGAGGAGGAGACATGGCCAGAGATCAGAGTGGGCTCCCTTTGGAACAATGGTGGTGAGAGAGAGGGGCCTCATGCCTGGCTCGGACCACTGATTTCTTGTGGGGCTGTGCCCTTTAGGGGAAACAGTGAGTGGAAGCCAGGGTGAGGGACTTCCATCAGCCAGTCCGTGGGAAGGTGAGTGAGCGAAGCTCTGACAAAGCCCTTCCCAACAAGGATCTACTGTATACCACATGGAACTCTGCTCAATGTTATGTGGAAGCCTGGATGGGAGGGGCTTGGGGGAAGAAGAAAAGATACATGTATATGACTGAGTCCCTTGCTATTCACCTAAAACTACCACAACATTTCTAATTGGCAGTGTGTGTGTGTTAGTCGCTCAGTTGTGTCCGACTCTTTGCTACCCCACAGATTATAGCTTGCCAGGTTCCTCTGTCCATGGGACTTCGCAAGCAAGAATATTGGAGTGGGTTGCTATTCCCCTCTCCAGGGGATCTTCTCAACCCAGGGATAGAACCTGGGTCTCCCACATTGCAGGCTGATTCTTTACCATCTGAGCTGCCCAGCAAGCCGCATTAATCAGCTATACCCCAATACAAAATAAAATGTTTAAAATTAACAAAATGAAAGAAAGCCCTTCCTGGAGGCCTCCAAACGCAGCTGGTCCTCAGTTTGGAATTAAGAGAAAGTGGCAGATGGCATTCCTGCTGGAGGGGGTCCTGGGGATGATGGGGAGTGGTCCTTAGCATGGCAGCTGAAGCAGACAACTCCTTCCTGAACCTCTCAGAAAGGAAGCAGAGATGAGTCCTTCTCCTAAGGGAGCAGAATCCTCTCAACACCCTGCTGAAGGGGCTGTTCCGGGCCCCCTTTTTACAGACAGGGAAACAGGCTTTGGAGTTCAAGTTCAAGGACTGGAGTAGAAACTGTCCTCATTGGTTGAATTTCACAGACCCTTGACCTGGAGTCCTTTCTGAGACCAAGTAGGCATCAAAATCTATTTCCCAAATTGAATCACAATTTCAGCTTTTCTGTAAATTTTTATTTATTTATTTTTTGTTGCTGGGTCTTCGTTGCTGCACACGGGCTTTCTCTCATTGCAGTGAGCAGGGGCTACTCTTCATGGTGCTCGGGCTTCTCAGGGAGGTGGCTTCTCTTGTTGCAGAGCACAGGCTCTAGACACACAGGCTTCAGCAGTTGCAGCACGCAGGATCGGGAGTTACAGCTAGTGGGCTTTAAGAGCACGGGCTCAGTAGCTGTGGCGCACGGGCTTAGTTGCTCCATGGCATGTGGAATCTTCCCAGACCAGGGATTGAACCTGTGTCCCCTCCATTGGCAGATGGAGTCTTATCCACCAAACCACCAGGAAAGTCCCAGGTTTTCTGTAAATTGCACCTGGTCCCAAGCCTCTGCCTCTCTGTTTGATGCCACCAGCTGGTTCCACCTCTGAACCATTCCCTATGTTGAGACCAAACCCATCAGCCCCACCCCAGGAACCACACAGAACAGACTCTGCCCCATCGACATCCTGGGTGAGATTGTTCTTTGTTGTGGGGGGCGGGGGACTCCTGTGCACCCCAGCAGCATCCCTGGCCTCTACCCTCCACATGCTAGCAGCATCGCCTTGCGTTGTCACAATCAGAAACACCTCCAGACTGCTAATTGTCCCCCAGAAGGCAAAAATTCACCCCACCCAGTTGCAAATTCTGGCTCACAAGTCAAATATAGCCCTTAGGCATGTTTGGTTTGGCCTGCAGAGGGTTTAAATATTTTTTAAATTAACTGACAAAATTTTATAAACAGCTTTTCCTGAAAAGTCAGAAGATTTGGCCACACCAGCCTGCCTCCCTACAAGGCAGGAATGGATTCCAGTAAAGTGAAGCTACTTTTCTTTTTTTTTTTTCCTTTTTCTTTTCTGGCCATACCACTCAATACGTGGGCTCTTAGTGCCACGGCCAAGGATCAACCCCATGCCCCTGCATTGGAAGCGAAGAGTTTAACCTCTAGACTGGCAGGAAAGTCCAAGGCTATTCTGTTTGAAGCGGTCTTGCGGCTGCCAGTGCATCAGAGTCCCCACCACTCCCTTGTGGCTCCTACGCTGAGCTTATGGCCTTTGTCATCCAACACTTGGGCCAGGTGTGGGTGAAGAGCAAGATGCTGAACAGGGCAGGGCCCTGATGGTTTTCTAACCCTCACTCCTTTACACTCCCTGCATTTTTGCCTGTAACTCCTGCTTTAAAATGTAAAACAGCTGTAGCTAAACCAGGCTGGGCACTCCATTGCCTCCACTGCCCTTGACACTTCTGAGCTTAAATAATTAGGATTTCTCCCATAGGATCTAATCACCTTTTGTTGGGGAGGAAGGAGATTTTAAAAAAATCTGTAATGGGGAATTCCCCGCAGTCCTGTGGTTAGGGCTCTGTGCTTCCACTGCAGGGGGCTTGAGTTTGATCCCTCGTTGAGGAACTAAGATTCCCCCATGAGGTGTAGCCAAAAATTAAAAAAATAAATTGTGTGTGTGCTCAGTCACTCAGTCATATCTGACTCTGTGGCCCCATGAACTGTAGCCTGCCAGGCTCCTCTGTCCATGGAATTTTCCAGGCAAGAAATACTGGAGTGGGTAGCCATTTCCTACTCCAGGGGAACTTCTCAACCCAAGGATCTAACACAAGTCTCCCTTGTCTTCTACATTGGCCAGTGGATTCTTTACCACTGCACCATCTGGGAAGCCCAAGTAAATAAAGACTGCTGCTGAGCCGCTTCAGTCGTGTCCGACTCTGTGCGACCCCACAGGCGGCAGCCCACCAGGCTCCCCCATCCCTGGGATTCTCCAGGCAAGAACCCTGGAGTGGGTTGCCATTTCCTTCTCCAATGCATGAAAGTGAAAAGTGAAAGTGAAGTCACTCAGTCGTGTCCGACTCCTTGCAACCCCATGGGCTGCAGCCTACCAGGCTCCTCCGTCCATGGGATTTTCCAGGCAAGAGTACTAAGTTTAAAAAAAAAAAATCTGCAAACTCCAAGTGCTTAGGCACTAATATTCCAATAGATAAGCCACATATTATCTCAAAGAAATGTTCTTTGTCTAAAACTTTTAAAAAATTGCTGCTGAAAATTCAATCCCACAGGCATTTATTAAGTGTTTACCAAGGCTAAAGCAGTCTGATAAGGCCCACAAAGAGCAAGATGCTGAACCAGGCAGGACCCCTGATGGCAAGGAGTTCCCAGACCACAGGACAAGACAGGAGCATGTGCCAATAACTATAATAAGAATAGAAAGACCTAGAAGCTGTGGGGGATATACAGAGAAGGCATGCTGGAAGCCAGGGAGGGGAGAGGTTCATTCTGGCTGCTGGTATTAAATTAATAAAACAAGGAAGAGAACATTCTTTCCTTGTGTAAATCTTTCGAGAGAGGCCAAAAAGACTTCCTAAAATGTTCTTATTGCTGTTGCCAGCTATTTTTGTATTTTATGTACTGGGTCCCTACTAAGGACTTACCCTCCCTTCAAAGCCCAAGACAAAGGTCACGTGCTCCTTGGCGTCTCCCTCCCCAAACCCGCCTGCCCTCCATTATAACTCTCTGGACATTTCCTCTCTCCCCTTCCAGACAGGCCAGTACTTGAAAGCAAGGACAGAATCCGGTGAACTCCGTTTCCTCCCACGGGGCCTCACGCGTGGCAAATGTTTAGTGAATATTTGTTGGATGAAATTCTGGCCCTCCCTTTCCAAAATGAATGTCATCACTGCAGGAAACTGTTAAAACAAAAACAGCCGAAATGTGTAAAAACTTTCAGGAAACTTTTCCATTTTTAGCAGACTGTTAGAACTCATCCCCGCCCCGCCTCTTCCTTTGTTTCTAATTCTGAATTTGGGGCTAGATGGTAGGCAGTCCCCCTTTTAATCTTTAAATATAGTTCTGAATATAATTACATTTTTATGCAGCACCGAAACATCATATCCTGGTAACGGGGCATTCTTGCACTATTAACATCTGAGTTAAATCTCCTTCGCGTCTGTCTTCTATTGAGGACAGTTAGGAAGTCGAAGATGAAAGTGATCAACATCATTTGTGAATTATGTGTATTTCCTTATGCTGTATTTCAATGGGTTTTGCTCCTGGTGGTTTTGCGAATACCAGGTTGTCTGGTAACCGCACTTTCACCAAAAACCCCTTTCAAGCCAAGAATCCCAGCATCTTGGAGTGGAGGCACACCACGTGGAGAGGAGGGCCTGACTTGGGTTCAGAAATAAGCGGCATCAAATACTATTCTTTGCTGAAGAGTCTACTCTCTGCTGTAGGTGACCTGAGAAGCTGGAGCCCACACAGATTGCGGGAGGATGGAAATGGAAGTGGTTCATTTTGTGCCAGGAACCCCACTGAGCTCCTAAGAGCCATCACCTCCAGTCCTCAGAGTAGGTACCCCTACTCTCATTTTGGAGGTAAAAAAAAAACAAGGCTCAACAAGGTTAAGTGATGCACCGAGGTCCTGCAGCTAGAAAGTTAATGCGCCCCTTCCCGCTCCCCAGCACTTTGACCGCATCACCACATCAGCCAGCAACCACATCACCACCTGTTCCCTTGGCCCTCCTGTTCCTGGGCCAGTTCCAGCCAGTGTGTCTGATGCCATTGCTTCACTGGTTGCGTGTGGGACCTGTCAAGCCAGGGGATAGGAAGCCTTGTCATGGGAGAAAGCCATAGGCAGAGCTAGCCCTTACCCACACACGGGAAAAACCCAAGAGGATGGGATGGGGGAGCAAATTTCCAGCTCAGGGTCATCCTATAGAAAGCCTGCTTTCCCGGGGCTCCTTGGGCCTCTTGGCAAAGCTATGGGGCAATGAGGCGTTATTTGCACATGTCACGGTGCATCCTGTGCCCTGTGGCTGTCCCTCCCATGGAACCACCCTGACAAGAGTGACAGGCTTCCAGGGTGTAAGAGGCAAAGGTCCATCTTCTGCTGGCCTCAAGGTGCTGCTCTCACATCTCGGACTCCTCACCACCTCAACAGCCTGAGCAGAAGGGGCCTTCAGAAGGGGCAGGACAGCCAACACCACTACCAAGACCCTGGCCTGGACCCGGTACACCCTAGCCTCCAGGACACAGACCACCACAGTCTCTGTCTTCAAGATGTGGGACTGGAAGACTCAGGAATTTTAGGCTCAGGCTCTCCTCTTGTGGCTCAGATGGTAAAGAATCCACCTGCAGTGTGGGAGAGCTGGGTTTGATCCTTGGGTCAGGAAGACCCCCTGGAAAAGTGAACAGCAGGCTACCCACTCCAGTATTCTGGCCTGGAGAATTCCATGGACAGAGGAGCTGGGCAGGCAATAGTCCATGGGGTCACAAAGAGTCGGATCCGACTGAGCAACTTTCACTCACTCCTCTGAGTAGGAGCCTCTTTAGACCAGATCCAGTCTCTGCTTTGGGATGTGAATAAGACCCTCAACTCTGGCTGGAGGGATGACTCTGGAAGGACACATGACACAGAAAGATATGCATTCTGCAGTGACATGGACAAGAGGGTGGTGGGAGGACCACAGCCAGGAGCCACGCCCGTGGCCTGCGCCGTACATTTTCAGGATCAGTGACATGAGATTGGGTTTCCCAGGTGGCACTAGTGGTAAAGAACCCACCTGCCAGTGCATGAGAGGTAAGAGACTTGGGTTTGATCCCCCGGTCAGAAAGATCCCTTGGAGGAGGGCATGGCAACCCACTCCAGTACTCTTGCTTGGAGAATCACATGGACAGAGGACCCTAGCCAGCTACAGTGCATAGGGTTGAACAGAGTCAGACATGACTGAAGTGACTTAGCTCACTTGCTCGCTAGACACAAGATTACTTGGTGCTGAGTATCTTTGCCTGGGCTGGAACATGGCTGCACTGATGAGGAAGAGAAGAAAAAGCCATCCCCAACACCGGGGGATCCCACCATACTCAAAGGCCCGCAAGGAAGCAGATGCTGAGAGCAGCTCTGCCATAGGAAGCTACAGAGATGTCTCAGCCAAGACTGTCTTCAGCCTGGTGACCCAGCCTGGTGCCCCTTCCATTACCAAAGCTGTTCTTAAGAAATAAAGCTTGTATCAGTTGTTTACACTTTAGCGAGAATTCTGTTGTGTCAGCCTTCTCACGGGGCCATTTTAAGCCAGCTCTACAGTGGCTAAATGAAAGCATCTGTCTCTGAGTAAACAGATTTCAAGCATCGTGAATAAGGAAAGAGATGTTTGAAGGCTTGGTGAGGCCATCCTCAACGCCCTAAAGTCCCCAGAGCCCTGTTGTAAAATCTGGCCCATGATAAAATTCTAATACACCCATGTCACATCTTAGTTGCCTCAGATCTACCCGCTCAGGATGAGGCCTTGGATCCACCTAACTTCGCACACAGAGTTCCTTAAAATTTAATTCCCCAAAGGTAGGAAGTGATCTTCCCAGCCCTTCTGTATCACACCCCAAGCTGGATGAAATAGTTATCACATCCAGAGTCTAGATCAGGGGTCCCAACTGCTGTCAGACCACAGAGCCCTGGAGAGCCTGGTGAAGACAGAGGACTCTCTCTCATCTATGTTCTCAGAGCCCCTGGATGCCATCTCAGGACTTCCTAGGAGTTCAGAGACCCCCGGGTTTGGAAAATAGGATGATTCTACTTTTCATCCAGTCTCTACACCTCATCCCTACTCCACACACACACTCATACCCACCAGGAAGAGCCAAAGTTTGTCTGTGCCAAGAAATTCAAGAATGCACGGCTCACGTGGGATGGGACCGCTGGTTCAAGGTGCCCAGAGGATGGAGGAACACAGAAGGGCCCAGAGAACAATGTAGCCAGAAAGCCAGGACCTTGGGGCACCCCTGGGGCTCACCCGGTGGGCCAGCAACTCCCAAAGACTAGGTGTAGGGACTTCCCTGGCTGTTCAGAGCTTCCAACTCAGGGGGTGAAGGTTTGATCCCTGGTGAGGGAACTCAGATCCTGCCTGCAGTGCATCTCAGCCAAAAAATAAAGCCTAGGCATAGTGGCCTCCCCACAAGCAGCAGGAGCCCTGGGGGATGTGCAGCACCTGCTGAGGCTGGAGTGACTCCCATGACCCCGGAAACTGCTCCTCCAGAAGCAGACCCCCTCCAATCTTCCGACCAGCCTCTGGACTGAACCCCCAGGTGTCACGGAGCTCAGGTCAGGGACTGTGACTCCAGTACCACCAGGAAATATTATTTAGCCAAGATATTTTTAGCAGCAAGCCAGCTCAGAGCAAATGTCATGTGAGCCATCTTCTCTTACACGGCAACTTTGGGCTATTTAAAGAGATGGTAATTACGCTCCTGCCACCATGATCAGGACGATGAGCTGAATGCGTGATTGCAGGAGCCCCCCGTCTGCCTCACAGAGCACTTGATGCTAATGGAGCCCAATTTTCGAAGCCGCCTGGCTAAATCTGTCCAGTCTCCAGGTGGACATATGAATCGGTGTTTGAGCCCCAAAGAATTGTTCTCCGGGGCCTCTCCCAGGGGCCACACCTCAAGGCTCCCCACCTGGCATGGTTGCTATCCACCCCTGACCCCCCAAGGGTCTTGCCATGGGCTCTGGTCAGGGGCGGGAGGTGGTGATGATGGCCACACTCATCATCGTTGCGCTGATAATCCCATCAGGCTGCCACTTCCCAGAGAGGCTGCCAGCTCCCCTCTACAAGAGAGCTGACACGGGGTCTGTATAAACAGGACAAACTCATAAACAGTCTGGCCAAGGACATGGGGTCACTGGAGTGTCAAGGAGAAGGTGAACTTGTGGAGACACACTCAGGAAGGTCACAGGGTCAAGGGGAGGACGGGCACGACCACTAGGCCAGGCAGCAGGCCACTCAGTTGAGTTCAGTTCAGTTCAGTCACTCAGTTGTGTTCGACTCTTTGTGACCCTGTGGACTGCAGCATGCCAGGCTTCTCTGCCCATCACCAACTCCCGCAGCTTGCTCAAACTCATGTCCATCGAGAACCCCATGAACAGCGTGGAAAGATCACTCAGAGAGGAAAGCAAATTGGACACTTGACTCCTTATACTCCAGGGGACCCCTGGCAGGACCACTGGGTGTAGGGCCAGTAGACAACCTGGCTGAAAGATCCAACGCACCATGAACCCCGCTAGCAAGGCCAGCAGGTGACTTACACTCCACCCAGTCTGTTTGCTGCCTCAGTTCCCTTTGCAAGGTTCTAGTAGGACCTTGGCAATCGGGTACCTGGATGGCGGGAGGGGAACCGGGAGGGGCCCCCATTCCAGGGGTCACAGAGAACAGAGGACCAGCCAATGGAAAGTTTGGGGAAAGACCTGGGCAGTATGGGAACAGGTGGCTTTCCAAAGACATGAGCTTCCCATCACTGGAGTTGGTGCAGAGAGAATCATAGCATTGGAGAGACCTCAGAGGCCTCCCAATCAAAGCCAGGACCCCTCCTCAGATTCTCTTGGATGGTCTCAGGCTGATGCTTCCAGCTCCACTGCTACAACCCAAGTCCAGCACGCTCAGCTGCATCCACTAACACTCTTTAAAGGAGAACAGAAGTCAACACCTCCTGCCTTCGGGCATCCCTGAGCACCAGACCTGGCAGAACCTTCGAGAAAGTTGCTTCTGCCCCACTTATCTGTCCATGGGCGCTTCTCAAGGGTTGAGGGGGAGACCTGCAGAACAGAAAGAAAGCAACTCTCCTGGCAAGCAGTAAGCAAAGGTGAGAATAAACATTTCTGCCTGAGCACAGAAGTGCTGGCAATTACCCCAGCGGGAGGCTGGTGAGGGAGCTGTGCGGCTGGGATGTTTGCTCATTAAGACAAGAAAATCATTTATGTTCTGAGACGCCAGTGTCAACAGACCCAGGGAAATGTTGTTACCTCAGCTGCTGCCCTGGGCCCGGCCAAGGAGGCAGTAGGGGTCTCAGGCAGGGAGGAGGTCCCAGGCGTGGCTGGCAAGGCCGAGAGCTCATGCACATGGCAGAGATGGGTTTCTCTGGGTGCCCCTGAGTTCACACATTTCTCCCTCACCCTTTCTCTTTCCTTTTCAAATCCAATAAGCAAGGGTGGAGGGAGTGCTTCCAAAGGCTGGCACATTCACCACTGGCATTGAACTCAGGGTAGCCATACATCCCAGTTTCCTGGGAACTGAGCAGGTCCCCCTAGTGTGGGACTTAGTGCAAAAGCAGGAACAATCCCAGGCCAACTGGGCTGGTGGGTCACCGTCCTCCCTGTGAGCCTCAAGACCACGCCCTCACAGGACCATTCTTCTCACATCACAAATGAAGGGGAGGGATGGTGCGAGTGAGGCACCTTCCCAGGAGTTTCTGCTGCAGCCCAAGCCCTCCACCCTGCCATCCTCTTAATTCTTCCTAGTTTCTCCAAACTCCACTTAGCATTTGCTTCAGACTTTGGCAGGGTGGTCTCCGCACAAGAAGGGAGTCACAGACCAGCCAAGGGTCCATCGGAGATCATCTGATCGCCCCCCATCCAAGGTGGGGAAGCATGAAGCCAGAGGGGACTGACTTGCCTTGATGACGCCCCCATCCAAGACCATCCCCTAACCCCTCCATACAGAGGGACAGAGGGGGGCTCCCAGGAGCAAGAAACAAAAGGGACCTGAGGCGACCCCAACCAGCTTGGCCTTCTCAGTTCTCCAGCTCTGCTGCCCCTTGGCCCCGAGGGCCTTTCCTTGCAGCAGGCTCACAGTGAGCCCCAGTGTCTCCTTTGGAGGTGCCACCTTCACTCGGGGAGTGAAGAGGCAGGAATGGGGCAGAGAATCCTCCCTAGCAGTCCAGTGGTTTAGAAGGCCATGTTTCCAACGCAGGGGTCCCAGGTTCGATCCCTGGTCAGAGAACTAAGACACCATATGATGGGTGCCACAGCCAAAAAAAAGAGGACTGGGGCAGATTCCTGAGGCTTGGTGAGAGGATGGAGAGGATTTTGCGTTACCTCTGCCACCACTAGTGCCGTCCCACTGTTCCTCTGCTCCTGTCCTCTGCTGCAGCCTGGAGACAGGGAGGGGAGCTGCTGCAGGCTGGGCTTTGAGGAGGGAAAGAGTTCTGCTTAAAGAAGGAAGGGAAGACAGATCAAGAGCAAAGCAAAAACGCACAGTGCCCTTTAAGGCCCCACGCGGAGGCTATATTTAGGGCCGAGGACATTCCGCAGGACCTCGGGCAGTCTTCTCTGGGAGCAATCGCTAATCACTGCGTTGAGTTTACGGGTGCCCCTGGGCACACTTAACCCAGGGCAATGAATAGTTATTGCTCGGACTCCCGCTCGGGGCCTGTGGGCACACTTAAGTGAGCACGCGGATCGCTGAGAACAGGCATGGCTCGGGTACACCCTTGGGCACCCTGTGCCTTCAGTGGGGAGAGGCAGAGTATTAAATATCTATGTGCCCCGTGCCCACAGCTGCATTTAGCCAAGGGCAAGGCCAGTGAAACGGCTTTAATTAAAACTTAAAGCAAGTTCAAGGTGCAGACGCGGAAGCGGGCTGCAGAAGTCACCAGGAATGAATCAGTCAATTCGATGAGGTCCTCAGGTGGGGGAAGGGGGGTGGTAGGGAGGGAGGCCAGGGCAGCGGAGACCTGTCCTCTGTTGAGTACTTGCTGCCCTCCTCTCTGCATCTGTGTTCAGGGATGAGCGGGGGGCCACCGCACACACCCACGCCTTGCTTGGAAAAGGATGCTGAGATTTGGGTATCTGGGCTTCAAAGGCAGGTGGCTGGAGACAAAGCAGTCGCCTGGGCCGGGAGCGAGTCCTGCTTTTCTGTCACTCAACCCAATGTCGCGTGACACTGGCAACACCGTCCCCCTGGCGGCAGCTCCCAGAATTACAGGCCTATTGCAGGGGAGAGGTGAATGTTAGTGGAACGCCCTGGGGCAATGGGAGGTCTGGCCCTGCGATTCTCAGGAGGACTAGCACTAGGCTCGGCCTGGCCACTTGTGCCACTAAGAAGGCAAGTAGGTGGGGTTTCCCTGGTGGTCCAGTGGCTAAGGCTCCACGCTCCCAAAGCAGGGGGCTGGGGTTTGATCCCTGGTCAGGGAACTGGATTCCACATGCCTCAACTTAGAGCCCATGCAGCCAAATAAATATCTGGAGAAAAGGAAAAAAAAAAAAAAAGACAAGTAGGCAGAGAAAGCCCTGCCGCTCTATCCCTGCTTCTTGAGGTTGGGAAGCAAAAGAATCTCAGAGAGGCCGGCCCATCTGCCCAAGACAGCAGTGAGCCAGGCTCAGAGCTGGAGGAGCTTAGATCCTCTGAGCTGTGGTCTGGGGACTCTCCTTGCCAGACACACTTGTTTTAAAATTCAGACCTGAGGAAAACAGAACTACAAGCAATTCTCTGGTGGTCCAGTGGTCAGGACTTTGCACTTACGCTACAGGGGGCACAGATTGAATCCCTGGTCAGGAAACTGAGACCCTGCAAGTGTGTAATGTAGCCAATAAGAGAAAACACAAATATAAACCCTTCCTGGGCAAGGCTCCATGTCTCATTCAAATCTATTCCCTTAGCAACAGCACAGCACCTGGCTTAGAGTAGATGTTTAATAAATGCTTGTTGAGTGACTGGTGACTGTCATTAGCAGGTTTTTTTGCACCAAACTCTTCATTTCTCTTTCTGTTTCCTAATCTTTAAAACAGAAACATTATATCTGATTGTATTGGAGGTACTTTTATGACTAAAAGTCTATAATTCCTCGACACTACCCAGGTCAAGAAGGAACATGCAAACTAGCAACTTTTTTCAATGGAGGAAAAAGAGGACAAGGACACAATGAGTGTGAGTGTGTTAGTTGCTCAGTCGTGTCCGACTCTGCGACCCCATGGACTATAGCCCTCCAGGCTCCTCCATCCATGGGATTTTCCAGGCAAGAATACTGGAGTGGGTCTCCATTCCCTTCTCCAGGGGATCTTCCCAACCCAGGGATCAAACCTAGGTCTCTCGAACAGCAGGCTGACTCTTTACCATCTGAGCCACTAGGGAAGCTATAGCTTAACTCTGTCCTCCAACTATCTCCAGTGCCAGCAACGATGAGAAGTGGAGGACATTAGCTCAGAATCTTTAATATCCCTACCCCTACTCCATCCCATTTCCTCCCAGCTTGCTCAGACAACAGCCCAGTGAACCCAGGCATCCAGCCAGTGCCCGTGAATGTCTAGAGGAGAACTGTACCACGTATCACCTCCAGCTGCCACCTGTCGGCCCAGCCACATCTTGAGGCTCAGGAGCCACGGCCTCTGGAGAGACACTCGGCCTGGGAACCCCACCCCCACCCTCAGGCCTCTGAGCCCTTTAGCTGAATGAACGTGGGCCGGCAGTGGACACATTCTTGCCCCCGTCTGGACATGATCACTGGACACTTCATTATGTAGCAGTCACTCTGCTTCAACCTTTTCACCCCTCCCTTGGAATATTCTGATTTCCAACCCATGATTTGCTTTCTGGAAGTAGAGCAAAATTCATGTGTGCAAATGAAAGAGGAAAACATAGTTAATAAGCTGCAATTATAGGTCAGTGACTGTTCATAGCAAACATGATTAACACCAACCCTTTGGAAGCTGGGCAGTTCTCATGGAAGAGTCTAAGAAGTGAGCTGAGGCTGCTAGGGATGAAAATCTGTGTCCAGCTTCCAGAATCCAGTAGTTCAACCCCCACCAGGGAAGCCCTTAAGGCCAAGGGACACTTGTGGATTTCAGGAAAGTCCAGCCTTGCCAGATTGAACATCCCTTGACCAGTGTCAAGCGTCTCCTCATATCTTGTCTCCCTTGACCCTCACCAATGTCCCATCGGGTTGACTTTCTTATTCCCATTTTACAAATGAATCAGTTGAGGCTCAGAGGAGGTAAATAACCAAGCCAAAGGCATGTGGCCACTCTGAGACTGTCTGGCTCGTTCCAGCACTCACCATGAGCAAGATGGATCTTCAAAGATGTCAAAGCAGTGGTTCCCATGAGGGATGCTGGAGCTGACCTCAGTCAGTCACACAGCACATACCCAGGTCAGCGCTATGTGGTGGGGCCTGAGAAGAGCGTGTATTGGTGGGGTGGGAGGTGGGCGACGTTAAAGAGGAGAGTGATTACAGAAAGAAAGAGAAGGGAAAGGAGAGTTACTGAAATTCCTCACCCACTATGGACCACAACCCCCTCGAGAGAAATTCTGGGTTGGGTCGAGGGAGGGAGGACAAACAATGAAGGAAAGAGGAAATGGAAGTAAGGAGAAAGCAGAAGAGGAAAACAGGAGGGTCCAAGGAGCAGTTCACATCCTCCTGGGGGCCGAGCAACAGAAAGAAGGTGTGCTCAGGGGCAGCAACCCTCTCCATCAGAAGAAAGTGAAAGTGTTAGCCGCTCAGTCGTGTCTAACTTTTAGCAGCCCCATGGACTACAGTAGGCTCTTCTGTCCATGGAATTCTCCAGGCAAGAATACTGGACTGGGTAGCCATTCCCTTCTCCAGGAGATCTTCCCCACTCAGGGATTGAACCCGGGTCTGCTTCATTGCAGGCAGATTCTTTACCATCTGTGCCACCAGGGAAGCCCCCCGGGCCATCAGTTGCTGCCTGAATCAGGGCAGCTTGTCTTCCTGACTCTCGAAGAAGCATATGCCGCCCCTCTAGCTGGCATGAGCCCACCCCTTCCACCACAGCTCTGAAACCTGCTTCTCTGAGCCTTCCCTGGGCATGATCCAGGTTGTATGGGGTCTGCAGCCTGTGCAATTTGGAAGAAGGTGCTTTTTAAGAAAAAAATACAAACATATCTCACTTTTGCAAATTGTACTGAGTCATATGGTCTTGTGAGTAATAGGCTATGCATGTGAGGGACCCTGAGCTTATGCTCCATCAGCTTCACAGTCAGCATTTTACTCACCACCACCCCCCTTTAAGCACTAATTGAGCACCTACTATGCACCAGGCTCTAAGGCAAACACTGTGAGGGTGAATCCCTTCCCCAAACACATTCCAGACCTACCAGGGAAGCTGTGCGAGCAGATGTTATTCATCAGGGTGGCAGGTGTTGTGGTAGAAGCAGGTACAGTGCACAGAAGAGGACTGATCCGCTATTATTTCCTAATTATTTCCTGGAGAAGGCAGCATCTGAGCTTCGCAGTCTTCCTAGATTTGTGCCCATAAACTCTGAGAAGGTAAGGCCTGATCTTCCCTCTGTCCATCTCCCTCAGCTGGGTTTCTAAGGAGGAAGGGTGGCGTTGTCTTTTTTCTGGACATCTGAGCTCAGGCTTAGCACCTTTGGTCTCCTAGAAGGGAAGCTTCCCAAGAGACATCACCAAGTCTGGTATTGCCCAAACCCACCTCCTTTTGCATGAAGAAGGCTAAGTAACAGGCTTCAAAAATGACGTTACCATGGTTTCCCTGATGATCTAATGGCTAAGGTTCAGAGCTCCCAGTGCAGGGGGCCTGGGTTCCATCCTTGGTCAGGGAACTAGATCCTACATGTTGCAAATAAGAGTTCACATGCTGCAACTAAGACCCGGTGCAGTCAAATAAATGAGTAAAAATAAATGTATTTAAACAAATGAAGCTGCCATCAGGATCATGATGCAGGAAGTGGTCACATTTGGCAGGAAAAGAATCCAAGTGTTTGGGGGCCTCCAGGTCCCTATAATGAGAAGAGGACAGAATCATGGGTTGAACCTGCTCAGGCTACTTCTCTGCGAGGCTGGACATCTCGAACACACAGATAGAAACTAAAGGGCTGCTCTGCCTAGAAGCCCCTTACCTGAAATAGATGTTTAAAATAGCAATAATAGGAGAAAGTCTGGAAAGGTACACATCAACAGGATATTCCATGAGTTTGTTGTTGTTGTTGTTTAGTCGCCAAGTCATGTTCGACTCTTTTTCAACCCCATGGTCTGTAGCCCACCAGGCTCCTCTGTCCATGGGGTCTCCCAGGCAAGGATCCTGGAGTGGGCTGCCATTTCCTCCTCCAGGGGATCTTCCCAACCCAAGGATCAAACTTGTATCTCCTCCACTGACAGGTAGATTCTTTACCAGGGAGGCACCAGGGAAGCCCTCCCATTGGTTCTACCTTCAAAATATACCTCGAATCCAGTCCCTTCTCCCCACTTTGGCCCTGGGTTTCTGCACCTTCCCCTTCCCTGTCTCTTGACTTCCTTACTCGCCCCTAGTTGCCTGCGTTCCATGCAACAGCTGTGGGATCCTGTTCAAAACTAGATCAGATCATGTCTCTGCTCTGCTCAAACCTCCCCACTTTTCACTCCAAAGAAAAGCCAAAGTCCTTGAAGGCACCTCACCTTTCTGACCTCTCCCACCTACAAACTTCCCTCCCCTGCTCCAGCCACACTAGCTTCCTGCTATTTCTCAAGCATGCCAGGAACACTCCTGCCTCAGGGCCTTTGCACTGGCTGTGCCTTCTGCATGAACTCCTCTTAGATACCTGCACAGCTCACGCCCCCACCTCCTTCAAGCCTTTACAAAAATGTCACCTTTTCAGTGAGGCCCATCCTGACCTGCTTTATCCTACACCTCTGCTTCCTTACTCTATAGCACTTTATACCTTCTAATCTGATTTGTTATAGTTAAGGTTCACCTCCCCTCTCCCCACAAATGCCAGCTCCATGGGGCCAAGGAGTCTTTTTGTTCATTGCTGCACCTCTAGCAGCACTTCCCCAATGGCTCGGTGGTGAAGAATCTGCCTGCAATGCTGAAGATGCAGGAGACGTTGGTTCAGTCCCTGGATCTGGAAGATCCCCTGGAGAAGGAAATGTCACCCTATTCCAATATTCTTACCTGAGAAATCCCATGGACAGAGGAGCCTGGTGGGCTAGAGTCCATGGGGTCACAAAGAGTCAGACATGACTGAGTACGCATGCAACTGGTGCCTTGAGCAGTCAACATCTAAAGGGCTGTCAATAAATATGTGTTGAATGAGTGAAACACACAAAGGAATGTCTCTGGATAGAGACATTATGGGTAGTTTTTGAATTTTCTCTAGTCTCCATAATTACTCATACTGCTTCTGTCATGATTTTTTTTTGTCATTTTTTAAAAGCTCACGGTTTCTTTTCAAATCCTTGACTCAATTGTGCATTTGATGGAAGACGAATGTGCTATTTCAAAAAGCAGCTCTGAAAGCCTTTCTGGGGGACCTGGGGGGGATTCTCTGGTGACATGTTTTCCTTTCAAATGCACACAGCTTCCACCTCTATCTTTAGCAAGTGATCAAGGCCGTGCCTCTGGTAGAGGGAAATTCTGAAAGGTTGATCGTTGGGGAAATAAAGGTCTTAGCCTGGATGTGCAAATTGACCTGCATCGTTTTAGTTTTGCATTCACGTTCGCACTCTGTAAATATTTGCCTGGCACCCCGCTGCTCACACCTGCTTGCTGTCCCCTCAAGTTTATGGAGGCGGCAGGCACTGTCATTTCTCCAGACCCACCTGGCGCTGCTTCAAGAAAAGGAAACGCGCCTGAGAAAGCCACAGGTGTTTCTGACAGCGCCTAAAACTAATGGCCTGTGGCTGGCCGCTGTGACTAATTCTCTGATTATTGACTTTATGATTTTACGCTTAAAACTTCTTTATAATAACACACAGAAATGTTTAATGGGCTCTATCTAGAGCCATAAAAATTACTTATTGAACAAGCATTTTAAAACTATTAATCTATTGTTTTCCATTAATAATGGCTCTCCAAAGAATGGGTGACAGCTTAATGTATCCACAGCATTTCTCCTCGAAAAGTGGCCTTTTAATACATAAATGCCACTCCCCAGGCATCGCAGGTTGGCCGGTCATTTGGCAGCTGACCCTCCCAGGACAGATTCAGGCTCGGCCAGTCCCGGAGGGTGCTTTAAGGATTTCCAGAATGAACACAGGCCCTGAGAGATGTTGCTGGTCTCTAAAAGAGGCCAGAAAGCACTCTCCTCAATTTTTCTCTTTTCATGCAAAAGAGAAGAGGAATTTCAAGGATCTGTTCTGCAGTGCCCAAGATGGAGAGAACAGAGGAAAGCAGGCAGCTTACATTCTACCCTTGTTCCTGGACTTCCCTGGTGGTTCAGTGGTAAAGAATCCACCTGCCAAGCAGGAGACACGGGTGGGATTCCTGGGTCAGGATGATCCCTTGGAGCAGGAAATGGCAGCCCACTCCAGTATTCTTGCCTGAGAAAGCCCACGGACAGAGGAGCCTGGCGGGCTACAGTCCATGGGGTCGCA
The DNA here is from genome assembly GCA_007570785.1 of Antilocapra americana. Taxonomy (NCBI): domain Eukaryota; kingdom Metazoa; phylum Chordata; class Mammalia; order Artiodactyla; family Antilocapridae; genus Antilocapra; species Antilocapra americana. Next base: position 28,940,566 of record ML663557.1, read on the forward strand.
AAGAGTCAGACACGAATTAGCAATTGAACAACAACAAAACCCTTGTTCCTTCTGGAAGGTTCACCTGGTGGTACCCACCGCCCTCCCCCCCATTCTTCTGTTGGCAATCCCATGACTAAAAGCTTTCTGTGATATCATGCCCCTTTTTTGGACCATTTTTCCAGACACAATTCTCCCACAAAGCATAAGATGGCTTCCTGCTTCAACTATGTAAAAATCACCCTTGAAAATGAATCATCCATTTATTCTTCTTGGTAATTTTGATGGTGGAGTTTATCAGCACCAGATGGGAATTTCTTCGAAGGGCTTCGGGCTCTTCGCTCTTTCAACAAATATTTATTGAGCGTCTACTACATACCAGGCTGTGTTCCTGCTTTTAGAGACACAGAAATAAACCAGAAACACATGGGCTTTGCCTTCGCAGAGCCCTTCTGTCAGAGAGGAGTGAAGGTGACAGCAGGTGAACTTTATAGAAGATCATGTTAAGATCCTTTAAGTAATATGTGCTGGAGATAGGCAGGGACTGCTTTGGATCGAAAGTCAGGAAGGCTTCTTGGAGGAGGCAGCCTTTGAGCAGAGATTTGAGTGACAGGAAGGTCCCAGCCATGAGACAGGGACCATGATGGTGGCAGGGGAAAGGCAGTGCAAAGGCCTTGGGGTGTGGTACACCTACAGGCATCTCTCCCTCGGTGAGTCTCTGCCCAGACCACAACTGCCCCTTACCTGGCAAGTGCGGGATCTCTCAGCCATGCCTCAAACCCCCAGAGTGGCTCTTGGGATCCAAAAGGCACGTACTGAGTTGGCAAAAAAAAAATGGTTTGGGTTTTTCCAAACCAGCGTGTGGAAACCAGAACAATCTTTTTGACCAACCCAATAGTTAGAGATGTACTCGACCTCATCTGTTGAGCAATAAAACGCTTCTCCTCCCAGCCCTACTTCAGTGGAATGGTTGGGAAGAGACACAGAGGAGTCATACTGTCATGACTGAGAAAGACCCTTTACTCCATGCAGAGATCATACCATAGAAAGTCAGAGGAGATGTGTCTTAGGACACAGTTTCTCAATCTTCAGGTGCCTACAAGTCACCTAGGGGTCTTTTTCAAATACAGATTCTGATTCAGCAGGTCCAAGGTGGGTCCTAAGATTCAGCAATTCTAACAAGCTCCCAGGTGGTGCCAGTGCTCTGGTCCAGGGACCGTACATTGAGCAGCAAGATCCTTGAGGTCATTAAATCTCACCACCCAGGGACTCCCTTGGTGGTCCAATGGCTAAGACTCCAAGCTGCCACTGTAGAGGGCCCAGGTTTGATCCCTGGTCTGGGAACTAGATCCCATGTGTGCAACTAAGACCTGGTGCAGTCAAATAAATCTCACCACCGTGCTTTATAGGGGGAGATGGAGAGCAGTGTGACTTCATGATAACAGGAGACAGAACACATGGGCTTAACCCACTTCTGCTCTCTGTGTATGTATGTGGGTGTGTGCACGTGTACCAGTTCCTTAGTTTCAGTTTCTTTCTGTGAACTGATTGTATGACAATGTCAGTGATGATGGTCACAATGGTGGTAGACCTACTGGTGATGACGGTGGTAGTAATAATGATGACCTAGACCTAGACAGCATATTAAAAAGCAGAGACATTACTCTGCCAACAAAAGTCCATCTAGTCAAAGCTATGGTTTTTCCAGTGGTCGTGTATGGATGTGAGAGTTGGACCATAAAGACAGCTAAGCACCAAAGAATTGATGCTTTCAAACTGTGGTGTTGGAGAAGACTCTTGAGAGTCTGGACTGCAAGGAGATCAAACCACTCAATCCTAAGGGAAATCAGTTCTGAATATTCATTGGAAGGACTGATGCTGAAGCTGAAGCTCCAGGATTTTGGTCACCTGATGGTAAGAACTGACTCACTGGAAAAGACCCTGATGCTGGGGCAGACTGAAGGCAGGAGGAGAAGGGGACGACAGAGGATGAGATGGTTGGATGGCATCACCGGCTCGATAGACGTAAGTCTGAGCAAGCTTCGGGAGTTGGTGATGGACAGGGAGGCCTGGTGTGCTGCAGTCCATGGGGTCGCAAAGAGTCGGACACGACTGAGCAACTGAACTTTACTTGACTGAACACAAAGGCTTCAGTGTAGTTAATGAAGCAGAAATAGATGTTTTCCTGAAATTCCCTCACGTTTTCTACGATGCAGTGAATTGTATAAGTCCCTCTCTGACTTACTTCTTTCAGTATGACGCTCTATAGGTCCCTCCATGTCGCTGCAAACAGCACTGTCCCTTTTTAATGGTTGAGTAATACTCCATTGTGTGTACGTACCACATCTTCTTCATCCATTCCTCTGTCAGTGGACATTTAGGTTGCTTCCATGTCTTGGCTGCTGTAAACAGTGCTGCGGCGGACACCTGGATACACCTCCAGTTCAGTTCAGCCACCCAGTGGTGTGCTGCTCTTTGCGACCCCATGGGCTGCAGCATGCCAAGCTCCCATCACCAACTCCTGAAGCTTGCTCAAACTCTATCTATCTATCGAGTTGGTGATGCCATCCAACCATCTCATCCTCTGTCGTCCCCTTCTCCTCCTCCCTTCAATCTTCCCCAGCATCAGGATCTTTCCCAGTGAGTCAGCTCTTACTCTCTGCTTTTGTACCTACAAGTTGTTTTTAAGTAGCCACAGTCCCAGTAGCAAGAAAGATTCTTTTGAAATATGAGGGAGATCCTGTCCCTTCCTTGCTCAGAATTCGCCAGGGCAAGAATCTCCATTCTTGAGAGCTTGTTTGGAGGTTCTAGCAGGGGAGCGCAGCTACTCGTATACCCTTGACCGAAGACCGGTCCTTCTCTATCGGGGATGGTCGTCCTCTTCGACCGAGCGCGCAGCTTCGGGAGGGACGCACATGGAGCGGTGAGGGAGGAAGGGGACACCCGCCTAGCCAGCCAGATCAGCCGAATCAACCCTGGCGATCAATGGGGTGACAGATGTCGCAACCAGATCGCCCTCACATCCAAGAATCTCCATTCTTAAGATAAAATACCAGTCTGCACTTTTTTTGTTCTGGCCCCTTGCCTGCTCACCTCACCTTGTGCCCACCACCTGCCCCTAGTCACTGGCTCTAGCCCCACTGACTTTCTTTCAATTCCTTAAACATACCTAACTCATCCTCTAGTTTAGGGTCTTTGCACCTACTGTTCCCTTTGCTGGGGATACCCCCTCCCCAGAGCTTTTCTTGGGACTATTTGACAAACCATCTTGGCTCAAATACTACTTCTTAGCAATGTTTTACCCTGACATTGTTGTTCAGTCACAGTCATGTCTGACTCTCTGTGACCCTACGGACTGCAGCACACCAGGCCTCCCTGTTCTTCACTATCTCCCAGAATTTGCTCAAACTCATGTCCATTGAGTTGGTGGTGCCATCTAACCATCTCCTCCTCTGTCATCCTGATACAGGAAACTCGGAATAAGCAAAAAAGATTACTGCCTGTCTCCAGTGTTAACAGGACACCCTTTCTGCTATCTGACTCCAGTCTTTCATCATTTCTGAGATATTTTACAGCACTGGAAGTCGTATGGTAATGAGAGTGATCCTTGTCTTTGGATGGGCAAATAAATTGCATCCAGGGCAGCTCAATCAATTTCCATCACCCTCAGTGGAAGAAGCCAGTCTCAGTCTACTTCTAAATTCATTCCAAAAATTTTCATCTATCAATGTGTCTATTCTTTGATTTCTCCTTTGAACTGGTTGTAACCTCTGTCTGATTCCATAATTAATAATTAGTTAAATAAAATCATTAACATTAAAAAAAATCAGTACGAGTCATGATGTTACCTTTTTTTTTAACTATCTTTGAACACTGACCTTTCTCCACCCAAACTCTTCATATTGCATTGCTTTGTTTTACTTTCTTCAGAGCCATATCGTCTTCTGAGAGTACTTTGTTCATTTATTTCTTCACTTATTTTTTGGTCTTCCCCGTCTTGGTCACAGCACAGGGTGGGCACTCCACATAAATATAATGGGCTGAATGAAAGAAGTTAGATCATTAGCAGCTGTCACTCACCCACGGCCATCCCTGTTTCTCTGTCTTATCTGTGTTCACCTGTGGTGTTACTAGGGCGCCTTTCCTTCGGGTCAAACAAGGACAGGCCCATCCTTGTGTCTGAAGTTCTGACAGATAAATGAATGGTGTTTTTACGGCTTACATCAGGCTTTGGCAGTTTCCCCACTGAGCGAACTAATAAGCAACCTGGTGAAACCGGGTCACTTGGGAAGTAAGAGGCCTCTGTAGGAGCCTGGATTTTTCTTTCCTATTTTTTGGATGTGGACCATTTTTAAATGGTCTTTATTGAATTTTTAAAGTCTTTGTGAATTTGTTACCATATTATTTCTGCTTTATGTTTTGGTTTTTTGGCCCTGAGGCATGTAGAATCCTAGCTCCCTCTTTGATAAGGGATCGAACCCACATCCCCTGCATTGGAAGGCAAAATCTCAACCACTAGAGCACCAGCAAAGTCTCAGAAGCCTGGGTTTCAGTTTCTCACTCTCCCAGCAAGGGACTGGGAGGCCAAGTGCTAGCGGTCATGTGGCTGGCTGGTGCCAGAACTGGTGTTGGACCTGGATCCTCTGGCTCAGAGTCAGCACTTGTTTTAGTGATGAAAACCAGCACGCGGAGCGTGTGTCAGGCTGCCTTCAGGGATTTGTGACACCCTTATGACAGCATGACTTTTAGATGAGGAAGCCAAGGTCTAGGGGAGGAAATGGCTTATCTGAGTTCCCACAGCAGTGAGCCAGAGGATTTTACCCCAGCAAGTGAGACTCTGCCACCGCACCAAATAGAGGACACTAGAAAAATAGCACATGGGACTTTGCTGCTGGTCCAGCGGTGAAGACTCTATGTTGCCACTGCAATGGGCCTGGGTTTGATCCCTGGTCAGGAGGTAAGATCCTGCTTGCTACATGGCTCGGCCAAAAAGAAAAGTAGCACATTTTTGTTGAACACTTTTTCTGAGTGTTGTACATACATTGTCTCATTTTATCTTCTTGGTACCCAAGGAGGGAGGTGCTGGCTCAGGAGTCCCCAAGGCTAACCTTGCTGTTGACACTAACTTCAAGTTGAGAGTTCAGTCATTCATTAGAAGGACTCACAGAACTCAGAAAAGCTGTTACATCTGTGGTTCTGATTCATCACAGTGAAAAGGTGGAGATCAGGCAAAGGAAGAGGCACACAGAGCAGATCATGGTACAAGCTTCTAGTCATCCTCTCCTGGTGGAGTCATGCGGACAGAATGACTTCCACCCAGCAACGATGTGTGACAATATATCAGGATGCTGCCAACCAGGAGAGCTCACCCCAACCTTGGGGTCCAGAGTTTTTACTGGGGATCAGTCACATAGACATAGCTGACCACCTGTGTGGCTGACCTTAGTCTTCAGCCCCTCTAGAGGTTGATACCATGAGGTTCAAGGTCCCCTATCATATATCCCATAGTTAGCACAGAGTATCTTGTGTGGTCCAAGGCCCCCAGGTAGACACAGAAACACACTTACTAGATGAGATATTCCGAGGGCTTAGAATTTATCTCCCGGAAACTGGGGGCAAAGGGCCAAACCTTTCTATGGGCAAGTTAGTCCTTTACTGAACACGTGCCCATTTAAAAGATTTATTGCTTTAGTTTTGGCTGTGCTAGTGGTTGTGATAAGAGGGCTTCTTATTGTAGTGGCTTCTCTGGTTTCAGAGCACGGGCTCGAGGCGTGTGGGCTTCAGTCGTCACAGCACATGGGCTCAGTAGTTGTGGTGTGTGGGCTTAGTTGCCCCAAGGCACCTGGAATCTTCCTGGACCAGGGGTTGAACCCATGTCCCCTGAGTTGGCAGGTGGATTCTTAACCACTGAACTACCAGGGAAGTCTGAACATGTGCCCATTTTGCACAAGACGAAATGGAGTCTCAGAGATGTTAAATAGCTTGCCCAGGTCACACAGCTAGATCCAGGTTCTGAAACCTGACAGTCCAGCCCCAGGGCCCCATGTATCTTTGCTCTTCCTGGCAGCTTTAATATCTCTGTTGAGGGAGAAACTAACCCAGGAGGTAAGATTTCTCCATCTCCCCATTTCTCCAGTTGTCAGATAAGTCATGTTTAGTGTCTATTTAATCTAAGGTCTCTATCAACTCTATGCATTAGGGAGGCCTGGGTAGGGCTCTGTTTGAGGAACTACATTATGTCCAACAAGATTCTGCCCTCTCGTTTGGTATTGTTTCCCATGTGGTTACAGAAAACTGTGCTATATTTGGAATGAAAACATGTATTTAACATTTATTTACCAGGCACTGGGCAAGGGATTGGAGTGCTATGGTAAATAAGTTAGACACAATTTATGCCTTTTCATGGAGCTTATATTTTATGGGTCAGGGGAAAAAGGGAAATAGACAAATCGCCAGACCATTACTTCTTCCATCATTCCCTGTCTCCTGGGCAGATTAGGCTGCAGCCAAAACCATTTACTGGAGAAATATTTACTAAGCAGCTACTGTGTGCTAGGCACTGGCCCTGGGAATAGAGTGTGAACAAGACAGTCAATCATTGTCCTTCTGAGCTTGTTTTCACTTGATTGAGAGATGAGCTTGTCTGCGCTTGTTGTTGTCGTTCAGTTGCTAGGCTGTGTCCAACTCTTTGAAACCCTATTGACTGCAGCACAACAGGCTTCCCTGTCCTTCCCTAACTCCTGGAATTTGCTCAAACTCATGTCCATTGAGTTGGTGAAGCCATCCAACCATCTCATCCTCTGTCTCCTCCTTCCCCTACTTCCCTCAATCTTTCCCAGAATCAGGGTCTTTTCCAATGAGTTGGCTCTTCCCATCAGGTGGCCAAAGGACTGGAGCTTCAGCTTCAGAATCAGTCTTTCCAATGAATACTCAGGGTTGAGTTCCTCTAGGATTTATTGGTTTGATCTCCTTGCTGTCCAAGGGACTTCCAAGAGTCTTCTCCAGCACCACAATTCAAAAGCATCAATTATTTGGCGCTCAGTCTTCCTTGTGGTCCCGCTCTCACATCATAGGTGACTACTGGAAAAACCATAGCTTTGACTATACAGACCTTTGTCAGCAAAGTGATGTCTTTGTTTTGTAATATGCTGTCTATGTTTGTCATAGTTTTTCTTCCAAGGAGCAAGCATTTTTTAATTTTGTGGCTGCAGTCACCATCTGCAGCGATTTTGGAGCCCAAGTAAATAAAATCTGTCACTGTTTCCATTGTTTCCCCCATCTATTTCCTGTGAAGTGATGGGACTGGATGCCGTGATCTTAGTCTTTTGAAAGTCGAGTTTTAAGTCAGCTTTTCACTTTCCTCTTTCACCTTTATCAAGAGGCTCTTTAGTTCTTCTGTGATTTCTGCCACTAGGGTGGTGTCATCTGCATATCTGAGTTTGTTGATATTTCTCTCAGCAATCTTGATTCTAGCTTGTGATTCATATGGCTTGGCATTTCATATGATGTACTCTGTATAGAAGCTAAATAAGCAGGGTGACAGTATACAGCCTTGACATACTCCTTTCCCAATTTTGAACCAGTCCGTTGTTCCATGTTCGGTTCTAATTGTTGCTTCTTGACCTGCATACAGGTTTCTCAGGAGGCTGGTAAGGTGGTCTGGTATTCCCATCTCTTTAAGAATTTTCCACAGTTTGTTGTGATCCACATAGTCAAATGGAAGAAAAGCCATGACCAACCTAGACAGCATATTAAAAGCAGAGACATTACTTTGCCGACAAAGGTCCATCTAGTCGAAGCTATGGTTTTCCAGTAGTCATGTATGGATGTGAGAGTTGGGCCATAAATGACTTATATCCCTTATATATGGAACCAAAAAAAATGATACAAATGAACTTACAAAACAGAAAGAGACACACAGACTTACTGCTGCTAGGGAGAAGGATAAAGGGAAAGGGTAGTTAGGGAGTTTGGGATGATCACATACACTTGCTATATTTAAAATAGATAACCTAGACCTGCCATATGACCCAGCAATCCCACTGCTGGGCATATACACCGAGGAAACCAGAATTGAAAGAGCCACGTGTACCCCAGTGTTCATCGTCACATTGTTTACAATAGCCAGGACATGGAAGCAACCTAGATGCCCATCAACTGACGAATGGATAAGAAAGCTGTGGTACATATACACAATGGAATATTACTCAGCATTAAAAAATAATTCATTTGAATCAGTTCTACTCAGGTGGATGGAACTGGAGCCTATTATCCAAAGTGAAGTAAGCCAGAAGGAAAAACAACAATACAGTATACTAACACATATATATGGAATTTAGAAAGATGGTAATGAGAAACCTGCATGTGAGACAGCAAAAGGAACGCAGATGTATAGAACGGACACGTGGACTCTGTGGAAGAGGGCAAGGGTGGGATGATATGGGAGAATGACATTGAAACATGTTAATTATCATATGTGAATTCAATCGCCAGCCCAGGGTTGATGCTCGGGGCTGGTGCACTGGGATGTCCCAGGGGGAGGGAGTCGGGAGGGGGGAGGGAGGGGGGTTCTGGAGGGGGAGCATATGTAAACCCATGGCGGTTTCATGTCAATGTATGGCAAAACCAACACAATAAAGTAAAGACAATTAAAAAAAATAGATAACCAACAGGTACCTATTATACAGCACAAGGAACTCTGTTCAATGTTATGTGGTAGCCTGAATGGGAGGGGAGTTTGGGGGAGAATGGATACATATATTCGTTTGGTTGAGTCCATTTGCTATTCACCTGAAACTATCACAGCTTTGTTAATTGGCTATACTCCAATACAAAATAAAAAGTTCAAAAGGAAAAAAAAATTACTTGTAGGGAATTCCCTGGTTGTCCAGTGGTTAGGACACATGGGCTTCCATTGCAACGGGCACAGGTTGGATCGCTGGTCAGGGAACTAAAATCTCACAAGCTGTGTGGTGCAGTCAAAAAAATAAATAAAAATGACTTGTAGGCAAGAACCTAAGCTTCCTGGGAGGAAGTTTTCCTTAGGGAAATTCAGAAAGTAATCCTGGAGCCAGAAGGCAGAAAGAAGGACTGATTACAACAGGAAGAGACAGCAGATACAGTGCAGTGAGAAAGGTCCTACCTTCTGGTGGGAATGAGATTGACTCGACCAATTTGGGAGCCTGATGTGTGCATGTGGAGTCAGTCAGTCATGTCCAACTTTTTGCGACCCCATGGACTGTCGCCCACCAGCCTCCTCAGTCCATGGAATTCTCCAGGCAAGAATACTAGAGCAGGTTGCCATTACTTACTCCAAGTGATCTTCCAGACCCAGGGATCAAACCCTAGTCTCTTGCATCTCCTGCATTGGCAAGTGGATTCTTTACCACGATGCCACCTGGGAAGCCCCTGGGAGCCTGGTAGGATCTGCTAAATTGAGCATACCTCCACCCTTTGACCTCCAGCAATTTCACTCCAATAGAAGTGCAGACACATAGGTATCAAAAGACACAGAGAAGAATTCACTGCAGCACTATTACTTCCTAAAACTAGAAACTGCTCAGATGCCCGTCGATACTAGAACAGATACAGTGGTGGTGGTTGTCGTTCAGTTGCTCAGTCGTGTCCTACCCTGCAACCCCATGGACTGCAGCACGCCAGGCTTCCCTGTCTTTCCCCATCTCCCGGAGCTTGCTCAGCCTCATGTCCATTGACCTGGTGATGCCATCCAACCATCTCATCCTCTGTCTCCTCCTCCTGCCTTCTTTCTTTCCCAGCATCAGGGTCTTTTCCAATGAGTCACTCTTCACAACCAGTGGCCAAAGTATTGGAGCTTCAGCATCAGCATCAATCCTTCCAATGAATTTTCAGGCTTTATTTCTTTCAGGATTGACTGATCTTGCAATCCAAGGGACTCTCAAGAGTCTTATCCAACACCACAGTTCAAAAGCGTCAATTCTTCAGCAATCATCTTTCTTCATGGTCCAACTCTCACATCCATACATGACTACTGGAAAAACCATAGCTTTGACTAGACGGATCTTCGTCAGCAAAGTAATGTCTCTGCTTTTTAATATGCTGTCTATGTTTGTCATAGCTTTTCTTTCAAGGAGCAAGCATCTCTAAATTTCATGGCTATAGTCACCATCCACAGTGATTTTGAAAGGCATTCCTGACTGCCTATATGTGTGTCTGTTCTTTGGATTCACCAAGAAAATGAAGTCTCTCACTGTTTCCATTGTTTCCCCATCTATATGCCATGAAGTAAAGGGACTGGATGCCATGATCTTCATTTTTGGAATGTTGAGTTTCAAGCCAGGTTTTTAACTCTCCTCCTTCACCTTTATCAAGAGGCTCTTTTGTTCCTCTTCACTTTCTGTCATAAGAGTGATGTCACCTGCATATCTGAGGTTATTGATATTGATACAGTGGTAAATTCATCCAATGAACAGCTATTGTGTAACAAAAAGGAATGAATTACTGATATGTACAATAGCATGGATGAATCTCAGAAACATTTTGCTGAGGGTAAGAAGCCACACATAGAAGAGTATATGCTCTTCAATCACAGTGATTGAAGTTCAAACATAGACAAAAGTAGTCCTTGGGTTTGGAAACCCAGAGAGTAGTTACCTACAGGGAGGAAGACAAGAGGAATGAATGAATGAGAAGAAACCCAAGAAGGGCCACCAAAGAGATGATGATGATGGTGGTATGTTTCTTGTCCTGGATGGTATTTACAGGAGCGCTCACTATGGAACAACGAATTGAGGAGTCATACACTAGAGCTGAAGGGAAAACTGAAATCCTTTGAAATAGATCTCCAAGATTATTAGGTGTCTTTAATGGAAAACTGGGACTTGTCTAGTGCATGCTTCCGGATTATTTGATTCTGTGCCCCTTTCATCAGAAGATTCTTGTCTGGGACTTCCCTGGTGGTCCAGGGGCTAAGACTCCATGCTCCCAATGTAGAGAGTCTGGGTTCAATCCTTGGTCAGGGGACTAGATCACGCATGCAACAACTAAAAATCCCACACACTGCAACTAAGACTCGGTGCAACTTAATTAAGTTTTTTTTAATGATTCTTGTCTACAAAAATGGGTATATTGTGTCCAGTGGAGTTTTGGAGTTACAATATTGAGCAATTTTGTACCTGTTAAGCAAATTCATTCTAGCATTCCTGACTGCCTATATGTGTGTCTGTTCTTTGGATTCACCTTTGAGTAGGTTATAATGTGTCACTTGTTCTTTCATTAAATGAGTTAAATAAGATCTCTAATATATCCCTTTTTTTTTTTTGGCTGCAACCTGCAATATGCAGAATCTTAGTTCCCTGACCAGAGATCAAACCTGTGCCTCCTGCAATGAAAGCCTTGTATTCTTATGATTGGGCAGCCAGGGAAGTCCCTACATGTTCATTTTATATTTGTATGAAAGTCATGATTACATCATTTAAAAAAAATTCTCCTTGAACAAGATCTAAAGGGTTTTTGGCCTGTGTATTAGACTTCAATTTTAAAAGTTAAATATATAGTGTGGAAGTTGAGAGGAAGGTTCAAGAGGGAGGGAACATACAAATATATAGCTATGTCTGATTCACATTGGTGTATAGCAGAAACCAACACAATAATGTAAAGCAATTATCCTCCAATTTAAAATAATAAATAAAGTGTGTGTGTGTGTGTTAGTCACTCAGTTGTGTCTCACTCTTTGCGACCCCATGGACTGTAGCCAGCCAGAGTCCTCTGTCCACGGAATTCTCTCAGCAAGAACACTGGAGTGAGTAGCCATTCCCTTCTCCAGGGGATCTTCCGGACCCAGGGGTCAAACCCAGTCTCCCACATTGCAGGCAGGTTCTTTACTGTCTCAGCCTCCAGGCAAGCCCAAGTTAAATATAAAAGGGCAGAGCAAGGCGTGGTATTCCATCTAAAACTGTTGTCATCGAGCCTTGGGACAGGCCCAGGCCAATTGCCAGAACCCACAGCCTCCACAGGGTGAGTTGGCAAGAATGGCAGGGCGATTCCCTGGCCGGAAATCTGAGCTGAGACTGCAGCCTGAGAGCCAGTGGAGCAGGAGGCTGCCAGCTGCCTAACTTTAATCACCAAATTCACCAGCGTCTGGGATCCCCCTCAGAGGAGACAGGCTCCTCCCCACTCTCTGAATCTTCTGTGTCCTCAGTAGGGGCAGGGAACTCTCAGTAGGGGCAGGGAGCACTATTATTATTTGATTAATTCAGAAAACAAAGACCTGGCTGGGGCAACTGGGCTTGAAGTAAGTTTCTCTGTGGGGGAGTAAATCTGAAACTAGAACAGAGAAATAAACCAGGGGAGGAAAAGATTCCTCTCTGACATTTAGCACCATCCTCACAGAGGAATTCCTGCCTCTGCCTTTGCATGAAGGAAAACTACCCAAAGTTGACCTTGCAAGACTGGACGTGGGTGGACAGCCACCCCTCCTTCTTTACTCACTCCAATTCTCTTCCTTGAATTTCTGACCCACTGAAGATTGACAAACAATTAAAAGAAAGATGAAGATTTGCATTTTGTCCCCTCATTTCTGCAACCCAGCTGAGGTGGCCCCTGAATCTGCCTGTCCCAGTTACAGGGTGGAATGACACCCCATCCCAAAGCTGAGCCCCCTCGTTGGGCATCCGTGAGAAGTGGGTGGGTCCTGGGGACCTCAGGGAGGACAGAGCCCGGGTCTCCTCCTGGCTCACCCTCCTCCACCCACAAAACTGGAAACAGAAGCCCTACAGTCATCTGCCAACTCCCACCCCAGGGGAAGTGACAACAGCCAGCTACTGTTGACATTCAAGCTGGCCCTTGGAGGCCTCCCTTCCCACTCACAGGAGCTTTTCAAAGTGCTTCTGAAAAGTGGTCTCAGCTGGGGAAAGGAGGCAGCAGTCCTGCTGTTGAGACAAATGACATTTTCTCCACATCCTCACCATTTGCTAACTTGTGATCAGAGCACCTGCCATTTGAAAACTGCTTGAGGGACTTCCCTGGTAGTCCAGTGGCTAAGACTCCACATTCCCAATGCAAGGGGCCCAGGTTTGATCCCTGGTCGAGGAACTAGATTACACATGCCACAACTAAGAGTTTGCATGCCGCAACGAAGACCAAAGATCTTGTGTTCTGCAACTAAGATCCAGCCCAGCTAAAGAAAAAAAAGTGAGTAAGTAAAAATAAATATTTAAAAAAAGAAAAACTTCTTGAGATCAAGCATCTCTCAGTCAATATGAACCCTAATTTGTTTTAAGGATTCCCTCTAGGAAAAACGAGGCATGTTCCAGTTTCTCCTTCACAAGACAGAATGACCCAGGTCTGGTCACACCTCACACAGTGGGGCCCCTCCTCCCATTTAGCTGCAAAGTTTCAGAATTCTGATGAAATATTTGGCTTTTGCTCCAAGCAGTGCTCAGCACTCCAGTGGCCTCCCCAAGTCCCACAGCAGCCAGATGAGACCTCTGGGGATGCCCTGGATAAGTGACACTCATCAGACGACCACTGGGGACCCCATCATGTGTTCAGGCTCAGCAGCTCTCTCTTGCACTTGACAATTTCACCCACAAGCAATTCCAAACACATGAATGAAAGGTCAGCCTCTCCCTGCCCCACCCAGTGCAGGTGTCAAGGGTCACTCGGGAAGCACAGGTAGGAGTCAGCATCTCCCAACTCCTGTTTTAGCTCTGGGGGCCCCAGGTAAGAGTGGGGATCAGAAGGATGACAATAAATCATCATCCTTTTGTCATCTATGCCTTCTAATAGAAAGGCAAGGCCTCAACCTCTGCGTGTAAGAGCAGCCTGTGCAGGGAGGAAAGAAAAGTTTCCTAGACCTTCTTAGGGTTCCTGGGGTCTCAAAATTGAACTGATGAGACAGAGTAACAGGAGAAAAGCATACACATTTACTTCATAGAAGTTTTACAGGGCATGGGAGCCTTCATAAGACAATGAAGACCCTAAGAAATGGTTCAAGCTCCAGGAGCTTGTGATAGACAGCAGGGCCTGGCATGCTACAGTCCCTGGGGTCACAAAGAGTCAGACACAACTGAGCAACTGAACTGAACTGAACTGAAGAAATGGTTCAACCCAAGTGTTTCTATTGGAGGTTTGAGGAAGAATGGAAAGCATGGAAAGGTAGGATTAAGGGTATGAGTGAGGGTAGTCAGCTGGACACATCTCAGCGACTAAACCACCAAACCACCAGCATAGTTGATTTACAATGTTGTGTTAGTTTCAGGTATACAGTAAAGTGATTCAGTCATACATATACATATGTGCTTACGTGGAGTGCTCAGTCATGTCCGACTCTGTGTGACCACGTGGACTGTAGCCCGCCAAGCTTCTCTGTCTATGGAATTCTTCAGGCAAGAATACTGGAGTGGACTGCCATTTCCTCCTCCAGGGGATCATCTCAACCCAAGGATCAAACCAGAGTCTCCTGCATCTCCTGCATTGCAGGCAGACTCTTATTGCTGAACCATCAGTGAAAGCTCTCATGTACATATATTCATTCTTTTTCAGATTCTTTTCTCATATAGGTTATCACAGAGGACTGAGTAGAGTTCCCTGTGCTATACAGTAGGTTCTTTATTGGTTATTTATCTTATATATAGTACTGTTCATACGTTCACCCTAAGCTCCTGATTTATCCCTATTCCCAACGCTTTGCTAATATTTCCCCTTTGGGAATCATAAGTTTGTTTTCAGGATCTATAGGGATCCAGTTACTTCTGTTCATCATTTTTGGATTTTTTTTAAATGGAGCTGGAAGAAAATTACCCCAGTTATATAAAAATTTAAAATTTGAGGGTTCAGGGATAACAAGACCTTTTTTTTCAATTGGGTCTCTCCCTTTACACAGCATTTCATTAAGATAATTTTCAAATACACAAAAGTGTACACCTATGTACCTACCACCAAGATTCTACTTAGACTGTTCAGCTATTGCTCCACCTGTTTTGGACTATTTCTTTTTGACTCATCTCTCTGTTGATCAACTATCCCTTAATCCCACGTTGCTCTCGATTTATCACGAGCCATGTGAGAGAACATGGGGTTGGACGTCAGCCCCCACTGTGATGCCCAGCGGTTGCTCGCTACCAGGGTCTGTTCAGGCACGGATGGGAGGCCCTCATGACACCCAACAGAAGCAAACAAGGGCAGAACGCACAGCTAGTTAAACCTTTCCAGGGACCCTAGAGGGTGCCAAGGGGCCTGGAGGCCCTGGCGCTCTTCAGAAGATCTCATCCAGTAAGGCTAAGGCCAGTGCATTCTCATCTCACTCAAGGGAACCTGTGAGAACCACTCCTGAGCTCTTACTTGAATCTCCTTTTCTAATTGAAGTACACTTTCTTGTTTGTTTTTGCTGCATGGCATGTAGGATTTTAATTCCCTGACCAGGGACTGAATCCTGCTCCTGCAGTGAGAGCTTGGAGTCCTAACCACTGAACCCCCAGTGAAGTCCCTTTGGAAATATAATTGATTTACAGTGCTTCAGGCAAACTGCAAAGTGATTCCGTTTCATGTATATCTATAGATAAATGCTTTCAGATTCTTTTCCATGATAGGTTATCACGAGATATTGAATATAGTTCCTTGTGCTTTACAGTAGGTTCTTGTTGTTTATCTGTTTTATATATAGTATACAGTAGGTCTGTTGTGTATCTGTTAATCCTAAATTCCCAACTTATCCCTCCCCCCTTTCCCTTTTGGTAACCACAAGTTTTTTTTTTTTTCACAAGTTTGTTTTCTATGTCTTTGCTTAAACCTGAAAAAGAGAAGAGGGAACAGGAATTGAAAAGCAGGTTTCTTCCCTATTTGACAACCCAAAGTCCATTTCTCCTACATACACATACCCCTACACACATAGCTACACACTCCTACACACATTCCTATACAAACCCTTACAAATTCACCCTTCACACACACACACACACACACACATACATATATATATACACATGAGGGCTCCTGTGTTGGATGTTCTTAGAGAAAGTGGTTTCGTTGGGATCTTTTCATTTGCACTCAAATTTCATTTCTCCATTTGGGAAAAATCACATTTTCAAAATTGCTCTTACTCAATAGATTGGATGCCTCAGGAATTGGCTGAAATCACAGTCCCAGCATGGTTTCACCACAATTTTATTTATTAACACCCTCCCTCCCTTGCAAATAAGATATTGTGAAATCTTTTTTAAACGACAGGCTCTTGTACCTACTGAGCCGGTTTTTCAAAAGCAGAAACCACTGACCCACTCACTGGTTTCCTTTGATACTTAGAGGTCAAAGGTTAATAAAATATATTAACACCAATTGCCAAGCTTCCTAAGTATTTTAAATTCGCCCATCTCGTGAGATCTAGCACCATCATTACCACTTTATAGATGAGGAAACCAACATTTAACCAACCAATTACAAGGCTTGTTAAAAAGCTACTGATTAGTCAGTTGCAAAACACACACAGCTCCCTGGGAACCAGGAAATGAATGGTCAATGAGCTGTGATAAGAAAACCCAACTTTCTTATTTGCTCTATTAGAAGCAGTTATTTAATCCATTCTTGAGAGGAGTTCCCTCTCCTGGCATGCGTGCTCAGTTGATTCAGTATTGCCTGACTCTTTACAACACTATGGACTGTAGCCCACCAGGCCCTGCTGTCCATGAGATTCTCCAGGCAGGTGGAGTGGGTTGCCATGCACTCCTCCAGGGGATATTCCCAACCCAGGGATCAAACCTGCGTCTCTTATGTCTCCTGCATTGGCATGCAGGCCCTTTACCACTAGCTCCATGTGGGAACAAAATGAAAATCTTTGATCATCTTTCCCTCGAAGAGGGCAACCAGTTTTTCTGCTGCTAAGACCCATCTTTTATCAAGTGATTCCAGAATCAGTCTTGGTTCTAAGACATGGAGCATCCAATATGGGAATTCTTACCCAGGTCCACCCCAAGGGTACATGTATAGAACTGGGGGTTTCCTCAGCTTGGATGGGAAAGAAAATCACATCTTTATTCCCACTAACTTCTAACTAGAATTTAGCATTTCTATTACAATGAGACAACAAGCTTCATCATTATTGTGATTCTGTCCCCAGTGGAAAACCCAGATAGTTTTGTACAACATGACAGTAGATACAGAGATAGCCAGAGATCTTTTACAGATATCACTACTTTTTTTTAATAATAGTGAATTAGTCTTCTGCCATTTAAATTCCAGATGGTACAGTGGTAAAGAATCTGCCTGCCAGCGCAGGAGATACAAGAGACAAGCATTTGATCCCTGGGTTGGAAAGATCCCCTGGAGTAGGAAATGGCCACTCACTTCAATATTCTTGCCTGGTAAATTACATGGACAGAAGAGACTGGTAGGCCACAGTCCATGGGATTGCAAACAATCAGACACAACTGAGTAACTAAGCACACATACACACACTAAAATCCTAATCAAGGTGTGCTTATTATATCACACATCATACATTATACATTATTAGTTTGTGTGTGTGCTCAGTGACCTCAGTCATGTCCAACTTTTTGCAACCTTATGGACTGTAGCCTATCAGGCTCTTCTGTCCATGGGATTCTCCAAGCAAGAATACTTGAATGGGTTGCCATGCCCTCCTCCAGGGGATTTTCCCAACCCAGGAACTGAACCTGGGTCTCCTACACTGGAGGCAGATTCTTTACTGCTGAGCCACTGGGAAAGCCCTTATACATTAGCTTAGTATCTTGAGAACCCAGATAGGAGTTTTGATATCAAGTTTTATAAATCATCTATTTTATCATTTTTATTTGTAGTAAAACTCAGGTAGTAATATAAAACTGACCATCTTAACCATTTTTCGGTATACAATTCAATAGCATTAATTGTTGTTCAGTTGCTCAGTTGTGTCCGACTCTTTGCAACTCCATGGACTGCAGGACACCAGGCCTCTCTTTCACTATCCCGGAGTTTGCTCAAACTCATGTCCATTGATTTCATTCATGATATTGTGCCAACATCACCACTGTCCATCTCCAGAATGGATATTCTGAGTCCATTCTGATAGTTTGAGTCTTACAAAACTCAAACTCTACACCCATTAAACAATAACTCCCATTCTCCTCTCCCTCAGCTGCTAGCAATCACCATTCTGCTTTCTATCTCTATGAATTTGACTAGCCAGACCTCAAATAGGTGTGGTTATACAGTATTTGTCCTTTTGTGATTGGCTTACATCACTTAGCTTAACATCCTCAAGGTTCAGTCATGTTGTAGCATGTGTCACAATCCCCTTCTTTTTTAAGGCTGAATATTCCTTTGCATGTATGTACCGCATTTTATTACTCAGTCATCCATCTAGGGAAACTTGGATTGGATATAATTATTTCTCTGTTATATCATGTACTTTATTATGTGCATTTTAACAATTTTTAAAGACTTTATTGAATTTATTATAATATGGCTTCTGTTTTATGTTTTTGGCTGCAAGGCATGTGGGATCTTAGCTCCCAGACCAGGGATTGAATTCCCACCCCCTGCTTTGGAAGACAAAGTCCTAACCATCTCACTGCCAGGGAAGTTCATTAGTATATACATTTTAAAAAGTTATCTTGATGGAGAAGGAAATGGCAACCCACTCCAGTATTCTTGCCTGGAGAATCCCATGGACAGGGGAGCCTGGCAGGCTACAGTCCATGGGGTCTCAAAAGAGTTGGACATGACTTAGCAACTACACAGATATACAAAACAAACTAATGGTTAGGTTATCAAAGAAGAGACAGAAGTGTGATAGTACAAATTATGTGTATGGGATTAAGAGATTAAAAACTCCTATTTATAAAATAGCAACAAGTTTATATTGTATCAGATAAAGACTTATGCCCATTATTATATAAATAACATTTGATGGATATAATCTGTAAAATACTGAATCACTGCTGTGCACCTGAAACGTATAATATTGTAAATCTACTGCAATTAAAAATTAAAAAATTTAAAATTAAACAGGTGAATTTTTCAGAGAAAAAAATAAATAAATAAAATAAAATAAAAATAAAAATAATAAAAAGTTATCTTGAGAGGAGGTCCATTGACTTCATCAACCATCCAAGGGATTTATGTGTAACACATAAAGGGGGAAGAAGCCCAGTGAGACAGACATGAGGAGGCTGGCTCAGAGAAGTTGACATTTGCCCACAGTCACCCAGGAGGGAGTCAAGTCCAGCTTAGTCAGACTTGACCGAGGTCAGGTATGACTTCCCTTGCACAGTGAATGGCTCTGGTTTCAATGGACTCTTGGTGTTTTTCCAGAGAGGCCCTCCAGGAACACTGTGAAAGGAATGAAGATGCCTTCATCCTGGCACTGAAATTCAAGGTATAAGTCACCATTTGTAGGAGGAAAGTCCAGTCCTCTCTTCACTCCCATTTCTCAGGCAGCGCTCCTGTGTCTAGGTCTTCACTCACCTCTGTCCAACTCCTGAGTGAGGACCCCAGGACAGCTGAGACACAAGGGGGCCTCTGGTGTCTCCTAAGGTACCTAAATCTCCAGATCTGGGACAGTGGAGAATGTGCACCCCATTAAACCCTTAAGTCTGTGAGCAGATGACTAGGATACCTTCATCCTCACCCAATAGCTGGAAGAGGGCAGTGATTCCCAAGCCCCTCCCCAAGTCATATTGTGCCCTGTAATTTCTCTAGTTTAGCAAAACTTCCCCCTGAGAAAACTAAATACTGAGATTATTCACACTGGTGTCACGAGAGACCCTCTCAAAAATGCTAAACTCTCTGACATCACCATATAATGATTCTTTTTCTTGTGAGCACTGATGGGAATGATAATAACAGAGGGAAAAGGGGAGGAGGGATAAATTGGGAGGTTAGGGCTCACATACACACACTAACACACTACTGTATATAAATAGATGAGTAATAAGGACCTACTGTATATCAGAGGGATCTCTACTCTTTACCCTGTAATGACCTATATGGAAAAAGAATCTAAAAAAGTACAAGTATATGTACAACGGATCCACTTTGCTATACAGCAGAAACTAACATAACATTGTAAATCAACTATACTCCAATAAAAACCAATTTAAAAAATAAATAATAGTAGCTATTACTGGTTGGCACCTTCTGTGTGCCAAGCATGTTAATTCTCCAACAATCATAGGTAGCAGGGGCAACTACTGCCCCCCATTTTACAGATGAGGAAAGAGAAGCCCAGAGTGGTCAGTAATTTTTAAGAGTCACACAGCTGGTGAGTGACTTGAACTGTGACTCCAGGTGGTCTGCATGAAGAGCATCATGCCAAGATCTGGGAATTCTCTAAGACACAAGCCTGCAGTTGCAACAAGGGAGGAATGTATAAATGTCTGTGAATTTCTTGGTTACACTTTTTTTCACCTTGTATAGGAGATAAAGTTCAGTAAGTCCCCTACATGCAAACCTTCAAGTTGCAAACTTTAAAAGATGCAAATTTGCCTGTCTGCCAGGCTCTGTATGCCAGCTGTTGTATGGGTGTTGTTGTTCAGTTGCTCAGTCATGTCCGACTCTTTACCACCCCATAGACTGCAGCCTGCCAGGCTTCCCTATCCTTCACTATCTCCCAGACCTTGCTCAAACTCATGTTCATTGAGTTGGTGATGTCATCCAACCATTTAATCCTCTGTCATCCCCTTCTTCTCCTGCCTTCAGTCTTTCCCAGCATCAGGGTCTTTCCTAATGAGTTGGCTGTTCACATCAGGTGGCCAAAGTATTGGAGCTTCAACTTCGGCATCAGTCCTTCTAATGATTATTCAGGCTTTATTTCCTTTAGGATTGACTGGTTTGATCTCCTTGCAGTCCAAGAGACTCAAGAGTCTTCTCCAACACCACAGTTCAAAAGCATCAGTTCTTTGGTGCTCAACTTTCTTTATCGTCCAACTCTCATATCCATGCATGACTACTAGAGAAACCATAGCTTTG
Organism: Antilocapra americana; assembly: GCA_007570785.1. Taxonomy (NCBI): domain Eukaryota; kingdom Metazoa; phylum Chordata; class Mammalia; order Artiodactyla; family Antilocapridae; genus Antilocapra; species Antilocapra americana. Next base: position 28,961,488 of record ML663557.1, read on the forward strand.
ATTAGATGGACCTTTTTCAGCAAAGTAATGTCTCTGCTTTTTTTTTTTTCTCTCTGCTTTTTAATATGCTGTCTAGGTTTGTCATAGCTCTTCTTCTAAGGAGCAAGTGTCTTTTAATTTCATGGCTGCAGTCACCATCTGCCGTGATTTTGGAGCCCAAGAAAATAAAGTCTGCCATTATTTCCATTGTTTCCCCATTTATTTGCCATGAAGTGATGGGACCAGATGCCATGATCTTAGTTTTTTGAATGTTGAGTTTTCAGCCAGCTTTTTCACTCTCCTCTTTCACCTTCATCAAAAGACTCTTTAATTTCTTTTCACTTTCTGCCATAAAGGTGGTGTCGTTTGCATATCTGAGGTTATTGATATTTCTCCCAGCAATCTTGATTCCAGTTTGTGCTTTATCCAGCCCTGCATTTCACGTGATGTACTCTGCATACTGTACTGTAAGATTTAAAATGTTTTTTTGTGTGTGTTTGTTTTTTATGCATGTGTTATTTGTCTGAAAAGTATTATAAACCTATTATAGTATGGTACTATATTACCAATTATGTTAATAAGGCACCTAGGCTAACTTTGTTGGACTTATGAACAAATTGGACTTACGAATGTGCTCTCAGAACAGAACTCCTTCATAAGCAGGGGACCTACTGTAGTTTTATTTCAAGAAGCAAATTAACAGCTAAGAGCCCAGATTCTGGGAATATTCAAATTCGCTAGATACCAGAGAAGTGCAAATTAAAACAACATTACGACAGAGGATTTACACTCATCAGAATAGCAAAAATTATGGAGGTGGAAATGAGAGAGGAGGAATGTTGGTAAAACTGTGCAGAGAGGCAGGAAGGCAAAGAACTCAGAGCCCAGGTGCCACAACCAGTCTGGGGAAGGCACACTCACCCAGGCACTCCTGAGCTGGTTTCCTTATCTGCAAATGGAGGTGATTTTATCTACTTCATAGAATTGCTGCAAGAATTTCAACAGCTGATGACACCCAGTGCCGGGAAGGGCACCTATGCCAAGTAAGGGCTCTGAAAACAGCACAGGCAAGCCTGAGCTCCTAGAAGGCAAGGCCTTTTCTCTTGTCATTGGCTGTATCCTAGTGCCTAGAAGATCCCCTGGAAAAGAGCATAGCAACCCACTCCAGTATTCTTGCCTGGAGAATTCCATGGACAGAGGAGCCTGGTGGGCTATAGTCCAAAGGGTTGAAAAGAGTTGGACACAACTGAGAGACTAACACTAACTCAGTTAATATTTGTTGAATGAATGAATTCATTTGCAAATTGTATGAGGAGAAGGCAACATCTCAGCACCACTTGATGGAACATCAAATAGTGAAAAATTGAAAATCTTAGAAACTGGGACAACACAGAAGGAAAATTAAGCATCTGGCCACTTCGTGAGCCAGTTGTCTCACTTAGATGTATCTCAAGAGTTCCTCCTTTGGTTCACAAAGGGGGACAAACCAGGGAGCAATCCAGGGAACAAGTGAGTCAATGTGGGGAAGCCACACGATAGACGATGCTGCAGCAGTTAGAAGCAATCATCCAGGGACTTCGCTGACAGCCCAGTGGGTAAGACTTTGCCTTCCAGTGCAGGGGCTGTGGGTTTGATCCCTGGTCAGGGAGCTAAGATCCCACACACTTTGCAACCAAACAGCCAAAACAAAACAGAAGCACTATTGTAATAAATTCAATAAAGACTTAAAATAAAAAGTGATCATCTAGAGTAGGGCTTGGCAAACCTTCCTGTAAAAGGTCAGGTAATAAATATTGTAGGCTTTTCAGGCCATAGGATCTCTGTCACAGCCTTAGATGATACGCAAGGCTGTTCCAAATTTCATGAACTCTCAAATTTGAATTTCATATAATATTTATGTGTCCCAAAATATTAATCTTCTTTTGAGTTTCCCCACCACCACCAAGTTGTTTAAAAATCTTAGCTTGCAGGCTGCTCAAAAACTGTTGGGAAATGTGAGACCGGACACTGCAAAACTCCTAGAGGAAAACACAGGCAAAACACTCTCTGACATAAATCGTAGCAATGTCTTTTGATCCATCTCCCAGAATAACGGAAATAAAAACTAAAATAAACAAATGGGATCTACTTAAATTCAAAAGTTTTGTACAACAAAGGAAACAATAAACAAAACAATAAGCAAACCCACAGATTGGGAGAAAATATTTGCAAACGATGTCACCAACAAGGGATTAGTCTCCAAAATTTACAAACAGTTTATGATGCTTAACAGCATCAAAACAAACAACCCAATCAACAAATGGGCAGAGAACCTCAATAGACATTTCTCCAAAGAAGACATAAATATGGCCATGAGGCACATGAAAAGATGTTCAACATTACTAATCATTAGAGAAATGCAAATCAAAACTACAATGAGATATCACCTCACAACAGCTAGAATGGCTATCATTAAAAAATCCACAAACAATAAATGCTGGAGAAGGTGTGGGCCCTACACTGTGGATCCAACACTTACACTGTTTGTGGGAATGTAAATTGGTACAGCGCACTATGGAGAACAGTATGAAGGTACCTTAAAAAACTAAAACTAGAGCTACCACATGACCCTGCAATTACACTCCTGGGCATATATCCAGAGAAAAAAGGTGATCCAAAAGGATACATGTAACCAAATGTTGACTGCAACACTGTTTCCAACCGCCAAGATATGAAAGCAACCTAAATGTCCATTGACAGAGGAATGGATGAAGAAGATGTGGTACATACACATAATAGAATACTCCTCAGCCATTAAAAAGAATGAAATGATGCCATTTACAGCAACAGGGACGGACCTAGAGATTGTCTTACTGAGGAAGTAAAACAGACAGAGAAGGAGAAATATTGTATGAAAACCCTCATATGTGGACTCTAAAAAGAAATGATACAAATGAACTTACTTACAGAGCAGAAAGAGATCCACACAGTTAGAGAATGAACTTATGGTTGCCAGTGGGAAGGATGGGGTGAAGAGATAGCTAGGGAGCTGGGGATGCACATGTACACACTACTGTATTTAAAATGGATAACCAACAAGGACCTACTGTTTAACACAGGAAACTGCTCGATGTTGTGTGGCAGCCTGGAGGGGAGGGGACTTTGGGTGGGATGGATACGTTTATATGTATGGCTGAGTCCCTTCACTGTCCACCTGAAACTATCACAATATTGTTAATCAGCTACACCCTGATACAAAATAAAAAGTTTTTTAAATGTTAAAAAAAAAACTACTGGGGCCCAGATTTTGCCCATGAGCGAGCCATCATTTGCTGAGCCCTGTTCAAGATGTGTGTCAACAACATGGATGAATTCCAAAAACACAACCAACAAAGCTGGTAATCTTGGACAGGATGGAGGTTAAAGAGGAATGACCATACATCCCAGATTTCCAGAGAAAGATTAGTTTACCCCAGGTTGTCCCAGTAAATAATAGCCCATATCTCACTCTCAAAAGTCCCAGATCAAATGATGAATTACATGCACCCTCCCCAGTTAAACCATCATTCTTGTTACATAAATTACAAACAGACGTTCAGAACAACCATAAACAGGACGACACTGGAACTTAGCAAAAAAAGATACGCCATGTCTAGAGACAAAAGAGAAACCACAGTGAGTGGTTTGATAAGCACCTAGTCTCTTCCTATCTAAAAAAAATAAAAATAAAAATTAAGCAAGAACAATAATTCTTCAAAAAAACAGATGTTCATTCATGTATCTCCCAACATCTAGAAAAGAGGTTGGCAACTTTTTTACTCACAAAGAACCAGATACTAGGATATTTTAGGCCTTGTGCCATGCGACCTATTGATGAAGCCTGAAAACAGTCAGAGACAACACAGAAATGAAGGTGTGAGGCCAGGTACCAGTTAAACTTCCTGATGGACGTTGAAATTTGAAGGTCATATAATTTTTATGTATCACAAAATTTTATCCTTCTTTGGATTTTTTCAGTCATTTGAATATGTGAAAACACTTTCAGCTCGTGGGTCGTATACAATCTGGCAATGGGCTGGATCTGGCCCAAAGGCTGTATGTAGTTCATTGGCTTTCAGTCTAGAAGAACACCTGGCCCATAGTAGGTGCTGCAGAAATGTCTGTTTTTAGCTGAGTGCACTTACCCTCAACAACCACGCCTGTCTTACAAGGGCACATGCAGATTTAAGGACAGATAAACACCTGAGAGGGCTTCCCTGGTAGCTCAGCTGATAAAGAATCTGACTATCATGCAGGAGATCTGGGTTCGATCCCTACATCAGGAAGATTCCCTGGAGAAGGAAATGGCAACCCACTCCAGTATTCTGGCCTGAAGAATCCCATGGACAGAGGAGTCTGGCGGCCTGCAGTCCAGGCAGTTGCAAACAGTTGAACATGACTGAGTGACTCACAAATTCCTGAGTGAGGGTCGAGGAGACACTTAGGAGGAAATAGGGATTGGGAATAAATGAGAAAAATAATGAAATAAGAAAAACTTCACCCAGACTGAGAAAGATGACATTTAATCATGAACTGAGTTGGGTGACAAATGCAATTCCACTTCTGAGGCAAGAAAAAAAGGGAAAAAAAGAAGATAATAAAATCAGGGCTCTGGAGCCAGAGAGCCTAGATTTGAAATTCTGAGGCTGCCCCCACTATCTAGTGAATTTGAGCAAGTTTAACTTCTCAAAGGTTCTTTGGAAAATGGAACTAAGTATGGGACCTTCTTCCTAGGGCTGCTGTGAGGACTGAATGAATCCATACAGGAAAGGGCTTGGCACAGTGTCTGGTCAATGAATGCTATTGTGGCTGCTTAACATAAAGAACAGAGAGAAATGTATACCCCAAAGGTACAAATAAGGAGATTGAGCATAGGTGATTAGGTAAAGAATCACCTGGTGGCTCAGATGGTAAAGAATCTGCCTGCAGTGCAGGAGACAAGGGTTTGATCCCTGGGTTGGGAAGATCCCCTGGAGAAGGAAATGGCAACCCACTCCAGTATTCTTGCCTGGGAAATTCCATGGACAGAGGAGCCTGGCAGACTACAGTCCATGGGGTCGCAAAGAGTTAAGAACACTTAGTGACTGAATAACAGCAACAAAGAGGTGATTGAAAGAACAGGTTCTGGAGCCAAGAACCCCAGTTTTGCCACATACTGGCTGTATGAGCTTGACCAAGTCCTGTGTGCTTTCTGTACCTCAGTTTCCTCAGCTGGGCAACACTGATAACAGTAATGCTTGCCTCATTGGGTTGAGGTAAAAATTGAATTACTCAAAACATAGCCTAACACACAAGTGCTCAGGTACATTAGTATGTTACCACTCTGGACCCACAATTTCTGCCCTGGGGGAAATTAAGAAAGGTGTGAGAACAACAATCCCATGTGATATACTCCAAAAGGTCCAAGGAGCTGGGCTGTGGGCTTTGAGCAAGGATTCAGTGGAGGAAACATCTAGCATGAGAGACAAGACCAAAAAAAACAAAACAAAGTAATTATTCTGATGAAACAGACATAATGTTGTGTGCAAGAAAACATCAGAGAAACGATCATTAATAACTTCAGAGAGTTAAATAAAAAAATATTGCCTCCATGAAACAAGAATCATGGCTATAATCAAGGCGAAAATAAGGGAATAGGAATAATCTTTTGAAATTTAAAAATATAGTTGCTAAAAAAAAATTCAGTAGAAAGACTGAAGGTAAAGTTGGTGGAGAAATTTTACAGAAAGTAGAACGATAAGAAAAATTTGAAAAACACAAGAAAAAAAGATTTTTTAGATGATGTGTTATTGCAGGAGTTTCAGTAGCTAACTAAAGAATTTTAGAAAGAGAGAACCAAGAAAACCATGGGGAAGAAATTATCAAGAAGTAACAAACTTCTCCAGAATTGAAGGAAAAGACTATCTGTAAAGAAGCAGTCACCTTATGCCCATAACAATGAATGAAAACAAGATCTCCAGGAAGACAAAATCACCATCTTCAATTTCAGAGAACAAGTGGTAAGAAGATTATGAAAGATGTTAGAGAAAATGCAGATTACTTGAATGACCAAGAATATAATGGCCTTCTCAAAGCAACAAGAGAAGCTAGAGCTCAGTGGAAAAAATATCTTCAAAGGGCTGAGAAAAAATAATTTTCAACCTGTTATTCTGTATACAATCAGACTATTAGTGAAGTTTGAAAGTGGAATAAAGCCATTGTAAGGAAGTTCCAGGATGACAGCTGATATAACTCCCAGAAAGCAACTGAGAAAGAAGGTTTGAAGACTCCAAAAAATCTAAAAATGAAAGTGATAATTATCTGACAGATTTGACTATAAGGAAAACCTTAAGAACTTTCTACACCTTTTGGAAGGTATAGGGAGATGTAGATCTTCAAAAAGAACAAAACAAATGAAAAAACAAGGCAATTAATAACTCAAAAAAAAAGTTGCACAAGAAAAGCTACTTCTTGGCTCAGTATTGAATAAAACTTATGTAGTCACAATAATGAAAATATTATATGTGTATTTAACCAAAATTTGTGATATATTTTAAAAATAGAGGAAATTGGGGAGGGAGGAGGGAGGAGGGAGGGGGGTTCTGGAGGGGAAGCATATGTAAACCCATGGTGATATCATGACATTGTATGGCAAAAACAATAAAAAAAAAAAATAGAGGAAATTATAATGGAGCATGTGAGTTAAAAACCCTCACCAATCAGGACTTCCCTGGTGGTCCAGCAGTTCAGAATCCCCATGCCAATGCAGGGGGACACTCAATCTCTGGTTGGAGAACTAGGATCCCAGGGGCCATGGGCAATTAGGTCTTGAGCATCACAATTGGAGAGGTGACACACCTCAACTAAGACCTGATTCAGGCAAATAAATAAAAAGGAAAAAAGAGAAAGAAATATATTTTTAAAAATCCTTGCTGATCATAACAGGAAATCAACAGATGATCTCTAAGATAGGTGAATCAAAATATTACATAACAGCTTTATTATTTAAAAAGAAGGAAATCTGTAAGAAGTAACTAAAAGAATGGTTACTTTGAAAGGGTAGATGGAGATTGAAGAGAACGTGGGACTGCAGCCTTTGTTACTGATGTTTTGGCACTAATTGGCTTTTAACAAAAAGCATTTTGGGGCTTCCTTGGTGGCTCAGTGGTTAAGAATTCACCTGCCAATGCAGGAGACATTGGCACCCCTGCATTGGCATGAGTTCCATCCCTGATCTGGAAGATCCCACATGCCATGGAGCAACTAAGCTCATGCACCCTGGAGTCTGCACTCTACCCAACAGGAGAAGCCACCACAACCAGAAGCCTGAGCACTGTAAGCAGAGAAAAAAGCCTGCACAGCAGGGAAGACCCAGCCCAGCTGAAAACAAATAAATAAATAACTTTAAAAAATAATAATAATTTAAAAAGTCTAAGACCTGGGCCAAATAGGGGAGGCAGATCTTAATTCTGGCAGATTCTAAGATATTTAAATGAAAAGGAAAGTAAGCCATAATGAAAGAAAAACAACTTGCCTTGGTATTATATTATTTTATCTTTCAAAAATGCTTCTGGCAACCAAAGCAGTAATGAGTACACCTAATGCCCAGCTTCTAGTTTTTAAATGTCTCTTCTGACTGAAAGGAGCCAAGGCTCTTTAGAGGAATGGCTGATTCCAGGCTTGGCACAGGGAAAGTATAAGGTGAGCCTGGAACATTTTGTTATGCCAGAAAGCAAGAATGTACTCAAAGAGTAATGGGAACACATCAAAAGGACCAAAAGCCAGTTTAAAGGGCTTCCCCAGGCCATAATTAGGACAATTTGATCATTAAAAACACTAATGACTATAATTATTGCAAAACATTGAATAAATAAAATCCAAGCGTTCATGTGACTACAAAAAAAAGAAAAAAAATTAGTTACCTTTGCAGATGACTATTGGTGGTTTAGTAGCTAAGTTGTGTCTGACTCTTGCAATGCCATGAACTGAAACCAGCCAGGCTCCTCTGTCCATGAGATTCTCCAGACAAGAATACTGGTGTGGGTTGCCATTTTCTTCTCCAATGGATCTTCCCAACCCAGGAATTGAACCCAGGTCTCCTGCATTGCAGGCAATGACTATCTACAGGAGAGGACTATTAGGCCAACCTATCCTGAAAATTGGTAACAAGTTAAGCATTTAGGGAGAATTGCAGTTCATCTCCAGTTTATGAATAAAAGTTCTTCTTTACAAAAGAAAGTAGAATAAATTATATATTTAAAATTTTGCCATTCTGCAACCCCTAGTGAAGTAACTGAATCAGGCAAAGATCGTCAGTGGATGTTAAAAACATTAAGTAAAAGGTTGCAGGGAAATGGGATATTTGCCTTATGCCTAAGTATGATCCAGAGATCACTAGCAAATTGCAGAGGGAAAGTATACCTTTTCTGTGAAGGGATCCAGTGGTCACAATCTTAACTAAAGAGTCCAAATTTAGCATCGTTGAAAGTAAGACAATCAGACATTTTGTTCCTGACAGGTGTAATAGGACATACTTCGCTGTACCCACAAAGCAATCTGGCCATTATCTAACCTGAATTTGATCATGACTTTACACCACAGTGCAGGAAAAACTGAGAAGAGAGGAATGTGCTATGAAACATCATGAGGAACAAATCAGGTGACTCCAGAATGTATCATGAATCCAGTTGATCCTTGAACAATGCAGGGGTTAGGGATACTGACCCTCCAAAACTTTGAAAATCGGAGTATAATTTATAATCTATTCCTCTGTATTTGTGGTTCCCCATCTTCCTATTCAACCAATCAGACAGGGTATTTGGAATCATCTCAGCGTATCTAATTATTAGATTACTTATTAGGTTTATTTATTAGGGGTTTCCCTGGTGGCTCGACGGTAAAGAGTCTGCCTGCAAGGCGGGGAGGCCAGGTTCGGTTCCAGGGTTAAGAAGATCCCCTGGAAAAGGGAATGGCTCCCCACTCCAGTATTCTTGCCTGGAGAAGAATCCCATGGATGGAGGAGCCTAGTGGGCTGCAGCCGTGGGAGCTCATGGGGTCACAAAGAGTCGGACATGACTGAGCAACTAACGCTTTCACTTTTATTAGTTCCAAAAAGGGGGGGAATGGTATTTTTATGCTGATGGTATTTTACAGTGGAGAACAGCAGGACAAAAAGTACGCCACACTGCCTCTATGGTATTCATGCCAAAAATTATTAATGAGAAAATTCCTGAATCTGATAATAGCACAGTACTGAGTTATACATGTTATTATTATTACGTATCTAGAGAGAGAGGGGGAGTGATGAAGCAAACGTGACAAAATTTCATCAATTGCTGAATCTGGGTAAAGGGTACACAGGAGAGTTCTTTCTACTGTTCTTGCAACTGTATCCTAGATTTTAAATTATTTCAGAGAAAAAATTTTTTTAGAAAAATCTAAGTTAGACCTGGACCAGTTGGGGAGGCAATTCCTAAAAATATAGGGATTAAGAAGACATTTAAATCTTGATCAAATAAGGTACTTTTACTTAAACACCTTTTATTATGTTGGCAATTCTTTCAGTTTTCAGGAATACTTGTTGACTTCAAGGAGCTGGCAGAGCTGGGACTCCAAGGTAAGGAGGCATGAGTGGCCAAGTGACTGAGCTGCAAACTGAAGTCTGTTCCCAGACATGCTGGTTCTTGGCCAATATCCTTTCTTTCCAGCTGAATTGCCTCATTCTTATGCTGGAAGCCAGACCCCCCCCCCAAAAAAAAAGCTATTGTGGAACCCCTCAAGCCCTCAGCATTTGCCCAGCACTGGCACCCACATGCTTTATACTCTAGGAATGTTTTCCAATTATTCTGTTGCCACCCTTGCTTGTATTAGACCATTTCATCCAGGTCATGACTGAGTTGTGTGTTTTTACACTATAGTTTTAGCACAGTGCTAAAGGCAGAAGAGCATAAGGCATAAGAGCCCAGAAAATCTTTTCTGATCCATTATTTTCAGAAAGCATTTAATAAATAAATACTCAGAAGATAAGATATGGGTAAGAACAGATACTTTTGGGATCGTGGCATCTGGTCCCATCACTTCATGGCAAATAGATGGAGAAACAGTGGAAACAGTGGCTGACTTTATTTTTCTGGGCTCCAAAATCACTGCAGATGGTGATTGCAGCCATGAAATTAAAAGACGCTTACTCCTTGGAAGGAAAGTTATGACCAACCTAGACAACATATTGAAAAGCGGAGACATTACTTTGCCAACAAAGGTCTGTATAGTCAAGGCTATGGTTTTTCCAGTGGTCATGTATGGATGTGAGAGTTGGACTATAAAGAAAGCTGAGTGCAGAAGAACTGATGCTTTTGAACTGTGGTGTTGAAGAAGACTCTTGAGAGTCCCTTGGACTGCAAGGAGATCCAACCAGTCCATCCTAAAGGAGATCAGTCCTGGGCATTCATTGGAAAGACTAATGTTGAAGCTGAAACTCCAATACTTTGGCCACCTGATGCGAAGAGCTGACTCATTGGAAAAGACCCTGATGCTGGGAAAGATTGAGGGCAGGAGAAGAAGGGGATGACAGAGGATGAGATGGTTGGATAGCATCACCAACTCAATGCACATGGCTTTGGGTGGACTCCCCGAGTTGGTGATGGACAGGGAGGCCTGGCGTACTGCGGTTCATGGGGTCACAAAGAGTTGGACAGGACTGAGCGACTGAACTGAACAATCTTTGGGCTTAATGTGTAAGGGATATGTACAAGCAAGCAAACAAACCAAGATAATTTATAAAGCACATTTCAAATAAGTAGAACTTTTTTTTACCTTTAAAATTTTTTTTTTTTTTTTTTAGTATCATTGATTTAGGGCTTCTTTGGTTGCTGAGTGGTAAAGAATTGACCTGCCAATGCAGGAGACGCAGGAGACTGGAGTTTGCTCCCTGGGTCAGGAATATCCTCTGCAGTAGGAAATGGCAACCCACTCCAGTATTCTTGCCTGTGAAATCTCATGGACAGAGAAACCTGGTGGCCTGCAGTCCATGTGGTCGCAAAAAAATAAGACATGACTTAGCAACTAAAAAACATAGTTGCTTTAACAATGTCATGTTAGTTTCTACTGTTCAGCAAAATGAAATCAGCCATACATATACAATCCATGTCACAAGTTGGACACGACTGAGAAACTAACACTTTTACTTTTTTTCATACCTGTACATATATCCCTTCCCATTTGGACTTCCTTATCATTCAGGTGCCACACAGTAGGTTCTCATTAGTTATCTATTTTAAACATAAGTATCAATAGTGTAAATGTGTCAATCCCAATGCCGCAATCCCTCCCACCTACCAGTAGAACTTTTTTTTAATTGAAGTAGAGTTGACTCACAATGTTGTGTTACTTTCAACTGGAAAAAAGCAGAACTTTAGACCTGTTTCGAAAGTACTGTTTCGAGCTGAAACTCAGAGATGAACTTGGTTAAGAGTGGGAGGACTGCCTCCCTCTGGCCTTATCAATTCTCTCTCTTAAGGAGTTATTTACCTTCTTCAAGATTGTATTTGATGGTCTTTCCAAATAGCCTGAAAACTTCTGGGGGAAGGGACAGACGTTGTGGTTTTGTCCCTCTGTGAACTTTCTCCCGTTCCTGCATACTCAGCTCTGCCCACTTGCAGCAAACATCCCAGGCCCAGAGGAGCCGCCTACACCCAGTGCCTCAGCCTCAGTCCTGCCAGAGAGAGTGGGCCAGGGAGATGGACGGAGCACAGCTTCAGGATCTGACAAACCCTGGACAGTGACTTATGGGCGGGGTGATGTTCTCACACAATTTATACAGCCTCTGAGCTTCAGTTCCTTCTGCTGCAAAATGAGGGAAGTGGGAATTCCCCAGCAGTCCAGTGGTTAGGATTCTGAGTTCCCACTGCAGGGGGAAATGGGTTCAATTCCTGGTTGAGGAACTAAGATCCCATCAAAAAAGCACAAAATGGAGGTAGTAAAACTGACTTCTTGGGCTTTCCTGAGGGTCTAGTGATTAAGAATCTGCCTGCCAATGCAAGGGACATGGGTTCAATCCCTGGTCCAGGAAGAATCCACATGCCACAGGGCAACAAAGCCCAGGCACCGCAACTACTGAGCCCGAGATCTAGAGCCTGTGCTCTGCAACAAGAGAAGCCACCACAGTGAGAAGCCCACACACAGCACAACTAGAGAGTAGCCCCTGCCAGCCACAACCAGGGAAAATCCTGTGCACAGCAACAGAGACCTAGTGAAGTCAGAATAAATTTTTTTAGAAAACTGACTACTCTCCCAAAATGACTGGGTGGATCGTGATGACAAGGCCTCTGTGTTTCATCCAGTGTTTGTAAACCTTAGTGACCATCAGGGGCCTTCTGTCCAGTTCTGTCCCATGTGCAGAGCTATCCCTGGGGAGGTGGGGGGCAGAGGGGGTAAAGTCACTCATTCTTACTGTCTCCACTCTTTCCTTCCTCTCTCTCCAAGTTTTGTTGTTGTTCAGTCACTAAGCGTGTCTGAATCTTTGCAATCCCATGAACTGCAGCACGCCAGGCCCCTCTGTCCTCCACTGTGCCCTGGAGTTTGCTCAGATTCATGCCCATTGAGTCGGTGATGCCATCCAACCATCTCATTCTCTGTCACCCTCTTCTCCTCTTGCCCTCAATCTTTCCCAGCATTAGAGTCTTTTCCAGTGAGTCGGCTCTTCACATCACGTGGCCCAAGTATTGGAGCTTCAGCTTCAGCATCAGTCCTTCCAATGAATAGTCAAGGTTGATTTCCTTTAGGATTGACTGGTTTGGTCTCCTTGCAGTTAAAGGGACTCTCAAGAGTCCTCCAGCACCACATCAATTCTTCAGCACTCAGCACCTCTCCAAGTTGGTTCAGGTATAATCTGGTCAATATCAACAGCAGGCATCAGAGATGAAGGTGCAGGACAATATTTCTTCCCTAGGAGGCCATAAAAAGCAGGAGCCAGGCTGCCTGGGTTCAAACCCCAACTCCACCATGAACCCGCCCTGTGAACCTCTATGCTCCAGCTTCCTCACCTATCGAGTGAAGTTGCTCAGTCATGCCTGACTCTTTGCAACCCCATTGACTAGCCTCCCAGGCTTCTTCGTCCATGGGATTTTCCAGGCAAGCGTACTGGAGTGGGTTGTCATTTCCTTCTCCATAAAATAGGAACAATAACAACAGCAGCTACTCTGTAGGGTTATTCCGAGAATTAGATTCATCGACACATAGTTACAGAGCACTCTGCTAGTATTGCATTTCATTGAATCTAATACGATGGTACATAGGAAATTAAGTATATTGCCAATTAAACTAAGACATATCATCAGTGGAACTGGAACTGAAATTACATATTGATATTAGAAATGTGAAACAAAATATATGTCTTAAATATGACATCCTTCTATGTGGAATCTAAAAAGAAATGATATAAATAAACTTACTAACAAAAAAGAAAAGCTATGACAAACCTAGACAGCATTTTAAAAAGCAGAGGCATCACTTTGCTGACAAAGGTCCATATAGTCAAAGCTATGATTTTTCCAGTAGTCAAGTATGGATGTAAGAGTTGGACCATACAGAAGGCTGAATGCCAAAGAACTGATGGTTTCCAACTGTGGTGCTGAAGAAGACTCTTGAGAGGCCCTTGGATAGCAAAATCAAACCAGTCCATCCCAAAGGAAATCAGTCGTGAATATTCATTGGAAGGACTGATGCTGAAGCTGAAGCTCCAATACTTTTGGCCACCTAATTCAAAGAACTGACTCATTGGAAAAGACCCTGATGCTGTGAAAGATTGAAGGCAGAAGGAGAAGGAGATGACAGAGGATAAGATAGTTGGATGGCTCCACCAACTCAATGGACATGAGTTAAAGCACACTCTGGGAGATGGTGAAGGACAGGGAAGTCTGATATGCTGCAGTCCGTGAAGTTCCAAAGAGTCAGACATGATTTAGCAACTGAACAACAACGACTTAAAAACAGAAAGAGACTCACAGACTTAGAAAATGAACTTACGGTTGCCAGGAGGAAGGGATAGTTAGGGACTCTGGGAAGGTCATGTACACATTACTATATTTAAAATGGATAACCAATAAAGACCTATCCTATAGCTCATGGAACTCTGCTCAATGCTACATGCCAGCCTGGATGGGAGGGGGATTTGGGGAGGATGGATACATGTATATGCAAAAAATAGATAAAAGCTATGCTAAAAATATATTGATAGATGAAATACACTATTGTTATTAGCATACATAGCTGGAACATGTTCAATTCAGTTCAGTTCAGTCACTCCCTCATGTCCAACTCTTTGCAATCCCATGGACTGCAGCAGGCTAGGCTTCTATGTCCATCACCAACTCCCAGAGCTTGCTCAAACTCCTGTCCATTGAGTCAGTGATGCCATCCAACTTTCTTATCATCTGTCATCCCTTCTACTCCTGTCTTCAATCTTTCCCAGCATCAAGGTCTTTTCCAATGAGTCAGTTCTTCACATCAGGTGGTCAAAGTATTGGAGCTTCAGCTTCAGCATCAGTCCTTCCAGTGAATATTCAGGACTGATTTTCTTTTAGGATGGACTGGTTGGATCTTCTTGCAGTCCAAGGGACTCTCAAGAGTCTTCTCCAACACCACAGCTCAAAAGCATCAATTCTTCAGCAATCAGCTTTCTTCATGGTCCAGTTCTCACATCCATACATGACTACTGGAAAAACCATAGCTTTGACTAGATGGACCTTTGTTGGCAAAGTGATGTCTCTGCTTTTTAATGTTGTCTAGGTTGGTCATAGCTTTTCTTCCAAGGAATAAGCATCTTTTAATTTCATGGCTGCAGTCACCATCTGCCGTGATTTTGGAGCCCAAGAAAATAAAGTCTGTCACTGTTTCCATTGTTTCCCCATCTATTTGCCATGAAGTGTTGAGACTGGATGCCATGATCTTCCTTTTTTGAATGTTGAGTTTTAAGCCACCTTTTTTGCTCTCCTCTTTCACCTTCATCAAGAGGCTCTTTATTTCCTCTTTGCTTTCTGCCATAAGGGTGATGTCATCTGCATATCTGAGGCTATTGATATTTCTCCCGGCAATCTTGAATCCAGCTTGCACTTCATCCAGCCTGCCATTTCACATGATGTACTGCACATATCAGTTAAATAAGCAGGGTGAAAATATATAGCCTTGGCGTACTTCTTTCCCAAGTTGGAACCAGTCTGTCATCCCTTCAAGATGGTGGAATAGAAGGACATGCACTCCTCTTCTCCTACAAGAACTCCAAAATTGCAACTAACTGCTTAACAATCAATGACAGGAGAATGTTAGATCCCACCAAAAAAAGATACCCCAGCATCCAAGGGCAAAGGAGAAGCCCCAACAAGGCAGTAGAAGGGGCAAAACTGTGTTTAGAATCAAACCCCATACCCACCAGAGATGCTTGGAGCACTCAAACAAAACCTTATGTGCACCAGGACGCAGGGACCCCATAAGAGACTGAGCCAGACCTGCCTTTGAGTGTTTGAGTGTCTCCTGCGGAGGTTTGGGTCAGCAGTGGCCTGCCGCAGGGGCAGGGGCTCTGGCTGCAGCAGGCCTGGGAGGCACAGCGTGTGGCATAAGTCCTCTTGGAGGAGGTCACCATTAGCCCCACCATACAACCACCAAGCAGACGACTCACACACTGGGGAACAATTATACCCAAGATGTTCTTGCATTGTTGTGACAATTCTAGGGCCCACAGCAGATTTCCCAACCTGGGGATCTGGCAAAGGGACTGAGAACCCCCCAGGGAATTTGACTTTGAAGGCCAGTGGAATACGATTACAGAACTTCCATAGGACTGGGAAAACAAACTCTTGGCGGGCATAGATAAAACATTGTGGAAACCATGATCCAGGAGAAAGAAGCCATGACCCCAAAAGAGACTGAACCAGACTTGCCTGTGAGTGTCCATGACTCTCTGGAGGAGGTGTGGGTTGACAGTGGACTGCCCTGAGGTCAGAGGCACTGAATATAACAGCATGCTGCAGCATGCTGGCCTAAGTCCTTTAGAAGGAGGTCACCATTACCTTTGCCATAGTTTGGCCTCAGGCCAAACTACAGGGATGGAACACAGCCCCACCCATCAACAGAAAACTGGATTAAAGATTTATTGAGCATGGCCCATCAGAGCAAGACCCAAATTTCCGCACAGCCAGTGCCTCCCATCAGGAAGCTTCCACAAGCCTCTTATCCTTATCCATCAGAGGGCAGACAGAATGAAAACTACAATCACAGAAAACTAACCAAACTGATCAGAAGGCTCACAGCCTTGTCTACCTCAATGAAACTATGAGCCATGCTGTGAGGATCCACCCAAGACGGACAGGTCATGGTGGAGAATTCTGACAAAACGTGCTCCACTGGAGAAGGAAATGGCAAGCCACTTCAGTATTCCTGCTTTGAGAACCCCATGAACAGTATGAAAGGCAAAAAGACATGACACTGAAAGATGAACTCCCCAGCTGGGTAGGTGCCCAATATGCTACTGGAGAAGAATGGAGAAATAACTCCAGAAAGAATGAAGAAGCTGAGCCAAAGCAAAAACAACGCCCAGTTTTGGATGTGACTGGTGATGGAAGTAAAGTCAGCTGCTGTAAAGAACAATACTGCATAGGAACCTGGAACGTTAGGTCTATGAATCAAGGTAAATTAGAAGTGATCAAACAGGAGATGGCAAGAGTAAACATTGACATTTTAGGAATCAGTGAACTAAAATGGACTGGAATAGACAGATTTAATTCAAATGACCATTATATCTAATGTGGGAAAGAATCCCTTAGAAGAAATGGAGTAGCCCTCATAGTCAATAAAAGAGTCCAAAATGCAGTACTTGGGTGCACTCTCAAAAATGACAGAATGATCTCTGTTTGTTTCCAAGGCAAACCAGTCAATATCCCAGTAATCCAAGTCTATGCCCCAACCACTAATGCTGAAGAAGCTGAAATTGAATGGTTCTATGATGACCTACAGGACCTTCTACAACTAACACCCAAAAAAGATGTCCTTTTCATCTTATGGGACTGGAATGTAAAAGCAGGAAGCCAAGAGCTACCTGGAGTAACAAGCAAATTTGGCCTTGGTATACAAAATGAAGGAGGGCAAAGGCTAACAGAGTTTGTCAAGAGAATGCACTGGTCATAGCAAACATCCTCTTCCAAAAACACAAGACATGACTCTACACATGGACACCATCAGATGGTCAATACTGAAATCAGATTGGTTATACTCCTTGCAGTCGAAGATGGAGAAGTTCTATACAGTCAGCAAAAACAAGACCGGGAGCTGACTGTGGCTCAGCTCATAAACTCCTTATTGCAAAATTTAGACTTAAATTGAAGAAAGTGGGAAAACCACTAGACCATTCAGGTATGACCTAAATCAAATTCCTTATGATTAAACAGTGGAAGTGACAAACAGATTCAAGGGATTAGATCTGATAGAGTGCTGGAAGAACTATGGACAGAGGTTTGTAACACTGTACAGGAGGCAGTGATCTAAACCATCCCCAAGAAAAAGAAATGCAAAAAGGAAAAATGGTTGTCTGTAGAGGCCTTACAAATACCTGAGAAAAGAAGAGACGTGAAAGGCAAAGGAGAAAAGGAAAGCTATACCCATCTAAATGCAGAGTTCCAAAGAATAGCAAGGAGAGATAAGAAAGTCTTCCTCAGTGATCCGAATGCAAAGGAATACAGGGAAACAACAGAATGGGAAAGATTAGAGATCTCTTCAAGAAAATTAGAGATACCAAAGGAATATTTCATGCAAAGATGGCACAATAAAGGACAGAAACAATATGGACCTAACAGAAGCAGAAGATATTAAGAAGAGGTGGCAAATACACAGAAGAACTATATAAAAAAAGAGCTTCAAGACCCAGATAACCATGGTGGTGTGATCACTCACCTAGAGCCAGACATCCTGGAGTGTGAGGTCAAGTGGGCCTACAAAGCTAGTGGAGGTGATGGAATTCCAGTTGAGCGATTTCAAATCCTATAAGATGATGCTATAAAAGTGCTATACTCAATACGTCAGCAAATTTGGAAAACTCAGCAGTGGCCACTGGAAATGTGACTTCCCTAAGCAAGCGATGCATTTGGGATTGCATTTTCATTCCAATCCCAAAGAAAGGCAATGCCAAAGCATGTTCAAACTACTGCACAATTGTATTCATCTCACATGTTAGCAAAGTAATGCTCAAAAGTCTCCAAGCTGGGCTTCAACAGTACATGGAATATATTAGCATTAGAGTTACGGGTCAGACGTCAGGTTCACCATTTACTACCTGGTGAAAGTAACTACTTTAGGGGTTTCCCAATAGTTCAGCAGTAAATAATCCGCCTGCAATGCAGGAGAAGTGTGTTCAATCCCTGGGTCAGGAAGAGTCCCCTCGAGGAAGAAATGGCAGCCCACTCCAGTATTCTCACCTGAAAAATCCCATAGACAAAGGAGCCTGGCGGGCTATGGTCCATAGGGAGGCAAAGAGTTGGACAAGACTGAGCATCTGACCTTACTTATGCAAGATACTGAGCCTCTCTGTGTCTCAGTTTCGTCCTCACCTGTATATGCGGATAACAGTAATAGTACCTTACCATACCAGTGCTCAGTCACTTCAGTCGTGTCCGACTCTTTGTGACCCGGTGGACTGTAGCCCACCAGGCTCCTCTGTCCATGAGATTTTCCAGGCAAGAATGCTGGAGTGGGTTGCCATTTCCTTCTCCAACCATACAAGACTGTTGGGGTAATTAAATACGTGATGCCTTGGGTAGTACCTAGTACACAGTAGGCGCTATGATTGCTATTATTCAGAACAAAGTTATTCTCTCCAGGTGTGGAGGTTGACTGCGGGAGAAGAGAGGACGCACCTGGCTGGGCTTTTTACGTTAAAAATGGCGTGGGCCCAACAGTCCTCGCCCAGTCTCCCGAGGGTCAGGACGGCCCAAGGCCCTTCGCCCCGCCCAGTCCAGCCCCACCCAGCGCCGCCCCGCCCAGCCCCGCCCGGCCCAGCCCCGTCCGGCCCAGCCCCTGCGCTAGTCTCGCGTATTTTAAAAGTGCGCGAGCTCCGGCGGAGAGCCAGGGTCGGCGGTTGGTCGGACGAAGCCATCTATTACGCTACGTGGGGGGAGGTAAAAGCCTACCCGTCTGCATCTTTTCCATTTTTAGCCTTTCTGGCCTAGGCGCCCGCTTCCTTAGAGCCTTGCAGGTCACCCCCTGTGCTCGGACTGCGGGAAGGGGGGTTCTGCCTCTCTGGGGGAGGGTCGTGGTCTCTGCGCGGCGGTGCCCCCCACCTGCGGACGGGGAGCCGGTGGGAGAGGACGATGGCCGGAGCGGGGAGGAGGCGGCCCTAGCGCCATTTTGTGGGAGCGAAGCGGTAGCTGGGCTGCTCTTGGATTCCTCCCTGCTTCGGTCTCCCAGTCGGGCTTCCTAGCAGCGGCCTAGCGGGTGAGTTGCAGATGCTTCTCACTAAGGACGCCCCGTGTGCCTCGGCTCCCGCGATGGGGCGGCCCCTGCCCCGGAAAGGGAGTCGTGGGACCCGGCCTGCTTGGTCCTGCCAGAGCGGACTCGCGTGGGAGCGGCGTTAGGGCCTGGCGCGGGGTGGCAGCCGGCCCCCGAGCTGGGGCGCTGGGGCCGCGCAGCCGTGCAGCCCGAGGCCGCGGCCTGGCCTAGCTTCCCGGCGCGGGCATCGCTCCGTGTCTCGGTACTTCTGCACCGGGACGCAGTTCAGGGCCTGCTGCCCCCGGGGTCCCACCCCGGCCGCGCTTAGAAACTCCTCCCGCGATTGTCACGCACTGGCTTCTGGGAGGCGGCGGCCCGCGTCGCGAAGGACCTGTCGCCGCTGTCCCTGCGGCTCAAGTTTGGAGAGCCTCTGGACACCCCACAGTCCGAAACAGGGAGGAACTTTTCTGTTGTTCTCTTCGACTGGCTCGCTGCTCCGGTTCAGTCCTCAGGACTCAGCTTCTGCATCGCTTGCTTAGGGAAGTCACGTCGACACCCCTGTACACACACACACATCTCAACCAGCTTAGGTTCTCCCCAGACAGCCTCAAACCACATTCCAGTAGTATTTATCACGATTGTAGTAAAGTAAGTATTTGTTTGCGAGCTTTCTCCTGCTTCCCCCCCGCCTTTGCCACTAGCATGCCATCTGAGACTAGTTTGACGGTGGCAACACTTGATGTATAGTAGGCATTCATCAAATACTTAATGAACTAGCGAGGCATTACATTTTAATAACTACCCTTGCCTTTACTTCCTCTTTTTTCGGGGATAACCAACACCTGTAAGAATCCAAACACCCAAGAATATTTCTAGAAGTTACAAAACAGTGACGTAGTGATGTAAATCAGCTGGGATAAGGAAACAAGTTACTTTTTGACCACAAGTGTTAAGTCATCTGTATCTCTTTTCCCTTTAAGAGAAACAAAGATGTCTGAATATATTCGGGTAACCGAAGATGAGAATGACGAGCCCATTGAAATACCATCCGAAGACGATGGGACAGTGCTGCTGTCCACGGTTACAGCCCAGTTTCCGGGGGCATGTGGGCTGCGCTACCGGAATCCAGTGTCTCAGTGTATGAGAGGTGTCCGTCTGGTAGAAGGAATTCTGCACGCCCCCGATGCTGGCTGGGGGAATCTGGTATATGTTGTCAACTATCCCAAAGGTTTGTTGCCATTTGGTTTTGCAGTGATGCTAAAGTATAGGTTTGTATCTTGGTCTCAAGCATAGATCATGGTCTCCGTGGTGAACCGTCTCCTGTAGCCCAAGTATTTCTTTAAAAGTTACTATCAGACAAGTTTGGAAGATCACTAAATGAGTGAAAATACAGAACATTATGCGTTTAAATAATCATCCACACTAATTTTGCTGAACTAATGCCAAATTGAAGAAATTAAGAATGCTTTGCAGTTCTATGAGTCTGTTGAAAATAGTCTTCTGAAGGGTCTCAGTATTTTGGTTTGGTCTTAATCCTTGCGAGCTACGTCATTCATTCAGCTAATCTTACTCCTTTTTTTTTTTTACCCCCTTAAGTGAACATCAGTTGCAATAGCTCAAATCTTGAATTAGTTCAGCCCTAATTAATAGTTTTAGGTCTGGGCTTATTCTCACTGTGTCTTATCAGTGATGGTTTTAATCTAAAAGGAAGCATGAAGATTTAGAAGTATGCCAAAGAACTAAATACGTTTTATCAGTAGGTACTTTGTGTTAGTTGATAGATCTCTGTGTTACTTTTATTATAATGTAATATTGCAACAAAGGTGTACTATTTGGTTAGCATTTAAGAGGCTGCCTCAAGAAATTTTTTGATGTATCAAAAATTTTACTAGAATCAACTTTTTTTTTAGTCTGCAGTTTCTTGATCCATTGGTTGTAGGTAAATATTTACCGCAGTTTAAAATGTCATTTAGATAGTAATGTATTGATGTAGATTCATAGTTGTAACAAATGTACCACCCTGGTAGGGGATTTTGATAATGGGGCGGGGCTCTGCGTGTGTAGAGGGAAAGGTATATGGGAAATCTGCCTTTCTCAATTTTGCTGTGAACATAAAGCTACTCCAAAAAATGGTCTGTCTTTTGTCCAGATGTCATTGAGTTTCTCTACCCTTCCAAATACTGTTTTTTTTTTTTAAATAACCTTAAGTTTCTGTTTATTATGAAGTTAATGTGAGTTTGATGTTGAAAGTTTGGACACAAAACAGAAAAATTAAAATCAACCTTAAAAATCTATAACGAGATTACAGTTGCTAATTTTTTGCTAATCAGATTATAGACATTAAAATAATCGAGCAAATATATTTAATAGGCACAAAGATAGTATCATGGTTTTTCAACCTGTTTTTTTTTTCCCTTTTGTTTGATACATCTCTTGAGAGGGAAGAACATACTGTTGTAATCTTGAGCTGTTACAGAACCAGAGGTTAGAACCCCCAGAGTGGCTACAGAAAAGCAACTGAGCCACTTATTCAAGCCTTATGCTGTCCACGAGAACTAACATCACTCTTTACCAGAAGTTTCCAGTGTCTTACTGTTCTTAGAATATTTTTGTTTCTCATCTCTGCATGAAGAGGGTGAAGTATTTAAAGTGTTAAATGAATGTTCTAAAAGATTTCTGTTCATTTTGTTTAGATAACAAAAGAAAAATGGATGAAACAGATGCTTCATCAGCAGTGAAAGTGAAAAGAGCGGTCCAGAAAACATCTGACTTAATAGTGTTGGGTCTTCCATGGAAAACAACTGAACAGGATCTGAAAGATTACTTCAGTACTTTTGGAGAAGTTCTTATGGTTCAGGTAAGCTTTGATTTCACTTAGTAGTTTTTTAGTGAATGAGCGTCTAGAATTCCTTTTGTTTAAGTGATGCTACCCTTCATGTTCAGTAGATGATATTTTTAATATTTATTATATGTGTGCATAATGGGTGCCAAAAAGAAATTTTGTTTATACTATTTCTCTTCATGTGTGTACTCTGGGTTGGTATATGTGTATGTAGATTTAATGAATTTAAATGATGTTTTTCCTAGGTCAAGAAGGATATTAAAACTGGTCATTCAAAAGGGTTTGGCTTTGTTCGCTTCACGGAATATGAAACCCAGGTGAAAGTAATGTCACAACGACATATGATAGATGGACGATGGTGTGACTGTAAACTTCCAAATTCTAAGGTACTTTGCTCTTGTTTTCTCTGCTTTGGCCATTTGTGGTGACAAACTTACTTAGAAGACATTGTAAAATAAAATATTACAGTTGGAAAATGTGGCAGGGTGTATTCTTGAAATCTTTTGTTAAAAGTCTCAGGACCTTAATGCATGCTGAATATTTTATATGTTTGTTTGAAATACTTAGTTTATTGCTCCTCCAAAATAAAACATTATTCATTTTATTTTTTCCCTTTTATTTTTAATGAATTAGCAGTTTCTTACATAGTTACATGTTAACAAAGACAGAATATGTTGATGTCGTTAGTGTTAACAAAGACAATTAGACTATGTTGATCTTGTTACAAAAGCCTTACTTATTCCAAGCAAGCAAGACTTGCTTATTTGGAACATTATCGTCTTTGCCAGGGCATTCATCAACTTTCCTTAATCCAAATATACTTTCATCAGCTTTAAAATTTAAAGCATTAAAATCTTACAAGAAGAAGATGTGCTAATACAAAAAAGAATGTACCTACTTTTTAAGCACCCACCTAAAGAAAAGGCAGATAGATTGTTACATTCTCCACCAGAATGCTATTGTCATTGCTTTTAAAATATTTCTAATGGTTGTCTTCCTTTCGATTTGATCAGCAAAGCCCAGATGAGCCTTTGAGAAGCAGAAAGGTGTTTGTCGGGCGTTGTACAGAGGACATGACTGCTGATGAACTGCGGCAGTTCTTTTGTCAGTACGGAGAAGTGGTAGATGTCTTCATCCCCAAACCGTTCAGGGCTTTTGCCTTTGTTACGTTTGCAGATGATCAGGTATTTTTCTCTTAATAACTTTGCCCCAGCTAGTTAGGTAATTTCTGTTGAACGCTGCCCTTGCAGCTAGTTACCATCCTTATTAGCTAAGCTCTCTGACCCTGTACTTGGGCCTAAATATTTGTGATAAACCCCTTAGGTATTTTTTTAATTTGTGACATTTAAGGGAGTGTTATACATCCTTTGAAAATGAACGGAAAAATCCCTGCTGCCATAACTAAAGCTAAGGGCCATTTATGGGTTTAAATGAAATGAGTGCTCCTGCTGATTTTTTTCTCCAGCCTAGATGATGGCTTGAAATCTGAGTTTTATTGCTAGTTTGTATGAATCAATGGTTTAATCTCCTCTATTTACATCCCTTATTTTTTATAGGTTGCCCAGTCTCTTTGTGGAGAGGACTTGATCATTAAAGGAATCAGCGTACATATATCCAATGCTGAACCTAAGCACAATAGCAATAGACAGTTAGAAAGAAGTGGAAGATTTGGTGGTAATCCAGGTGGCTTTGGGAATCAGGGTGGATTTGGAAACAGTCGAGGGGGTGGAGCGGGTTTGGGAAACAATCAGGGTAGTAATATGGGTGGAGGGATGAACTTTGGTGCTTTTAGCATTAACCCAGCAATGATGGCTGCAGCCCAGGCTGCTCTGCAGAGCAGCTGGGGTATGATGGGCATGTTAGCCAGTCAGCAGAACCAGTCTGGCCCATCAGGTAATAACCAAAGCCAAGGCAACATGCAGAGGGAGCCAAATCAGGCTTTTGGTTCTGGAAATAACTCTTACAGTGGTTCTAATTCAGGTGCAGCGATTGGTTGGGGATCGGCATCAAATGCAGGGTCAGGCAGTGGTTTTAACGGAGGCTTCGGCTCTAGCATGGATTCTAAATCTTCTGGCTGGGGAATGTAGACATTGGGTTACGGTTAGTTGGTATATTGGTGGGAATTCAAATTTTTCTAAACTCATGGTAAGTATATTGTAAAATAACATATGTAAGAATTTTCAAAATTGGTTTGTTCAGTGTGGAGTATATTCAGCAGTATTTTTGACATTTTTCTTTAGAAAAAGGAAGAGCTAAAGGAATTTTATAAGTTTTGTTACATAAAGGGTTGAAATATTGAGTGTTTGAACGTGAACTGCTGTTTGCCTGATTGGTAAACCAACACACTACAATTGATATCAAAGGGTTTCTCCTGTAATATTTTATCCCTGGACTTGTCAAGTGAATTCTTTGCATGTTCAAAATGGAAACCATTGATTAGAACTACATTCTTTTCTCCTTGTTTTAATTTGAACCCCACCATGTGGATTTTTTTCCTTAGGAAAATCTCCTCTCTGGAGATCATGGTGTCACAGTACTTGGTTCTTTTGTTTTTTTTTGTTTTTGTTTTAACACTTGTCTCCCTTCATATACAAAAGTACAATATGAAGCCTTCATTTAATCTCTGCAGTTCATCTCATTTCAAATGTTTATGGAAGAAGCACTTCATTGAAAGTAGTGCTGTAAATATTCTGCCATAGGAATACTTCTGTCTACATGCTTTCTCATTCAAGAACTCGCCATCACACTGCGCAGGCTGCGTCTTTGACGGTGGGTGTCCCATTTTTATCCGCTACTCTTTATTTCATGGAGTCGTATCAACGCTATGAACGCAAGGCTGTGATATGGAACCAGAAGGCTGTTTGAACTTTTGAAACCTTGTGTGGGATTGATGGTGGTGCCGAGGCATGAGAGGCTAGTATGAGCGAGAAAAGGAGAGAGCGCGTGCAGAGACTTGGTGGTGCATAATGGATATTTTTTAACTTGGCGAGATGTGTCTCTCAATCCTGTGGCTTTGGTGAGAGAGTGTGCAGAGAGCAAGGATAGCAAATAACGTACGAATGTTTTTGCATTCAAAGGACATCCACATCTGTTGGAAGACTTTTAAGTGAGTTTTGTTCTTAGATGACCCACGTTAGCTGAATGTGTTAAGTGAAACGATACTTGTATCCCCCTACCCCTTTGTCAACTGCTGTGAATGCTGTATGGTGTGTGTTCTCTTCTGTTACTGATCTGTAAGTGTGGTAACGTGAACTGAAGCTGATGGGTTGAGAACATGGACGGAGCTTGTGGTGTGCTTTGCAGGAGTACTTGGAAGCAGAGTTCACCAGTGAGCTCGGGGTGTCTCAAAGCAGGGTGGAAGTTCTCATGTCTGTTAGCTACCCATAAAGAATGCTGTTTGCTGCAGTTCTGTGTCCTGTGCTTGGATGCTTTTTATAAGAGTTGTCACTGTTGGAAATTCTTAAATAAAACTGATTTAAATAATATGTGTCTTTGTTTTGCAGCCCAGAATGCAAAGAATTCATAGCAGTTAATTCCCCTTTTTTTGACCCTTTTGAGATGGAACTTTCATAAAGTTTCTTGGCAATAGTTTATTTTGCTTCAAATAAACTTATTTGAAAAGTTGTCTCAAGTCAAATGGATTCATCACCTGTCATGCATTGACACCTGATACCCAGACTTAATTGCTATTTGTTCTTGCATTGTCCAAAGTGAAAAGTTTTTTTTTGTTTTTTGTTTTTTCAAATCTAGTTTTTAATAAGTCTGGGTGACCGCACCTAAAATGGTAAGCAGTACCCTCCAGCTTTTTCTTAGTGCCTCTGTGCATTTGGGTGATGTTCTCTTTACATGGCCTGTATAAACTCCATTGGGAAATCATCCTTCTAAAAAGATTCTTACTTGAAGGAGTGGGCAAAGCAATGTTAATTTAAAATGCTTTGTAGCAAAGCCTATCAATTGAAATAAGGGAATATCAGCACCTTTCTAGTTGGGGATTTGAAAAGTGGAATTAATTGCAATAGGGATAAAGTAGAAGAAACCACAAATTATCTTGTGCCTGAAATCCATTAAGAAGCCTGATAGCTTTAAGAACTAGCAGGGTGGGTTGTCTGTCTGTGGAAGTGTTAAGTGAAAGGGGTTTTGTCTTCCAAAGGTGGGGAAATAGAATAATGTTGAATAAATCTACAAAACTCGAGACTCTCATGGTGCATTGTTAAGTATGTAAAAGCAATAATATATTGATTCTCTATTGTACTTAAAATGAACTAACTTCTGTGAGAGTCGAGCTCCTTTTCTAGTGGAAGAATGTAACAGTTTTTGTGTTGATAATTTACCTAATGCCCTTATCTAATTAGATTATAACTAGGTTTGTCATTTTGCAAGTTATGTGTTTTAAACTTTTATAAATGAAGTCGTCTTTTAGGTTTATGGTCGCCACATTGTTTTATTCCGTTTCCTCTGTAAAGGATCTTGCGTTGTTTTAATTTTTTTTCTGCATCTAAATTGCATGATTTCCAAACCCTGTACCATCTGAATTTTGCATTTTAGCACTTGCACTATTACTCAGCAGCAGTAACATGGTAACACTTAAAATGGTATTCGGGGACCTCCAAAGACTAAACTGACAAGCCTTCAAGAAGCCCAGGGGTAAGTTAACTTTGTCAATGGCATGGTTTTAATCCCTTATTTACACTTGTGTAAATCTAGTTACCAGTCTTAGAAGGCTTTCAATGTTGAGTAGCCTTCTTTTAACATGTTTATGGTACTACATAGCTATGGGTATTTAATTCTACCCTTAAAAAAAAAAAATGAAGTTTAGAAGTAAACTATTTGGCAAAGATTTGTTTTTAAAGTCTATTTGGTCATCTAAATGCATTCATTCTAAAAACTTTTTTGAACCAGTTGAATAAAAATTTTTGTTGCCACCACAGTTTAGTGTCTGGAGTCTTACTGGAAAAATACAGTTTCTTTTTTTATTTATGTGACAAAGATGCTGAAAAGTTACCTTTAAAAAGTGAGTTTCTCTAGAAGTTGCACTTTATATGTACAAGAGAAATTAGTTGAAATCACAGTGAATTTCTACATAATAATAATGACTCTGGCTAGAATGAGAAAATTGTGTTGAGTGTTAGGTATTAAAACTTTAGGGAAGCCAACTAAATGAAATTTTTTAAGGTTAGGTCAGGGCTTAAATTTTGTCCTTAGGAAAAAGGTGTTAAGTACATAGTAATTCAGATGTATGTGATAATTAGAATAATTTTTTGTTGTTCATTGCTAGGAGAGTAACTCTTTAACTGTGTATTTAAGTTCTGTACTCAGCTGTTGTATGATCTGTAATCTATTTTTTTAAGTGTGCCCAAGAATTTCATGTTCATGGTAAGAAGAAAAAAACACTACATTTATCAATAATACTGCCACTTATTTTTTAATGTATTTCATCTTAATGGAAATGCCACTTTTGATTCAACTGTCTTCTGAATTTGAACATTATTTAGGTTATTTCTAAGTGCTAGGAATATTCTCACAGCTAAATTAAAATCTTAGCATTTGTAATTACCAGGTCAAAGACTATGCATGCTTTTAAGACTTGTGAAATATATTGCCAAATAGTCCTTTAGAAAATCTGTTGTCTTTGACTTTGTGAAATAGTGCTGTTCGTGTTCTTTGTTTGGCAGTTTTTTATAATTAAACAATTATAGTGTTGGTTTTAACATGGAAATCAGTCTATACCTAGGCCAAAGTGTTGCTATTTCCAATTTATCTACCCAAGAAAAACATTAAAAATGACTCCTAAACCAATACTGCTGTAATATATAACACTCTCAGATCAATAAGAACAAATACAAAAAACAGTTAAAGAACATGAAGAGGAAATTTCCAGAGATGCAAATGGATAGTAGAAAAAGACACTGGACTTTGTTAAGTAAGTAAATGCAGATTTAATCCGTGAGTTTGTAATGTAAAGGCCAAGATGAGTGTCACTACAGTGGCTTATGACCCCTTGAATCAGAGTCAAGCAGTGGAGAAGCAGCTAGTGGACGCGCGCCTGAAAGGCAGGCACGCCTGCAGTCTGGTTCGGTTGGGGTGGAATGGCAGTGCTCATGTTCATGTTTCCCAGGTCAGTTTGCCACTAAGATCTTTTACGGGTATTTTTAAAGCAAAGAATCACGTACTGGCTGAAGACACCAAGTTAAAAATTGCTATTAATGATGCTCTTGATCCAGGGAATGTAGTTCATGACTTTGGTGTAGACCCCATACTGATCTGCTTCCCCACAATTAATGGAACCCCAGGACACTATTCCTCCCACAAACCACTTCTGGGTCTCATTATCTAGAAACACTAACGCCCCCCCACTGTCACCTCTACAGCTGTCCTTGCCCCCACTTTGCAAGCCAGCACAAAGCATGTTATCAGTCACCCTTCCCTCTGGATAGGACTTCTTTTTGTAGGCAGCAGTACATTTTTGATGGTCAACAACTGGTATGTCAACAAACTTCAGATTTCTGGCAAGAAACCCCCTTTGGGTTAATCCCCATCCAGATGCAGTTCCGATGTCATTTGTCCTCATGAAAGATTCCGCTTCTTTTCTTGGCAAACAAATAGGCATGACGTTGCTGTTGATTACAACTTTGTTCTTCAGTTTAATCAGTGCTATGTCATTATCGTAACCAGCATCATGAATGTAACCTTCGTGTATAAAAATGGCCTCAGCCCAGGCTTGTGTATAATCAGGTGATATTCTCTTCAGGGCACCCATTCTAATCTGTAGGGAGGCAGCGTCTTCTCTTTGCTCATATACAGCATGAGCAGCTGTTAGGATCCAGTTGTCATACAGAAGTGCACCTGCTGCCATAGTTTTACCTAGTAACAGCACTTGCCAAGGAAAGTAACCAAGCTTTGCATTTTGTCCTCCATATATACGACCTTCTGTAGTACGGGTGGATATTCCACACACTGGGGAAAGAAGCAGATGTATAGAGCCTTTACAGAAACCTGATGGTGTTTTTCCCCAACTATTACCACTTTGGAGTTATCATTTACTCATGTTTAATGTCAGCCAAAAATCACACCACACGAAATGGTGTTTGTCCACCTATACAGGCAAGTGAGTATAGTATATATGTTTTACTGCTTAAAACATTGTTCAAAGATCTGATAAAAACCATTTGGTATTTCTTAGCTCCTCAGAAAATGAGGTGGGTGAAAACTAATTTGTAGAAACTAATTTGTTTTGCCAAAGTAACTTGGTTTCAGGACTGGGAAAGTGTTCAGTAGGGCTAACAGGAATTGTCTGAGCTGGTGTGCGCAGGAAGTGAAAGTAAAGAACATCTCCATTGTTTCTGTTTTCCTGCTTGTAAAATAGGGTATCTGCCATATAGTTTTGGGAATGCAGAAACTAGGGTCAGTAGCATAGGATTTGCAGACTACTTTCATCTTTGAACATTTAAATGTTTTAAAAATGAGACTGGTACAGTTGTAGCCAGGAACCTTCAGGTTCAGAAATTATTTCTGGTCTAGTTGTTCCTTCCAGACACTAGACTTCACTGTATATTGCTAACTAAATATGCTTATTAATGTAGCAAGTATGTTTCCTCTTGTGGCAGAATACTCTTAGGAAAGCTTAGAAACATTGTGTCAACTGAGACTAAACCCAGTAACAGGGATAATGGATATATTTTTACTTTTCTGATTTTTTTTCTTTTTTGTTAACTATATCTTCAGAGCCACTTCTGGTAAAAACTTCTGAGTACTATTAAAAGGCAAATTGCATTAATGTTTAAAAACTAGATGTCATTGGAAACAATTGCTTAGGGAAATAATGAGGTTATTAGCTTTGGGTTTTAATAGCACTTCTATAGAGAAGAAAAGTAATAGAAGAACTCATGTTTATAAATGTATAAATGGTTCAAGATAATTTTAAGTATCATTTAATTTTTTATGCTTGCCTAGTTGTAAGGTCAAAAATAATCAAATGACTGATGCAGTTAGCACCTAACAAACCTCTCCGCATGGAAAGGGGTAATGAGAACATATTATTTGGAAATAATAAGTTGGTCTAAGAGCCAAGTGCTGAAGTTACATTTCTGCCTACACAGCTAAAGCGCTACTTACTATCTCCTACCCAGTTCTACTTTCCATCAATTACAAATCTCTTGTATAAATGTATCCATTACCAGGCTCACAGACTGGGAGTGATTTTTCTCCTTTGGAGCTCGTCCAGAATCCATCAGCCTCACACACATATTTACCTGCAAATCATTGGAAAAACAAAAATGTTTAACTGCATGTAAAAGGTGGTTGTCATTTGCTTGAATACCCCCTTGAAAAATGTTGATTCTTGAGCATCAGTGGGAAATAGAGGTGTCTGAATAACTGTTTTACATGATTTCATAAATAGGAGGTCTCTGCATTACCATGTTTGCTTGCAAAGTGGAAACCTTTTAGATGTGTAACTTGAATATGTATCAAGATCTCAAGTGCTTAATGATAAGGTTTTGACTTGTTAAATTAAACCATTTGGAATATATTGTGTGTTTGTGGTAGTCATTTACTAGATAAGATCTGTTTTCAGATTCTTGCAAATTGACATTAAAGACACTTCAACTGCAGTATTTCACTTAGCAGGTAGGAGACGTGCCTTTTAATCTTTTGCCTAGCCTTAGCCAAAAAATGTTGGGTAAGTTTATTTTCAGATCATGAGGGCTTAGGTTCCAAATATCACCCACCCCCAACTTGGAACAATTTGCTTACCATCGTTGGTCGTCATCATGTAGAACTCATTACAGTGGTATTTGACGACAGCCCTGTACCTGGTCACTGCAGGACCTGTGATGTACTCCACCTGGCCACTGGGTAGATCGTCAGGAGGGCCACAGTCCACAACTAATAAATAATGAGAAAGGGAAATCAGTTTGTACTGAATTTTAACATTAAAATGATGTGTGGTGCTGTAACCTGAAGGCATGTTCAAGGTGGACATCATTTCATCTCTGAAAATGAGCATCACCTTAAGTGTGGTTTTAAAGCATCACTCCTTCCTATCCCTCACTAAACAGCTAGATTGAAGTGAAGGCCCTGGGCAAGGAGGGTAGGATGCCTTCCCTAAAGGAAGGGGATTTGAAACCACTTGGACTTCCCTAGCATTCTCACATGTAAAAAAAGTGGTTATTTGTTGAATATCTCCTTGTGCCATAAAATAGCAACAGAAGAAAACAGCACGGCCTACAGGTGGCCTATACAGTCGGGCTCCATGTAAACTGGAGCAATTTGGTTAGCCTTAAAGGTAGAACAATACAAAGAAGACTGAAGCTTGTTATGATCCTTAGCATTTTAGAAGACTTAGAAGTCATGCTACCTTGAGTTTGGGTTGGAATTCATATCTGGACGTTGATGTGAAATAACTAACCGGTTTGTGAGAAAGTGGTATCAGTCTAAAAGTCAGTTTTGTACACAATGAAACAAAAAATTGTTGATGTATTTCTGTGAATACTAAAAAATAATACTTGGTTTTCAGCAACTTAATAGCAGTGTATCTGGCTCTGTGCCAAGTGCTTAGTCCACATTGTCTAATATCTCCACAGGTAATAGGCCCATAACCACAGAAGTGGCAGAATCAGGACTCAAACCAATACCTCTTACACTCCCTTCAGTGCCAGCTCTTCTTTACTGTTTTTTAAACTAAAAATTGGTAGTCTGACAGGAATATAAATTTTAGAGATGAAAATAAATTCCCCTAGGAATTTTGTAGAAACCCTTGAACAAGATACTTGAAGTTAGAGGTACAGAGTTATTGACTCTGTAATATCTGTAATAGTAAAAAACTGGAGATAAAGATCACATGGATTGAAAATCATAGGTCTCATGAAATACTAGATAGTCATTAAGAAGAATGAGCAGCTCTGTTAGTACTTGAATTGATGTGGAAAGATACCCCAGCGATTATGGAGGGGAAGGGTAAACTGCAGTCAGATTGAGAATCCCACTTTGATTCAAAAGTATGTAATAGTGAAATACATTAGTATGAATATCATAGGAGATAAAAGATGTGAAGGATTGTCCTAAAGTATCAATAGTTCGAGGATTTGGGCAAGAGAGGTTTTCACTTCTGTTGTTTTGTAAATTTGGTACTTCCACTAACACTGATGCTTTTGAACTGGGGTTGTTGAAGACTTGAGAGTCCCTTGGACTACAAGGAGATCAGTCCTGAATATTCATTGGAAGGACTAATGCTGAAGCTGAAACTCCAATACTTTGGCTACCTGATGTGAAGCACTAACTTGTTGGAACAGACCCTGATGCTGAGAAAGATTGAAGATGGGAGGAGAAGGGGATGAGATGGTTGGATGGCATCACCAACTCGATGGATGTGAGTTTGAGCAAGCTCCAGGAGTTGGTGATGGACAGGAAAGCCTGGCATGCTGCAGTCCATGGGGTTGCAAAGAGGCAGGTACGGCTGAGTGACTGAACTGAACATGTAATTCATTAGATACGTGACTCAGTTCACAAAATGGTAATGGACAGTGTCATCTCAGTTTGATGTGGATATGTATGTATGTACATGTATATATACATACACATACCACAATTATACGCATCAAATGGTGACCTGAACATATTTACATGTGTGATATATGTAATTGAAGCGATAAACACCAAAATAGCGACAGTGGTTATACTCTGATACAGCGGGATTATGAGTATTATACAATATTTGTAATTTTTCTCTATTCCCCATCTTTTAAGAGTATTTTATACTTAGAAAAGTACTTTTGAATATACTAAAGCAAATATTTTTCCTAGTAGCGTGGTCCCATTTTAACCACTTAAGAGTACACCTAGATACTGGGTAAGAGAAGCAAACTTGGAATTCAAGCCCTGATGAATAAAATCATTTTCTAAAAAGACCAGAAGCAGTAGTAGCAGAAGCAGCTGCCGGTGTTGTGGTCACACATACGTACTGCTGCACTCTGGCATCGGTCGGTCCCAAGATCCATCTTTTTGACAGACCGCAGCAAATGATTTCAGGGGTAAATTACCCTAAAGAGGAATTGAGAAAATATTGATTTACTTGTTTTCATCATGAAAGTGCTCCTCAAAGCTCTGTCCCACAGTAGTTCCTCTTCTAGTGTTTTGAGAGATGCTCCCAAGGAGGGTGATGAACCCACATGACACAAAGCCCAGCTACCTTGATACGTGTGTGTACTTGGTGATGTCATCTATGCCTGTGTCTCTTTCTAAGATGTTGACCTCTTGCAGCAGATTTTGTTTTTGCTTTCCATTTTAATCCAAGAACATGTCAGATCTCAAGTTCCTGCTGATGCTGCACCATTCATATCTTTAAGTGCCAAAGGGTGATGGTCAGAAGTCTGGGGAAGGTCAACCTGATCAGGCATGGAATGAATGTGTCTGGATTTTTCTAGCCTGCAGCTATTAGCTTGAGGAAAGTCATTTAAAATACTTTCTTAAGCTTCACATGGGTGTTCTCAATCAGTTCCATTGCTAATATCATTTAGAGGGACATTTCTGACATTGAGGTATTTTTCTAAAACAGACTTTAAATGAAAGAAGGTGGCTTTGACAGAAGATTTATGCTTCAAAGGAGAGCAGGATGATTCCCACCCACCCCCACCCCACCCCCGACATCGGAGACTGAACAGGAAATACTAAAAAAAGAGACTTCCCTGGCAGTCCAGTGGTTAGGACTTCAAGCTTTCACTGCCAGGGACTGGGTTCAACCCCTGGTCAGGAAACCACAAGCTACAAAGCATGGAAAAATATTTATATATATATATAAATCTTTAAAGATGATGGTTGATAAATAAAACTAGATGTTAAATAGATGTTTATTTAAAAAGAAAAAAGAAACAAGTTTGTAGTTCAAGGAGCTATGGGAAGAGCCTGCCCAGAAGTTTGCAAATTGAGAAAAGTGTCTCACTTTTCCCCCTCCACAGGACTGGATTGCATAGCCAGCTATCATTTCAGTGTTATTACTTTTTACCATTGGGATTCAGTGACAATTTTGAAGAACATAAAGAGGACATGTTAATCTACCTGTGCCCCTAAAGCAACACACTAAGCATTTTTTGAAATTATCCTCCCTCTCCCTTAACAGTGGTCACTGTTTATAACTCTGCAGAATATACTATTTCCAAGGGCTGTTTAATTTTTTGTGGGCCCAGGAGTTGTTTCATGTAAAGGTCATTTGACCAGGAGGAGGAGTCTGATTTAATGCAAGGTGATAACAGAGCACAATGGCAAACATTTCAGCTGCTTTACCAAGAGCTGCAGTAATGTGTATGAACTGAGGAAAGGTGTTCATTTATATCACCAGCTTTCCCCAAGACAAAGCTTTTTTAAGTGGCAGAGCTGTGGGACTTCCCTGGTGGTTCATTGGTTAAGAATCCTCCTGCTAATGCAGAAGATGTGGGCTCAATCCCTGGTCCGGGAAGATTCCACATGCTGCAGAGCAATTAAGCCCTTCATCCTTGTGCTCAAGAGCCTGTGCTCCACAGCAAAAGAAGCCACCACTATGAGAAGCCCACACACAGTAACTAGAGAGTAGTCCCTGCTAGCTGCAACTAGAGAAAGCCTGAGCAGCAAGGAAGAACCAGCACCGCTATAAACAAATTAATTAATTATTTTTAAAAAATAGCATAGTTCCTAAGAACAGAAATTTTTCTATAGCCATTTCTCTTAGCAAATGTATCGTTTCTTTGAAATTTATTGTTTAATCACAGGGGAAAGAAACCACCATGCTGACAACAGCTGTTTTCCCATCTTCTTTTCACATACTTGCTGATATAAATATGTATTCATTTAAAAACCATCATGATTTTGGTTGCAATTAGCAGTTATATATTAACTTACTTGCAGAAGCTCATAACCAGTCTCGCAGAAGACCGAGAAGTGGTCTTTCAGGATGTATTTGGCTTGCACAGGGGAGATTCGGCCATTAGGTGGCGCCAATGGATCAGGGCAAGGCTGAGCTGAGCAAGGAAATAAGACGCATGGGTTTGGCTGTGGTCTACAGCAGGCAAGTCTGAATTGAGAAATTAGAAGTTCTTGATTTATAAGTGGAACACTTAACGTGTACAGAAAGCTTGCCACAAGTGGGATAGAGTTCTTAAGGTTTAATCCAAAGGCAAGATTAAACTCTCCGTTACTTTTTGTACAAATTAGGGTTTGTTGTCTGGCCTGGGCTTCAGCCAAAATGATGGAAAGTCAGGCATGCAGTAAGGGAACATGGTCGTGGCAAAGGGAGTATCTGCTCCCTGCCAGAGGCCTCACACACACTGCTGAGAACTGGGGGAGCGTAACGGGGGCCAGGGGGAAGAGCTGGACCACATGCATTTAAATCACAGGAAAGTCTGTTTCCTCATCCATAAGCATGATGAAACTGTCTGCTCACCTGCTGGGGCTTTGTGAGGCCTAAGTGTGACATACAGATGAACGTGCTTTGCTAATACAGTGAAGTCGCACAGTAGTGTCCGAATCTCTGCGACCCCAGAGATTCTATAGCCTGCCAGGCTCCTCCATCTGTAGGATTTCCCAGGCAAGAATACTGGAGTGGGTTGCCATTTCCTTCTCCAGGGGATCTTCCTGACCCAGGAAGTGAACTCAGGTCTCCTGCATTGCAGTCGGATTCTTTACTGGCTGAGTCACCAGGGAATAAGCACTGGGCAAGAGGTGGTTGCAGCCAGGGAACCCTCCCAGCAGACCTCGGCTCCAAGCCAGACTGGCACCTGGGAAGCTTCTCCTGTCCATCATGAGCATGTGACCACAGGGCTCAGGACTGGCTTCCACGTTGGCCGCCAAACCCTGGCCTGTGGCTTCAGCCCATCCCCCATGGCTGACCCACGCAGGCCATTTGCCTGTCCCCCACATCCTCCAGCAGCCAATCTCTATGTCCCTGGGTGACTCTCAGTCCCAGGCAGGCCCCAGTGTCCCCAGTGTCTCCAGGGCTTCCTGAGGCTGTCTTAATCCCAGGCCAGGGCCTTGCTCACACCCTCCTTCACACACACTGCCAGGCTGTCTGCCGGCCCCTTCTTACTCACCAGCCTGGCAAACCTGACTCTTCCCTCCTACTTGCTCTGAAACCAGTATTCCAGTTTTATAAATGCTGTTACTTTGACCCACAGGAAAACAAAAGGCTTTTAAAAAATGAAATGTTTGGGACTTCCCTGGCCATCCAGTGGTTAAGACTTTACCTTCCAGTGCAGAGGGGTGTGGGTTCAATCCCTGGTCAGGGAGCTAAGACACCATAAGCCTCAGGGCCAAAAAAACCAAAAACAGAAGCAATGTTGAGGCAAATTCAATAAAGACTTTAAAAATGACCCACATACAAAAAAAAAAAAAAAAGCTTCCCAAAGTGCCAGTCTCTGCCCTCCTGACCAGGCTCTCATTCTTTCCCACATGTCCAACAGAGGTGGCCCAAAGGTTAATCTTTGTTAGTCCAATCTCCTCATTTTAAAAATTAATACCTCCTTCACACACACCCCATGCCTCTGCATTAACCCACCAACCCCCAGCTTTCCACGGAGATGTTATCCTTCATTGGATAACTGGGACATTACATCTCAGGAAAGTTACGTTAAGAGGCTCAGTGTCACGAGGCCAGGAAGCAGGTGGCACTACAGCTGGGGCATCAAGCTGGGCAGCCTGACCCTCAGCCCGCACTCTGAGCACAGCTTGGGCTGGAAGTACTTTGCTTTAGAGCTTCTTCAGTTCAGTACTCCGTCCTTCCAAAAACATCCTGAGAGACCAGTTGGCTGGGAGTGTCAACTCACAGGGGGACAGTCACATCCAGTGGTCAGTGCCCAGAAGATGGGGGACTTGGACTTGGGTCTAAGAAGCTAGTACCAAGAACTGTCCAGTGTGTGAGGGTCTGTCATGAGGAAGAGGTGGGGAAAGTCCAAGAGGCCTGGAGGGTGGAGGCGGGTCAGGGAGGCAGAGTGTAGCCCCAGCTGCAGACGCCCCATCCACACCCTCTGTGACGGGAGCCCCCATCTCTGCCCACCCCATCACACCCACTGCAGCTTCACACCAAGAAAGATGGAGCCTCTGGGCTTTTTCACGTAACAGTTCCCTTGCCCTTGGGACAACACCCTTCCATATTCCTCCCTCTGCCTCTCCCTTCTCCCCTGAAGCAGGTTATAAGACTCTTGTGTGACAGGTGTCTTCCCTACACTCAGAGGGAAGCCTTATCCCCAAAGACAAAGGGATGCCAAGAAGAATCCTAACAAATAGGGCTGGCTACATTTGAGTCATTGGAAGAACTGAGGCTGAAGCCGAAGCTCCAATACTCTGGCCACCTGATCCGAAGAAATGACATTGGAAAAGACCCTGATGCTGGGCTTTCCCAGGGTAGGAGAAGAAGGGGATGACAGAGGATGAGATGGTTGGATGGCATCACTGACTCGATGGACATGAATTTGAGCAAGCTCCAGGAGTTGGTGGTGGACAAGGAAGCCTGGTATGCTGCAGTCCATGGGTTGCAAAGAGTCGGACACTATTGAATGACTGAACAACAAGTTCCCCCCAGTTCACCACACTTACTTCATATTGCTCAACCTGTCACACTCCTCAGCAGAAGTACACAGCTGTCTCTCTGGGTCTCCATTTCCTTAGGAAGGCACCTGTGCCATGAAAAGTGTGGAGTGTGTGTGGTGTTAGTCATTCAGTCATGTCCAACTCTTTGTGACCCCACGGACTGTAGCCCACCAGGCTTCGCTGTCCATGGGATTCTCAAGGCAAGAATACCGGAGTGGATTGCCATTCCGTTCTCCAGAGGTCTTCCTGACCTAGGAGTGAACTCAGGTCTCCTACACTGCAGGCAGCTTCATACCGTCTGAGCCATTAAGGAAGCCCTAGTGCCACATAAAACTTACATGAAATGAACAAGTATGCTTTTTCCCATTAACCTGTCAGTTTGCTTTTCAGACTCAGCCAGGGACATGGAGTGGGTTAAGGAAAACTTTTTTCTTTCCCAGTTTCCATGGCCTGGCCAGGAAGAGTTCCATCCCATGTGATTCCTTGATGCTTCAGGAAGAGCCCCTACCTGCCCTCACCTGTGCTGTTGTATCGGACCTTCCAGCCTATGTGGTCCCCCGACTGATCAGTGGTAAAGGTGATGGTCACGGTATTGCTCTTGGTTTCAATCCTGTGGGGCAATGTCTTCCCACAGAACGGGCCATATTCCACCTTGTCTGTTCGAATCTGAAAGCGGAGAGATACCCATCACCATAGGACCTACCCGGCCAGGGTGAGGTGGGGGCCAGAGGAACCAGACCTTGAGGGAGTCGTAGGGGCACAGGGTCTCGGGGTGCGCCTCCACATCAAAGGACTCCACAAAGTCCAAGATGACACGGAATCCCTCCTCCAAGTGGATGCTGTAGGTGCAGCTGGAGAGTTTGGGGTACGGCTGCGGGTATTCAGGGCTGCTGAACTCCCCAGACCGGGCAGTGAAGACCTGGCTGGAGCACAGGGCTAGGGAGAGTAGGGGAGGAGAGGCAGGGTGAGCCAGGCACAGCAGCCTGGCTCAGGCTACTGGTCTAGCTCAGACACCAGCCCCAGAGGCCCCCACAGAGAACAGACACCCAACCCAGGGGCTGAAGGAACAGTTTAGGGAGGGGGTTCCTCTGATATGGGCGACACTTGAATGTACATTCTCCAGGGGCTGCACTCACATCCCCAGGGAAGATGGGGCCCTAGGCCAAGGCTTCCATTGCAGGGATCACTGGGCCAGAGTCCTAATTCCAGGAGTGAGGGGTGTGGGATCTGCCCAGGGGAAAGGAGGCACCAAGAGAAGAGAAGGGGACTTTCCTTATTCCCCAGGAATTGAGTGGGGAGTGGATGGGAGGAGGGGTATCTCCTTGGGCTGAGGGTCACCCACCCACCCCTGACTCTAGCAACCCCTAAGTTCATCTGCCACGGGACTCCCACCCACCTGTACCCCCAGGCCTGGCCAGTCCAGTCCAGCCTCCCTTGGGCCTTCCCCCCCGCCCACCTTCCCTGGATCGAGGCTCTGCCCTGGAAGGCGGTTGAGGGAAGTTCAAGTCCACACTGATCACAGATGAGTCTGGTGCCCACGCTCCCCCTTGAAACAGCTGATTCTGCCTTTGCAGAGGGAAGTTGGCATCACTCATGGGAGAGTCCTGCCTCCCCACCCCAGGTGGTGGTGGGGGGTACATATCAGGAAGTAGGAGCCCAGCACTGCCTTTCTTCTTCTACGTGGCTGCTTTCCAGGGTGCAGAGGCAGTCACCCCCGGATGTGGGGGACCAGATGACCCATCAGTGAGTTGATGGGCAATCAGTTCCTATCCATCAATACCTCCCTGGCCTCTCTGCTCTGTGTCAGGCTCCCCCAGCCCAGCACACACAGGACCTGAGTTGCCCTCTCAACAGGAAGTAGACCCAAGGATGCTCTGAGTTCAGTCCTTGGGTTCCTGGTAGGGGAGCAGCAAGAGCTTGGCTGCCCTGTGTGAACTCAGGCAAGTCCATGCCCCTCTCTGGGCCTCAAGGCCCTCTCATCAAAACGAGGGGGCAGAGCAAGCCCTCTGGCAAAGGAGCCTGTGGCCCTGTGGAAGGGGCTCCCCCCACCAACTGGGGCCCTTCAGGCTGAGATGAGGGTGCAAGAGGAGAGGGGCCAGGGAGCACATGACGGTCCTCCCCCACTGTCCCCCCAGAGACAGGCAGCAGGTGGAGGTGGAGCCACGTTTATTGTTAGGTCCGAGGGGGCGGTCAATGAGGGCTGCAGGCAGCAGCAGACTTGCCAGACCCAGACGGGAGCTGGAGGGGAGGCTAGAGGCTCTGCTCTGGAAGAGAACAGAGACAGGGAGAGACATGGGGGAGGGATGGCTGAGCAGGAGGAGCAGGGTCAGTTTCGAGGGATGTGGCAGCTCACTCCCCGGGGTGCCGGCTGGTTTTCCATCCAGGCCCCTGGCAAAGGCACAGAGGGTCATCCAGGTAGTGGAGGACAAAGGGGCTGGCTGGCTGGGCCCCAAATAGCAGCTTTGAGCAGGCCCTGCCCCCACCCTGAGGTATCATGAAGGGAAGCTTGTGTGAAGCAGGCCTGGGGCCCCCCACTCCTCCATCCTGGAGCACCACCCCCACCCCCCCCAGGAAGGGTGAGCATTGACTGGCCAGGTACAGAGTGAGGGCCTAACACATGCTCACCCAGTGAATGAGATGAAGAGGATGAGAGTGAGCCAAGGACAGGGCAGAGGTGGGCAAGGAACTAGAGAAAACCGATGAATGGATGGATGGATGGATGGATGATCTAGAAGGATGATAGTCGGATGGATGGATAGATGGATAGATGGATGGATGAATGGGTGGGTGAGTCGACAGGTGGACAGATGGGTAGAGGATGAATGGGTGGATGGTGAGAGAGGTGGATGGTAAGAGGGGACAAAAGACCAAGAAGGGGCTACCACCCAGGAG
This sequence comes from Antilocapra americana, assembly GCA_007570785.1. Classification (NCBI taxonomy): domain Eukaryota; kingdom Metazoa; phylum Chordata; class Mammalia; order Artiodactyla; family Antilocapridae; genus Antilocapra; species Antilocapra americana. The sequence goes on from ML663557.1 coordinate 29,002,214, forward strand.
AAGTGTCCAGGGGGCCAAGGCCAATGGTCCCTCCAGTGGCCTGGGCAGAGCAACTATGGCCTTGAGGAGCCAGTGGTATCTTGGGACATTGGGGGCTGGGCCAGGCATAGTATCCCCCCTTTTCTCCCTTCCAGCTGTGGCTCACCTGAGCAGGTGCGCTTGTTCCTGTGGAGAACATATCCCACACGGCAGGAGCAGTAGAAGCCACCCAGGTGGTTGTGGCAGTGGTGGTCACAGGTGGGGGTCTCTCCTGGGGGCACCTGGCATTCATCAATGTCTGGGGGACAGCCAGGCAGGCAGGCAGCAGGAAAGGAAAGGGGATATCACTGAGGCCTGGGCTTGGACTCAGAGACCCCCAACCTCACAGCTGCCCTGAGAGAAGCCTCCGCAGGAATGAAGGTGACTCGTGCCTGGCCAAGTGCTAGAGGCCAAACAAAGGTCACTGTGGCCTTCCTGCAACACTTGGAGGGAGACCTCAGTTTCATCCTTTTTAAATCAATGAAGGTGAAGCGTCCTGCTCCACGCAGCCAGGCCAGCGCAGGGAGCAGCCTGCAAGGGAACCTGGTGGGTAGGCCTCTATACAGGTTTCACTGAACTTTTAGAGCAGCCTCAGGACAAACCGAGAGAGGTTGAACCACTTGCCCAAGGCCACAGAGCAAGTCCCTGCAAGAGCCAGAATCTGAAATCAAGCATCAAAGTCCATATGCAGATGCAGCCCTCAGGCCGGCAGGGCTTCACCTGCCTGTCTGCAAATGGGCTCACCTGGCCTTTGCATCACAGGGGCCCCTGAAGATGTCCCTGGCACAGAAGAGGGGCTTAGTCTAGAGCAGAAGTCATGGCCTGTTAGGGATATTTGCATTGTGATGATATCAGACCAGGTGTGGACTCTTCTCCTGCTGGTCTGGCAAGAAGCCAGCCTCAGGGACCGAGTGGGGGTGGGAAGGAGACCAAAGGGAGGAACAGTTTGGCCCGAGACATAGTCCCGCCCCCACAACTGGCCTCCTCCCGGCTCACCCTCTGCAGAGTAGAAGGCCTCGAAGCCCGTGAACGGTGTCTCGTTGGAGTAGTCGGAGCGGAAGATGACATCCAGGCTGGAGCCCGGTGAGTAGAAGGTGTCGTTGCCTGGCGCCCGCTCAGTGTCCGTGCTCTCCGAGCCGCACAGAGTGGCCAGCTCCTTGTTCCCGGCGCTCAGCTGGGGGGGTCGGGGGTCATGGGGAGCAGAGGCAGGACGCCAGGCCTGGCTGCCCTCCCACCCTCCGAGGTCAGACCCTGCTCTCAGGTGTCCCATCCCCCCTCCTGCCCTGCTGGCACCTTGACAAAGTCGTACTCGCACAGGTAGGAGGGTTCCAGCTGGAAGTGGGTGAAGTAGAGGCGCAGGCGGTACCCGGGGGGCGCCGTCAGGGCCCAGCGCTGCTCCTGGTTGTTGGCGTACTTGTCGGGGAAGCCGGGCGATGCCAGGCGCCCAAACACTGGCTTGGGCCACTGCGGCCCTGAGGATGTGGCCGCTGAGCCCCACAGCAGGCCCAGGAAGACCAGCAGCCTGAGGGCAGTGCAGGGCAGGGGCGTTGAGGCCTGCTCTCAGCCCTCACCCCTGGCCAGGAGGTCCCAAGGGCTTCCACCCACCTCATGGTGCACTCGGAGTCCTCCAGCTGACTAGGCACAGTCTGGAGCCCCAGGGCGCCTCACCTTTGATCTGTTTGTCTAGCGCTTGGCCCTGCCCCCAGCCACCCTGGCCTTCTGGGAAGAGACCCTATGACTCCTGCCTGCCCAGATTTCTGGGCAGCGAGGGCAGGATGCTCCAGAGGCCAGGGGCTGGGTCTGGATGACGGCCAGGCCTGGGAACAAATGTTAGCTCTGTCTTCACCCTAGACCTCTGGGGTTCCCCAGCAGTGTGTGACTTCTGAGGTCACTGGGAGTCCTAGGGACAATGATCTCAATGGTGGCAGCTTCTAGGTGGACATGGGGGAGGCACACAGGCATCTACCTTTCCCTCCTGGCATAGAGAAGAGGGGAGCTTTAAAAACACAAGTCCACAATGATGGGGAACATGGGAGAGGAGGTGGAATCAACATTTGGGAAGCTGGAGAAACAGATGGACAGGTGGAAATGATGCTCCGGAAGCAACTCTGTGCTGGCAGTGGAATCAGGAATTTGCGGCCCCAAGTCCTTCTGGACATAGTTAAGCATCTTGCCAATCTCTGCTTCCCATGCCCCAACCCCAGCAGAAACAGGCGACTGATTCTTGGAGGATACACCTGCCAAAGCAGGAGACATAAGAGACAGGGGTTTAATCCCTGGCTTGGGAAGATCCCCTGGAGGAGATCATGCTGACCCATTCCAGTGTTCTTGTCTGGAGAATCCCATGGAGAAGGAGCTTAGCAGACTACAGTCCACAGGGTCACAGAGTCAGACATGACTGAAGCTACTTAGCACAGATGCATGCATTCTTAGAGGAAGGATCTGGAGGGTCCCAGGTCCTGCCGAGGATGGCAGGGCCCGACAGCAAACAAGGGCTCTATGCAGACAGACCAGCCTTCCTCGGACTCAGTTCCTAGAACCTGGCAGCCACCAGGCTTCTCTCTTTTCCCAGGGAAGTGTAAAGAGGTCAGGTGGAAAGATCTAAAGAGCTGACATAAAGGTTCTAAAAGCAAATGGCTTAGCATGTCATCCACAGTGAAGGTCACTAACAAGACCTGTCATGTGCTTACAGCTGCCAATCAGCTTTTAGTCTCCAGTCTTACATATGAGCAGAACATTCAATGATTACTGAGGAAAACCTCATACATGAGAAAGACCAAAAAAAATACCAACCAACCAACCAACCACAGCAAAACAGAAAGCATCAGTGAGAGGGACATGTCCAAAATTAAAAGGAAGCATTATTTTCAAAGGAAGAGGGCCAGAACAAGAAACAAGCACAGGATGCTGTTTAAAAAGAGCATTCAGAGAACAAAACACTGTTTGGGGAAATAAAAATATGATAGAAACGAAAACTCAATAAAATATTTGGAAGATACTCTGAAGAAATCTTCCAGAAAATAGAATTTAAAAAGAAATGAAAAAAAAAAAAACAGTTAAGATAAGAAGTATTTTATGGGGATTGACCTGATGGTCCAGTGGTTAAGACTCCCAGCATCCAATGCAGGGGATGCAGTTCTTCAATTCCTAGCTGGGGAACAGAGATTCCCACATGTCCCACAGTGTGGCAAAAATATAAACAACTAAATGAACAAGCATAATTCATTCTTAAGAAGTCCTATACAGTATGTCAAAGACTGAAACACAAAAATTCCAGGAAAAGACAACAAAGAAAGCAGAAGAAAGGAAATTATAAACAAAGTAACATAAGGAAATTCCCAGAAGACAATCCAAGTTTATTGATTGAAAATGTCACCCAAGGGCCCAGAACAAGAGATGAAAATAGAAGTTTACACATGTTATTTCAACACAGTAGAGAGAAAAATCATGTTCTACAAATTGTGAGATACAGAGAGGGAAGCAGAGAGAAAGATCACATACAAAAGGTCAGGATATAAATGATCCTGGAGCTCTCAAAGCAACACTGGAAACTAGAAACCAGACTCTAGTGAGTCCCATATTGGGATATTCACATCCTCCTGTGTAGACTTTTCCACACTGATCAAGCCAGTCAATCCTAAAGGATGTCAACCCTGAATAGTCATTGGAAGGACCCATGCTGAAGCTCTGATACTTTGGCCTCCTGATGTGAAGGGCTGACTCAATGGAAAAGACCACATGCTGGGAAAGACTGAAGGCAAAAGGAGAAAGAGGGGACAGAGGATGAAGAGGATGGTTAGACAGCATCACAGACTCATGTATGGACATGAACTGGAGCAAATTTCAGGAGATAGTAGAGGACAGATGAGCCTGGTGTGCTGCAGTCCATGGGGTCACTAAGAGTTGACACAACTTAGCGACTGAACTAAAACATAGGACATGGCCAAAATGATGGTATGTTACGTATGGTGAGGCGTTCGACGCATCACAGAGTCCACCTGGCTCTCTTCTGGATCACTTGTTCAGGGGGAAGTCAGCCACCATGAGTTAGAACAGTGTCTATGGAGAGGTCCACTTGGGGAGGACATGGGTCCTCCTGATAATCGCCTCCATAATTTGCTAGTCTCATGACTGAATCATCTTGGAAGCTGACCCTCCAGCACTAGCGACAGCTTTACTGCAGCCTCATGAGTGACCCTAAACTGAACCAACAAGCTAAGACACTCCTAAATTCCTGGCCCACAAGACATGCTTATTGTCACTCTTTCAATCTACTTATTGTTTCCACCAGCTACATTTTGGGCTAATTTTAAATGCTGCAATGATAATAATAATGGAAAACAGCAAATCTCAAAATGTTGAAGGAAGATCATTGCCAACATATTTCCATACTCATCTAAATTCTGTACCCATCAGTTAAGCATGAAGATGGATAGACTTTCAAACGCATGTCAGATTTTTTAAAACTTTCATCTCTTGTCCCCATTCTCAGAAAGCAACTCAAGGATGTGCTCCAGCAAACCAAGGGAGTAAACCGCGTAACAGAAAGATACGGGGTCTGAGAGTCAAGAGTGGGATTCCATCTGGGTAGTCAGGAGACACAGAAGAGACTTGTCAGAAAGATGGAAATTATAAAATATCTGTAGAGCCTAAAGATTCTTTAAAAAGCTTTTTTTCAGTAATTATTTTTCCTAAATGAATGTGAAAATTAAGCAAATGGAAAAAGCCTCCAGGGAAAGCAAGAAGCTATGCCAGAGATAAGAAGGTATCGGCAAGCACTGAATGCGGAGCCAACTGAGACTGTCAATTTAATTGTTGAGTGTGGTGGGGGCAGGGAAGCAGAGAGCTAAATCTTCACCTTCCCAAATGGGAAATTGACGGATTGTGACTAAACCTGACAACAAGCATACTGTTTAGAGACATGATGGTAAGTACCAAAATAATCAGTGAAAGAGATGAATGCAGCTGCCTCGGGGGAGAAGAGTGGGTATACAGAGAGGCTATTTTCTCCTAACAACTCACGCGGGACCTACTGGAATCCTTAACGTGGGGGCAGGGTTGATTTTAATACCTGAACTTCAGGATTCTAGGTAGGATTCTTATTCTATTCTCCATGTCAGAGACTAGACTTGTTCATGGCCCTCTTCTGGACTTTTGGGACTTGAGAAGACTCAACTCACGTCTCCACCAAACACCTGCTTCTGTAGATGAGTCTGTGTCCACATCATGTCCACCCGGCTGTGGAGTCAGTGCTTTTCCTCATGGTCCATCTCTTTGAGGTGCGTACAGACTTCACCCACATTTGAGAAAGTGGAGGCATTTATACTGCAAACACCTTCTACTATCAGGTCAGACTTTTTTTTTTTAATTGTTTTGAATCTTCCCAGAGCAGGGATCAAATCCAAGTCCCCTGTCTGGCAGGTGGATTCCTAAGTGTTGAATGACCAGGACAGTCCCAGGTCAGGCATTCTTGCTGCTATTTCTACACCCTTGGCCCTTTCTTCTTCTTCCCCTGCCCTGAGAAAGAATTCTGATTTCTGCCAGGTCAATGAGAACCATCTGACATGTGCTCCTTGATGAATCCTTCTAACCGTTGAGGACCATTGCTCCCATTTTACAGATAAAATAACTGAGTTAGGAGTTGTATCTAAGTCACAGGCTTCCCTGGTATCTCAGACAGTGAAGAATCTGTCTGCAGTGTGGGAGACTGGGGTTTGATCCCTGGGCTTGGAAGATCCCCTGGAGGAGAGCATCGGAACCCACTCCAGTATTTTCTCCTAGAGAATTCCACACACAGATGAGCCTGGCAGGCTACATTCCATGGGGTTGCAGAGTTGGATATGACTGAGCAACTAGCACTTTCAAGTCAGAGTTAGTGACCCAGGTCCAGTATCCCCAGAGATGGAACCCATTTTCACTGCCTTCCTTCACCCCTCTAGTCATACTCAAGATGGGCCCTCCTGGAACTTGTTCACTGACGGGCCTAAGATGTGGAGGTGGGGTACGAAGAGTGGCGGTCTGGGGAGACACCCTGCTGGGAGAACCAGGGTGCTCGGGCTGAGCTGCCTGTGCAGATGGAGTGGAGCAGCTCCTAGGAAGCCTACAGTCTGGTGTGGCCTCAGGATGTCACCTGATGTTATGTGGAGTTAATAGTATCTACCTTCCTTCCTTAATTGTCAAGGTTAAAGCAGTTAAAGCAGGAGCAGGACAATGCTCCTCAACTGGCCATCACTAGTCTTCCTCTGCCTGGTACTCGCCTTGTAGCCAGACAAGTCCTGACTTCACTGGGCCTCCCAGGAAGACCCGGGGTGGAATGTGAACTCAGCTTGGGGTCAGAATTGCTGACTAGGGATGGACATTAAAAAGTGTTCACAGTCTAAGAGCTTCATGATGATGGAGAAGCCCAGAGGGCAATGAATGGCCTGAGCCCACTCAAGAAGTAGGTGGCAGAGCCAGACCCCTGTTCCCACTCCCATTATGACTGCAGTCTTAGCCCCTGCTGGGTGGGGACTCCAAAGTGGGTGCCCAGGATAGGGGTGGGGTTGGGGGGACCCTTGAACTACTACCAGGTTGAAGTGACTCTCTTGTGCTGCTCTCTGCCCCCTCAGTCTCCCAGGTTAACATGTTCCCTGGCCACACTGCTGCTGAGGGCAGATGTGGGGCTGGGACTGGTGAAGCCAGCTCTTGCAAGGAGTGAGGACGTTCCTTGACAATCCTGAGTCAAAAGTGGACTAGAGGCCCCCTTCCCCAATCTGTACCCCGTTGTGGTGACTCTAGTCCCACCACCAGAGCCCCAGTCCTGGCAGCCAGGAGGGCTGAGGGGCCTGCAGGTTCAGCACCTTGGAGAGGGGTCCTGCACCCACAGAGTCCTCGTGGGCAGCTGCCTGCACCTGCTTTCTCAACCTCTCAACACTTGGGGGAAGTTTCTAGGAACTCACTAGAGGGCACAATCATGAGGAAGGGAGGCAGGATTTGAACCCAGGTCTGTGAGCCAAGTCAAGGTACCTAATGTGCATGCCCAAGGAATTGGATCCCAACCAAGCTCCAGACAGCTGCCTCTGGGGTCACTGCCGCCACCTTCCCCAGGATGGTACTTGGCCCAGATTCTTCTGAGAACCCTGCTGTGCAGACCCAAGGGAAGGCAAATCCCTTGATTTTGACAACTTCCCAGCCCAGACCCTTGTGTGGGGCTTGGGGATGGAATGATTAAGGGCCACTTCTCAGGACAGACTTGGGCCAGGGTGATGACTATTGCATCTCTGGGCCCTGCAGAGCTCGAGGGGCTGGCCCAAGGTCACACAGGGAGAAGCCTGCCTTATCTCGCAGCAGACACTTGGACAGGGGGGCCAACTCAGGGTCTGGCACACAGGAGAACCCACTGATGGCTGAGGGAGCCCCTGCCTGGGCCCATCCGAAGTCCAGGGACACACAATCCAGAATTTTGTTATAAATACATGTGTTTGGTGAGTGAGGGGCAACAGAGGTGGGGGAGATGCTGTACACAGCTGGTATAGGTTTGGTGGCTGAACGCCACCCAGAGGAAGACAGACAGTCCACCTGGCAGGGCCAGCCGGGCAGCATTCTGGGGCCTGTAACAGTCAGTTGGTGGGCGAGCCAGCAGGGGTCTTGTCCGGGGCTGGCGGGACCCAGGTGCCCCAGAGGCTCCCTGTCCGAGGTCGTGGGCGGCGTCAGCAACAGTATCCGGGCTCAGCTCACATCATTCAGGGCCTGGAGGGACAGAAGGCCTCATCGGGAGGGGGCTGGGCTGGGGGGGGTGGGCAAGATGGCCCTTCAGGGAGCTCCGGGTACCCCCTGCCGCTCGGGGGTGGGGACTCACCTTTCGGGCAAACTCAGGTAGGACAAAGGCTGCCCGGTGCACGTCGGAGTTGTAGTATTTCAGCTGCATCTCTTCCACTTGCTTCTGCGTCAGTGGCTGCAAGGGCTCCCGGAAGTTGGTGCTCTGGGGACAGGGGTGGGTCTCAGAGACCTACTCTCCTGGCCCACCTGCCAGGCTCCCGCCCCCACCCAGGGGCCAGTCCACTGCGGCTCACTGGGTTCTTGCTGCACAGCATGAAGCCAATCTGGCCACTGGGGTAGGTGGGGATGGTGCAATAGGCGTAGTCCACCACTGGGAAGAGAGACTTGCAGAAGTGCCTCATCTTCTTGATGAGGTCCAGGTGCAGCCATTGGCACTCACCTATGATGGAGGTGTGGGGTGGTCAGATAATGTCAGCACCGGCTGGCGGCAGAGCCTGGTCCAGCCCCAGCCGGACCCCTTCCAGTGGGAGCCCGGCTCACCCAGCAGCACCCAGTCCACCCTAGCCCCCTCACCCTGGCAGCAGAGAATGCCGTCCTCTTTGAGAGCAGTCTTCATGAGCTGGTAGTAGGACTCCTTGAAGAGGCTCTCAGCAGGACCTGCAGAGGCAGGGGGACAAGCACCAAGGGATACCACCTGAGCCTGCCTCTGGGGGCATGAGGGCCACTCTCACCTCAAGATACACATCCACAACAGCCACCAGGGGGCAGAGTTGGGAGTTGAAGCCAGGCCTGCGGAACTCAGAAACCAACCAGGAAGAGGGTGCTTTGGAGGGGTGCAGGGATCCAGTGCCCCAGGGTGAAGGGGCTCCACATTTTAACCCCACTCCTGGGGGATTCTTGTCGGCACTGCGTCAGGGCAGTCTCCACCCTGGGCCTTGGTTTAAGACTAGATCCCGTGGAACTTCCCTGGTAGTCCAGTGACTAAGACTCTGCATTCCTAATGCAGGGGGCTCAGGATTGATCCGCAGTCGGGGAACTAGATCCCATGTGCTACAACTAAGACTCAGTGCAGCCAAATAAAAATAAGTGCTAAAAAAGAAAAGAAAAAAGATGAGATCCCTGCATACATCCTGATGCTGGCCTATTGGGGGCAGAGAGGAGGCTGAGGAGGAAACTGGGGCCTCAGTGGACCAAGGCCCCACTCTCTTCCAGGCTCTCAACCAACTCTGGGCAGTAGCCTAGTGCCCCTACTCTGCTGAGCCATGTTTGAGGGGGTAGGTGACACCTTAGAAGGGAAAAGAGCCGCACTAGTTCTGGAGGGCCCCTCCATCCTCTATTCTGCAACTTGGGCTTGGGATACAGGGGCACGCTGGCCTCCCCTCTGGTGGCTGCCAGAGGCCCCAGGCCAACCCCACTTACCCATGGGATCTGAGGAGTCAGTGATGATGACGTCAAAGGCATCCTGGTTCTCTTTCATGAACTCAAAACCGTCACCCACGTGTAGGGTCAGCTTTGAGCTGGAGTAGCCAACGGCCATGCTGGGCAGGAACTTCTTGGAGACTTGAATGACATCCTGGGGAGGGGACAGGAGGGAACAGGTTAGGCCACAGGGGTTGTGGACCCTGGAGCCAGAGTTGAAAGGGACTCCTTCTCAGAGCCTGATTCACCTTAGACAAGCCATTCCTTTGTGGATCCCCAGTTTGCACATCTGTACAGCAGGGAGCAGCTTGGTACCTCCCCTTCTCAGAGGGCTGACTCCCACCAGCAGCTTAGCCCACACCTCTACCACCCCTGCTCCCCCTCCCCAAACCCAACCGCCCCAGGAGAGTGGCTTCCTTGCTATTTCAGAGGGCTGGAATTCCACCTGGCCTGTGTGACTTCCTGCACACACCTTTATCAGATAACCCTTTGACTCCTAAATTGAATGTCAACTCCAAGGAGGCAGGGATTAGACCTGCCGATGCACCAGTGAACCTGGCACATTTGCTCACGAAAGCCCCCAGCTGCTGTAAAGAACAGAAGGAGTCCCCTGGAACTTCTGTGCCGCATCAGCTCTCGGTGTTACTAAGAAATAGCATCAGCGGCACACCTACTGTGCACCAGGTGCTTTCCTGTCTGCTTTTCCTACTGAAGCCTCCAATGTGCTCTTGAGACCAAGAAACAGGCCTGGTAAGGATAAGCAACTTGCCCAGTGGTAAACAGCCAATTCAGGGCAAACTGGAACTTGAACCCAGACCCACCCAGCTGTGTGCTCACCTCGTCAATCTCGCACTGGACCACGGACTCCACAGAGGAATGCTTGACCACCTCCCGCAGGACGCCTCCATCCCCGCCCCCAATGATCAGCACCTGCCAAGGGGAGGAAGAGTCAGCCAGGAGCAGGACAGGAGCCCTACCAAATAGGCTCCAGCGGGACTCAGTGGCTGGTCTCTCTGCCTCCTAAACCACACGGAGCAGACAGAGCTCCCTGGAACAATTTCTCAGCTCCCCTGTGTCACAGACCTAATCACTTCATCTTCCACTTTGTCCCCTTTTCCTGGGAACTCATGCCAAGGCTGTTCCATTTCAAGCTTCAGGCCTCAGCCCGGGTGTCAGCCCCTACCCCTTGAGAAATAGGCGGCTCCTCTCCTCTAGGCCCCTCGGCCTCACTATCACTTTTCTGACAACCCTTTGGGGAGGGCTGAGCACTGGGCACTCCTGGGGCCCTCAGCACTGTTCTGTGGGGGCTATCCCTGGGCCCAGGGCTGGATCTAGCTGGGATGGGGTACCTTGCGTGGATTGGGGTGGCTGCAGAGGGGCAGGTTGGCGATCATCTCCTGGTAGGAGAACTCGTCCCTCTCCGTGCACTGGATAACGCCATCCAACACCAGCACGTTCCCGTAGCTCTTACTGAGGGCGGGAGTGACTGTCAGCGACCTGGGCTCCTCGGGAAGGGGGCAACGTGCCCCCCACTTGCCCAGGGTGAGAAGAATCTCTCCCAACCTGCCGAAGGGGCTCCAGGGGTGAGTCCGGGGGGTGACACGTGGCGAGGATCGGCGGGCGGGCCCGCTGGGTGGAGGCTGGACGCGGGGTCCCGGCTCTGACGTGTCCGGGACTGACACGTGGAGCTCGGCGCAGCGGGTCGGCGCAGATTCCGGCTCCCTCCCCGCCGAGGAGGACCGCCCGAAAAGCCGGTCCCCAGCCCAGCGAGAAGGATGCGGGTTGGGGAGGGGACGGAGGGAAGAGACGGGCCTAGTTCACGAGAACTTCTGACAGTTTTGCAGGGAAAGGAGCGGGCAGAGATGGCCGGGGGCGTCCGGAGGTAAAGCGCGCAAGGCAGGGGTCCGTCAGGAAGAGGGTCGGGTTGGGCCGACCCCAGGGCTGGAGAGCCGACAGGCTGCGCGGGGCCGGGCGGCCGGGGTGCGGGCCGGGCGGACGCGGGTACCTGCGGAAGACGAGGATATCCTGGTACCGCGAGCGCTGATGGTGTAGCAGCTGCTCCACCTGCAGAGACAGGGCCTGGCCCGGCCACAGGCTGCACGTCTCGCGGAACCAGCCCTCGCGGATGGCAGCGGGGCCGGGGGTGGCGGGGCCGTCGGGGCCAGGCTCCATGGCGGGCGGGCGGGCGGGTGGGCTGTGCGGGGCGCGGGCCCGGGACTGCAGGCCGCGCTGAGCCGCAGCACAACGGGACCAACTCCGTCCGCCGCCCGCGCGGCAACCTAACCCTGCCGGCGGGGCGGGGTCTGTTGCCAGGGGCGGGCCCCAAGCCCTTCAGTGGCGGCGCCCGTGCGCGGCGGCCCGGCGGCCCCGCCCCCTCCAGCGTCCGAGCGCACTCATTGGTCTCCAACCTGCAGCGCGGCATCCAGTGGCTGCGGTCGGCCGTCAGTCTGCGGCAGCAGGCTAGTGCGGCAGCTTCCCTGGGCCACGTGGGGCCGGGCTCGGGGAGGCACCGACTGGCGCGGAGAGGGAGTGAGGGCTACCGGACTCCGCAGGGGAAACCTGAGCTGACATCTCGGGCCCGGCGCGGCGTGTCCGAGCGCCGAGACGTCAGGGCTGCCGACTTGAACGCTTGCGCTGGAAACACTGGACCGGGTGGCTACACTGTCGAAAGCAGAGTTACGTAGTTTCGCTGGAGCTAGAGTAGAATATATCATCTTTACCGCGTCCGCAAATTTGGATCCGTGTTGGACTTCAGCACAGCAGTGCGCTTGGTCCGGAGCACAACGAGGGTTTTATTTACTTGAGAAGAGCCATCACAGCCCCAGGACTTAAGCTCGATTTAGGTATTTCCCCTTAGATTCTCTGAGCCTTGGGCGTATGGCTGCTGAATGAGAAAGAGTTCTTTTCTAAACGAGTTTCTAAATTTACCAGCAGTGTCCCGGAAGAGGCCAACACATGCATATTCAGCACCAAAAAAGACTGGCACACAGGGTTTTTGTGTGTGTGTGTGACTAACTGGGCCTCGCTCCTTGAAAGGTGGGCGGGAATGTGCTTTCTGATTTTGTGAAAATGTCAGGGAACTTTTCTGAATCACATTAAGCATGCTAATTACCAAATATTAAATGCTAATTTTTCTACATGCTTAGTTCTTCGCATGCCAGAGCAGGGAGGTGAAACTGGTATAAGCCGCGGGTGACATTATGACAGGGGTGTTTTTTGAGGGAGTTTCTGTAATGCTGAAAGCTCAGCTTCTCTGTATACTGATGCAAAATCAAATCTCAGAGAGTTTTGGGTGATACTTCACCCAAATACTATACCTTTTCTACTGAAAAGGGTAGTTTTATTGCTTCGCCAGGTAAAGGGGAAAACAGGGCATGGTTTTCATGCCCTCAAAACCATGTGTCCTCAACTCGGGGAAGATAGTGACAAGTTTTCTAGTCATTGTTTAAAGAGGGAATGATCAGCTCATGGACATTCTTCTAATGGGTTGGTGGTGAAGTAAGTAGGAGTCCGCATCATCAACCTTCAAGTTAAACTGGTATGGGGTCTATGTGCTTGTGGGCAACATCAGTTCAGTTCAGTTGCTCAGTCGTGTTCAACTCCTTGCGACCCCATGAGTCAGCACACTAGGGTTCCCTGTCCATCACCAACTCCCGGAGCTTGCTCAAACTCATGTACACTGAGTTGGTGATGCCATCCAACCATCTCATCCTGTCGTCCTCTTCTCCTCCTGCCTTCAATCTTTCCCAGCATTGAGGTCTTTTCTAAGGAGTCAGTTCTTTGCATCAGGTGGCCAAACTATTGGAGTTTCAGCTTCAGCATCAGTCCTCCCAATGAATATTCAGGACTGATCTCCTTTAGGATGGACTGGTTGGATCTCCTTGGAGTCAAAGGCACTCTCAAGAGTCTTCTCCAACACCACAGTTTAAAAGCATCAATTCTTCAGCAATCAGCTTTCTTTATGGTCCAACTCTCACATCCGTGACTACTGGAAAAACCATAGCCTTGACTAGGCGGACCTTTGTCAGCAAAGTAATGTCCTGCTTTTTAATATGCTGTCTAGGTTGGTCATAGCTTTTCTTCCGAGGATCAAGTATCTTTTCATTTCATGGCTGCAGTCACCATCCACAGTGATTTTGGTGCCCAAGAAAATAAAATCTGTCACTGTTTCCGTTGTTTCTCCATCTATTTGCCATGAAGTGATGGGGTCAGATGCTATGATCTTAGTTTTCTGAATGTTGAGTTTTTTCTCCAGCTTTTTCACTCTCCCTTTCACTTTCATCAAGAGGCTCTTCTTTGCTTTCTGCCATAAGGGTGGTGTCATCTGCATATCTGAGATTATTGATATTTCTCCTGGCAATCTTGATTCCAGCTTTTGCTTCATCCAGCCCACATTTCGCATGAGGTACTCTGTATAGAAGTTAAATAAGCAGGGTGACAATATACAACCTTGATGTTACTCCTTTCCCGATTGGGAACCAGTCTGATGTTCCATGTCCAGTTCTTACTGTTGCTTCTTGACCTGCATACAGATTTCTCAGGAAGCACGTAAGGTGGTCTGGTATTCCCATCTCTTGAAGAATATTCCAGTTTGTTGTGATTCAAACAATCAAAGGCTTTGGCGTAGTCAATAAAGCAGAAATAGATGTTTTTCTGGAACTCTCTTGCTTTTTCTATGATCCAATGGCTGTTGGCAACTTGATCTCTGGTTTCTCTGCCTCTTCTAAATCCAGCTTGAACATCTGGAAGTTCTCAGTTCACATACTGTTAAAGCCTTGCTTAGAGAATTTTCAGCATTATTTTGCTAGTGTGTGAGATGAGTACAATTGTGTGGTTGTGGTAGTTTGAACATTCTTTGGCATTGCCTTTTTGAGATTGGGATGAAAACTGACTTTTTTCCAGTCCTGTGGCCACTGCTGAGTTTTACAAATTTGCTGACATATTGAGTGCAGCACTTTATCAGCATCATCTTTTATGACTTGAAATAGCTTAACTAGAATTTCATCACCTCCACTAGCTTTGTTTCTAGTGACTCTTTCTAAGGCCCACTTGACTTTACATTCCAGGATGTCTGGCTCTAGGTAAGTGATCACACCATGGCTCTAGGTAAGTGATCACACCATCGTGGTTATCTGGGTCACGAAGATCTTTTTGTATAGTTTTTCTGGGTATTCTTGCCACCTCTTCTTAATATCTTCTGCTTCTGTTAGGTCCATATCATTTCTGTCCTTTATTGTGCCCATCTTTGCATGAAATATTCCCTTGGTATCTCTAATCATCTTGAAGAGATCTCTAGTCTTTCCCATTCTGTTATTTTCCTCTATTTCTTTGCACTGATCATTGAGGAAGCCTTTCTTATTTCTCCTTGCTATTCTTTTGAACTCTCCATTTAGATGGGTTTATCTTTCCTTTTCTCCTTTGCCTTTCATTTCTCTTCTTTTCTCAGCTATTTGTAAGGCTTCTTCAGACAGCCATTTTGCCTTTCTTTTTCTTGGGGATGGTTTTGATCACTACCTTCTGTACAGTATCACAAACTTCTGTCCATATTTCTTCAGGCACCCTGTCTATCAGATCTAATCCCTTGAATCTATTTGTCACTTCTGCTGTATAATCATAAGGGATTTGATTTAGGTCGTACCTGAATGGTCTAGTGGTTTTCCCACTTTCTTCAATTTAAGTCTGAATTTGGCAATAAGGAGTTCATGATATGAGCCACAGTGAGCTCTCGGTCTTGTTTTTGCTGACTGTATAGAACTTTTCCATCTTTGGCAGCAAAGAATATAATCGATCTGATTTTGGTGTTGGCCATCTGGTGATGTTTATGTGTAGAGTCGTCTCTTGTGTTGTTGGAAGAGGGTGTTTGCTATGACCAGTGCCTTCTATTGGCAAAACTCTATTAGGCTTTGCTCTGCTTCATTATGTACTCCATGACCAAACTTGCCTTTACTCCAGGTATCTCTTGACTTCATACTTCTACATTCCAGTACCCTGTGGTGAAAAGGACATCTTTTTTTGGTGTTAGTTCTAGAAGGTCTTTTAGGTCTTCACAGACCTGTTCAATCCTGTTTCCCTATCCCTGTGGGCAGCATACCATTGTTAATCACTAACTTCTCCCTCCTGGAGAGGGTTTCCACATCTGCAAAATAGCTCAAAGATAATGTTGGCTACTGGAGATTAGTGGAGAAATAATTCCAGAAAGAATGAAGGGACAGAGCTAAAGCAAAAACAACATCCAATTGGATGTGACTGGGTATAGAAGCAAGGTCTGATGCTGTAAAGAGCAATATTGCATAGGAACCTGGAATGTTAGGTCCATGAATCAAGGCAAACTGAAAATGGTCAAACAGGAGATGGCAAGAGTGACCATCAACAATCTAGGAATCAGCGAACTAAAGTGGACTGGAATGAGTGAATTTAACTCAGATGACCATTATATCTACTACTGTGGGCAGCAATCCTTTAGAAGAAATAGAGTAGCCATCATAGTCAATAAAAGAGTCCGAAGTGCAGTACTTGGATGCAATCTGAAAAATGACAGAATAATCTCTGTTCATTTCCAGGGCAAACCATTCAATATCACAGTAATTCAAGTCTCTGCCCCGACCAGTAATGCTGAAGAAGCTGAAGTTGAACGGTTCTATGAAGACCAACAAGACCTTTTAGAACTAACACGCAAAAAAGATGTCCTTTTCATTATAGGGAACTGGAATGCAAAAGTAGGAAGTCAAGAAACACCTGGAGTAACAGGCAAATTTGGCCTTGGAGTACAGAATGAAGCAGGGCAAAGCCTAATAGAGTTTTGCTAAGAGAATGCACTGGTCATAGCAAACACCTTCTTCCAACAACACAAGAGAAGACTCTACACATAAACATCACCAGGTGGCCAACACCAAAATCAGATAGATTATATTCTTTGCAGCCAAAGATGGAGAAGCTGTATACAGTCAGCAAAAACAAGACCAGGAGCTGACTGTGGCTCAGATCATGAACTCCTTATTGCCAAATTCAGACTTAAATTGAACAAAGTGGGGAAACCACTAGACCATTCAGGTATGACTTAAATCAAATCCCTTATAACTATACAGTGGAAGTGAGAAATAGATTTAAAGGACTAGATCTGATAGACAGAATGCCTGATGAACTATGGATGGGGGTTTGTGACATTGTACAGGAGACAGGGATCAAGACCATCCCCAAGAAAACGAAATGCAAAAAAGCAAAATGGCTGTCTGAGGAGGCCTAACAAATAGCTGTGAAAAGAAGAGAAGCGAAAAGCAAAGGAGAAAAGGAAAGACATTCCCATCTGAATGTAGCGTTCAAAAGAATAGCAAGGAGAGATAAGAAAGCCTTCCTCAGTGATCAGTGCAAAGAAATAGAGGAAAATAATAGAATGGGAAAGACTAGAGATGTCATCAAGATGATTAGAGATACCAAGGGAATATTTCATGCAAAGATGGGCACAATAAAGGACAGAAATGATATGGACCTAACA
Source organism: Antilocapra americana (assembly GCA_007570785.1). Taxonomy (NCBI): domain Eukaryota; kingdom Metazoa; phylum Chordata; class Mammalia; order Artiodactyla; family Antilocapridae; genus Antilocapra; species Antilocapra americana. Next base: position 29,018,901 of record ML663557.1, read on the forward strand.
GAAGCAGAAGATATTAAGAAGAGGTGGCAAAAATACCCAGAAAAACTATACAAAAAGATCTTCGTGACCCAGATAACCACGATGGTGTGATCACTTACCTAGAGCCAGCATCCTGGAATGCAAATTTGGAAAACTCAGCAATGGCCACAGGACTGGAAGAGATCAGTTTTCATTCCAATCCCAAAGAAAGGCAATGCCAAAGAATGCTCGAATCACCACACAATTGCACTCATCTCACACGCTAGTAAAGTAATGCTCAAAATTCTCCAAACCAGGCTTCAGCAATACATGAACCGTGAACTTCCAGATGTTCAAGCTGATTTTAGAAAAGGCAGAGAAACCAGAGATCAAATTGCCAACATCCATTGAATCATAGAAAAAGCAAGAGAGTTTCAGAAAAACATCTATTTCTGCTTTATTGACTATGCCAAAGCCTTGACTGTGTGGATCACAATAATCTGTGGAAAATTCTGAGAGATGGGAATACCAGACCACCTGACCTGCCTTTTGAGAAATCTGAATGCAGGTCAGGAAGCAACAGTTATAACTGGACATGGAACAAGAGGCTGGTTCCAAACTGGGAAAGGAGTACGTCAAGGCTGTATATTGTCACCCTGCTTATTTAACTTATATGCAGAGTACATCATGAGAAACATTGGGCTGGTTGAAGCACAGGTGGAATCAAGATTGTGGGGAGAAATATCAATAACCTCAGATATGCAGATGACACCACCCTTATGGCAGAAAATGAAGAACTAAAGAGCCTCTTGATGAAAGTGAAAGAGGAGAGTGAAAAATTTGGCTTAAAGCTCAACATTCAGAAAACTAAGATCATGGCATCTGACCCCATCATTTCATGGCAAATAGATGGGGAAACAGTGTAAACAGTGGCTGACTTTAATTCTGGGGGCTCCAAAATCACCGCACATGGTGACTGCAGCCATGAAATTAAAAGACGCATACTCCTTGGAAGGAAAGTTATGACCAACCTAGACAGCATATTAAAAAGCAGAGACATTATTTTGCCAACAAAGTTCCGTCTAGTCATAGTTATGGTTTTTCCAGTAGTCATGTATCAATGTGAGAGTTGGACTGTGAAGAAAGCTGAGCACAGAATTAATGCTTTTGAACTGTGGTGTTGGAGAAGACTCTTCAGAGTCCCTAGGACTGCAAGGAGATCCAACCAGTCCATCCTAAAGGAGATCAGTCCTGGGTGTTCATTGGAAGGACGGATGTTGAAGCTGAAACTCCAGTACTTGGCCACCCAATGCAAAGAGCTGACTCCTTAGAATAGACCCTGATGCTGGGAAAGATTGAGGGCAGGAGGAGAAGGGGACGACAGAGAATGAGATGGTTGGATGGCATCACCGCCTCAATGGACACGAGTCTGGGTAAACTCTGGGAGTTGGTGATGGACAGGGAGGCCTGGTGAGCTGTGGTCCGTGGGGTCGCAAAGAGTCAGACACGACTAAGCGACTGAACTGAACTGAATGTTGTATATATCTGTTGAGAGAGAAACAGTATTGATTGTTTCTCCATGATCTCAAATCCCCTCCCTTCCCTAATTAACAACTGCTTGAATCTGCCCACTTAAACTCAGGGAAGTTCCCAGAGGCTGAATTAAGGCTGTTTCCTATAATCAAAGGAATGTGGGACATAAAGGCCTTATGCCCAGGAGCCCCACAGGGCCCTGCATGGGATCAATATCCCTCTTTTCTTTGATAGTCCTCAACCTTGAGATCAGATGTTGGATGAGAAAAGGGAACAATTGTTTTGGGGTAGAACTCAGCAGAGGATGGGATTCCCTGGTGGCTCAGAAGGAAAAGAATCTGCCTTCAATGCTGGAGACCCGGGTTCAATCCCTGAGTCAGGAAGATCCCCTGGAGAAGGGAATGGCAACCCATTCCCGTATTTTTGCCTGGAGAATCCTATGGACAGAGGAGCCTGGTGGGCTATACTTCATGGGGTTGCAAAGAATTGGACATGACTGAGCAACTAACACACACATAGACACATCAGAGGAACTTGGTTTTGGGGAAATTCAGCTTTAATCCCCACTTCGGTTTTATCTTTCCCCAAATCGTTCAGGGAGTGGAGTGATGACCATTGTAACTACTTCAAGCTGAGACGGGGCATAGCCCTGCCTAACTTTTGGGGAATAGATATTGAATTGGAAATAGTTGAGTTCCATGTCCTGGATCCAGGTCTCATATGATTAAGATCTCAATCCCTTGTTCTGCCATTGTGGTGCAGCAGACCCACTCAGAGGTAAAAGGAATGACAGCTAGAACTTTAGAAGACAGAATAATGTGCATCAACTAAATGAATTTCAGGATGAGAAAGGTCTCATAATATAAATTTTAAAGGTGAAACACTATAGAAATATAAGGTCGTTTGGAAGGTATTCACACATAAGGTAAAAAGCCTTTCCATCAAAATAGTAAACATTCTCTCTGTGCTGCAGGATTAAAGATGATTTCATTTTTCTCTTTGCATTTTTCTATGTTTTTCTCATTTCATATAATAAAAATGTTATTACTTTTATAACAAGGAAAAAACAAAATGTAAAAAAAAAGAGAGAATGGGATAGAGAAGAGACCAGGCCGTCAAGAAGCCCCAGTGGCTCTAAGCACCCACTAGTCCCTCTTCCCGAAGGTGCTTTTCACCATCTGGCTTCATTTGGGTGATGTGCAGGCGTGGACAAGTGCATCCTCTCAGGATGGAGAGTCAGGTGGGCATCGTGCCCTGGTCTGTGGAGGCCGTCCTTTCCTGAGTCCTGGGGTGTCTCCTGCATTCCTCCTCAGGGGAGGTTCTGGATTTCTCCGGAAACCACACTCCAAGGGCACACTTACCCTAGATCGCTGAAGAGGTGACCTGGACAGGACGAGGTGTGCTCTTGCTTGCCAGAGCTGGAGAGGCCACAAAAGAAAAGTCAGGAACCTGCTTTCTTCCAGCAAGAATTATTTTTTAATGGTTTAAAAATGAGTCTGTACAAAACCAGCACCACTATTGGGTGCTTCCAGTCCACCAGGGGATCCCGAGGCTGTCTTCCAACACTATCTCTTTGGCCAATTGTGCCTGAAACCTCTGTAAGACAGTGTGAAAACAAAAGGGTTAGTTCTTGCAGTCTGGCTGAATGGTGGCAGTCAGCCAGTTTATAGAACGTTGTGAGCCTTAATATTGCAGAACCGAGGGACAATCGTCTATTCGGGGTGGAGGAGAACTGAGCTGGGCAGCAGAGTGCCCCCGGCACTCCAAGGGCACTCCAAGGGACAGGAGTGGAGGCGGCAGCAGCGTCCTGTGGCCTAGCAAGGGAGGGCTGGCCGAGCTGAGGATGGTCCCTCCTCCACCACATCCTGGGAGCACGTCCTCCAGCTTCAGGGTCTGCTGCAAGGATTAGGGTTTCAGGCTTTTAACTACTCTCTTTTGGGCAATGCCATGCAGCTTGAGGGATCTTAGCTCCCCAACCAGGAATTGAACCCAGATTATGGCAGCAAACGCATTGGACTGCCAGGAATTCCCTAAAATATTCTTGGACAACAATGACTATCCATATTTGCTTACTGATTTTTTTCCTCTCTTTCCTCAAGGGGCTGACGTAGGCAGATTTCAAATTTATCTGCTCTGGGATGACCCTGGGAGACCACAGAGTGATGGGAGAGGGCTGAGGGTGACTGGAGTCCTAGGAGGCGTGGCTATGACTGTGGTATCCACTGATCACCTCTCCTCCTCCCAGCTCAGTTTTGTGAATGACAAAGATTGGGATCAGGCCAGGAGATGTGCTCTGAGACTCTCTAGGTGAGGCCTCCCCAGGTTTCCCTGGCCATGACGGCGTCTTGCACGTACCTGTCTGACTTTCCAGTTGGAAAGGACATGCTTTTGTTTCCCATCGACTGTTTAATTTTTTTGGCTGCAATGCATTTCTGAAAAGACAAGAAACCATCTAGGCTGAGTGATGACCATAACTGCATGATGCACAGGAAAACATGCCTGGGCTCAGATGGCTCATTAGAGCCTCCAGTGCCAACGGTGTGACTCTTGGTTTCCTTGCAGCTGGACATTTCTGGGTGTTAGTGAACACAAAGCTGTACAGATGAGCTACTGAGGGAATGGCCAGGCTCTACACAGGCCTCGCTTGCTCTCCCTACGCCAGACATCCAGTCACATTATGCTCTGGCTGGCAGCAATGCCCACAGGGGCAACGGCAGGCCTGTACTGGTACCACAGGGAGTGTTGCAGCCTGCTGCTATAATTCCCAAGGAAACAAACAGTAACACCCTTCAAAACCACACACCCACTTTTAGAGACACAACATTTTTTTTCTTGCTGAGATAGGTGATGGGTATTGTTTGTGCCTGGGAAGAAATGAGGCGAGGGAAAAGCTATGCAGACAGAGAAGATTCCTAGATGGGCCAGTCTTGCCAGCAGTGGAGGGTCAACAACACACACCTCAAACCCACTGGAATTCTCAGTCTGTTTCTTACCTTGCCTGACTGCAGCTGCTTGCTTGGGTCAAACTGGGAAGGTTTGGATTTGCTGTTTCCTGAAAGGTAAGAGAAAAGAGAGGCCAGTGACCATGTGAGTGAGTTAATACACACCACAGACTCACTACCGGGCCGGGTACACAAGATCCAGGCCGTGTGGCTGTCAGCTCGCTAGCCTTTCACAGACAGAAACTTCTGGCTTGCTGTCACCTCACAAATCATATTCTCAGTAGCTAAGGGCAGCCCAGAGGCCAGGCTCATTTCTCACAGGTCTATTCACCTAGCCACAGGGGCAGGTGGCTAAAGCACTGGCCAGTTCACATCAAGGAAATCCATCTGGTTTCCGTGAAGGATGAAGCCACTATCCGAAAACTGGGGCCTGAGGGGATGTTCTTGCAGAAAAGATGGCTGTGTCGCCGAGGAGGCTGCTCTGTCATCAGGAATGTCACTGCAGCCCTTTCAACACAGACAGGCTCTTACAGGCTAAGGAGGCACAGAGTGTCATCTAGGCACCAGGCTGTCTCAACAAACCACATCTTTCTGTGTGTGTGTGTGTGTGTGAAAACGTGTGGCATCAGGTTTTCTCAACAATCTAACATCTTTACTCGTGTGTGTGTGTCTGAGAAAATGTGTTTCTGGGCATAACTTGTGAAGGATGGAGCTACATTATTAACAGAATGGACACTATCTGGATGAACCACCAGAGTGGCTCCTGCAGCTCAGCCCTGGGGGCTGAGGGTGCTGGGTTTCTGCCCTGTCCCCATCATGTCCTTGCGTTGCCCTCACAATTCCAGGCTGCCTGCCTGGCCTTGGGTGGAGCTTAATCTCCAATGAAGTTCTCCTCTTTCCTCCCCTCCCCGCTACCTGCTTCCCCCCACGGGACATGTCCAGGTGGTCCCTGCGGGACACCCCTTCCGGCCTCACCAGCAAAAGCCTTGAAATCTGACTTGCTGTAGTCATAGGGTGTAAAGTTTCTTTCTGGTGGATCTGGGTCTTTTGGCTTCTTGGAAATTTTGAGGCGTTTCTTCTCTTGCTTCTGTTCCGTCGTCCTCGGGTCACTCATCGTCCGCTCTCTTTTCTTGGCAGCGTTCTCTAGCTGTGGATTGAACAGACCTGTAAGAGGGAAGCATGGCCACGACCAGGGCAAGAGGCCACTCTGTGTGACCCTGTGAGCACCCTGCGAGGCACACAATGCCTCCAGGGCTGTAAACACCGCCTCGGGGATGGAGAAAGGAGCACTGGCAGTGGGGGGCCAAGCTCCCAGCTGGAGGATGACATCAGGCCACTTGGGAAGGCCAGTGCTGAGCACTCCAGGGTGCTGGGGAGCTGAGGGGCAGGGGTAAACAGCTCCCGGGTAGGGTAGGACACAGAGTGGGCTTGATGCCTCACATCCTTCTACAGGCCAAGGGCATGTTTATCCCAAATGCAGCGGGAGAACCACCCCAGATGGGCAGTGATGTCGACCTTCTGGGATGGGGGGGCAGGGGGCAGGCATGAGGCCAGCACTACTGGACCAGCAACTGGAAGACGTCTACAACCCAACGCTGAGGGTGAGCCCTCCCAACATTCCAGACCAACCCTGACCACGACCAGAGAGAGCAGAAATACAGGCACATACGGCAGCCTGCTGGCGGACAGACACGGCCTGCTCCGCGGCTGCCCTGTACTCCTCCTGGGCCTGTTCCCGGGCGGCTGTAAGAGAGAGAACCGTCTCTGTGGTTGTGGTGGCAGCCGGGCCTCTGAGCTGCACTGCTGGAGGCATCACCCCTGCTGAGGGCGGCTACCCCACCACTCAGCCCCAACCCCCACATCCCTAGAGGACCCCGCCTGCGGTTCAGCCCAGATGTTCCTCTCCTCATCAACCAACCTCTGGGTCCACATCCTTGCCTGCTCCTCACCCAGCGGCCTCCGTGACTTCCCTAAGGAGGCTGCATCGGGATCTCAACGCTAACAGGTCAAGGACCAGAACCAAAACCTCCTCCGCCTCTAACTGGCCCCCTGCAGCCTCACTGTGCCCACAGCCCCGCCTCCCAAGGTGCTCAGGACAAAACCTCCTGTCCACGGACCACCTCACCCAATGCTGTTAGCTTCTCTATGGGACATGCCAGGCTCTGACTTTCCACCACCTGCCCTGCCCCCACGACATCCACACCAGCGATCCCTTTCATCTGTACCCTGTGCTGCCTCCTGACTGGACTGCCTGCCCTGCCCTCTGCCTAGCAGCTAGTGAGGCCTCCACACCTAAGTCAGGGTACGGCCCTCTCCTGCTCAGAGCCCTCCATTGCTTCTAACTCACTTGGAGTAGAAGTCCCAACAACAGACCCCTGCCTGCTCTCTGTCCTACCCTCCACCCACCCTCTGCCCCCAACACTTGGGCCTCCTGGGTCACTCTGAGCAGGACTGCAAGCTGTGGCCTTGGCCTCGCTGGGCTGCCAGTCTGAATACTCACCCCTGATGACTGCGGGTCTCGGCTCAATGTCATGTTCACTAGACTGCCTCCTTGGACTGCTGTAGAGAAGCAGCCTGCACCCTGTCAGGCCCAGCCACAGCATTTCCTTCCTCTCTCTCTGCCTAAGTACCCACTGCCCTGACAGCTCACACATCTCCGGCTCACTGTCCACCACCCCTTGGCAGAAGGGAGGGCTGGGGCTGCTCGGCTATGCCTGGAGCTTTGCTCAAGTAACTGGACAGAACAGTGAGCCAGGGCTGCTCTCAACCAAAGGCGCTGGCTGAGCTGACAAGAGGGTGGGTGCTACACTACCTGTATGCTCAGCTGCCTTCTTCTTGGCAGTTTCTTTAGGTTCTCTTTGTACCTGTAACTGGCTTGCCAGCTTCCAACGGTTGCTGATCTATAAATGAAAACAAACAAACAAAATCTCCAAAACTCAGCCGCCTAGGAATGATTCTTTTAATGAGGTGATGCAGAACATGCTGATTGGTAGCTGTACACACTCTAGGTCCTAAGTCCTGTTATCTAATGATCCCAGATCTAATGACACGAAAAATAAGAGCTCATGCTGGCTTTACTTGTGTTATTCCAGGCACTGGGCTGGATGCCTACACATCCACCCATTCAGTCCCTTCTATGACCCTGAGGCAGGGGTACCATCATCACCCCCACTTTACAGACAGGAAATAGGTTGGGAGAAGCTAAGTAACATATCCAAGGGAACATAGTTAATAAACAGTAGAGACGGTGTTCAAGGCAGGACTCCTGCAAGTCTAATGTGCTTCTTTACGACACCACATTTACCTGGGGCATGAGAACACATCTCAGTGACAGCAACCGTAAGTCTGGTGGGTGGGGCAGGGAGGGGGTGGGGCGTGGATGGCTGCAGAGTAAGCCACAACCAGGGGAAGAGAAGAGACAGCAGAAACCTCACCTGACTCCCCTGTTTCTAAAGACAGCAGGCTTACCAACAGTGATAGGGCAGAAGCCCATCAGGATTTCAGCCTGATTCTCTTTTCTTTTTTTTTTGGCCGTGCCATGTGGCACCTAGGGTCTTAGTTCCGATTAGGGATGGAACCCTCGTCCCTGCACTGGGGAGTGTGCAGTCTTAACCACTGGACTACAAGGGAAGTCCTTTGGCCTGACTCTCTGGCCTAAAGAGCAGTGCAGGGGGACACAGGGAGCCAGGCCACCCATCTGATCAGAGCACCACCTCCTGCAGGGAGGAAGAAGGCTTTTAACAGACAATTAACATGCCGGCTCCCAGGAACATCTCATGGGGATCCAGGGAAGATGGGTTCTTATTCTTACTTAAAATGCTGCTAAAAACAAACCACACAACATACAACAGAATGTTTCAAAATGTAAGTTGTCATTTTTAAGAGCATTAAAGTAATATTCATAAATAGAAATGCATCAAGTTGTACATTTCATATCTGTGTACTGTATACCTTGTAAATTAAACTTTAATTAAAAAAAAAACAAAGACCTGTTTCTTTAAAAAGTTCCCCAATGTTTCCAAGAATCTGATTAAAGTCTGGCTCCTCTCTCTGGAAACAATGCTTATATATGAAGTATTTCTTGCACTCATTTTCAGGGAGGTTCAAAGATGGGCTTGTTTAGAACAGAAACCTGGTTTAAGAAATTAAGAAGTCCTCTTTTCTTAGAATGTTCACTCTTAGAAAGGGTGACAAATCCACTTACTTCATAGATTTTCGATGATGGATCAAACTTTGCTGACTGAGAAATGTGAGCCCGGTGTTCTACTGAAGGCAGAAACTGGAGAAATGGAAACAGTCACATTAAATGCTGAGAAATAGAATCTGGACCCAGAATTCGGTGGCACTCAGATGGGGGTGTCCAGCTGGTTACATCTTAGGAGGCCTCAATGCAAGGTGTCAGCCTGGCCGCAGCTGCCTGGCCCTCAAGTGGGGTCCTCTTGTTGGCCTGCTCTCAGAAGACCTGACTCAGGGTCTCGACCCACTGCCAGGGATGACGTCATGGTGTTGAGGCTTCTCTGGTGTCTGAAGTCTCTCGGTTTCTTTTTCAGGCAAAAGGCACCTACAGCTGCAGAAAGCTCTGCCTCTTCTGTCAGCCCTTAACATATGCAACCAGTACTTACCATCCGAAATGGATTTTCAAAGGACTCCATTATGTTCTGGGCTTTTTTCTGTGCAACTGTTAATGGACTTTTTTCATTTCCTTCAGCACTAGGTTCCTGCAGAGACAGAGAACAATGGCTTACAACTGCGACCATTTTATGATATTAGATGCAGGAAAGAGGATTAACAGTAATAATGCCAACAGCTGACTTTCTAAAGTTATTTATTTACTGGCCATGCCACATGGCACATGGGGTCTCAGTTCCCCATCCAGAGATTGAACCCATGCCCCCTGCAGTGGCAGCATGGAGTCTTAATCTCTGGAGTGGCAGGGAAGTCCCAACACAGTCACTAAATTGATGAGTTCTCACCACATCCTTACAACCTACAAGGTATGTGGCATTACTCTCACCATCATGCAGATGAGGAAACTGAGGCTGAGAGAGGTTAAGAAAGTCTTCCAGAGCCTTACAACTAATAGGGGCAGAATAGGGATTTAAGCCCAGATCTGGCTGACTGGAGAACCTGGGGTTGTAACCTGAAATTAGCTGAAATTCAAAATCATACACCTTTATGGGTGACCAACAAAACTATGCAACAGAATGTCGCTCTCACAGGGAACATCAGCCTGCGCTAGCCCCTGGCCTTCTCTGTAGTCAGGCTTCCTGCACACCAGGAAGAGGGATGCAGCCTCTGCTAGACAAGGCACAGCGCTTACACATCCACACAGCCGCAAGTTCATGCTCACATCTTTAGCTGCCTAATCTCCTTGGTGATTCAATCAACTCTGTGGTCAACTAAAGGTCCTAGACTTCTTTTTGAACTGGCTACCGAAATAAGACTAACTATATGTAATTAAGAGAAAACAAAAATTCGCTCCCAGACAGTTAATACATCTTGCAGGTGGTATTTCACCTCCCTGGCTCTGGAGTAGCATCTGAGTATGATGGGAGAGTTATGAATGGGATTGGACCACTCAGCTTCTTACCATCTGAACACGTGCTAAGCATGAAACTTGTCTTTATCCAGACAGTATTACTGCTTCTCTTTCTCAGTTCCTTCTTTCTAGAAATGACAGTCTTTCCTTCTTAACACATCTGTTGCATTTCCTGGTGACTCAGACAGTAGAGAATCCGTCTGCAATGCAGGAGACCCAGGTTCGATCCCTGGGTCAGGAAGATCCCCTGAAGAAGGGAATGGCCACCCACTCCAGTATTCTTGCCTGGAGAATTCCATGGACAGTGGAGCCTGGTTGGCTACAGTACATGGGGTCGGACACAACTAAATGACTAATACTTTCACTTTCTTTCACATCTATTGTGTGCTGTATTCAGATTTTATCTGTGTGATTTCCTTTTTTCCCTGGTCATCTCGGTAGCTATCCATCCTGACCAGCACATGCACCCTGGTCTCCCTTTTGCACAGAGCTCATGTCTGTGGTGGAAAGGAGAACCATGCTGGGTGCGACTGACCAGGACAAGCTCTACTGTGTCCCAGGCCAGATTCCAGGATCAAGGTCCCCAAGTGGGCCACACTGGATGGAATCTCTACCTACCGGGATTCAGCCTCCCTGGGAGGGGGAACAAGTTCCTATGCACTTCCTGGTACTTACATCTCCTGCTGCTTACTCAATCTAACAGGCCAGACTGGGGAGAAATGCTTTTCTTTTTTCCTTCTTTTCATCCAAAGCACACATAGATGATGCTGGCGGTCATCAGAAAAGTATACATAGCACAAGCTATGACTTCACTGGAAACACTGTTCCACTTCTGGGAATCAGGATAAACTGGCCCTCGACTGACCTTGGATGAGTGGGGAAGAAAAGCCTCCTGTTTATACGTCCCTGGAGCTCCTGTCCGGCTCCCTCGGGGCACTTCCCCTGAGGATTTCCTCAGGCAGCACACAGAGCCCTCCACCACCCCTCACAGACCTACTCATCAGGGCAGCAAACACCATCTGGCCAATGGGCTTCCTGCCCACCCCCACCGCCACTGGCTTCCACTTCCGGCAGACGGCCTCCTGTCTGATAAAGCCAGCACATTCCCCCAGTCTGGTTCATGTCCCGGATGGTGTCACTCACGTTAAATAATGTGATGACAGCAGTAGCGACGAGACATCTGATGTCTGGCAGGGTCTTCTCGTCTTCTTGGGTGGAGAGGAGGCCCTCCTGTTTCTGCACTGGCACAGGCCCTATAGGGAGGGGAGTCAGCGTGGGCCAAGCCTATGGGGCGGCACATCGGGCAGCCCCACCCCCAGGACGTGCCAGGGGCCTCTTCGTTACCATCGGTTGGGATGAGAGGGTAGCCATCTGATGGTGTATGGGAGCAGTCATGGGGGCCAAATAGAACATTCTCCAATCTCTGTGTCAAAAAGAAAGCAACAGGCCAGTGTGAAGGACCTGAAGGCAGGCAGCAGCTCTGTGACCAAGTGACAGGCCCTGGTGTCTGTCAGGGAGGCTGGGTCTGTCCAGGCTGTGACTGGTTCCCCCTCCCTCCCTCAGAGAAAGCCACAACAAACATATCACAGTACCTCGGGGTTGGGCAGCGGCCCACTCTTCCTCACTCCCGCTGCGACTTCAGACTAAAGAGTCAAAACAGAGAGCATGTGAGGAAAGTTCCCTAAATTTGATGACACACACATTCTCTTTTTTTCCCTCAGTGCAGACTTGTCTCTCCACTAGACGGTGTTTCTCAAGAGCCTGAGACTTTCTCTTATCCCTTCACCCCTTCCAGTGCCTGGCACCGTAATTACTTGTGTTCAGTAATTATTTGTTGGATGAAAGAATAAAACCCTTTATCACAGTGAGGCATAATACAGAAGGATTCCAAAGAGCTTGAGAAAGATTTATGTCTAGCTGGCATTTTGCTCTTTACTTGGACAAAGTATAGAGTCAAGAAAGAGATATTAGCATGAAGACACTAAATGTGTTTATCCTCAGATTCTCTTTTTTACCTCAAAGGGGCTGATTTCAAGTCACCTGGGATCAATAATCTTTCAAAAAATTACAAACATGTTTTACACACGCTAATATCACTACTGAGACAAAACATCAAAAACCAGACCAATTAAAACACAAATCGAAACATGCACATCTTTCTGAACACCCTCTCTCCCACCCCCTGGCAAGAACAGAATAAAAAACAAAACGCACACACATGTCAATCTACAAATAATCTTGTGCAGACATACTGTAATATCTACACAAGAACACAGGTGTGTTGGTATGTGTGTACCCATGAATGGCACACACATAGATGTACGGGTTTATATTATGTACTTTCATCTACATTTGCCTGAACTTTAGCATCTTCTTCACAGTTAGCTCTTTCTGAATCCCCTTTTCTCCAGGCTGCCCCTGTTTCTTGTCATCTCGGCTGTCTTGTGTGGAGTGAGTGGTCCTTGACTCCACTTCCGTTATCTTCAACTCTACCTGCTATTCAGAGAACACCTCTAAAGTACTTAGCAGGGTGCTCAGAAAAGAATCACAGCCACTGTCACCACCTGTTATGAAGCCCCATCAGGTTTTGCTTTTGAAGATGTTTCCTGAACCTGTCTTTTCCCTTTCACCCCTGTGACCAACACGCTCATCAGGGCTCTTATCATCTCATTTTGGACTCCTGCCAGGCTTCCAAAATGCAGTCTCTGTGCTG